>CM065818.1:23633643-24833643 GCA_033398695.1 Orobanche coerulescens | reverse complement strand
CCGGCCTTCTAGGCGATTTCAAGGGGTTGAAGACAAGGATTTCGACTAGATACCCTTTGATATCAATCATTTTCAACTTCATAGCAAGGATCTATCGAAGATCTACCATTTTCTCCAAGGATTTGAGGTAAGATCACTTGAACCCTTGATTTTTGTGGATTTTGGGGGTTTGTGAGGTTTCGGCCGATTTAAGCCGATCTAGCCCAGATTGTTATAATATCTTCATTGTATACTCGAGATCCTTTGTTAATCTTGAGGCTTTGTAGAATGAACTTCGTAAATTCTTATGTTCGTCGATTATATTGGTGTGAGTCTTTGAGATGTCTGGAAAATGGTTCCTAAGGGTAGAACTTAGGATGATTCTTGGTTTTCCGATGAGTGGTTACTCCTTTGAAAAGTGGTTGTGATGCTTAATGTTGTTTGGCTTGATAATTGATTATTGTTGGGTGATTGTTGTAAGTGATGTGCCACCGGGTAAGATTGTTGAATCTCCGGGATTCATACTTGCTAGTATGGGTCGGGCGGGATCGTAGGGTTATCCATCGGGTATGTCTTGCGGGGACTCCAAGTTTCGTGTCTTGCTAGACCGATGCCGGGATAACTTGTGGGGTTATCCATCGGGTATGTCTTGAGGGGACTCCGAGGTTCGTATCTTGTTAGTGCGATGTCGGGATAACTTATGGTTGTGATTTGGCTATGTGATGTACGTGTCATGGGTTGTCCAATAGGGTATGTTCTATAGGAGCATCTGAGGTCCGTAGCTTGTTAGTGCGATGCTGGGATAACTATGAATGTATCTATGATTGTGGTCACGTGACTGTTGTTATTGTGACATGTGATTTGGTATGGTTTCCATGTGGGTTATTCACTCGGGTATGTTCTGCGGGAGCATCTGAGGTCCGTGGCTTGCTAGCACGGGACGCGAGTAATCTGTGGAAACATGCTGTTATGATATGATCGGGTCGTGGACCCCGTGTGTTGTTATCATAATTATATTTTGGAAAAATGACTTTTGGGCTGTGTCCCTAAATGGCTTCGAAAGGCTGGAGAATTATTAAATCCCAAACGCTTTCAAAACTCCCGAGTTCTTAAATGTTTTGTAAGATGTATACGGGCTTCATCCCCACCTTCCATGATTTGAACTGTTTTGATCAAGTGACTTATCTCGGGGAGCATGTTTATGATTATTATATTCTTGGAGTGTGATATGTATGGCTTGTATTTGTATTTTATACTTACACTAGCAAAACAGTGGAGTTTTGCTAACCCCTGAGTATTCGGGGGGTGGATGTCTGTATTGCATCCAGGTACTTGCAGGTAGCTGGGGAGCGAATCACAGGATCGGTACGAAGGATGATGGAAGACGACGATACTAATCACATGATGACCATTCGTTGAGTATTTTGGTAGAGTCTCAGTGTTTGGCTCTCCATTGTGTAGTCTTCCCGTTTTATGGGTATATTGATGTATTCCAACTCTTGCGTGGGTATGAGTTATGAGCTCGAGTTATGTATCTTTAATGTGTTGTATTGTGGTAAAAGACCAAATCGGTCTAGAGGTTCATTATGTAGCCATGTCGGCATGTAAGATGATGTATTGTTTTTGGTTTTAGCCTGGTAGATCCTCACGGAGAGGGTCTGCGGCGCTGTAATATTCCCGATTAGTTTGGAGGTGTGTCACGTATGTGGTATTGATCTGATCTCGGATTAGACTAATGTGATTCGTCGTGGCATTGCATAATTCGAGGTATGTTCTGTATCTTCTTCTTGGTTCTCGTCTTTCGATGGACAATCGATTATCGTGTTGATATTTATTGATGTTATCCGATGTATTGAATTGGCCAGAGTTGGTATACTTTCCATATCGCGAGTTATGACGATGTTTTGAGAATCTTGGGTATTGCTTTAGGTACAATATAGATATTATGTTTGCATTTATTGGTTAATCGAGATTACGAGATGTGCAATATGATAATGGTTATTTTGATGAGGATTATTCGAGTAAGTAAAGTTAGGGCGGTAAGATTACATTTGTCGTATTCTTACTTTATATTTTCATTGGTATGTAATTATTGACGTGATGTGATTGTTATCATTGTTGGATATTATGGCTGACCCCATCGTGAGATTTCTTTTTAGGTTCTTGGGATATCGAGCTTGTAGCGGTCGTGAAGAGATGAGCTTTCCGGAGGATACTGGCTAGGGCATGTGTTCGTGAATTGAGTCTTCTGATTATATGTTGTATTCCGCTGCTAGAGTATTTTTAATTGTTTGTCCTTTCCGCTGTGTGAATATTCTTAAATGCCTCTTTGGTTTTGACTACTTGAGTTGCTTTAGAAATTGTTTTCTAAACTATTTGGTCGGTATGTATAAGCGATAGCTTAACGTATGTTTTTAAACTGTTGAGTTTTGGTATTTCGGGCCTTGTAGTTTCAAATGAGTTTTTACGACGGTTTTTATAAACGGATTTTATATAGTCTTCGAATGTTTTTAAAAGATAGTACCGTCGTTATCCTCTTGAGCGTTTGTAAATGTTTGCGAAAATGTCTTTTAGCCTTGTGGGTTCTGTCTCGGGGCCCACGTCACTGTAATATTCCTGGATGGCTCTGGGGGTGTTACAAATACAACTTCATCAATAAAAGAAATAGACAGAGTCCTCAACGCAAACAGTACAGCTTACAGTGTACGCTCATCAAGCATACGACTGATGTTTGATCTAGTCATACCAAACCTTTCATTAAGTTTAACTTACCCCCGTCTGGACTAGGTCGTGCTAGCTATGACCTGTGTGGGATGAATCGCATCCAGAATGAAGCTTCGATCTGTGTGGAAAAAGCAAGTCGAATAAGCCAAGCCAATCTATGTGAAAGGCCCAATCTACTATCAGCTGTATCATTCTGTGTGAACGATACAACGACGCGTTTAGTTAAAGTCACATAATTGTGTATGCCATGATTTTAATAAATATTTTAATCCTGTGTGGAGGACCAGTGGACGTAGAGGGGTTTACCTCGAACCACTTAAATTTCTGTATCTTTATACTATGTCATTTACTGTTTTCTATCTGCTTGTGTGATTTAAGTATACATATTGTAAAAACCCTGTAGACACCAAGCTAACAGGAGATTACTCAGTTGATGTATTCATAGCAACTTAATCTTAAGAATTCCGACATTGGAACGGGACATTCATGGAAAGGTCTCCGAGCTTGATACTGCAAAAAGGGGGAAGAGTTGTGAGAGGCTGCAAGGAAGTAGCGCCTGGAGAAACAGAAGGAGATGGAGGCTATCCTAGATGACGGTGTAGCATCTACCAGTGGAAGACTAGCCGAACCAGGGCTAGGACAAGGAAACAAGGGATATAGGGTATCTGGATCTCGTCCAGAGTTCCAGGATCCTTACTACCCATGGAAAAACAGTGTGTAGAAGCCTGCAGATATGAAACTCCCAACAAACAGACAACCAACAGCCGATGAGTTGAAGGCATGGAAAAATAATGAACTGATGAGATACTTCTGTGTTCATCATGGAATCTCCCATGTTTAACCAATTTAAGATGCTGGGGGATGCCGCCAAAGAGTTGTTGGGCTACGGCCCAGCATCCTACCTGCATGGGCTTAAGATGTGCGGCGTAGCCTGCAATTCGACCCGTGAGATCTCTACTGGGAAGTGGTTATATGAATTGATTTGGACTACTCATACCAATAAGATGTATCTTATTTTCTGGTAGCCATCTCATAGACCTGAAGAGACCTTCCGCAGCTTGAAGCTCTGTCAGCGATTCCGCCAAGGTATACTCCCTACGATTCATATTGTAGTTTAGGCAAAACTGCTCAAAGATCCTAGGTATGCTACCTAGGATGATATCGACATGCGTTTCCACATCGATAATAGCCCCTAAGATATCAAGTTCGTTTAGATGAGAAATCATCTTTAGAACATGATCCCTTACTGGGGTTCCTTCAAGTATTTGGGTCGTCATAAAGACCCTCATAGCATTTTTCCTGGCCGCTCGGTTCTGATGACCAAACATCTCACCGAGATTTTTCATCATTTCTGCGGTCGTGCCTATACTATGATGTTGATGCTGCAATACATTTGCAAAAGAAGCCAATATGTAACAGCGAGCCATCTCATCAGATTTCTTCCATTTGTGGTATTCTTTCTGTAATACCCCGATTTTTCGGATATATTTTTCGTTTATATATTGGATATCGTGGATGGTTAATTATGCTCGAGGATGTTGGGAACGTTTGATAATGTTATTGAATTGAGTATATGTATTGATTCTGCCATATGTTCGTATTTGTTATGTCGAGACGTTGGGCAGAATTGCCGTAAATGGCTAAGTATGGAAGCCATTACGTACGTTATGTGTTGAAGCTTACGTACGTTAAATTGGTAGAGTTACGTACGTTATGGCCGAGACATTACGTACGTAACATGGGAATCAGACGATCGAGTCGTGGTCGGCAGGTGGGACCCTGTGTCGGCAACTTTCGGCGGAGGATGTTGACAGGTGAGTCAATGTACGTGTTACGTACGTTATACAGGACGTGTTACATACGTAACACGACCATTGTACTGTAGTAAGTCAACTGGTATATTACGTACGTTATATGGTATGGGTTACGTACGTAATGGACTTCACAGAATGAGACAGTGAGTTTGTTACGTACGCTATGGATTTCGTATTACGTACGTTAAAGTTGTTACATACGTTAAGTAAGGACACTTACGTACGTAACGAGATGCGCAGTTTATATAATAAGAGCTGGTCTTTCATTTGTTCACCAGAGGAAACTCATTTCTCTCCAAAACTCGTCCCTCTTTACTTCTAAGAGTGTTCTAAACACTTCTAACATGAGTGTGAGCTTGGAATCATGGAATTAGAGATTGGTTATGGAACTATTGTTGATTCTTGAAGTGATTTCTTGTGTTATCCATATTCTATGAGGTATGTTGGATATTTCTCCTTTTCATTTTGGAATTTTGATGTTATAGTTGATGAATGATTCGTATGAAGATGATTATAATGTTGTTATTGCGATTCTTGAGGATATATGAGGTTTATGTTGAAGGAAGATGATGATATGCTTTGAATATGTTGATTATGATTATGGAATCATAGAGTTCTTGATGTTCTTGAGGCCATATGATGACTATGATGATTTGATAATTCGTTTAACCAATTTAAGATGGTATTCTAAATTATAGTGATGATAGTGGTTGATTTAGATGAGATGAATCTTGATATGAGGTTGAATTCCGGATTGAATATGTTATGATCATTGTTACCAAGTTGGTTCGATTATTGATATGATTGTTGTTCTAGGTTGATTAACCAATATGTATAATTGTTTTGCCGCGGTGAAAAGCCGTAGATTCCGTCCAGTCGGGGCTGAAGAGCTCGTAGACGAGGGCGATGAGTTCGGTGTTGGTTTTGTCATGTTGGTATCCAGGCAAGTGTTTACTTGTTCGGTTGTAATGTTTTGATGAGTAATTCCATTTACATTTCATAAGTATTTTATGTTGTATTGCATATTGACGAATGTTCAGTGATGTTCTAAAAGGATTAGAATGCACAGTTGATGATTGTTGAGATACTTGGACAATCTTGGGAAGATTGTAGTATTCGGATATTGTTGATGTCATTTTAGATATTCTTGGTCTGTGGTATGCATTTTGGAAGGATGTCCGGATAGAGGTATGTTTTATGGTAATCGTACATAGAGGATTATGTACGAGAAAGTATTCGGTATTGAGGTATTATGTGGTATTATCGTGATATTGGGATTTTGATGAGAATCGTTGGATTACCGGAAGTGGTAAGGTTATCGTTGAGGTTATTATTCTCATGATGCATGGCATGTGAATATTTATGTTTATGTACTTGCGGTTATTTGTCGGGCATTATTGCTGACCCCGTTGTGGGACTTGTTTTTCAGGTATTGAGGACTTTGATGGTAGCGGTCGTGAGGCGAGGATTCCGGACGATACTGGCTATGGCATATTGTTGGGGAATCGTGTATTAATTATTGATACATATGTTCTTGTACTGTATTTATTTCTGCTGCGTGAGTTCTTTCAAATGGTTTTCGGCTTTTTGCCAATTGAGTTTCATTTCGAAAACCGATTCCCTTAACCGAGTTTTTGGCCTTGATCATTTTGACGGTAGTTGGTGTTTTCAAATGATTTTGTGAGTTTTGGAAAATACTACCGTCATTGGCCTTTTTGGGCGTTTTTTGTAATTGATTTTTAGCCTGGTGGGTTCCGGCGCGGGGCCCACGGCGTGTAATATTCCTGGTTGGATCTGGGGGTGTTACAAATATGGTATCGGAGCCCATGGTTTTGTGATAACCGGGCATGTGTGTTATGTGGCTCTACCAGTGTGGTAGTTGCGTGATTTTTGTGTAGCTGGATTTATGGCTATTTTGAACTGTGTTGTTTTGGTTCTGTGTCATTTTCTAAGTACTGTCGTGGTGATGTGTGGGTTTGGGGATTGTTGGTGTTTCCGAGACCGATGAGGCAGGGAGTGAACGCCGGTGCCGTGGTCATGTGCAATGTGCGGCTCCAATCGGGAAGTGAACGCCGGTGCAAGGCACGTGCAATGTGCGGCTTTCGATGTGGAGTGGAACGCCGGTGATACGTGCATGTGACAAGGAGCGGCTCATGCGCTTTAGGTGAGGAGACACAGCGTCACAGATCCCACAAAACTCGACAGTGCTCTAAACTTGGTGTGGTCTTGGCGGAGACCAATCGTTTTCAAATTGTGATTATTCCTGTTTTGGCATTCTTGTTGTGTCGAGATTTTTGAAATGGTGTCATATGCTAGTATCACGGGAGATCTTCGTCTTCACTGACCTGTAAGTATGCTGTTCGGATTATTCGATAATTCTTGGTTATCTTGGTGATTTTGGATTTTACGTTGAAATGTTGTTTGTGCGAGTAATTGCAAGTTTCGAGGACGAAACTTATTTTAAGGGGGGTAGAGTGTAATACCCCGATTTTTCGGATATATTTTTCGTTTATATATTGGATATCGTGGATGGTTAATTATGCTCGAGGATGTTGGGAACGTTTGATAATGTTATTGAATTGAGTATATGTATTGATTCTGCCATATGTTCGTATTTGTTATGTCGAGACGTTGGACAGGAATTGCTGTAAATGGCTAAGTATGGAAGCCATTACGTACGTTATGTGTTGAAGCTTACGTACGTTAAATTGGTAGAGTTACGTACGTTATGGCCGAGACATTACGTACGTAACATGGGAATCAGACGATCGAGTCGTGGTCGGCAGGTGGGACCCTGTGTCGGCAACTTTCGGCGGAGGATGTTGACAGGTGAGTCAACGTACGTGTTACGTACGTTATACAGGACGTGTTACGTACGTAACACGACCATTGTACTGTAGTAAGTCAACTGGTATATTACGTACGTTATATGGTATGGGTTACGTACGTAATGGACTTCACAGAATGAGACAGTGAGTTTGTTACGTACGCTATGGATTTCGTATTACGTACGTTAAAGTTGTTACATACGTTAAGTAAGGACACTTACGTACGTAACGAGATGCGCAGTTTATATAATAAGAGCTGGTCTTTCATTTGTTCACCTGAGGAAACTCATTTCTCTCCAAAACTCGTCCCTCTTTACTTCTAAGAGTGTTCTAAACACTTCTAACATGATTGTGAGCTTGGAATCATGGAATTAGAGATTGGTTATGGAACTATTGTTGATTCTTGAAGTGATTTCTTGTGTTATCCATATTCTATGAGGTATGTTGGATATTTCTCCTTTTCATTTTGGAATTTTGATGTTATAGTTGATGAATGATTCGTATGAAGATGATTATAATGTTGTTATTGCGATTCTTGAGGATATATGAGGTTTATGTTGAAGGAAGATGATGATATGCTTTGAATATGTTGATTATGATTATGGAATCATAGAGTTCTTGATGTTCTTGAGGCCATATGATGACTATGATGATTTGATAATTCGTTTAACCAATTTAAGATGGTATTCTAAATTATAGTGATGATAGTGGTTGATTTAGATGAGATGAATCTTGATATGAGGTTGAATTCCGGATTGAATATGTTATGATCATTGTTACCAAGTTGGTTCGATTATTGATATGATTATTGTTCTAGGTTGATTAACCAATATGTATAATTGTTTTGCCGCGGTGAAAAGCCGTAGATTCCGTCCAGTCGGGGCTGAAGAGCTCGTAGACGAGGGCGATGAGTTCGGTGTTGGTTTTGTCATGTTGGTATCCAGGCAAGTGTTTACTTGTTCGGTTGTAATGTTTTGATGAGTAATTCCATTTACATTTCATAAGTATTTTATGTTGTATTGCATATTGACGAATGTTCAGTGATGTTCTAAAAGGATTAGAATGCACAGTTGATGATTGTTGAGATACTTGGACAATCTTGGGAAGATTGTAGTATTCGGATATTGTTGATGTCATTTTAGATATTCTTGGTCTGTGGTATGCATTTTGGAAGGATGTCCGGATAGAGGTATGTTTTATGGTAATCGTACATAAAGAATTATGTACGAGAAAGTATTCGGTATTGAGGTATTATGTGGTATTATCGTGATATTGGGATTTTGATGAGAATCGTTGGATTACCGGAAGTGGTAAGGTTATCGTTGAGGTTATTATTCTCATGATGCATGGCATGTGAATATTTATGTTTATGTACTTGCGGTTATTTGTCGGGCATTATTCGACCCGTTGTGGGACTTGTTTTTCGGTATTGAGGACTTTGATGGTAGCGGTCGTGGCGAGGATTCGGACGATCTTCGCTATGGCATATTGTTGGGGAATCGTGTATTAATTATTGATACATATGTATCTTGTACTGTATTTATTTCCGCTGCGTGAGTTCTTTCAAATGGTTTTTGGCTTTTTGCCAATTGAGTTTCATTTCGAAAACCGATTCCCTTAACCGAGTTTTTGGCCTTGATCATTTTGACGGTAGTTGGTGTTTTCAAATGATTTTGTGAGTTTTGGAAAATACTACCGTCATTGGCCTTTTTGGGCGTTTTTTGTAATTGATTTTTAGCCTGGTGGGTTCCGGCGCGGGGCCCACGGCGTGTAATATTCCTGGTTGGATCTGGGGGTGTTACACTTTCACCTCATCAGGTGTCGAATCCGTATCTGGTTCCAATGGGCATTCCTCAGTTATAACAAACTTGTGTTCCTCAGTAGTTAGGACAATATTGAGATTACGTTTCCAATCAGGAGAATTAGTGCCATTTAGTTTGTTTTGTTTGATATTACAGCAAGTGGATTGAAAGACACCTGAGATAAAATTAAAACATCCATAACATAATACATAGCAAAACATATTGAAAAACCTTAAAAACACAATATATATGCTAGTAACCAACACCTTGAAAAACCTGCATATGCAAGCCACGATCGTGTGGTCGTTTACACACGCGTTTTTCAAGTAGAGTTTTACGTCTTTAATTTTACTATCTAGTTCATTTATGTTATGACAAGTAAAATTAATAGTTGGTTCCTCTTGGCCATGTATTGATGAATATAGACTTTGATGGGGAGCTTATTAATTAATACACCTAAGTGAACACCATAATTTAACAACCTTGAAATATTATCTTTTAAATAATAGTCCTACAGATGGAGAGGTCCTATCATAAAAAATAATATTTACCTTTTGTTATCATTTAGAATTTAAAACTAATGAACCTATAATTAGCACATCCGATATGGAGGAAGACCCTAATGTCAAACCGCATGCTAATTACTTCACAATTTAAATTAATTACGGAGGTCAATTTGATTGTATTTAAAAAAAACAATTTAATCACTTAGTTATTTTAGCCTTAAGGTTCTTAATTTTCTCGCCCTAACATGCAAGAAACATATCACGCATATATTCATACATGCCATGCATCCAAAACAATAAAAACCAACAATTAAAAAATTGGATAATTAAATCTAATTATCATGGCTTTTATTCCTCGTATTGAATAACGAGAAAATCTTCGGCTCGAAATCTCCCACTGCTTCAAGCCTCTCGTCACCTCTTCCCAGTTGGCCCACAAAATTCCAAATTTAGAAACTTTCTTTTCCATGAAAATTTAATTGCACAAGAAAATTCCAAAATTAAATATTATGCACCAACGGACGCAACGAATGGCGAAAAAACGAACAAGACCATACACGGGACGAGCAGACCCAGGTCAGGTCCACTGCCTGACCCATCCAGTAGCTTGATCCATGGTCTGGACCGCACGCCCGCGGCCGGACCACTCGGAAGCTTCTCCGTCCCGGTCGGTTCGTCCGATTGGGGACTCCTTTTCCCGCGGGACTCTTTTTTTCCTTCGTACTTTGTATACTCCAATTTGATTATAATTTTACGCAGAATAGAATACATAGAATATAAAATAAAATTATAAGGAAAAATAAAATAAAATTCTACCCATGATTTTCTCACGGGAAAAACTTATACATGCCTAAAAAATGGGCCAAATGATCAAAATGCATAAAAATAAAAATAAAATTCATATATCCATGATAATTAGACCATATTCACCTGCAATAGAAATTCTAGCAAAATATTCCAAAGATCGTAATATATGAATATTTTTAAATTGCTAGCAATTAATCACAAAATTAATTAAATTGAATGGAACCTAAAGACCGTCTCTCATACCAATTGATGAAAATAAACTGCAGCGGAAGCAGTGGGTTTGGATTTACTAAAATCGACCCTCAAGAATCGGATCTATTTAGGCTCGTCAAGTAATTAATTACACAGATTAATAAGCAATTTAAACGAGCAATATATAATTACGCGTCTAAATATGATAAATGTAGTATTCTACTTAGGTCTAAAAGATCTTAGAATATGTTCCATTTGAAGCAAAGTCTTGAATTTCTCCTTGATCTTCTTGTATTTCTACCTTTAGATCTTCTAGAGTATGATACAGTCTTAATCCGGACATTGTTTGGGCAACGAGCTACCGAATTTTGCTTGGACTTCAACTGGAATCGGCCGAAACTAAGATCCTCACAACTATCGATTTTCTTTTGCTTCAAGCAATTCCGACTTGTAGTAAGAACTAAAGTGTTATCTCAATTGTGGAATCAAAGACACAAGTCAAAATCTACAATTAAACACTTGGAAGAAAAAATTGAAACCCTTGTGTAGGATGAATAAGTCACGGGCGAAATTTCCCTTAGAAGTCCTATGTATAGGCTTTCGACTACTCTAGGGATCTTCAGTAGGTTTAGGTTAAGACTACTAGTGCAACCCAATTTTCCATATCAATCCCTTTCCTAACATGATCGAGTTCACTAATATCAATTAAGTCCACTAAAGAATTAATATTGCACTTCCAACCCAAATCCTAATTTACTAAATCGGGCTCCTTATTTAAATATATTATTTCCTGTGTTTAAGATTGAATTTCCATTAATTAATTTAAGCTACTGACAGCTTTAATTAATTAATTTCTTATCCAAGAGTAGTACCACTCGAACTTTATTATTATATCAGAATTAAATCCATCTGCAGGGTTTAATATAAAAATCATTATCATGTTCCTCAAGGGGCCATCATCAACCCGCACGAGCCGGGACACGATTTCTAGTAATAATAATAATTGTCATATAAATAATATTATTGCCCAAGATACGAACCTTATTGAGTGAATCATTGTTAGTCTCACCCATGGTGAATCAAAGCAATAAATTTTATAAATACAAAATTAATTATTATATACTTAGAATTAAGAAATAATAATTATCCGAGACTTACGTTCTTCTTACTGTCAGTACAGAAGACACTATCTGTAACACCCCCAATATATTCGGGAATATTACAGCGTCGTAAATCCTTTACATAAGGATTTACAAGGCTGAAGAATTGAACAAGCATAAAAAGGTACTAACGAATGAAAATAACGGAATTACAAGACATCGATTCACCAAATACGAAGCAAGACAATTGTTCAACGTAACTCAATAATACATCAACAAATCCAAATCATCACAAATGACTTTGTACTCGAGTACTTATTGAAATAACGAATAAACAACAGATAAATAAACCGGTCGGGACATCACTCGCACCCTCGTCGTCATACGCCCAGTGATTGTTTCCCGCTCTCCGGATCCCGAACACAAACAAAATGTTCACCCCGAAGGGGTTAGCACAACGATGCTAGTACAAGTACCACAACATATTATTCATATCTCACGGTGAATACTAATAACGTAAACGACAAAATACCAACGAGTCTTCTCTACGAGAAACTCAAACATAACATACACAATCGATAATCACAACATGATATCAATACATACACATGGTAATTCCATCGATCCAGCTTCACCGCCTAGAACCCACGATGATCCCGTCGGACCAACCCGTGATGGAAAACCCGTCCGATGATCCAGCGACGCTAGCATAGATCCCCGATGATCCCGTCGGACCAACACGAGGTGGACATACAATAACGACATACATGCACGACAATATGTATAACAACAATACGTAAAACAATTAAGGTACTTGCCTCGATTTGAAGACAATAATAACACTTCCACGGAAATGAACACTCGACGATCGTCCTCCTCAATCAATCACGTAACTAGACCAAACCTTAACAAAAGAAATAATATAGGATTTATCTCACGTCGTACAAATGTTTAACAATTCGATTAACGGTCAAAAGTTCATAAATCGCACCGCCTCAATAGCTTAGCGCACGCTAAGTATTCTCGTAGCGTCGTTACGCTCGCCCGACAAGCACGCAAACAACAAAGACTAGCGCACGCTAACTACGCATGGTCGAGATTTCACCGATCACCAATCGACTCGATCGGGTTTAGCGACGTTACGCACCAAACGTAGCGCACGCTAATTAGTACTCGAGAAGCGCACGTTAAGCGCATATCATAGCGGCGCTATTCGCATGGCGCCATCACGAGCAAGAATCGTTTCTTGCCATGTTCAAACAATGAAATCCTTCGTGATAATTCATGTTACTTCCATGAATACCAAGTTCTTATTCTTATGAAAGATCTCCAGGATGATATCAACTTCAAGATGCAAATATACGTATAATCATCATGACACCATAATCCATCTTGATTACAATTCTCATGCAAAGTTGGTGATCTCCGGTTGATGTATTAGATGCTACTATCATTATACATATTCAGACTTCATCTTGAGGTGAACTAACAATTCCGACTTATACGAAAGAATATTTCCTAAGATGATTCTTCCTTTAAGTACTTATAATATCTTTTCCAAATCATGATCACAAAGATAACATAAATCATATGGATTGTTAACTTCCGAATATTTCTCTCATCATTTGAAGTACTAGGATTCCAACTTCAAGGTTCCAACAATAATATTGTAATTGTAGACATCCCAATCTTCTAAACATGATGTTGTTGAAATAATTCACTAATGAAATTCAATATCTCGTTAACATGATCATCATACCCATTGGAAATCCAAATCTAAGACTGGTGATAGGTTGAACATACCTTAATATGCCGAAATCACCGAACCACAAGGTGTAATCCGACTCGGTTGGTTATGTGCCCCTCCAAGGTGTTACTTCTCTTCAATGATCACTCACAAGTGGTACTCAATCATTCAATGATCACTCATAAATGTTCTAAGTGTTTAGAAGGGAGATTCTTGCTCTGGACTCTCAAAGATGAAGTATAGACGAAGGAAATGAAAGCCCAAGCGGTTGTTGTCCCATTTATAATATTCGCATTATTGACAAGTTAGCGCACGCTACTAAGCATCCCTTAGCGTGCGCTAATAATGGTTGACTTCATAATTTGTCCGGGTGCGTCGGCGGAATCTTATCCGACCCATGTCCCGGGCGCATGAGCTAGCCGTCCGCTCAATAATTGAGTCCTTAGCGCACGTTACTCATACCTGCATAGCGTACGCTAATAATGGCCCGATAGCGCGCGTTAAGATACATTCTTAGCGTGCGCTATCACGAGGTTGCTTGAACAATTTTGTAAGTTTCTATACTTATGTACAATGATGTCAATGCACGAAATATCATATTCCGATAATCAAAACCATCAATCCGAATAATACATGATTTGAATACATATGAAATACACCGTAATAAATCCGGATATTACATACTCTCCTACTAAAAAGGAGTTTCGTCCCGAAACTCAAGACGAAAATAACTCGGGATATCTGGACTTCATATCAGCTTCCGTTTCCCAGGTGGCTTCTTCCATTCCATGACGTGACCACTGAACTTTGACCAAAACGATTGACTTGTTCCTCAGTTGCTTAACTCGACTCTCGAGTATCTTGACTGGTCTTTCTTCAAACGTCCCATCCTGTTCGACTTCGATCTCGCCGAAATCAATGATATGACTGGATCCGTATATATCTCCGTAATCGATACGTGGAACACGTTATGAACATGGCACAATGACGGCGGCAATGCTAATCAGTATGCCAACTCCCCAACTCTCTCGAGGATCTCAAATGGTCCGATATATCTCGGACTCGGCTTTCCTTTCCTTCCAAACGAAAGATTCCCGGGTAGGAGAAACCTTCAAAAGTACGTGATCTCCGATCAACTCCAATGGGCGGCGGCGACGTCCGCATAGATTTCTCGCGACTGGGCAACAATGCCTTTCACGAATCAAGGCTATCTTCTCTCGAGTCCGCTCGATCAACTCGGTTCTGCTCGATCAAGTCCGATGAATCGTCCCAACATAAGGGCGATCTGCATCTCCTTCCGTATAATGCCTCAAACGGTGCCATCTTAATGGAAGCATGCCAACTATTGTTGTAAGTAAATTCAATCAACGGTAGATGAACTTCCCAATCGTTTGACCAATCTAAGGCACGTGCCCTTAGCATATCTTCCACCGTTTGTATAGTTCTCTCATTGTCCGTCGATCATGGGTGATAAGTCAGATCAAGTTCAATTCGGTCCCCAAGGCCTTATGAATCGCCTTCCAAAAGTGAGACACAAAACGGCCGTCTCGATCGAAACAATGGTCTTCGGCGTACCATGCAATCGAACTATCTCCGAAATAAAGACTCGTGCCAACCTCTCTGGTCCCCACGTATCCTTAATGCCTAGAAAATGAGCCGATTTGGTTAAACGATCAACTATCACCCAAATCATGTTCATTCTGTCCTGGTTTTCGGCATATTAGTGATAAAGTCCATTGATATGTCCTCCCACTTCCATTCAGAATCGGGAGCGGCTTCAACATTCCAAAGAGCCGTTGATGCTCGATCTTAACCTGCCGACAAGTCAAGCATTTCAAACATAGTCCGCTACGTCTTGCTTCATGTTGCCCCACCGTAAATTCCGCTTCAAGTCCTTATACATTTTACTGGTGCCCGGGTGGATAGAATAGGGCGAACTATGAGCTTCCTTCATAATCGTCTGCTTTAACATCAACATCGAACGCAGAGTCGGTTCTCAAATCTCAAAACTCCATCGTCATGAATTATGAATCCGGGCCTTTCCTTTGATCACTTCATCATGCAACCGAATCATCGAGGATTATCTCACTGTCTAGATTTGATTTCTTCGGTTAAAGATGAAGTTATCTCCATCACGCACGCTTGTCCTTGGACTCTTTGTAACCATACCTCAATTCCTTCACGAATCATCTCTCGTTGAAGGCTAAGTTGGGATGTCGCGTCTCCAAAGATTCGAATAGAGACAGTTTGCGGCTAAGTGCATCGGCCACTACATTTGCTTTGCCTCGATGATATAAAATCTCCAAGTCATAGTCCTTAATCGGGCCCAACCATCTTCTTTGCCGCATGTTCAACTCTTTCGATCAATATGTACTTGAGACTCTTATGATCCGTAAAGATCCGATGGTGAGTCCCGCATGCATAATGCCTCCAAATCTTCAAGGCAAAAACCACTGCCGCTAGTTCCAAATCATGTGTCGGGTAATTCACTTCATAAGGTTTCAGTTGTCGCGACGCATAAGCAATCACCTTATCATTCTCGCATCAACACGCACCCAAGTCCTTGATTCAAGCATCATCAGAACTATGAATCCTTCGATTCCTCGGAAGTGATAGAATCGGTTCCGTCGTCAATCTCCTCTTTAACTCATCAAAACTAGTCTGACACGACTGCTCCACTCAAACTTTTGAGTTTTCTGCGAAGTCGAGTAAGTGGGCGGGAAATTTTAGAAAACCCTTCCACGAATCGACGATAATATCCAGCAAGTCCTAAGAAGCTTCTGACCTCTTTCACATTCTTCGAGGCTTCCAATCCAATATTGCTTCGATCTTCGAGGATCTACTCGGACTCCTTTAGTCGACACCACATGGCCGAGGAACATTACTTCCTTTAGCCGAATTCACATTTAGAAAGTTTGGCGTACAATTGCTCGTTTCTCAAGAGTTCCAATACAATCCGCAAATGCCGCGCATGTTCTTCCTGACTCTTAGAATACACCGAATGTCATCAATAAACACGACCACAAATTTATCCAGAAATTCAATGAACACACGGTTCATCAATTGCATAAATACAAGAAAGTGCGTTAGTGAGACCAAACGGCATCACTACAAACTCATAATGCCCGTAGCGAGTTCCGAATGCCGATTTCGGAACATCGACTCCTTAATCCTCGCTTGATGGTATCCACGATCTCGGATCGATCTTAGAAAATACCGTTGCTCCTTGCAACCGTCAAACAAATCATCAATCCGTGGCAACGGATACTTGTTCTTAATCGTCATCTTGTTCACTCTCGATAGTCAATACACAATGGAGCGATCCATCCTTCTTTCGGACAAAAGAACTGGCGCTCCTGTGGTGAAACGCTTGTCAATATAGCCCTTGTCCAAGAACTCCTCCACCGCTTCTTCAATTCGTACATCTCAAGAGGTGCCATACGATACGGCGCCTTAGAAATTGGTGTCGCTCCGTGTTCCACCAATAGTAAATTCCACATCTCTTCGTGGAGGTAGTCCAGTAACTCGTCAGAAACACATCCGGAAATTCGCTCACAACAGAATGGATGAAAGTTCCACAATTTCGTCTTCTTTCTTCATTGCGTAACACCACAGATCTGACCTTGTTTCAACAATTTGTGACTTTCATCGCCTTGATCAACTTTCCCGAGCTTCCCGGTTTCCATCCTCAAACAGAATCTCGGAACCATCGTCGACAATGAGATATTCCTCCTTCGGTAGTTTACAATTGCTCCGCACCGATTAAGCCAATCGTCTCCGAGTATCGTGTCATCTCCTTGCATTTCTATCACGATCGGGTTTGAGAGCCACTCTCGCCTCCAAATGATACAGGAAATTTCTAGTTTCTAAATTTCCGACAATCCTTTCTCCACTCTAACCCAACCACATAAGGTTCACAAGCATGAAAACCGAAATATTCAAACGATTTACACAAGACAAGGATATGAAAGAATGTGTAGCTCTGTATCAAATAAAACGCTAACCGGCCGGGAAAGGATCTCGGACAAGACTGATGCGACAAAGAAGATCCCGATCGTCTGTCCTCCTCATCTCGCATGCACGTGGGGAGCAGATCCGCACTCGATGTCCCCTTTCGGTCCCATTGTCCTCTCGCTCGCCTGCGGCCAAAATTTTGAGGCATCCGAACACTTTGCTGCGTCTCGTGGAATACCGCCTCCTTCTGACCGGGCCGTGGTGTACGGGCTCTAAAAGACTTTGCGCCTCTTCACAAAACACCGCCCGATGTCCCTCTCGTCCACAATCAAAACAAGTCACGGCAGGAAGGGGCAATTCCGTCGATAGTGCCCCGTCGGGCGCAGCTAAAGCATTTCTGGTAACATCGGTAAGAGTTGATGTCGCCCAAGTTCTTTCCGCTCCTAGTCGGGTGCGGAGGTTTCTGAAAGAGTGAAAGGATGACCGGGCCTTACGGGCCCCACTGTTCTTGTGCTCGTAAAAGTACCGAGACTTTCTGTTTCTTGGTTTCCGCAAATTTCTCCATGGCCGCTTCCTTGATCTCATATGCCAACGCCTTATCTGGTATTGGCGGAGTGTGGTACATTCGAATCCGGACATGTACCTCTGACTTCGTTTCATTCTCATATCGAAATGAATCATCATTTCGCATCTGCTCGACCGGATGTCGAACAAATGCCACCGGTTAAACGCCTTGATCGCTCGGGATACCGCACATCGTAAGGCCGAGCGGAGAAAAACTCCCGAACTTTGTCTTCCTCACAGACGAGGGCAATCGAGCTTCCATCATCAATCGAAACTCGTCAATCGGCATCATGGTCTACAGCCGGATGGCTTCCCACCATTCGGACGCTTCCCTATCGTAAAATATTGAGCGATAGAGGCTCTCCTATTGCCCGGCGCTTGATTCCGGCAAAGATTTTCTCCAGCTCCTTTAACCAATGATCCCAGGTGGGAGTCTCAGAAATACCGTCGAATTTGGGTGGTTGCATCTTCGCCACTTCTTGCAGCCACCGGTCACCTCGATTTCCCATATCTGGGATCCCTTGCTGTCTCTCTCCCTGCTGTAGTCCCACCGCCACTTGCATTCGGTCCACGACCTGGGCGAACTGAGTCATCTGGTTCACCACTTGACGAAGGATCTCTGTTACAGCAGGATCTGGTTCATTATTAATAGATTGCTGCGGCTCGCCTGAGCTATGACTGGCCTGGTTAGAAGGTGACGCCTCCCTTTCGGCATTTCTTCGTCCGTGTCCACGACCGCGACCACGTCCACGTCCGCCTCTCAACATGATGTAAGCATAAATACTCAATATACAGGAAACAACATCGTTCTAATATTCGAGTATAAAGAGATACAATATGTAAAGAACGCGATAGAGTTTAGGAACTTACAACCACTGTTCGCATGAAGACGTAGGCAGTGCAGTGATGTCATTCACGGCCGGTTACCCCAAAAGACATAGATGACCCCTATTTTAACCCAACGGCCAAGATATCCATAATCTTGGCTCCGATACCATATTCTGTAACACCCCCAATATATTCAGGAATATTACAGCGCCGTAAATCCTTTACATAAGGATTTACAAGGCTGAAGAATTGAACAAGCATAAAAAGGTACTAACGAATGAAAATAACGGAATTACAAGACATCGATTCGACCAAATACGAAACAGACAATTGTTCAATGTAACTCAATAATACATCAACAAATCCAAATCATCACAAATGACTTTGTACTCGAGTACTTATTGAAATAACGAATAAACAATGATAAATAAACCCTCGGGACATCACTGCACCCTCGTTGTCATACGGTTCCAGTGATTGTTTCCCGCTCTCCCGGATCCCGAACACAAACAAAATGTTCACCCCGAAGGGGTTAGCACAACGATGCTAGTACAAGTACCACAACATATTATTCATATCTCACGGTGAATACTAATAACGTAAACGACAAAATACCAACGAGTCTTCTCCTACGAAACTCAAACATAACATACACAATCGATAATCACAACATGATATCAATACATACACATGGTAATTCCATCGATCCAGGCGTTCATCGCCTAGAACCCACGATGATCCCGTCGGACCAACCCGTGGTGGAAAAACCCGTCCGATGATCCAACAAGACGCTAGCATAGATCCCCGATGATCCCGTCGGACCAACACGAGGTGGACATACAATAACGACATACATGCACGACAATATGTATAACAACAATACGTAAAACAATTAAGGTACTTGCCTCGATTTGAAGACAATAATAACACTTCCACGGAAATGAACACTCGACGATCGTCCTCCTCAATCAATCACGTAACTAGACCAAACCTTAACAAAAGAAATAATATAGGATTTATCTCACGTCGTACAAATGTTTAACAATTCGATTAACGGTCAAAAGTTCATAAACCGCACCGCCCGAATAGCTTAGCGCACGCTAAGTAATCTGTGGAGCGTGCGTTACGTCGGCCCGACAGCGCACGCACACACCCAAGACTAGCGCACGCGAACTACGCATGGTCAGTACTTCACTGATCCGCCAACTGACTCGATCTTGGTTTAGCGTCGTTACGTACCAAACGTAGCGCACGCTAATTAGTACTCGATAGCGCACGTTAAACCGCATATCATAGCGTGCGCTATTCGCATGGCGCTTTCACGAGCAAGAATCGTTTCTTGCCATGTTCGAAACAATGAAATCCTTCGTGATAATTCATGTTACTTCCATGAATACCAAGTTCTTATTCTTATGAAAGATCTCCAGGATGATATCAACTTCAAGATGCAAATATACTTATAATCATCATGACACCATAATCCATCTTGATTACAATTCTCATGCAAAGTTGGTGATCTCTGGTTGATGTATTAGATGCTACTATCATTATACATATTCAGACTTCATCTTGAGGTGAACTAACAATTCCGACTTATACGAAAGAATATTTCCTAAGATGATTCTTCCTTTAAGTACTTATAATATCTTTTCCAAATCATGATCACAAAGATAACATAAATCATATGGATTGTTAACTTCCGAATATTTCTCTCATCATTTGAAGTACTAGGATTCCAACTTCAAGGTTCCAACAATAATATTGTAATTGTAGACATCCCAATCTTCTAAACATGATGTTGTTGAAATAATTCACTAATGAAATTCAATATCTCGTTAACATGATCATCATACCCATTGGAAATCCAAATCTAAGATCGGTGATAGGTTGAACATACCTTAATATGCCGAAATCACCGAACCACAAGGTGTAATCCGACTCGGTTGGTTATGTGCCCCTCCAAGGTGTTACTTCTCTTCAATGATCACTCACAAGTGGTACTCAATCATTCAATGATCACTCATAAATGTTCTAAGTGTTTAGAAGGGAGATTCTTGCTCTCTGGACTCTCAAAGATGAAGTATAGACGAAGGAAATGAAAGCCCAAGCGGTTGTTGTCCCATTTATAATATTCTGCATTATTGACAAGTTAGCGCACGCTACTAAGCATCCCTTAGCGTGCGCTAATAATGGTTGACTTCATAATTTGTCCTAAAGCGCAATGGGAATCTTATCCGGACCCATGTCCCGCTGGCGCATGAGCTAGCTGTCCCGCTCAATAATTGAGTCCTTAGCGCACGTTACTCATACCTGCATAGCGTACGCTAATAATGGCCCGATAGCGCGCGTTAAGATACATTCTTAGCGTGCGCTATAACGAGGTTGCTTGAACAATTTTGTAAGTTTCTATACTTATGTACAATGATGTCAATGCACGAAATATCATATTCCGATAATCAAAACCATCAATCCGAATAATACATGATTTGAATACATATGAAATACACCGTAATAAATCCGGATATTACACTATCTCACCTCTATCTTGTTCAACGTATGCAAATACGCTAATGCATGCTAATAGTCAAGACCAACTAATCGCAAGGATACATTACAATCTTTCACACAATTTGTCTAATAATTATATAGGTTGTAAACTATTACATTATATTATAAGGCACCGATAATGTGATCTTCCGTGTGATACCAACACACCACATTATCTACAATATAAAATAATTAGACATTTCATTTGCATAACCATAATGTGAATAATATGCAAAATATGTATTTAAATGTAATTAATATTCTCATAGGTAGTTACAGGGAAATAAGGTAATACAAGCATAAAGTATGCTTTGCAGTATACAATCTAACACACTCGTCACTGGAGTATTATGTCGGCATTACCCTTACCTATTCTTTGTCGACCGGGTCCGCAGAGTAATCCTTAGACCCTTATCCGTTACCTGCAAATCACAAATTCTCCATGAGATGGCTTCAAGACATTAAAAGTCGAGCATATAATAAGAAACTAAACTTTGCAACTAACAAGTCCATCAATAGATCATCATCCCATATCAAAAAAATTTAGAACGACCCCTCTATCATGACCCAACTTAAAAAATCAATAATTAAATCTAATTTCATAAGATAAACCCGCATGCAGAGTGTTTAACAAAAGTCCTCAACCAAATATCATGCTAATTAGAATACACTAATTCCCATTATCTCCTATCTAATGCAATCACAATATCAAAATATCAATCCAAACAAGTAATCATATCTAATCAATAAAATTCTAGAAAGCCCCAAAGTTAGATCCCTAAACAATTCTTACGTGGAAGTTGAAATTAATCCGTGAAAAGGTGCAAATCAGTGCGGGGTTGATGTTTTTAAAGACAATTTCTTGTATAAACAGGTAGAATTTGCTCTAGGAATCGAGGTGCTAGAAGAGAGAGGAAGTTGGATTTTTGCAAATCTAGTTTTTGGAGTGCAGTTTTTTAAAACCCATTGGTCCCTCCCTTATATGCCAAAACAATAACAGACCAGCAATATGCATGATCAATTTGCTCGTGCATAAGGTCATGTGTACTCTTCTTTCTGCCCTTAAACAAATCGCACGAGCAACACACGAGCTAGTGATCGTGTTTTCTCCTCGTGCGTGCCTGGTACTGCCAGGATGAATAAAAATTATGAAACAAATGCAAACATTTAAAAAAAAATTAAAGACCTAGAAATTTCTAATAGGATCCTAATGCATCAAAAATAAAATGAAAAAAAATGAACTAAACTATATAAATAAAGCAATTAAAATCCGATGGGTTGCCTCCCAACTAGCACCAAGTTTAACGTCTTCAGTGAGACGCCTGCATTATTTAGCCAGATCATTCGAAGAACTTTCAATTGCCATCTTCATTGCAACATCATCGGGTGCTCGCATTTTCCAATCCATGATGTTGAGGGTGATGGAAAATATAACATTTTTGTCATGAGCTTTCAATGTAAGCTTTCCTCAGTTGTTTGCTCTCTTTTTTTTCTGTATTTCAATTAAGCCCCTCGATCCACGTCAGTTAGAGCTAGTGCGGTGGCTAATAATGGACGTCCTAATATTACTAGACCATCTTGCTTCCCATCATCATCAAGCACTATGAAGTCAATAGGAAAGGTGAACTTTTAAATCTTTAGAAATACATCCTCCACAATTCAGCTTGGTAAGCCATGCTCGGATTGTTCCCTTTCTTTCTACCGGAGGCGCTGCTAGCACGCGCAGCTCTCGTTCGTCGAGCCCTTTTCCGAGGCCAGCCAATACCGGTAAAGGCGCTTCAACTCATTCAACTCAATGGACCGCTGAGCAGGCTTGTCTCGGATGGGCATAGTTCGACCAAAGGCAATTCTTTTTCCTCTTGAGTTAGACCAAGTCCGGCGTAGCTCCTTTTTCGGGCTCCGGACGAGTGTGGGATCTTCCCCGCAGTAGGTGGGCCAACAGTCTTTCTTCGGAATTCTACTGAACGGCTCGGGAAGGTCCATCTCTGCTGCCAGAGCACTGAAGAAAGAGAATCGAAAGACAATCGCACCAAAGATTGATCCATGAATTGTAAGTTCACCGGAGTTGGCCTCAACTCTCCCAATCCAAGCATCCAAAAAGAAGAAAACGACAAGACATTAACACTTGAACCAGGATTACAAAGACTATAAAATGAACACTACAACTAAAACAAGGAATCATAAAACTCCCCTGATCCATAAGCTTTTTAGGTATGCACTCCATCTCTTTTTTCTTAAATGCCATAGGTTGCAAGAATGCCTCCAAATTGTTCTTCTCCTCAGCATGCACAATATCAACCCGATCCTTGAACCGGTTAATGGAAACTAACAAATCAGCCTATTCGGAAAATAGTATCGCGTCTTGGTCCTCATTCTCCAGTTCTTACAGCTCTTCATTCACATGGCACGAGAAAATAGCATCGCACGGTGCTTTTAGGTTCACCTTGGAGTTGCTTGAAAATTGGACCTTTTGATGTGGCTCCCTACTACCTTAGCCAATTAACCAATTTGTTTTTACAAGGTTTTTCATTTGATATTCATTGTTATTGCCAATAATTTCATTTGATTTTTGATCCTATCGAGCTTATCTTCATCTTTGGTGAACTGGCTTCTTGTCTCGGTCATGAGTGTGGAGAGGATATTCTCCAAATTCGAGATAGGCTTCGGTTCCTCAATAACCTCGCCATTAGATACTTTAAATCCCATTAGCGGATGTAATGCACTATTCCCATAACTCAAATTTTCATAATTATGGTTGGAATGATGGTATAACCTCAGAGGAGAAGAATTATTCTGGTAATTTTTGAAATTCCGATTGTAATATAGTGAGCTTCCTCCAAAGGATCTAGTGGCAGTGTACTTGATACAGGTGTTGTCCTTCCATCCATTCTCTTAATACGCCCAACTAATTTATGCAGAGAGACATTTATGCTGTTAATATTCTAATCCGAGTCAGAAACGTCAGCCGCTCTGCGCATATTCGTGCTCTTGGTAGGCCACTGATAATTTTTCAGGGCCATCTCTTCAATTAAACCATATGCCTCAACTGCACTTTTTTACCAATAGAGATCCTCCAGCCGATACATCTATGAAACTCCTCGTATTACCCAATAACCTATTGTAGAATAAAGATAATTGCTGGTCCTCCAGAAAACCATGACATGGGCATCTTATTAATTGGGCCTTAAATCTCTCCCATGCCTCATAGAGTGATTTCAAGACCAATTGCTGAAAATTTGAGTAATCTCCCCATTCAATTCATCGTCTTACTTGGGGAAAAGAATTTGAAAAGAAGTTTCTCGCTCAACTCCTCCCAAGTGTTAATATTACGAAGAGCAAGGGTGCCCAACCAACAACGTTCCTTCTCCTGAAGCGAAAAAGGGAATAATATCAAACGAATTGCATCATTTGAAACTCCGTTCATCTTGATTGTATCATAAATCTAAATTAAGTGAGATAAGTGTGCATATGGATCCTCGATCGCAAAATCCCCAAACTGATTTTGTTATACCATGGAGATCAAAGATGGTTTTGGCTCAAAATTCATGGCGTTAATTGGAATGCTTGTGAAGCCACCATAATTCCTATACAACCGCAGTTGGAATCCATCTCGAATAGACTGCACCGGTTGCTCAACACACGCCTCCCATTGGGCGGATTTACAATTGCTGCATTGTCATTTTTCGAATTTTAGTGGTCGACCGCCTCCTGCATTATTTGCCAGTTTTTCCATCTCATCTGCAAGATTTGTTCGTAGTTTCTTAGCGGTAGCACTAGTTTTCCTTGAAAAAGCTTCAACTTCAAAAATAAATGCTTCTAAAGGTTGTTGAGATGAGCGGGTTTTCATGAACCAACTGAAACAGGATTAAAAGCAAAAACGAGAGTAACGAAATAATATAAAACAAAACACTAAAAAAATCTAAAGTAAGAATAGAAATATTTATAGTAATATCAATACAAAAAGGATAAATTAGTCCTCGACAATGGCGCCAAGAACATGTTCGCTATTTATTTTGCTAAAGCAAGTGTATGGAGTAGATGTAGAAAGTGGCGAGCAAGGTCGCATCTATAGAGAGTAATAATTTATATTGTATCAAGTACTAAATATTAATGGTTTTATCTAGACGTTCGATGTTTTGAAAATATTACTCCCTCCGTCCCACCCATCTTGAGCATTTGCTTTTCGGCACGAGATTTAAGAAAAGTTGAAAAGTAGTGTGTAAAGTGATAGTATGAATATATATTATTTAAAGTTGTGAGAGATAAAGGTGTCTTAAAAAGGAAATGACCAAGTATCTTGGGACGAGCCAAAAAGGAATATGAACCAAGATCGGTGGGACGGAGGGAGTATAAATTAATGACTACAATAATAAATAAAATTGAACAAGTAGCAGTAATTAGAACGACCGAAATTTTTGAGTTTAAAAGATAGATTGCAATGCTTGGTTTTCATTTATTTCTAGGTTTAATCGGGTTTAACTTTAGTTAAAGTTCTACTAATCTTTATAATATGATTATCACACGACTTTTTTAAAGTTCATCTTGAGATGCATTAAATGTAGATTAAATGACGTATAATAATGTCTCCATCTACCATAGATTATGTAGCTCCAAAAAGCTCACAAGACCATTAATTCATCATAATCAATCACCACTCGATCTTCTAATCAATTATACTCCCTCCGTCCTATAAAAACATACACACTTTCGTTTTAAGTCCTTCCATAAAAACATACATATTTCTTTCTTTTCTTTTTTGCACACTAACCCACCATCTATTTTCTATCCAGTCATAATACAAACAACTTTAAGTGGGACTCTTTCTCCACAACACAAACAACACTATATTTCTTAAAACCCGCGCTCAGACAAAGTTCATGCTTTTATGGGATGGAGGGAGTATCAACTACTTGAGACCTATTAATACCCTTATCTCTCGAAATATGAGTAACTAAGTTACACATATAAAAATATTGATCACATGCTAAACATGAATTAAAACCAATTAATTGAAGGGGGAATCAAGATAATAAATAAAAATAACAACCAATCCTCAAAAACCATCACAAATTGATGTACTCCCATGCACAGAATCTAACGAATTAGCTGAATATAGCTAAATATTAATTCATTGACAAATTATTCATAAGCATGTTTAAACTATAGCAAAAGATAAAAGAAAAAGGAAGGAAAACTAGTTAGAACTCTTGAACAATATCTCGATCCATTCTTGCGGACTTCTTGGTGGATCTTCAAGTCTCCTTAGAGGATTTTGTGTTTCTCCCTTGTCTCTAGGTTTCTTTTCTCTCTCTAAAATATGTACTCAACTCTCAATTTTTTGACCCCTTCTGTGAAAAGTCGATATTGACCTTTATAGAAGTAGTTTCCATGTCCAACAAGTCTCAAAATAGACCTTACAAAATTGATTCTCCAGTGGCACACGAGCAATATGCATATGTAGAGGGTTGTGCGCCAAGTCGTGCGTTGTCTCTGTCCAATGCCATCTTCATTATGCACGAGCAATATGCACACGTGATGATATGGTGCTCGTGTTTTCCTGCTCATATGGGTTCCTGATAACAAAAGCAACAACACTTGATTTTTGCACAAATACTCTCTAACATGCCGTAAAATAATGCCTAAAAATACTGCAAATTCACATCCTAACAAAGGACTTGAAACATAAATATTGGAGGAATAACATGAAGAAAGACATCACATAGTTCGTTCTGAAGTGTTTGACTTGCCAGCAAGTCGAGATTGAACACCATCGGCCAGCTTGGTTATTGCAGCCGCTTCCTATTCCAGAATAGAAATGGGAGGACATCGCTATGGATTTTATGCCGAGATCTAGGTCGGGGATGAATATGGTTTGGGTGATCGTCGATAGACTTACCAATCAGCGTACTTCTTGGGTGTCAAGGATATGTGGGGACCTAAGAGGTTGGGTCGAGTTTTTATACGGAGATTGTTAGACTACACTGTATGCCCAAGATTATTATGTCTGATCGGATGGCCGTTTCGTATCATATTTTTGGAGGGTGGTTCATCAGGCCCTGGGTGCCGAATTTATGTAATACCCACATTTTTTATTTCGTTTATTTTGATCGCGTGGTTATCGACTACTTTTTATTTTATTTTATTTATTTATTATTAATTGAGCGTTCACTTGGAAATAATTTTCTTTATGTGATATATGATTTTTCATGTGATGTTATCTATAAATATATAATTCCAGATCATGTGTCACATTTAAATCACTTATTTTTGAACTAAAAATCTAGCCTTAATCTCTTTGTGTTCACATTTGTTTTCACATTGTATCCTGATATTAATCTTATTTTTAATTTTTAATGTTTTTTTGATATTTGTAAGATATATTTTTGATTCATAAATGATGATTTGAAATTTAGCTTCCTACGATCAATTAATGCATATTAATGCGACATTTGATCTTCGCTTTCTCCACTGTGTTTCATCATTATCAAATACAACTTATATTATCAATAAAGCTTTTCCGCTTCCGTCGTTTTAGTTTCACTCCACTATCACTAATGATGAATATTAATATACTAATGATGAGGATGTGAAATATAGCTTCTAACTCGTGCACATTAATACACATCCCTTCGCCTTCGGTACCATATTTATGTTTGATAAATACAGTTTTTATCTCATGCACATTACTTTTTACCTCATGCACATTGATTTATAATGTGCAACCTTCCAACTCCCCAGTCTTACCCTCCCCAGATTTTTTTTGTTTTGCCTTTACATTGTTCATTATACAATGCACTAATTAACTTATTAACTATCGAAATGGTGAAAAAATTTAATACATGTGATAACATTTCCCCGTGTAAAAAAAATTATTTCATCCCTTCATCTTCTGCTTCCAGGTGCTTCTATGGAAGCTTATAAATAGGTGTTGGTTTTCATCATCTTCATCGATCTCTAACCTGTTTTTCCAGCCACCTATATTATAACAACATATTCATATAGTTAGTTTATTGTCATAGGTCAAGTATATCATGTCAAATTCCTTCACCAAATTGTATGATTTGAATAAAAACAGGATTGATTG
Source organism: Orobanche coerulescens (assembly GCA_033398695.1). Lineage (NCBI taxonomy): Eukaryota > Viridiplantae > Streptophyta > Magnoliopsida > Lamiales > Orobanchaceae > Orobanche > Orobanche coerulescens. The sequence goes on along the minus strand of CM065818.1, from coordinate 24,805,167 downwards.
GAAAATTCAAGTACGTTGCTGTCGAAAGTGGCAGATTCCTGCTCATAAAGATTTTTCTGAATCGTTGGAGTTTTTACTGGTGGATAAATTTGTAAGTTTTTACCATTTGTTTATTTATTATAGTTTGCTTTGTATTATTTTATAATAGTATATTATTATTTGATTCAAAGGGTACGCACATTCAAGCTTCAGTGAAAAGATTTTTCATTGACAGATTCTTGGATTTAATTACTGAGGGTGGACTTTACCATATAGAACAATTTTCGGTTGTGGACATACCTAAGAATTTTCCTGTTGCAGTACATCCATACAAAATATCATTCCATAATAATACATATGTTGGTCCTACAGTTTCAACCAGATTTCCCAAAACAATTTTCAGTTTTCGCAGTTTTTCTGATATTAAAAGTGGTTCTTCAAGGGATGAGGCTCCTTTGTTTGGTAAATTTCTTGAAAAGTTTTTTTTTCATTTATTTGTTTTCAGCCTTCTTTTTATTAATTATATATTACATTTGCAGATATTATTGGTAATATTGTTGATTTCAATGATTCAAGAATGAGGAAAGATGTGATTGTAAAGGGGAATAGGAATATTCATCTTTTGTTGGAGGATTTGGAGTAAGATTTTATTGATATTTTTTCTGATTTTTTGGTTTATAATTGTGTCTACTACATCATTTACTAATCTGTTCTGATAATATTCATTATTATAATATTTATATTTTGTTTTACTTAACATGTTTTAGGAAGACGAAATTGCAGTATGTTTTGTGGGATCCTTATTGTAATCAAGTGCAGAGTCTTATTGAACAATTGAAGAATAGATTTGGAGGTTACTCTGTTATTATTGTTCAGTTATGTAGAGATAGAAATATGAGAAATTTGGTTTCTGTATTGTTTTGTTTACTGTATTTAAATATCACATCATCATTCGTAATATAAATAAAAATCTGCATATTATTTGATAGGTGAGGTTGGTGTTTCAAATACATTCTATGCTACAAAGGTGGTTGTTGATCAACAAGTGGAGGAAATTATTGAGTATATTAGCAAGTATTATCTTTATCCAACAGCTTCATTGATTTTATTGATTTCAATCTATGTGTTGTTGAAAAAGTTTGCAATTGTGTTCAATCAGGATACATGTAAGTGAAGCATCCAAAACTTACAGTGGCAGTCAGTTATCAAATTTTTCTGTACTTAGTGTCAGAGAAGAGTTAGGGTCTGCCTCATGTGTTTTTATGACTCTTGACCAATTGAAGTCATTTGATACTGTGAGTATTTTGGAATTTTGTCACTTTTTTTTATTTACCATCATTTTATTTTTAATTTATTTTATATAAATTTATAGGCTGCCAAGGTCTGGGTTGTCTGTTCAATTTCTGATGTTTTGTTTGAGAAAGATTGGTGCTACACAAGTTGTTTAAAGTGTAGAAGGAAGGTCAGTGAGAAGGATGCACAGTTTTTTTGTGAAAAGTGTGGAAATTATGTTGTTGGCAATGCTAGGTTCAAGATTCACATCAAAGTTGTGGATGGGAAATCAAGTGCAATTTTTCTTCTCTGGGATGACATAGCCAGCATGTTAATTGGAACCAGTGCTTCTAATATTTGTGAGAGGCTTGCCTTGGTATGCTTATTTATGAGGTTTGATTTATAAAAATCAATCACACCATGAATTTTTTGCCTCATGATTTTTTTTACAGGAATGTGCTGCAGGAAACTGATTCTAGTACTTCTTCTAAGGATGTTTGCAGGTTGGAACAACCTTATGAAGTTGATAATCTTTTTGGAAGAGAGTTGCCTTTTAAAGTTAATATTGATGTTAGACATCTGGAGAACAGAGACAATGTATATGTTGTTGAGAGGGGTTTGTGAGGATGCAGCATTGATGAAAGAACATAAACTTACTGATCACAAACTTTCAAACTTTGTGTCAAGACCCTACAAGGACATAGTTCAGGATAATGAGTGGGATCCTGAACCATCTGATTTTGATAAGGAATTTAAATCTCCTGTGTAACACCCCCAGACCATATGGGAATATTACATGCCGTAGACCCTCTCCACGAGGACCTACCAGGCTAAACAACACAGAAAACAACAAAACTTGACTGACTGAAGACAATTACTACAACAATTGTGACCATTAAGGCCAATTACAATACAACCACACGGACCAATGAGGTCATACGACCAGTGCAAACGAGACAAAATACAACCCTTTACAATAAATACCCACGCAGGGTAAAGATACACAACAACGGAAGTCTGACCATAACTTGGTCGACACAATATAACCCGACCAAACTCTCAAATATTGATTAGTATCATAGCTCGTCAATTCCTGCGCCAATCCCAGCAAATACCTGGACGCAAAACAGACATCCACCCCCCGATTACTCGGGGGTTAGTAAAACCCCATTGTTATACTAGTGCAAGTATAATAGTATACGAAATGTATCAATCAGAAGGCAATCACGAATCAGATAACACAATCAGTTGTTAAAATATTCCCGAGAGGTTTTAGTAATCGGAAAACAAGTGATGAAGTTTTAAGAATTAAAACTCGGCATCTCGGGAGCTTTTAGAACATAATTTCTTTTGGACCTCGAGTCCCAATTTGCAAAACCTTTTTCGAAAATCATCAACGCCTCAGCCCGGTTCTTGTTTCAAAACACATTAGTGAAATATCATCACGTATCGGGGATTTCACCATCAAGACATTATCCACACAATCACTATTCGTACACATCATGTACCGAACTCCAGAGGTCCCACATACCGTACCTGGAACACATACACTGATCATACACATCATGTACCGAACTCCAGAGGTCCTATGGACCATACCTGGGACACACACTGTTTATACACATCATGTACCGAACTCCAGAGGTCCCACGGACCGTACCTGGACCACACACACTATTCGTACACCTCATGTATCGAACTCCAGAGGTCCCACGGACCTTACCTGGACCACACACACTGCTCGTACACATCGTGTACCGAACTCCAGAGGACCCACAGACCGTACCTGGACCATACACACACGTTTCCCAACACATACCAAAACAACACAACACATCACCACGAACAACACACCTTCAAACAAACATGTTCGAACATCCAATCATACACCCAACACAATAATCATAATCATCACCATACCTCAAACCGAAGCAATCAATCCCAACACGAATCGCGCAGCTAACATGACCAACACGACTTCACAAGGTTAAACAAGCAAGAATATCATTAATACCAACAAACATTCGAATAATCAAACCGCACGAATCATATCCACGAAGATAAATCAAATCATCGTAAATACAATATATATACTCATTCACAAGACACAAATCGTATAAATAGAATACTTGCCTCAATAATCGATATCGAACACTCCAAAGAACACAGTTCCAACCGGAAAACTCGGACCCCGAAGAAGACAATGAACGGAAGGGTTCCGACTCGGGTTCTTCACAAGGATTTCGTTCCTAAGACATATCATCAACAAATCAACGACCGAACGAGGAGTAATAATCGTATAACGCTCGAATCCCCCTCTAAGGCCTTTAACTGGACACCTTCAAGGCATCGATTAAGAACTCGACCAAAACGACGAATTCTTAGAAATCAAACCATGGAGCAACAAGGAAATTGGTAGAATACAATTTAGTAATCAATAATCCACCAATAATCTAAGTTATTACTGATCAAATGGATGAAATCCAACAAAAACCCCAATTTCCCCAAAACTAGATTTATAGGAAATCTAACCTTGATTCGGTCGATCGGAGGAGGTTATAGGATGATTAAACAATGTTAGAAACTCAAGAACTTCGTGGATTGATAGTTTAACAACACCTCCTCGTGTCCTCCAAGCCCAATCCGCAGAAAGGAAAGGATAGAAATGAGAAAATGAGTGTAAATCCATCTGCTCGATCATTTATACTGCCCAGCGTGTGCCGATCACTTCCGTCCATAACCGGCACCCTTACGGCCGTAACCGGCCTTCGTGAAAGTTCTGCCCAGCACCTTGCCGACCATGTACGGCCGTAGCCGATCACACCTTACGGCCGTAACCGGCCTTCATCCGGATGCTGCCTAGCACCCTTACTGCTGTATCCGACCACACCTTTCGGCCGTAACCGGCCTTCATCCGGAAGTTGCCCAGCGCCCTTACGACAGTACCCGATCATGCCTTACGGCCGTAACCGGCCTTTGTCTGGATGCTGCCCAGCCCCTGCCGAGCACTTACGGCCGTATCCGGCACCTTACGGTCGTAACTCGGCCAGGCGGGTCTCTGGCCTAAAATGTGCGGCTGTGACTCAGCCGTGGCCAATTCTGACAGCCCGGTTAGGCGTTCGACAACATCTCGGTCATCCTAACGCACCGGTTATGATTCAAAACAATAACGAGAAAATTACGAAACATAACATACCATAAGCACGGAACGAACACGATGAAACGCTCGTGGATAACATCATCGATCCGAAACGAAACACCATTCAACAAATAATCACACGCGACCATATAAACACAAAATTCAATCATCGAGGAAAATAACACCGATACTCGGCAACCGAGAAATATCTGGAAAAATCCAAAATAACCAGAACAAAAATCCCGGGTATTACATTCTCCCCCACTAAAAATAAGTTTCGTCCCGAAACTTAAAACAAAGACATCACGGTGCTAGCAAAGCGCAACGCTCAAACATACAAATATCAACTCATGACCCCGTGATCTCCTGTCATGTGTCTCTGTAGGTTCAACAACCCACACGGATTGAGCTAAAACAACACTCATAATAAACATTCTCGTGACCCCATGATCTCCTGCCATGTGTCTCCGTAGGTTCAACAACCCACACGAATTGAGCTAAACCAACACTCACAATAAACATGCTCGTGACCCCATGATCTCCTTCCATGTGTCTCTGTATGTTTAAGAACTCACACGGATTGAGATAAAACAACCATCACAACAATCGACAAGGAAATATTCAAACCAGAATGTCATATCAAGTACCATACATCAAACATCACATATCAAGTCTACACGCAAGATAAAATCCACAAGACCAACATAAAAATGCTATCCCTGGGCACCACTGCGCCCTCTAGGAGTAGGAACGGAATTCCAGTTCCCTATCATATTTGCAACGGTCTCGCAGTACTGGTCTCGATGCCCTTCGCGTCCACAACTATAACAAGTTACCAGCGGTTTCTTACAACTCGCACGCTCGTGGCCCAGCACATTATAGTTGAAATATCTTGGGGCACTGCCTGAAATCAAAGACGCCGACCTGGGTCTTTTAGATTCTCTAGCTGGCCGAGAAGGTCCCATACTCATCTGATATGAGGCTTGAGATTTTAAAATTCCAATTTCCTTACTTCCCGATGTAATATCCGTATTTTTCTTTTCCCAGTACTTTCATGATTTTTGTGTTTTTCCCATTTTGGTGGCTCGTGTGTAACCGTATGTGTATTTCGGGAACACTAATTTTCGTATTTATTTTACTCAATCCGCAATTGTTGGCTTTTCCGTCCCTTATTGATCCGATTCTCGTAATTGTTGTTCGGAACCTCCATTTCGGGGTTGCCGTAAATCCATTGAATGTTATTATGCATATTTTGATGTTCTGTTTGATGTTTCGTTCGTGTTCTGGTGTTCCGGGACCATTGTTATCGTGTGCCTAGCGCGCGCTAAGTTTCGTATTGTAGCGTACGCTAAGCATACTTCAGTAGCACACGCTACACTTGTTGGTAGCGCGTGCTAGCGAGTCGAACCCGGCAGTAGCAGTGAGCCTATTTCTGGTCTCTGTCCTCTGGACTAACAGATAAGCGCACGCTACGTTTTGTCTAGCGCACGTTGTTGAGGACTAGCGCGCGCTAGGTGTCCGGTAGTGCGCGCTAATGCGATAGTCCAGTACTGGGCAGTTGCTTCTGGACTCAATTTGGTGTCCAGGTAGCATATGCTATGGCCCGATAGCGCGCACTACCGAGAGGCTATTAGCGCACGCTAATTATTGGTAGCGCACGCTAACGGTCCAGAACTATAGGTTCTTGACTGGGGTGTTAACTTTCTGGACTGGGTTTTTGGCCGATAGCGCGCGCTAACTTTGAAGGTTAGCGCACGCTAATAACTTTCTGGCTATAAAAACCAGAGAGTTGACCGGGGCATCTCATTTCTCCCCCTCTTCTTTTCTTCTCCGAGAGATAGGTGATTTGGAGCATTTGGGAGCATGTAGTTGAGAGATTATCATCATCCATTCAGGATCTTGAGTCTCTAACACCGATTTATCATCATCTAGTCATCCTCCACCTCTTGAATCAAGGTAAATCTTCTAGAACCCTATTTTTGGGGAGATCTGGGGGTTTTCGCATTTTCGTCCGATTCGTTCCGTGTTGTTGATTAATTCATGATGAATATGATTAATCATGTTGGTATTCTTGGTTTCTTAAGGATTCATGGTATATTTCGTGATATTTGCGTAATCGAGAGGGTTTAGTTGTAGTCCGCCCTCGTTGTTCTTGTACGAATATACATGAATCGTAGGCGGGTTTTCGGGTGTATTCAATTTCCGTATTCGTTTAGAAATAGTTTTGATTGTATTCTTTGATCGTTAGGTTCGTTTTCACTGGTTCCTCGCGGTCGTGTTTGATTCTTCCTTTCCGTTCGTGTCACCGTCTATTGATCGAGGCAAGTACCCTTACGAACTAACAATCTTGACATGGTAGTATTGCATGAGAAATTGTGTGTGTGTGTATGCTCACTATGGGTTAGATCCGACGGGGTCTCGGTAGGGGTCCATGAAGGGGTGGATCCGCGAGCTTGCTTTTAACCAATACGGGTTAGATCCGACGGGGTCTCGGTAGGGGTCCACAAAGGGGTGGGTCCGCGGTTAATTGTGGTGCATTTTACAAATGTGTTTTGGATTATGGTGTTTCCAAGCATATGTGTTTCAACCGATGTTTTCATGTTTGAGTGCATTGACTATGTGTGTAAGGTGTAAGGTGTTCATTTGGTTACTTGTACTAACGTAATTGCTAACCCCTTTGGGGACCCATTTTGGGTAAATTCGTTTTATGAATTTCAGGTCAGGTTCATCGAGATGAACGGGTGCTGGACCAGTACACGGATGATGGCCGTGCGTGATGAATGTGCATGAGTGGTGTTCTGTTGTTTTCTATCCTTTGATCAATTGTCATCTTGTAAACTAATAGAAGTACTTGAGTACTTAGGAGTTTTTATTTGTTCGGATTGAAACGTTTCATCTGTTATATTTGTGCTGAGTGGTTGTGATGTTGTTGACTGGTCGCATTCTTCTGGAGCCGGCAGTACCGGTGACCGTCATAACCACGTTTCTACTCAAGATGGCGCCGACCTTGGTGTTGCAGTTGTTATGCAACAAATGGTAAACCAAATGGCGGCAATAGCTCAGGCGGTTCAGAACCCGAATCCGGTCCATGCTGCTCGGGGCGGAGCAGATCGTTGGCTACAGGATGTCATTAAGATACATCCTCCTCAGTTTTCGGGAGCTTCAGACCCGATCGACTGGGAGGGGTGGATCCAGGAGATATCCAAGGTCTTCATCGCCACCAACTGTCCCGAGGACCGCAAGGTCCCTATTGCCCAGTATTTTCTCACTAGGGATGCTACTGACTGGTGGGAGGCCGTTGAGCCCAAGGACCGCGCTGCTACATGGGATGAGTTTAAGGACCTGATGGAGACCGAGTATTGCCCATGGCCGGTCAAACAGGATCGAGTCCATGCCTTCTTTGACGCTCAGCCTCGGGATATCCCTGTTTCTTAGGCTATTGCTGATTTCAACCGGGAGTTGGGCTTCGTGAAGGCCCAGGTTAGAGAGGAGAGCGACAAGATTTTCCACTTCTCAAGGCGGATGAAATTGTCGATTCGTGATGTGTAATCGGTGTGGCCAGCCGGACCACAAAGCAGCTTTCTATGCCGAGAGAGAGAGAGAGAGAGAGAGAGAGAGAGAGAGAGAGAGAGAGAGAGAGAGAGAGAGAGAGAGAGAGAGAGAGAGAGAGAGAGAGAGAGAATTCTTGGTGCCCAGGCTTCCTTCCCAGCGCCAAGGGAACCAAGTGTCAATCAAAGGTCGTTCGCTTCTCATCCTTCGCCGAGTGCCAGTCGAGGGAGAGGTCGGGGTCAGCCCGCTAGAGAGGGAGCTTCCAACATCAGCTCTGCTCATCCACGAGTTTACGAAATGAGGAGGGCCGATGATCCAGCCCCCACCGTAGCCACAGGTACCGTTCACATTCATTCGCATCCTGTCAGTGTGCTTTTTGATTCTGGTGCTACGCATTTCATCTCTTTGGAGTGTGTGTGCCGTTTGAGTGTCGACTGTTTGACGCCTTGTGAGCCTTTCATCGTTAAACTTCCTAGCGGTGATAGGATCTTTGGTGATAGGGAGATCCGAGATTGTCCTATGATTATTTGCGAGAGGGCTTGGCCTTATAATCTTATTGTTGTGGGTATTGAGGGTGAGGATTTGATTCTCGGGGAAGATTGGCTCAAGCAACGTGGTGCGATCATGAACAACCGCACGAGAATCATCACTATGTTAGCTGGGGACGGCACTGAGCACTCTTTCGCAGGGCAAAAGAGGGGAAACCAGAAGTTCGTTATTAACGCTTTGATGGCGATGAGACTCCTGCGGAAGGGGTGTACTGGTTATTGGTGCTACGCCTTGAAGTCGGAGAGTGGTGGAGTCAAGCTTTCATCGATTACAGTTGTTAGTGTTTTTCCTGACGAGTTACCGGGTTTGCCACCGGACCGTGAGGTAGAGTTTGCTATCGAGTTAGAGTCGGGTGTAGCTCCGATTTCAAAGGCGCCGTACCGCATGGCACCTTCCGAGATGGCCGAGTTGAAGAAGCAGTTGAGTGAGCTTCTTGAGTCAGGGTATATTCGACCGAGCGCTTCGCCTTGGGGCGCACCGGTTCTGTTTGTGCGAAAGAAGGATGGTTCACTGCATTTGTGTATCGACTATCGTGAGCTAAATAAGGTGACCATAAAGAACAAGTATCCATTGCCGATGATTGATGACTTGTTCGATCAGCTACAGGGAGCTGCGGTATTCTCGAAGATCGACTTGAGATTGGGGTACTATCAGTTTCGGGTGAAGGAGTCCAATGTGCCGAAAACAGCTTTTCGGACGAGATACGGAAATTATGAGTTTGTAGTTATGCCTTTCGGGTTAACTAACGCGCCGGAGGTGTTCATGCAGTTGATGAACAATGTCTTTATCGAGTATTTGGATAAGTGTGTCGTCGTCTTCATTGACGATATTCTTATCTATTCGAGGAACGAGAAGGAGCACGCGCATCATCTGCGAGTAGTGTTGGACATTTTGAGGACCGAGCAACTCTATGCAAAGTTCTCGAAGTGTGAGTTCTGGCTGAAGGAAGTGATGTTTCTGGGCCACGTGATTTCAGTCGAGGGGGTCCGCGTGGATCCACAGAAGGTTGACGCAGTTTTGGACTGGACACCGCCTAAGAACGTGAAGGAGGTCCGTAGTTTCTTGGGTTTGGCTGGCTACTACCGTAGGTTCGTCGAGGGTTTATCGAAACTGGCTCGACCACTTACATAGTTGCTTCAGAAGTCCAAGACATTCGTCTGGAATGACGAGAGGCAGACGAGTTTTGAGGAGATGAAGAAGCGTTAAATTTCAGCCCCGGTTTTAGCATTGCCGTGTGGCAACGAGGGCTTTGCTATTTATAGTGATGCTTCGGGTCAGGGTCTAGGGTGCGTATTGATGCAGCACGGCAAGACCATTGCGTATGCGTCGAGACAGTTGAGGCCGTACGAGCTTAACTACCATAAAACTCTGAAGTACATATTCACTCAGCGGGAGTTTAATATGAGGCAGAGGAGGTGGTTGGAGTTGATTAAGGATTATGACTTCGAAATCTTTTATCATCCGGGCAAGGCGAACGTCGTGGCCGATGCCTTGAGTCAGAAACCGGTTGCGTTGAGGACACTTGAGATCATTACGTCTCAATCTGAGCTACAACGGGTTTTGATGGAGTTGGATGTTGATATTTTATTTCCGGGAGCGGTCAGACAACTTTGCGCTTTAGAGATTTCGTCGTCGTTGGTCGATGAAATTAAACTAAAGCAATTGGAGGATCCGATGATTTCTCAGATTCAGGAAAATGTTCTCAAGGGGAAGTCTTCCGGGTTTGTGATTCACGAGGATGGTGTGTTGAGATTCCAAAGTCAGCTCTGTGTACTGAACGACTTGGAATTGAGGCAGAATATTTTGCGAGAGGCCCATGCTACGTCTTACTCCGTTCATCCTGGTTCGAGTAAGATGTACAAAGACCTGAGGAGGAATTTTTGGTGGAATGACATGAAGGAAGAGGTCGCACGGTTTGTAGCGAGATGTTTGACTTGTCAGTAGGTCAAAATCGAGCATCAGCAACCGGCTGGGTTATTGCAGCCACTTCCCATCCCAGAATGGAAATGGGAAGATATTTCGATGAACTTCTTCACGAGTTTGCCGAGATCAAGATCGGGCATGAACATGGTTTGGGTGATTGTGGATCGTCTGACCAAGTCGGCACATTTTCTGGGCATCAAGGATACTTGGGGTCCAGAAAAGCTGGCTCGGGTGTTTATTGCGTAGATTGTGAGACTTCATGGTACTCCGAAGTCTATTGTTTTGGATCGGGATGGCCGTTTCGTATCTCACTTTTGGCAGGCAGTGCATAAGGCGTTGGGTACTCGTTTGCGCCTGAGTACTTCTTTTCACCCTCAGTCAGATGGACAGTCGGAGCTCACTATCCAGACGTTTGAGTTTATGTTGCGCGCTTGTGCTCTCGATTGGAGTAGTGAATGGGAGGAACATTTACCATTGATCGAGTTCACGTGCAACAATCGTTGGCACGCGTTGATGCGCATGGCACCGTATGAGGCACTTTATGGGCGGCATTGTCGATCACCGATTTGTTGGAATGAGGCATCCTTTTTGGTTGGAATCGAACCGGATATCATTATGGAGACGAGGCAGAAGGTGGAATTGATTCGAGAGAGGATGTTGACTGCTCAGAGTCGACAGAAGTCATATGCTGATGTTCGTCGTCGACCTTTGGAATTCTAGATGGGGGACCACGTTTTGCTAAAGGTGTCGCTGACGAAGGGGGTTTTCCACTTCGGGAAGAAGGGAAAGTTGAGCCCGATATTTATTGGGCCCTTTGAGGTTCTCGAGAGAGTCGGGGAGTTGGCAGACCGTTTGGCGTTACCTCCAGTGTTGAGCCACATTCATAGCATTTTCCATGTTTCCCAGCTGAGGAAATACGTCCCGGATCCTAGTCACGTCATCGATTATGGTGAGATTGATATCACTGAGGATATTACTTTCAAGGAGCGTCCCTTGAAGATTTTAGAGCACCGTGAGAGGCGACTGAGGCACAAGACCATTCCCTTGGTCAAGGTGCAGTGGTCGAGGCATGGTTTCGAAGATGCAACTTGGAAAACCGAGGATAACATGCATGCTAGGTACCCCGAGTTGTTTGTTTCTTAAGTTTCGGGACGAAACTTATTTTTAGAGGGGTAGAATGTACTTTCATGATTTTTGTGTTTTTCCCATTTTCGTGGCTCGTGTGTAACCGTATATGTATTTCGGGAATACTTATTTCGGATTTATTTTACTCAATTATGCAATTGTTGGCTTTTTCGTCGCTTATTGATCCGATTCTCGTAATTGTTGTTCGGAACTGCCGTTTTGGGGTTTCCGTAAATCCATTGAATGTTATTATGCGTATTGTGATGTTCCGTTTGATGTTTCGTTCGTGTTCCGGTGTTCCGGGACCGTTGTTATCGTGTGCCTAGTGCGTGCTAAGTTTCGTATTGCAGCGCACGCTAAGCATACTTCAGTAGCGCATGCTACACTTGTTGGTAGCGCGCGCTAGCGAGTCAAGCCCGGCAGTGGCAGTGAGCCTGTTTCTGGTCTTTGTCCTCTGGACTAACAGATTAGCGTACGCTACGTTTTGTCTAGTGCACGTTGTTGTTGAGGACTAGCGAGCGCTAGGTGTTAGGTAGCGCGCGCTAATGCGATAATCCAGTACTGGGCAGTTGCTTCTGGACTCGGTTTGGTGTCTAGGTAGAGCACGCTATGGCCCGATAGCGCGCGCTACCGATAGGCTATTAGCGCACGCTAATTATTGGTAGCGCACGCTAACGGTCTAGAACTATAGGTTCTGGACTGGGGTGTTAACTTTCAGGACTGGGTTTTTAGCCGATAGCGCGCGCTAACTTTGAAGGTTAGCACATGCTAATTACTCTCTGGCTATAAAAACCAGAGAGTTGAGCGGGGCAGCTCGTTTCTCCCCCTCTTCTTTTCTTCTCCGAGAGATAGGCGATTTGGAGCATTTGGGAGCGTGGAATTGAGCGATTATCATCATCCATTCAAGTTCTTGAGTCTCTAACACCGATTTATCATCATCTAATCATCCTCCACCTCTTGAATCAAGGTAAATCTTCTAGAACCCTATTTTTGGGGAGATTTGGGGGTTTTCATGTTTTCCTCCGATTCGTTCCATGTTGATTAATTCATGATGAATATGATTAATCATGTTGGTATTCTTAGTTTCCCTACGGATTCATGGTATATTTCGTGATATTTGCGTAATCGAGAGGGTTTGGTTGTGGTCCGCCCTCGTTGTTGTTCTTGTACGAATATACATGAATCGTAGGTGGGTTTTCGGATGTAATCCATTTCCGTATTCATTTAGAAATAGTTTTGATTGTATTCTTCGAATCGTTAGGTTCGGTTTCGCCGGTTCCTCGCGGTCGTATTTGATTCTTCCTTTCCATTCGTGTCACCATCTATTGATCGAGGCAAGTACCCTTATCAACTTACAATCTTGACATGGTAGTATTGCATGAGAAATTGTGTGTGTGTGTGTATGCTCACTATGGGTTAGATCCAACGGGGTCTCGGTAGGGGTCCACGGAGGGGTGGGTCCGCAGTTAATTGTGGTGCATTTTACAAATGTGTTTTGGATTATGGCGTTTCCGAAAATGTGTGTTTTAACCGATGTTTTCATATTTGCGTGCATTGACTATATGTGTACGGTGTAAGTTGTTCATTTGGTTACTTGTACTAGCGTAATTGCTAACCCCTTTGGGGACCCATTTTGGGGAAATTTGTTTTATGAATTTTAGGTCAGGTTCATCCAGACGAACGGGTGCTGGACCAGTACGCGGATGATGGCCGTGCGTGATGAATGTGCATGAGTGGTGTTCTGTTGTTTTCTATCCGTTGATCAATTGTCATCTTGTAAACTAATAGAAGTACTCGACTACTTAGGAGTTTTTATTTGTTCGGATTGAAACGTTTCATCTGTTATATTTGTGCTGAGTGGTTGTGATATTGTTGACCGGTTGAACCGGGTGGATTATTATTGCTTTGCGTCTTTATGACGAGATATTTTTGTCTTGATTCCGCGAGTTGATGAGTATGTTTTGGTCGTATAGCCTAGTGGGTCCTATGTAGGGATCCACGGCGCTGTAATATACCCTAAATATATTGGGGGTGTTACACCCGAGGCACCATCATAAATCCTCTATTTCTTCGCTACAGATACCGACAAGGTAGACAATACAGCCATTTCAAATGCTAAGGCTCAGTCTTGATAATCCTTCAATGTGGTACACATAAAAGGAGCCATACACTGCCGAACATGAGGTTTCATACGCATATCGAAATAACGAACCTTATCTGCCTCATTTCTCACTTGATCTCGAACATAACATAACTGCCGATTATAATTGACTATTGCCTGAGATATCGACTCATCTTGGGGCGTCTCCGAGAAAAACTCGACAATCCTATGCTATTTAACAAGCAGCGGATAATACTCGGCCTCCATGGCAGTCTTGAATTCAGTCCAAGTAGCTGTCCGATCCTTAGGCGCTACGGACTCCCACCAGTCTGCAGCTTCCTTATCTAGCAGGTATTGAGCAATATGTACTCTCCTTTCATCCGAACAAGCTACAGCATCAAATGTTCTGTCCAACTGGAAGAGCCAGTTCTCCCAACCCAATGAGTCCGAAGATCCTACAAAACAGGGCGGGTGCATTCTCATCACATCCCGTAACCATTTATTAGCTCCATTATCTCCTTCTGGGTTCTCATCCCGGTGTACGATCTGATTCATCTGTGCCAACTGATCAACCACCTGACGAAGGACGGTGGCGCCACCAACATCAACATTGCCTCTTGCTGATTGCCCCTGATCATGCGACTGGTCATCTCGACCATCTGTATTGATCCGATTGGCACTCGACGACGAGCGAGCCGCTCTCTCATACTCCCAATTATGACCACTACCACGACCACATCCTCGCCTCGACCTCTCGGCATACTGAATGGACAACCATTCAGCATAACGCAACAAAACAAACATCACATAATCAACATAGGACAACAAACAACAGCTCAATAAATTATTTACTCCAAGTTATTACACAAATATACGAACTAACACTGCAACAATAGGACTTAATTTTATAAATAATCCACGTGGCCACATAAACAGAAATGTATGACCTTTATTAAAACAAACGCTGTCAAAACCATATACATATCATTGGGGTCAAACATTGTAGCATTCTTTATAATAAAGTTTTCCGAGGAATTCGTTCGAATGATAATATTTTTAAAAATCTTGAGTTTGAAAGATTTTTCTTAAAAAATACTTTTAATACCTCAGTCGTTTAATCAAAACCATGATTCCATCATCATAATTGTTTCATTTTGAAGTCACTCACAAAACAACGTTTTGAAATACAATATTTGTTCGATAGTGATATCGTCAAAATGACCTACAGGGTAACCACATGTTACCATGCCATAACATCACGAATAACAACACACAGGATAATTTGTGGCCATGCCCCTTAGCATCGACTCCCAGAGGTTTCGCCAAACCATCCCTGGGTGGAAAACCGCTTGTACTAGCACTAATCATTACCATAGATCAACTATCCCACCAGGGTAACATCACAGAGTAATACAATTAAAACAGACCTTGCAGTGACAACACCTAAGTGTATACCCAAAATTCGCTAACAAGAAAGGTAGCAATTAATAACACGTCAATTTGGAATCAAACGATCGACAAAGAGCACAGATATCACTGTAATAACCAAATTACTGTCGTCACAGTCACAAGCTTACGGCCGTAATAACATGCAGTTTACGGCCGTAACAACTAGGAGCTTACGGCCGTAACACCTAAGAGCTTACGACCGTAATGGTAAACATCTTATGGCCATAATCACTAGCTGCAGGACAATAGAATTGTCCCAACAACCCCGAAATGGCTCCGAAGGTTAAGGTTCGACTCCCAACAATATATCCTGGCATTTAGAAACACTTACAAAATTCCCCGACGAGCATACCAACATAACAAACTAGTCGCAACGACTTAGCCCCAACACGAACACAGAACGTTTTAAATTCCGAAATTCAAAGTCGTTTTGCAAAGTAAAATTTTCCAAAAATCATTTCGATCATATCCAAAAATGATGGTTTGCAATGTCCGAAGTATTTTAAAACACATTTTTCAGATACCATCTGAATGTGTCATTTGAAAATACGTGACTTATTCGTCAAAGTTCAACCGATTTCAAAATTCATACAAAATCGTTGTTTATTCGTGCCATCGCAATATTTTCAAAAAATGATTCTTTTACAAACATACTCAAGCTCATAAACCTTTAGAAAGTCGTTTTAAACCTTCACGCAGCAGACGTAATTAAAATAATCAAACTTGAAACCACGTGCCAAATCGGAAAACGAGATTGCAATTTTAATCAAATACGATTCGTGAACACCAAGTTCAAACATACGTCAAAACCATCCATATGAGTTCCTCACGAACTCTGCCATCGATACAACCTCGGGATCACACTAAAGTTC
Organism: Orobanche coerulescens; assembly: GCA_033398695.1. Lineage (NCBI taxonomy): Eukaryota > Viridiplantae > Streptophyta > Magnoliopsida > Lamiales > Orobanchaceae > Orobanche > Orobanche coerulescens. The sequence goes on along the minus strand of CM065818.1, from coordinate 24,789,209 downwards.
ACAGTTTTCACATTGTATTGCACCATTCGGTGTCCAACCATCAATACATTCAACTCAATACACAAACGGCGTACCATGAATACCAAACATGGATTCCATTTCACAACACCATGCAAACAAAAATTATGCACCATAATTATCGCCATAAATGAAATCACGAAACATCGATACCTCGAATAAAAGAGGAGACTTACATCCACATGCCGCACAGAGATGACGATCGCCCATGATACTAATCTCGCCCGACAATACATATGATACGTTGTGACCACGCACAACTCAACTTATCACCCGACAACTCGAATGACATGACATCATATTACTCGACCAACCACGACTCGACTTGACCCGACAACCTAGGTTTCCACAACCAAGCTCCGATACCATAACTGTAACACCCCCAGACCATATGGGAATATTACATGCCGTAGACCCTCTCCACGAGGACCTACCAGGCTAAACAACACAGAAAACAACAAAACTTGACTCACCGAAGACAATTACTACAACAATTGTGACCATTAAGGTCAATTACAATACAACCACACGGACCAATGAGGTCATACGACCAGTGCAAACGAGACAAAATACAACCCTTTACAATAAATACCTACGCAGGGTAAAGATACACAACAACGGAAGTCTGACCATAACTTGGTCGACAGAACATAACCCAACCAAACTCTCAACTCTTGATTAGCATCATAGCTCACCAATTCCTGCGCCAATCCTATGACTACTCCCTCGAACCAGCAAATACCTGTGTTGGGTACCAAATCAGATATTTGCGCCGTTTTGTGCGGAAGCGAAAATAAATTGCGGAAAATAAATCACACAAGGATTTATAGAGGTTCGGCTATTAACGAAGCCTACGTCCTCTCTCGATGTATCTTTTTCTTAGGATTAAGATCAAAACCTCTACGCCTCTCTTCTATCGGTCGAGGGATTACCGTTACAAGCTCGTCTTCTATCGGTCCGAGTAAAACCGTTTTTCCTTTTCTATTGGATAAGGAATCAACCACTCTAGCTTTCTATGGGTACTAGATAAACCTCACTTAGATATCGATTGCGATTCTAACAATGCCGGATACTTGATCCTAATAACACCGAATCCAATTGTATCTTTTCTTTTACCACTCGTGTATAATGTTGAATGTATAAACACTCAAACTAACAATATACGCTCAATATTACAACAACAATGTAAGTATATGATTCTCAAATGTATGTCTCATTTGCTTGGAGTTGTTGTGCTCAAACAATACCATAGGGATGGTATTTATAGGCATTTCCCACAAACTAGCCGTTGCTGGCTGTTTTGACTTGCTAGCATGCACTAGCCTTCTCTATTAGCGTGCGCTAGACTGTTCCAGGTTCAGTCCAGTAGCTTCGTTTCTTCTTTAGCATAAGTTATGCCTTCTGCCTTACGTACGTAACCTTCTTATATTAGCGTGCGTTAATAACACATTGTAGCATGCGCTAATCCAATATATCCGTTGCATAGATTGTCAAAGTATCCGTTTGATATGCTGACTTTGACCTGCTTTTACCAACGTTCTTATTGACTTGATTCAAACTTCTTAGCGTGCGCTATTCATACTTTGTAGCGTGCGCTAATGCTGACTTCATTGCATACGTTATTCTGTGTTTGAATTCCTTCACAATGGTAACAAGGCTCGATAGCGTGCGTTAATGATAACGTGTAGCGTGCGCTATCTCATCAGCTAACTTCACTTCAGCTAACTTCGAACTTGGCTGATATGCAGATGACTTCCCGTTAGCGTGCGCTAACATATATGCCTTAGCGTGCGCTAGGCATGCATTTTGCTCAGCTTTTTGCGGCTTCGTCTGCTTCGTCGTTTTGCTTCGCCTCGATGTTGTTTTGTTGTTTAGCAACTTTAATCATCAAAACTCAAATTAAATAATGTGTGGAATAAATATTCCAACAATCTCCCCCTTTTTGATGATTACAAAACAACTCTTGAATTGGATAAAATTTGTAAAGATAGAGTATATGTATATATATACGAATCAAAGTTTTCGACTTTGATCGTTTCGTTAGTTTCTCCAATTCTCTTTTCTTTTCGACATCTCCCTTATTTTTCAACTCCTTCGTTTTAACTCCCCCTTTTTGTATGCTTTCTTTTTCTTTTCGACTTCTTCGATTTTTCTCATTTTTATCTCAATTCATCTCCTTCTCATTTTTATCTCAATTCATCTCCTTCTCCCCCTTTTTGTCTTCATCAAAAAAATAGAGTATATAAATATAAATATGAAATATAAATATGCATGATACCAATTTATGCATTAATAAGGGAATAAACTCCCCCTGAAAGTATTATCTCCCCCTTTTTAAAATATCACAATTTAATTTTTGGGGATCCAACCGATAGTTGGTTTTTCTTTTGAAACATAGACGATGTTTGAAATGTTTGTTCCTTTAGGAACCCAAATCTTTTTAATTTTTATCGATCATCTTGGGCTTTTACAGTTAGAAATATGATGCCCAATTTTCAAACATTTTTCACATCGGGGTATTTTGAAATTGACGGATTCGTTTTTCGAACGTGGTTTGAATCCTAACCCCTCTTTATTTAAAGTATATTTTTGAACACATAACATTTGTTCAAATTTATCGTTGCCGCACGAGAATTTCTTTGTCAAAATTTTTAGTTCATCTTGAACTTTTAAAGATCATTCTTTAAGATATTCTCATTTTCAATGCATTTCGAATGATCGATTTCAATAAATTTCCCTTTTTCAAGTATTTTGGAATTTTCAATTTCCAAAGTTTTATATTTAGACTTGAGGGATTTTATTTCATTTAAAGCATTTTGATAATCCGTATGTAATAACTCGAATGCTTCAAAAAGTTCGTCGTAAGAATTACTTACTTGGCTTTCGACGTCGCTATCGTCGAATGAACTCCGGGCCATGAGCGCGAGATTATTTTGTTCAAGAAAATCTTCATCGGGATCTTCGTCGCTCCATGTTGCGATTAGAACCTCCTTTTGCTTTACTCGACAGTTCTTAGCAAAGTGGCCTGGTTTGCCACATAATCGACAGGTGTTGTCGAATTTCTTAGGTTCGCCCGCTTGAATGTCCTTCTTCCTCCGGTTTAATAAGTGTTGGAACTTATTAATATTTTTGGCATAATATGCCATTTCTTCATCACTTTCGTCCATCGGAATTTCTTCTTTCTTTTTCGACATCTTAGCCTTCATGGCTAACGACCTATCCTTCGGTTTTGGTTTGGCATTCCGAGATTTTAGAACAATCTCGTAGTTGATAAGAGAACCAACAAGAGCACTAAAATCGAGAGTATTTAAATCTTTGGATTCCATTATTGCCGTAACTGTACCGTCCCATTCTCGAGGTAGTGATCGGACAATTTTCTTTACTTTCTCACTACTCGAAAGTGGTTTTCCGAAACATGATAATCCATTAGTGATAACCGAAAATCGGTCAAGCATAATCGAGATAGATTCGTCGTCCTTCATTTGGAATAATTCATAATCGTGAAGGAGCATGTTTATCTTCATCTCCTTGACTTGAGACGTACCTTCGTGTGTTACCTCAAGCATTTTCCAGATTTCTTTGGCACTATCACACGATGATATCCGGTTGTGTTCTTCCGGATTTAAAGAACAGTATAATAATTGCGTCGCTTTGCAATTATAATGGTCATTTTTCCAATCCGCATCGTCATACTCTTCAAAGGTTTTGAGAGTTCCGTTTGAGTTCGTCGGGATTTTGGGACCAAGACAAATCACCTTCCAAAGTTCGATGTCGTAAGCTCGAATGAATATCGACATCTTCTTCTTCCAAGTCATGAAGTTCGCACCATCAAAAAATGGTGGTCGATTGAGAGCAAGGCCTTCGACGGGAGCCATTTGGAACGCCATTGGATCTTTTCTCCTCGTATGTTAAGCCGCGTATTGGAGTACCGCTCCGATACCAATTGTTGGGTACCAAATCGGATATTTGCGCCGTTTTGTGCGGAAGCGAAAATAAATTGTGGAAAATAAATCACACAAGGATTTATAGAGGTTCGGCTATTAACGAAGCCTACGTCCTCTCTTGATGTATCTTTTTCTTAGGATTAAGATCAAAACCTCTACGCCTCTCTTCTATCGGTCGAGGGATTACCGTTACAAGCTCGTCTTCTATCGGTCCGAGTAAAACCGTTTTTCCTTTTCTATTGGATAAGGAATCAACCACTCTAGCTTTCTATGGGTACTAGATAAACCTCACTTAGATATCGATTGCGATTCTAACAATGCCGGATACTTGATCCTAATAACACAGAATCCAATCGTATCTTTTCTTTTACCACTCGTGTATAATGTTGAATGTATAAACACTCAAACTAACAATATACGCTCAATATTACAACAACAATGTAAGTATATGATTCTCAGATGTATGTCTCGTTTGCTTGGAGTTGTTGTGCTCAAGCAATACCATAGGGATGGTATTTATAGGCATTTCCCACAAACTAGCCGTTGCTGGCTGTTTTGACTTGCTAGCGTGCGCTAGCCTTCTCTATTAGCGTGCGCTAGACTGTTCCAGTTTCAGTCCAGTAGCTTCGTTTCTTCTTTAGCGTACGTTATGCCTTATGCCTTACGTACGTAACCTTCTTGTATTAGCGTGCGTTAATAACACATTGTAGCGTGCGCTAATCCAATATATCTGTTGCATGGATTGTCAAAGTATCCGTTTGATATGTTGACTTTGACCTGCTTTTCCCAACGTTCTGATTGACTTGATTCAAACTTCTTAGCGTGCGCTATTCATACTTTGTAGCGTGTGCTAATGCTGAGTTCATTGCATACGTTATTCTGTGTTTGAATTCCTTCACAATGGTAACAAGGCTCGATAGCGTGCGTTAATGATAACGTGTAGCGTGCGCTATCTCATCAGCTAACTTCACTTCAGCTAACTTCGAACTTGGCTGATATGCATATGACTTCCCGTTAGCGTGCGCTAACATATATGCCTTAGCGTGCGCTAGGCATGCATTTTGCTCAGCTTTTTGCGGCTTCGTCTGCTTTGTCGTTTTGCTTTGCCTCGATGTTGTTTTGTTGTTTAGCAACTTTAATCATCAAAACTCAAATTAAATAATGTGTGGAATAAATATTCCAACAACCTGGACGCAAAACAAACATCCACCGCCCGATTACTCGGGGGTTAGTAAAACCCCATTGTTTTACTAGTGCGAGTATAATAGCATACGAAATGTAATAATCAGAAGGCAATCACGAATCAGATAACACAATCAGTTGTCAAATTATTCCCGAGAGATTTTATTAATCATAAAACAAGTGATGAAGTTTTAAGAATTAAAACTCGGCATCTCGGGAGCTTTTAGAACATAATTTATTTTGGACCTCGAGTCCCAATTACAAAACCTTTTTCGAAAATCATCAAGGCCTCAGCCCGGTTCTTGTTTCAAAACACATTAGTGAAATATCATCACGTATCTGGGATTGCACCATCAAGACATTATCCACACAATCACTGTTCGTACACATCATGTACCTTACTCCAGTGGTCCCATGAACCGTACCTGGAACGCACACACTATTCGTACACATCATATACCGAACTCCATGTAATACCCGTACTTTCTATTTTTGGTAATTTCTATTTTTAGTGCATGTTCATTTCGGACGACTCGCTTGTTACTATTTTGGAATTCTGAATCTATTTTGTTCTTGGAGTTTCTCCATTTGGACGAGTTTTGGAGATGTTTTTACGTATTTTTGTTTGGAGTTATGTTTTGTCGTATGTACGTTCGATTCTCGTAAAACTCGTTCAATTTCGCTGTTTCTTTGTTTCCATGAGTTCGTATGGTTGAGTTGTTCATGTTTTGAGTTTCAGATTGTTAATCCAACGTCGTATCATGATTTTTGGACGTTTGGGCTGTTCTGTAATTTCCTATAAGTTTAGGGAATTTTATCTCCTTTGTTATATTTCAAACCTCCCAGTAGTCGGAATCGTAATTTCTTTCAGCACTTAGTTTCGTCGTCGCGAATACTTCATAATTCTATCTTCGGATCCCATCTTATGTTGCGTTTCGATTTTTATACCTCTTTGAACCTTGAGCTGCACTCTGGTACTGGACTACTGCATGCATAACGTATATTATGCATGCTATGTTACGTACGCTATGAGGGTAAAACTAGCGCACGCTAGACTTACTTTATTGCGTACGCTAATGCATCTGGGTGGAATAATCTGGAACTAGACAAAAGGTTCAGTAATTCTGAACTGAACCAGGTAGCGTATGCTAATTAGCTGTTAACGTACGCTAATTGCTAACCTTAGCGCATGCTAAGCTTGTATCTATGTATGCTAACGGGAGACAGAAGTCTCTGACTGCATTCTGCACCCCGATAGTGCACGCTAAACTTTGTGTGTAGCGTGCGCTAAGTCTGTCTGATATATATAGAACAGCAATATCCCAACTTCGTCATTTTCCATCCTTACTTCTTCTCTTCGGCTTTGGGAGATTCTATACGAGGGTTAGATCCGATTTTGGCCAAATATTATCATCCACTAACATCCTTGCATTCCTTGTGCAAATTCATCAATTTCTTAACGTCTTACGCCACCCGAATCAAGGTAAGGATCCCTATAACCCTTGTTTTGAGATTTGGGGGAATTTTGGGGATTTCTTGTGATTTTACCCTTTTTAATCCGAATTATCATAGATTATTGCTAGACGTCAATTGTATACTTGTAATCCTTTGTTTTTCCTTGAGGATTTGTGGATTAAACTCCGATTTTTTCATTATTCGTCAAATATACTCAATGATACCCTAGTTATGTCCGATATATTGGACCAAGGGGTAGAACTTAGGATGTTTCCTACATTTTCAGAGTATTGTGTTTGATTCCATATCGTTATGTGTTAGGAGCGAAGTATATAAGAGAACTCGAACCAAAGTCCTTTCCGTTCATTGTTATCATTGCGACAAAATAAACAAGGCAAGTACATGTATTACATTTCGTTATATGTGTTACAGTTGTGATATGAAAGTTGAATTATGATATTGTGTAGGTGAGTTGTTGCTCTTCCATCCGGAGCGTTCGACGGGGCATCTCGGGGCCGATACTAAGGGGTACAGCCGCGGAAGTGGTTTCTCACCCGGAGCGTTCGACGGGGCGTCTGAGGGTCGATACTAAGGGGTACGGCCATGGGTTACCAAGTGTGGATGGTTTTGATATTGATATGAAATGATTAACCATTTGATGTAGATTGAATATTCCGGAATATGATTTTCAAAATGTTTTCTAAACGAGATGACTGTATTGAATCGTATATGTATATAATGTAATGTAATTGTGTACTTGCACAAGCTATTTGAACGCTAACCCCTTAAATGGGGGAAATGCGTCTTATGCATTTCAGGTATTGGTCGAGCCGAGGAGCTGGTACGGGATATGCATGCAAAGGATGGCCCAACATGATGATGAGTCTCGAGTCGTTGTTAAATGTTTTGTTATTGTATTTACTTGGTTGTTGGAGTTAAACTGGTTCTTTTACAATTTGGTTAAAGTCCCCTGCGTGGGCAATGAACTCGTGTGGATCTATACTTTATGATGTCTAATTAAAATGTTTTGGCCGAGGACATGACACTATCTGATTATTATGATTGTGTCCTATGGGTTTTCATTGGTGGATCATATGTCATGTAATAGCCTGATAGACCTTTTGAAGGTTCTATGGCATGTAATGTCCCTTACGAAATTTGGGGTGTTACACTCTAGAGGTCCCATGGACCGTACCTAGAACACACACACTGTTCGTACACATCATGTACCGAACTCCAAAGGTCCCACAGACCATACCTGGACCACACACATTGTTCGTACACCTCATGTATCGAACTCCAGAGGTCCCACGGACTGTACCTGGACCACACACACTGTTCGTACACATCATGTACCGAACTCCAGAGGTCCCGCGGACCATACCTAGACCACACACACTGTTCGTACACCTCATGTATCGAACTCCAGAGGTCCCACGGACCGTACCTGGACCACACACTGGTCGTACACCTCATGTATCGAACTCCAGAGGTCCCACGGACCGTACCTGGACCATACACATACATTTCCCAATGCATACCAAAACAACGCAACACATCACCACGAACAACACACCTTAAAACAAACATGTTCTAACATTCAATCATACACCGAAATTACATGTCCAAATGTGTAGTCCATCCAACACAATAATCATAATCATCACCATACCTCAAACCCAAGCAATCAAGCCCAACACGAATCGCGCAACTAACATGACCAACACGACTTCACAAGGTTAAACAAGCAAGAATATCATTAATACCAACAAACATTCGAATAATCAAACCGCACGAATAATATCCACGAAGATAAACCAAATCAACGTAAATAAAATATATATACTCATTCACAAGACACAAATCGTATAAATAGAATACTTGCCTCAATAACCGATATCGACACTCCAAAGAACACGATTCCAACCGGAAAACTCAGACCCCGAAGAAGGCAATGAACGGAAGGGTTCCGACTCGGGTTCTTCACAAGGATTTCGTTCCTAAGACATATCATCAACAAATCAACGACCGAACGAGGAGTACTAATCTTATAACGCCCGAATCCCCCTCTAAGGCCTTTTACTGGACACCTTCAAGGTGTCGATTAAGAACTCGATCAAAACGACGAATTCTTAGCAATCAAACCATGGAATAACAAGGAAATTGGTATAATATAATTTAATAATCAATAATCCATCAATAATCTAAGTTATTACGGATCAAACGGATGAAATCCAACAAAAACCCCAATTCCCCAAAACTAGATTTATAGGAAATCTAACCTTGATTCGGTCGATCAGAGGAGGTTATAGAATGATTAATCGATGTTAGAAACTCAAGAACTTTGTGGATTGATAGTTTAACAACACCTCTTCGTGTCCTCCAAGCCCCAGCCGCGGAAAGGAAATGATAGAAATGAGAAAGTGAGTGTAAACCCGTCTGCTCGATCATATTTATACTGCCCAGCGTGTGCCGATCACTTACGGCCGTAACCGGCACACTTACGGCCGTAACCAGCCTTCGTGAAGTTCTGCCTAGAACCCTTCCGACCATGTACGGCCGTAGCCGATCACGCCTTACGGCCGTAACCGGCCTTCGTCCGAATGCTGCCCAGCACCCTTATGGCCGTGTCCGACTACACCTTACGGCCGTAATCGGCCTTCGTCCGGGAGCTGCCCAGCACCCTTATAGTCGTACCCGATCACGCCTTACGGTCGTAACCGTCCTTCGTCCGGATGCTACCCAGCCCCTGCCGAGCACTTACGGCCGTATCCGACACCTTACGGCCGTAACTCGGCCAGGCGGGTCTCTGGCCCAAAACGTGCGGCCGTGATTCGGCCGTGGCCAATTTTGACAGCCCAGTTAGGCGTTCGACAACGTCTCGGTCATCCTAACGCACCGGTTATAATTCAAAATAATAACGAGCAAATTACGAAACATAACATACCACAAGCACGGAACGAACACGACGAAACACTCATGGACAACATCATCGATCCGAAACGAAACACCATCCAACAAATAATCACACACGACCATATAAACACAAAAATCAATCATCAAGGAAAATAATACCGATCCTCTGCAACGATAAATATCCGAAAAAATCCAAAATAACCAGAACGAAAATCCCGGGTATTACATCCTTAACATGTTTTGGGAAAAAGAACAGAAGTTTCCTCTGCTGGAGAAGATTTTTTGACTGAGTGTGAAGGATCAAGTTGCTCAAATGGGAGAGTTGTGAAGGAAGAGGATAATGATGGTGAAGGAGACTGATAGAAGTTTTTTTTTTTATGAATATTGGAATTATTTTCATGTTGGTTTGCATTTGGATATTATTTATGTGTTTTCAAGTTATTGTTGTTATGATGACAGTATTTGTGGTTTGATAATTCTGATGTGAAAAACATAATAATTGTCCATTGGTCTGATAAGTCTGGATTCTTAAAACATAATAATTTATACTCCTTCTGCATACTGCATTTTTTCTTTTTGGATATTTTTTTTAACATGTATTTTGGACAAAGAGATCAAGAATCTTAAAAGAGTTCTGATGATGTAAATATTAAGTTTTCAATTCAGATGAGATGAGTTTTTGTATAGTGAAGCATTAAAATTAGAAGTTATTTTTTCTCCATAAATTTGTATTTAATTTTACTATAATGTGTTGTTTTAATATTATGTAATATATAATGTTAATTCAATATAAATTTACTGAATGCTTTAACAACATGCTTATTTTAGCAGATTTTCAATCTTAATTGCTGTTTGAAATCTGAAGTTATCCATATAAAATAAACATTAAAAATGAATAGGTGTTAACAAAATGGCATTGAAATGAAGATAGGTAAATATTTGTTATCCAAAATGGCATTAAAATGGTATTAAAAAAATTATATGTCTTATCCAAATAGATGATGTTAAGAGCAAATGTACGTAAGATGATTTAATTCAAATATGCTATGTATGAAAATTTCAATTAAATTCTTACCTTATCCATTTATTTATAACTTTTATGCATATTCTTGAAAATTTGATGATCCAATATTTGTCACCTGTATAAGAAAAAAGTGTTAAGCAGATCAAATAGATATTAAACAAGAATAATGTCTCACCCAAATAGCATTAAAAATTATTTACATAGTATACATATCTCAGTATAAGTTATGAAGAGAAACATGTAGAAATGGTTTACTTGGTATGCATATACAAAGTTATGGGAGAAAAATTGATCTTTGTCTATTGCAGAAAAACATAAAGTCTAATTTAAAATTTTCATGGTAAAATAAATCATTTTTCATATGAATCTCATTTTTTTGGAAGCAGACAATGTTCAATCTCTTTATATAATTATTAATTATCTATTTCATAAATATTTGTTGCTTTTATAAAGAAAAGCATGTGTTCTATATTTTAGGATCTTCGTCTTTCACTGATCTATATTTCATGTCCAATAAAACTGATAGGAATGCTATAAAATTAAATGATGTTCATAATCCCATCAGTGAAATGAAATATTTATTGAAATCTTATATGTAGATAAGCATATATTGCATAAAAGATTTGGATCACTGTAAAATTTTAAAATTTATGTTTAATTATTATTAATAATAGTGTACTGCTATTTAATGAATTGAACATACAATATCAAATTGTTAATAGGACTAGGTATGTTCAATAGTCGGGATGTTTTCTTTGAGATCTAATGTATGTGAATTGTGTAATGTCTTGAGAAATCATTTATCATGTATATCTGACCCTGTGTTTGGGCGAAATACTTGTGTTGTATTTTAGGTCGAGGAAAAGACAAGGCACGGGAAGATCATGGTGACGGCGAAGGGTTCAAGGATACTAGTTCGGGGGCCCAAGTCTTTTGTGTCCGGTTATGTTCAAACCATGTAATGTTACTTTAATTCTGCTTTATTTAAACTATTGTCCGGTTGTATTAATATTTGAAGTATATTCCATCTCCATATGGCTTATACTTGTATTTCGGATCCTGTGTATCATAAGGTCGTTGGCCATACCATTAATAAACTCCTAATCGGAGTAGTGACTATTTATTGTGGTTTGGTATCACAAGATAATACTTATTTAATCTATATTTTGGTATCACCTAGTGGGTCCCAGTGTGGGGTCCACGGCACTGTAATAGATGCCTTTTGGGTGGTACAAAGAATACTTCTTCAACCTCGTCCCTCGAAATTTGCTTAATTGCATGGCTGGATGGCATATGGATTTCCACTTTATGAGACACATCTAAATCTTGATTTTTCTTATCTTCTTATCTCCTCTTTCGCCATTGAATGGAGAACTATTCGATCTGGATCATCGAGATTAGAAACTGAGGAAATTACATAAAAATATGACTGTATGACACTGGGTGATCCAGTGTCGGTTTGGATGATAGATTTTCATTTCTCTCCTTCATCATTCAGATTTTTCTCGGGTTTTTGGAGGTTGTCCAGCTGTTTACCACTACTCAAGGTGATGGCACTCACGTTCCTAGGATTTACCTCTGATTGATAGGGTAGTTTTCCACTGTTCTGGCACTCTAATCGACTCACTGAGGTAGAAAGTTGACTAATTTGATTTTCAATATATTTAATGCTCGATTGAGTGTCGTGCTGAAAATTGACTCTTGTTCTGCTGCAACTGCATCGTGTTCGAAGTGAGAGTCTTCATCATCTCTTCGAGTGAGGGACTCGAATTTTCCGGCGGGTGCTTGCAAAATTGGCTCTTATTCTGCTGAGTCTCCTCTTGCTGCGATTTCCACTTAAAAATGGGATGATCTCTCCATCCTGGATTATATGTCTTGGAGTATGGTCATATTTCCTTTCGTAAAAATTTTCAGTACCGACCGCATTGGCATGTGTCTCAATCTCATCCAATAGTGCCTTGTTGGTGTGCTCCGTAGTTTGGCAAATTCGGCACGGTATGACCTGTGAGTTTCCTATAAAAAGTTTTCTGACAAAGGAGGTTAGTTCGGTCAGCTTATCCTCAATAGACGAGTCATGTACCTCCTTTACCATTTTTACGGGTTGTTACAGTAACCAAAATGTTGTGAATTGGTGGCCATATTCGAGATAAGGGACCTTGCTTCTCTGCTTTCTTTTGTTCTTCGCCTGAAAACTCAATCTCGTTTGATAATTTCTGGAGAATACTACAAGTTTCTATCTCCACGTGATCTTGTAATCAGGCAAAACTTAAACAAAGCGGATTAGTGCACAACTGGCAATTTTTATAAATTTTCAGAACTGGCACTGGGTGACCCAGTGTCAAAAAACTGCTCGAAATAATAATGAAAAATTGCTACTAAAAAAACTGTTTTCTAAGAAAACTTAAAAACAAACTGCTGCTCCGAAAAAAAATAAAAAATAAAATAAAAATTCAACTCAGAAAATAAAATTAATTTCGCACCGTTCCCCGGCAACGGCGCCAAAATTTTGACCGTGCTGTCGAGACACGTCAAAATTTGATATTTATAAAAAAGTTCTTGACTCACTTATAATAAATAGTAGTATTGGGAAGTAAGGGTCGAATCCACGATGAACGGTTGAATTAATTAAACTTATTGAGTTGAATATTTTTGGAAAATGAAAATAGTAATACTAAATAAATAATATTACTAAAAATAATAATACTAGATAGACTAAAAAAAGGGGGGGTTGGTTGATTTAAAGTAAATAAGATAAATTAAAATAACAAGTACGCAAATAAAAAGAAGAAGTAAAAATTTAATAAGGAAAAACGATTGCGATTAATATCCAGTTCTTAGTTCCGTTATCCCCCGTTCTATTTTAATTAATGAATTAATGTAGCACTTCATCTTTCCTTAATTCCTAATGAACTCCTACTCCGAAGTCAACAACAAGCTCTGTTAACTTCAACCGTTTCTTAAATTTATTTAATCAAAACAACCTCTTCAATTAAACCTATCTAGACGAAGAATTCAAAACAAGGTCTTCAAATCTTGTTTGTTAGATGCATTAGGAACCAAAACGATGGAAATAGACAGGATATTGAGTTCACAAGCTCGACCCAAGGGATCCTGATTTTGTGTTACCCAACTGAATAAAATCAATTGTTGCTACTTGTAATATAGAATTATAACGATTACGTATTATAACCCTAATTCTAGCAATAGATATAAAAACCTCAGCCAAACTAATCAAAGTGAATTATAGCATAAATAAATCTTATCAATAACACAAAGATAATTCACGAAAAATAAGTCAAGAATATGCTACGGTATTAAAACATAAATAATATAGATACGGGTTCAAACTTCCCTAAGAATTCGAATAAAGAACTTAGCCGGACATGGTGGCTGTAACACCCCAATTCACAAATGGGACATTACACGCCGTAGAACCCTCGTGAGGTCTACCAGGCTAACTCATGACACATAAACCACAATGAAATCCCAAAAGATGCACTCAAAAAGTAAATAAGGTCGTGGCCTCGGCCAAAACATTTTAATGGAGTACATGAAGTATAAGTTAAATACCAATTCATTGCCCACGCAGGGGACTTAAACCAAGTTTAAAAATAATCAGTCTAACTCTAGTACTCAACAAATGCAATGACAAAGCATAAAAATACAGACTCGAGCCACATCATCATGCCAGCCCATCCTTTTTGTGCGCATCCCGTGCCAGCTCCTCAGCTCGACCAGTACCTGAAATGCATAAGACGCATTTCCCCCATTTAAGGGGTTAGCATTCGAATAGCTAGTGCAAGTACACGATTACACAACATTATATACATACGAGATTCAACGCAAACAAACCATTTAGGGAAAACATTTGCAATCAATATTCCGGAATATCACATTTACATTTAAAAACAGTATATCCTCAAGTTTCCGCACCAAAACCATACACGCTTGGTAACTCGCGACCGTACCCATTAGTATCGGCCCCTAGAGGTCCCGTCGAACCGTCCCCAGGTGAGAAACCACTTCCGCGGCCGTACCCATTAGTATCGGCCCCCAGAGGTCCCGTCGAACCATCCCCAGGTGGAAGAACATCAACACACGCACCCAAGTCCACTTCTGTGGCTGTACCCATTAGTATCGGCCCCCAGAGGCCACATGTCATCCCCGGGTGGAAGAGCAACAATCACATTCATTCAATAATACCATTTACATTATTCGCATCAAAACCATACACACATAACGGAATGTAATACATGTACTTGCCTTAGATAACACGATGCGAAGAAAACGGTGGAAGGAAAAGGTTTCGGTCCGAACAATCTTCACAAATCCGATCCTAACAACAATAGAGACTCAATCAACTACAATTCCACTGAGAAATCATGAATTAATCGGCGTTCCACCCTAAGGGACAATACGCCGAACACTATGAAGGCATAAGGTTCAAATTCGATCAACGAAGGGAAAAACTTGGAATTGATCCGCTAAAGTTATAGGAAAACATAAAACCACGATTACCCAACTATAATTCATCATCAATCGTAGCAAAAACGAAAGGAAAAATGAATAATAGCCAAGAACCCTAAAATTAGGTATAATGTCAAAATACCTCAATTCAACGATGGAATGGTGGAAGGAAGATGATTGATTCGTGCTATGAACTCCAATTCCGAGTTATATGATGATAGAATGAAATATCCGACTGGAATAGCCCAAAATCGCCGTGAAGGAGTGGAGAGCCGAGAGGAAAAGAGAAAATGGGGTTAAACCCCGTGTCTGTCCTATTTATACTAGACAGAACACGGCGCAACAAACGGCCCAAATGGCGCCGTGTTCAGCGCCGTATTGCGGGTCAGCGGGTGACCCCTGTGCGACACGGCGCACAGACACGGCGCAAAATGCCGCGGGTCTTGCGCCGTTTCGCAAGGCAGCGAGCACCACTGGGCAACACGGCGCACAGACACGGCGCATAATGCCACGGGTCTTGCGCCGTTTTACACAGGTCAGGCCAGACAGCCTCTTGACACAAGACGACGCTACCATAACTGAAAAAGACGATAAACCAAAACACGATATGCCGACCCAACGGTCTGAGAAAATTACATGTAATGAAAAACAATATCCAATAACCCGAAATGGTCCAAGGTACACAACCAAAATCGAACAAGGAACAAATTCCCTAAACTTATAGGAATTTACAAAACGGCCCAAACGTCTGAAATTCGCGATACAACGTCGGATTAACTATCCGAAACTCACAACATGCGCAACTCAACCAAACGAACATGTGGAAACAGAGAAATAGTGAAATCGAACGAGTTTTACGAGAATCGAGCGTACATGTGATAAAACATAGTTCGAGACGAAAATACGCAAAAATATCACCGAAACTCGTCCAAATGGAAAAACTCAAACAAAAATATAGATTCAGAATCCCAAAACAGTGACAAGCGAGTCATCCGAAACGAACATACACCAAAAACAGAAATTACTAAAAATAAAAAGTACGGATATTACATTCTCTCCCCCTAAAAATAAGTTTCGTCCCGAAACTTACAACGCGAATAACTCGGGGTATCTCGACCTCATACTCTCTTCCGTCTCCCACGTGGCTTCCTTGGATCCATGCCTCGACCATTGCACTTTAACCAAATGAATGGTTTTCTGCCTGAGTTGCTTCACCCGACGCTCTAAGATCTGAATCGGCCTCTCCTCGAAGGTAATGTCGGGCCCCAACTCGATCTCTCCAAAATCGATAATATGGCTAGGGTCCGATACGTACTTCCTAAGCTGGGAAACATGAAATACGTTATGCACGTGGCTCAGGGACGGCGGCAGGCCTAACCGATATGCAAGCTCTCAAACTCTCTCTAGAACCTCGAATGGCCCAATAAATCTCGGACTAAGTTTACCCTTCCGACCGAAGCGGTAAACTCCCCGTGTCGGCGACACCTTAAGCAACACATGGTCTCCCACTTCAAACTCCAACGGCTGGCAACGAGAATCGGCATAAGACTTCTGTCGACTCTGAGCCGTCAATATCCTATCGCGAATCAGAGCAATCTTCTCTCTCGTCTCAACTACCATATCAGGCTCGGTGCCAATTAGCTCGGATGTATCATCCCAACACAACGGCGATCTGCACTTCCTACCATACAGTGCCTCAAATGGTGTCATTTTGATCGAGGCGTGCCAACTATTGTTGTACGTGAATTCGATCAATGGCAAGTGCGACTCCCAATCATCCTTCCAATCTAAAGCACAAGCTCGCAACATATCCTCCAGCGTCTGTATCGTCCGCTCAGACTGTCCGTCTGTCTGAGGGTGGTAGGATGTACTGAGTCTCAACTCGGTCCCCAAGGCTCTATGAATGGCCTGCCAAAAATGTGATATAAACCGGCCATCACGATCCGAAACAATACTCTTAGGGGTCCCATGCAACCTCACGATCTCCGCGATGAACACTCGTGCTAGCCTCTCTGGCCCCCAAGTGTCCTTAATACCCAGAAAATGAGCTGATTTGGTTAGTCGATCGACAATGACCCAAATCATGTTCATTCCAGTCCGAGTCTTAGGCATACTGGTAATGAAATCCATAGAAATATCCTCCCATTTCCACTCCGGGATAGGAAGTGGTCGCAAAAGCCCCGCGGGTCGCTGATGCTCGATCTTAACCTGCTGACAGGTCAAACACCTCGACACAAACTCGCTAACGTCTGTCTTCAAATTACTCCACCAGTAGTTACTCTCACATCCTTGTACATTTTGCTCGTACCATGATGTATGGAGTAAGGTGTGGTATGAGCTTCACTCAAGATCTTCAGTCTCAGCTCAATAACACTCGGTACACATAGTCTGCCGCGAAATCTCAAAACTCCATCATCCTGAACCACAAATCCAGGGGCTTTCCCCTTCCTCACATTGTAATATCCGCATTTTTCTTTTCCCGGTATTTTCATTTTTCGGTGTATTTCTTGCTTGTAGCGCCCCTCGTGTATCTTTCAGTGTATTTGTTCCGTCATCTTTTGATCTGATTCTCGTAATCGTTTTTCGGAACCACCGTTTCGGGGTTTCCGCAAGTCCATATTATGTCCTTATGGACGTTGTGAGCTTTTGCTTGGTGATTTCGATGGCGTATTGTATTATGTTGTCGTATTGTCCCTTAGAGAGCGTCGTGAACTCTTGATTTCTTTCCCTTTTGAGTTGGTTACATTCTGGATGTTTTCGGAGTCGTGTCGGGCTAGATGTTAACCTTTGGTTCTTGCACTCGAGCGGGCCACACGAGTTGTCGATTGTGTTTGGCGCTCGTTCGTAGCCGAATGCTAGGCAGAGGACTCCAGGGACGCACGAGCAGGAAGCACGAGCTGGTGCTCGTGCGCGTCTCTCGTGCGTGTTGGTCAGAAGCTGGGCAGTGGCCTAGCACACGACCAAGCACCCGAACAATTGGTCGTGCCCGCTGCTCGTGCGCAACCAATGCTCGGAAGTAACTCCCAGTGACGCACGAGCAGGAAGCACGAGCTAGTGCTCGTGCGCTGTGCTCGTGCGTGTTGGACAGAAGTCGGGCAGTGGCCTGGCGCATGACCAGACGCACGAGCACTTGGTCGTGCGTGGTGGTCGTGCGTCTCTGAGGTATTTAAGGGGACAGTCGTGTTTTCAGCGTCATTTTTCATCTCTTCTTCTTCTTCTCCGAGGGTTAGGCGACTTAGGCGATTTGGAGGCTGAAGTTTGGATCGTGTATCATCATCCATCCAAGATTTTGAGTCTCCAACACCAAGTTATCATCATTTAATCATCTTCTACCTCTTGAATCAAGGTAAATCTCTTAGAACCCTACTTTTGGGATAAATTGGGGTTTTTTGGGATTTTCGTCCGATTCGTCCCGTTTTGTTGGTTAATTCATGATGAGTATGATTAATCTTGTTGATATCATTAGTTTTCCTACAGATTCATGGTATATTTCGTGAATTTTATGGAATCGAGAGAGTTTGGTTGTGGTCCGCCCTCGTTGTTATTTTCACACGAATATACATGAACCGTAGGCGGGTTTTCGGGTGTATTCCATTTCCGTATTCATTTAGAGTTGGTTGTGATTATGTTCTTCGAATCATTAGGTTCGTGATTGACGGTTCCTAACGTTCGTCGGTGTCTTTCCTTCCGTTCGTCGCGTCGTCAATTATTCAAGGCAAGTATTTTTGGAAACCTTTATGCTTAACATGTAATAGTGATGTATTTTGTGTGTGCTTTACTCACCTCGGGAGGGTCCGACGGGGCCACGGAGGGAATCCAATGGTATAGCCCTGGATTCACGAGTTTATTTCGCTAGCCAGCTCGGGAGGGTCCTTAGAGGCCACAGAGCGGGATCAATGGTATAGCCCTGTTCCCAAGGCGATGCGTGTGCGTGATTTGTTTTATAATATGGCCAGCTCGGGAGGGTCCTTAGGGGCCACAGAGCGGGATCAATGGTATAGCCCTGTTCCCATGGCAAATCGATTGACTGTTTGTTTCCGGAAAAGACATGTCCGGTTTTGGTTTTTGAAATGTTATTGGTGCATGTACTATGAAATGTGTAAGCGATTGGTTGTTTCCCACATTTATAAACTTATAGATTGTACTCGCGAGTACTTAGGCTTTTCATTTCGAACTCCGTTTTGTATTACCTTAAATTGCTACATTGTCGGTTGATGCTTATTACGCCGGTTGCTCCGGGCGTATCTTTATCTATTGTATTATTTAAATGTGTGTCTTTGCTAACCGAGATGGTTAGTCGAGTGGTGTTTTCCTTGTTTTAGCCTGGTGGGTCCCATGTAGGGGTCCACGGCGCTGTAATATACTCCGAATAAATCGGGGGTGTTACAGAAAATGGTATCGGAGCTCTAGGTTTATGGATACCTAGGCTTGTCGGTTATTTGGGTCTAGTCGTGTTTTGTTTTGCACATTGTCACACCGCTGCCGGCATCTCAGTACTTCCAGTGTTCGTAAGTTTCCTTACTCGATTCTTTACTTTCTCGTACTGTATTTCTGTTTCTTGAACTGTGGTTATTCTCCCTCTGTTACTTATCATCGAGTTGCTTTCTGCCATCTCTTAACACCAGCATGGATGCTGGAAGGGGCCGTGGTCGTGGCCGTGGACGCGGTCGGGGACGTGGGGCAGCCGGTGGGGCGGCCACGTCGCATTCTTCGGGAGCCGGCAGTACCGGTGACGATCACAGTCATGCTTCTTCTCACGAGCGCGCCGACCTTGGTATTGCGGCCGTTATGCATCAAATGGTAAACCAAATGGCGGCTATAGCTCAGGTGGTTCAGAACCCGGATCAGGCCCATTCTAATCGGGGTGGAGTAGACCGTTGGCTCCAAGAAGTCATCAAGATGCATCCTCCTCAGTTTTCGGGGGCATCAGACCCGATCGGCTGGGAGGGGTGGATCAAGGAGATATATAAAGTCTTCGTGGCCACCAACTGTCCTGAGGAGCGTAAGGTCCTATTGCCTAGTACTTTCTCACTGGGGATGCTACGGATTGGTGGGAGGCCGTTGGGCCCAAAGATCATGTTGCTTCATGGGCCGAATTTTAGGAATTGATGGAGAGTGAATATTGTCCGTGGCCAGTTAGACAAGCTCGAGTCCATGCCTTCTATGATGCTCAACCACGGGATATTCCCGTATCCCAAGCTATTGCTAATTTCAATAAGGAGTTGAGCTATGTGAAGACCCAAGTTGTCGAAGAGAGCGACAAAATTTTCCATTTTTCCAGGCGGATGAAACTGTTAATTTGGGACTATATGTATGGGCTCGTCTGCACTACATTGAAGGATTATCAGAGTAGGGCTCTTGCTTACGATATGTCGGTGACGGCTAGTGATGTGGCTCGTGAGAGCAAGAAGCAGAAATCCGCTGGTAATTTCTCGGGTCACAAGGGTGGAGGCCAGCAGAAATTTCAGTCTGCGAGTGCCCCTGCGGGCGGTTCGGCTCATTTTTCTGGGTGTCCTCGAGGTGCGGCTAGAACCTCCGTTCGTGAACTCATATGCTTTAACTGTGGCTTGTCGGGTCATAAGAACCGGGAGTGTCCTCGTCCGCCTTTGACTTGTCATACTTGTGGCCAGTCGGGCCACAAGGCTTCTTTTTGTGAGCAGATCAGACTGATTCGCGGCGCCCGTTCTTTTCGCCCAGCACCTATGGAGCCGAGTGTGAACCAGGGCTCGTTTGCTCCGCAACCTCCGCCGAGTGCCGGTCGAGGTAGAGGTCGGGGTCAGCCCGCTAGAGAAGTAGCTTCCAGTGTCGGTTCTGCCCAGCCACGTATCTATGAGATGAGGAGGGCCGATGATCCAGCAGCCACTGTGGCGACAGGTACCATTCATATCCATCCTCATCTTGTCAGTGTGCTTTTCGATTCTGGTGCTACACATTCGTTCATATCGCTGGGGTGTGTGCGCCGTTTGAGTCTCGACTGTTTGTCGCCTTGCGAGTCTTTCATCGTTAAACTTCCTAGCGGTGATAGGATCGTTGGCGATCGAGGGTCCGAGACTGCTCCGTGTTTATTTATGAGAGAGCTTGGCTCTCTAATCTTATTGTTTTTTATATTGAGGGTGAAGATTTGATTCTCGGGGATGATTGGCTCGAGCGGCATGGCGCAATCATGAACTACCGCACAAGAATCATCACTATGTTAGCCGAGGACGGCACCGAGCACTCTTTCGCGGGGCGAAATAGGGGAAACCAGAAGTTCGTTATTAACGCCTTTAAGGCGATGAGGCTCCTGCGAAAGGGGTGTACTGGTTATTGGTGCTATGCCTTGAAGGCGGAGGATGGTGGAGTCGAGTTTTCGTCGATTCCAGTCGTTAGTGAATTTCCTGATGTATTTCCTGACGAGTTACCGGGATTGCCACTGGACCGTGAGGTCGAGTTTGCTATAGAGTTAGAGCTGGGCGCAACTCCGATTTCGAAGGCGCCGTATCGCATGGCGCCTTCAGAGATGTCAAAGTTGAAGAAGCAGTTGAGTGAGCTTCTTGAGTCGGGGTATGTTCGATCGAGCGCCTCGCCTTGGGGCGCACCGGTCCTGTTTGTGCGAAAGAAGGATGGTTCACTGCGTTTGTGTATCGACTATCGCGAACTAAACAAGGTGACCATCAAGAACAAATATCCTTTGCCGAGGATTGATGACTTGTTCGATCAGTTGTAGGGAGCTGTGGTATTCTCGAAGATTGATTTGAGATCGGGGTACTATCAGCTCCGGGTGAGGGAGTCCGATGTGCCGAAAACAGCTTTTCGGACGAGATACGGACATTATGAGTTTGTAGTTATACCTTTCGGGTTAACTAATGCGCCGGCGGTGTTCATGCAGTTGATGAACAAAGTCTTCATCGAGTATTTGGATAAGTGTGTCTTCATCTTCATTGACGATATTTTTGTTTATTCGAGGAACGAGGAAGAGCATACCCATCATTTGCGGGTAGTGTTAGACATTTTGAGGACCTAGCAACTCTATGTGAAGTTCTCGAAATGTGAGTTCTGGCTGAAGGAAGTGATGTTTTTAGGTAACGTGATTTCAGCCGAGGGAGTTCGAGTGGATCCGCAGAAGATTGAGGCAGTGTTAGATTGGGCACCGCCCAAGAATGTGAAGGAGATCCGTAGTTTCTCGGGTCTGGCCGGCTACTATCGTAGGTTTGTCGAGGGTTTCTCGAAACTGGCTCGGCCACTAACACAGTTGGTCCAGAAATCCGAGAAGTTCGTCTGGAATTACGAGAGGCAGTCGAGTTTTGAGGAGCTGAAGAGGCGTTTGACTTCAGCCCCGATTTTAGCGTTGCCATGTGGCAACGGGGGTTTTGCTGTTTATAGTAATGCTTCGGGGCAGGGTCTTGGGTGTGTATTGATGCAGCACGGCAAGACTTGCATATGCGTCGAGACAGTTGAGGCCGTATGAGCTTAACTATCCTACTCACCATTTAGAGTTAGCGGCAGTTGTTTTTGCGCTCAAGATTTGGCGTCACTATCTGTTCGGCTCTGCATGTCAGATTTTTACCGATCATAAAAGTCTGAAATAGAAATTTACTCAGCGGGAGTTAAATATGAGGCAGAGGAGGTGGTTAGAGTTGATTAAGGATTATGACCTTGAAATCCTTTATCATCCGGGCAAGGCGAACATCGTGGCCGACTCCTTGAGTCGGAAACCGGTTGCGTTGCGAACACTTGAGATTCTTACGTCTCAGTCTGAGCTTCGGCGAGTTTTGATCGAGTTAGATGTGGAGGTTTTGTTGCCTGGAGCTGTCGGGCAACTTTGCGCTTTAGAAATTTCGTCGTCTTTGATCGATGAAATTAAGCTGAAGCAGTTGGGGGATCCGATGATTACTCAAATCCGAGAGAACGTTCTTAAATGAAAGTCTCCTGGCTTTGTGATTCACGAGGATGGTGTTTTGAGATTCCAGAATCGGCTTTGTGTACCGAACAACTCAGAGTTGAGACAGAGTATTTTGCGTGAGGCCCATGCTACACCTTACTCCGTTCATCCTGGTTCGAGTAAGATGTACAAGGACCTGAGAAGGAATTTCTGGTGGAATGATATGAAGGAGGAGGTCGCACAGTTTGTAGCGAGATGTTTGACTTGTCAGCAGGTCAAAATCGAGCATCAGCGACCGGCCGGGTTATTGCAGTCACTTCCCGTTCCGGAATGGAAATGGGAAGACATATCGATGGATTTCATTACGAGTTTTCCGAGAGCGAGGTCGGGCATGAATATGGTATGGGTGATTGTTGATCGTCTGACCAAGTCGGCATATTTTCTGGGCATCAAGGACACTTGGGGCCCAGAGAAGTTGGCTCGTGTGTTTATCGCACAGATTGTGAGGCTTCACGGTACTCCGAAGTCTATTGTTTCGGATCGTGATGGTCGTTTTGTATCGCATTTTTGGCAGGCGGTGCATAAGGCGTTGGGTACTCGTTTGCGTTTGAGTACCTCTTTTCATCCCCAGTAAGATGGACAGTCGGAACGCACTATCCAGACATTTGAGGATATGTTGCGTGCTTGTGCTCTCGATTGGAGCAATGACTGGGAGGAGCATTTGCCATTGATCGAATTCACGTACAACAATAGTTGGCACGCGTCGATTCGGATGGCACCGTATGAGGCACTTTATGGGCGGCGTTGTCGATCACCGATTTGTTGGAATGAGGCGTCTGATTTGGTCGGGACCGATCCGGATATCGTTCTAGAGACGAGGCGGAAGATAGAATTAATTCGGGAACGGATGTTGACTGCCCAGAGTCGACAGAAGTCATACGCCGATGTCCGTCGTCGACCTTTGGAATTCGAGGTGGGAGACCACATTTTGCTAAAGGTGTCGCCGACGAGAGGAGTTTTCCATTTCGGAAAAAAGGGGAAGTTGAGTCCGAGATTTATTGGACCCTTCGAGATTCTCGAGCGAGTCGGCGGGTTGGCATACCGTTTGGCGTTACCCCCGGCCTTGAGTCATGTTCATAGCATTTTTCATGTTTCCCAGCTGAGGAAATATGTCCCGGATCCTAGTCACGTCATCGATTATGGTGAGATTGATGTCGCCGAAGATATTACTTTTGAGGAGCGTCCCTTGACGATTTTGGAGCATCGTGAGAAGCGACTGAGGCATAAGACCATCCCGTTGGTCAAGGTGCAGTGGTCGAGACATGGTGTCGAGGAGGCAACTTGGGAAACCGAGGATAGCATGCGTTCTAGGTACCCTGAGTTGTTTGTTTCTTAAGTTTCGGGACGAAACTTATTTTTATAGGGGAAGAATGTAATATCCGTGTTTTTCTTTTCTCGGTATTTTCATTTTTCGGTGTATTTCTCGCTTGTATCGCCCCTCGTGTATCTTTCAGTGTATTTCTTCCGTCATCTTTTGATCTGATTCTCGTAATCATTTTTCGGAACCGCCGTTTCGGGGTTGCCACAAGTCCATCTTATGTCCTTATGGACGTTGTGAGATTTTGCTTGGTGATTTCGATGGCGTATTGTATTATGTTGTCGTATTATCCCTTAGAGAGCATCGTGAACTCTTGATGTCTTTCCCTTTTGAGTTGGTTACGTTCTGGATGTTTTCGGAGTCGTGTCGGGCTAGATGTTAACCTTTGGTTCTTGCACTCGAGCAGGCCACACGAGTTGTCGATTGTGTTTGGCGCTCATGCGTAGCCGAATGCCAGGCAGAGGACTCCAGGGACGCACGAGCAGGAAGCACGAGCTGGTGCTCGTGCGCGTCGCTCGTGCGTGTTGGGCAGAAGTTGGGCAGTGACCTAGCACACGACCAAGCACCCAAACAATTGGTCGTGCCCGCTGCTCGTGCGCAACCAATGCTCGGAAGTAACTCCCAGGGACGCACGAGCAGGAAGCACGAGCTAGTGCTCGTGTGCTGTGCTCGTGCGTGTTGGACATAAGTCGGGCAGTGGCCTGGCGCACGACCAGACACACGAGCACTTGGTCGTGCGTGGTGGTCGTGCGTCTCTGAGGTATTTAAGGGGACAGTCGCGTTTTCAGCGTCATTTTTCATCTCTTCTTCTTCTTCTTCGAGGGTTAGGCGACTTAAGCGATTTGGAGGCTGAAGTTTGGATCGTGTATCATCATCCATCCAAGATTTTGAGTCTCTAACACCAAGTTATCATCATTTAATCATTTTCTACCTCTTGAATCAAGGTAAATCTCTTAGAACCCTACTTTTGGGATAAATTGGGGTTTTTGGGATTTTCGTCCGATTCGTCCTGTTTTGTTGGTTAATTCATGATGAGTATGATTAATCTTGTTGATATCATTAGTTTTCCTACGGATTCATGGTATATTTCGTGGTTTTTATGGAATCGAGAGGGTTTGGTTGTGGTCCGCCCTCGTTGTTATTTTCACATGAATATACATGAATCGTAGGCGGGTTTTCGGGTGTATTCCATTTCCGTATTCGTTTAGAGTTGGTTGTGATTATGTTCTTTGAATCGTTAGGTTCGTGATTGAAGGTTCCTAACGTTCGTCGGTGTCTTTCCTTCCGTTCGTCGCGTCGTCAATTATTCAAGGCAAGTATTTTTGGAAACCTTTATGCTTAACATGTAATAGTGATGTATTTTGTGTGTGCTTTACTCACCTCGGGAGGGTCCGACGGGGCCACGGAGGGAATCCAATGGTATAGCCCTGGATTCACGAGTTTATTTCGCTAGCCAGCTCGGGAGGGTCCTTAGAGGCCACAGAGCGGGATCAATGGTATAGCCCTGTTCCCAAGGCGATGCGTGTGCGTGATTTGTTTTATAATATGGCCAGCTCGGGAGGGTCCTTAGGGGCCACGGAGCGGGATCAATGGTATAACCCTGTTCCCATGGCAAATCGATTGACTGTTTGTTTCCGGAAAAGACATGTCTGGTTTTGGTTTTTGAAATGTTATTGGTGCATGTACTATGAAATGTGTAAGCGATTGGTTTGCCTTCATTACTTGTACTAGCGTAATTGCTAACCCCTTTGGGGACCCGTCTTGGGGAAATTCTTGTTATGAATTTCAGGTTATGTTCTGCCGGACGAGCGGGCGCTGGGACAGTACGAGGATGTTGGCCAGGGTCGTTGACATGTGCATTTGGGTCTTCTTATTTCTCTTGTCTATTTCAATATGGTTGTTTCCCACATTTATAAACTTATAGATTGTACTCGCGAGTACTTAGGCTTTTCATTTCGAACTCCGTTTTGTATTACCTTAAATTGCTACATTGTAGGTTGATGCTTATTACGCTGGTTGCTCCGGGCATATCTTTATTTGTTGTATTATTTAAAATGTGTGTCTTTGCTAACCGAGATGGTTAGTCGAGTGGTGTTTTCCTTGTTTTAGCCTGGTGGGTCCCATGTAGGGGTCCACGGCGCTGTAATATACTCCAAATATATCGGGGGTGTTACACACATCCTCCCTCAACTGGACCAAAAACGGATCATCATACTGTTTCGCCTTGATATCATCAGTCAAGGACGAAGTGATCTCTAACGCACATAACTGACCCTGAACTCTCTGAACCCTGTAATATCCGGAATTTCTATTACTATTGTTTAATGTTATTCGAGTTATGTTGTACAACGTGGAATCTGTACAGTATGGGTAAAATAATTGAAGGACCGAGACATCTATATTTGTATAATTGTCGTACTTGGTCGACAATTGGATGTAAGAAGTATATGTATTCAGTATGCTGTATGTTCGTATTCTGTATGTTGAGACGTTGGACAAGAATAGCTGAAAATGGCCAAGTGTAACATTATTAGCGCACGCTAATAATCATGAGTAGTGCACGCTATCGTGCAGGTTTAGCGCACGCTACGGATATAAGATAACGCACGCTAATGCAGTCAGATCGGAAGGAATCTGCGTGTGGACCAGGCCACTTTCGACGCACGTTCTGATAAGTCAACGGATGTTGTAATGTAGTGATAGCGCACGCTAATGCATGTTGATTAGCGCCGCTAATCGTATATCGGACAAAAAGGAATCTTATCCTCGTCGGCACTTTCGGCGTGTGGACTGTCTTGAGCATACAGACAAACGAGTCAACTATCAGTAGCGCACGCTAAGGTAGGACACTTGCGTACGCTAAATAGAGGCATTTACGTACGCTATTGCATGGGTATTGCGTACGTAAATCACTTCATGCAGTAAGACAGTTGCCCCTGGACTTCGATAGCGCACGCTAACAAAGACAGTTAGCGCACGCTAAGTGTGTAACGTACGTTAACTGAAGATGTTAGCGTACGTTAGTAATGTACAGTATATATATAAGTGCAGTTGGCCATTATTCGTCATTTCCGTCCATTTCTTCATGTGAACCGATAGAGAGAGGTCTTAGAGAGAAGTTGAGGTCCCAAACACTTGATTTGATCATTCCTAACAACATTTGAAGCTTGGAAGTAATTGAAACGGATTCAACCTTGGGATTCAATCCATTCCTTCAAAGAGGTAATTACTCTCCACTTTGGGATTTCATTTTGGATTGTATATGATGTTCTTGAGTTGATGATCGTCATGTTTATGAGTTGATGAGTATGGTTATGAGATGGATTACTGAGTTATGTTGATAATATGGTTGATATGCGGATATTGATATGATTCGTGTGGTTTTGAACGGTGTTGTTTTTCTTCAAGAGATATGTTGGTTAATATCTCCCTTCATTTGGGGTTTTTAATGTTGTTGTTATTGTTTACTTCGTATGATGATGAACATGCAAGTGATTATGATTCTTGGTGTATATGATATGATTAAGAAGACTATATGTGGAAATGTTAGTGGAAATAAGATTTGGACACTTGTTTGGAAAGTAATGTGTATAAGGTTCGACTTTGGAAAATCACCACCGATTCTTTAAAACTCCAAAAATTCTGAAACATAACATTATAATAGATCATCGAGTTAGCTTTCTAATGGTTCAAACGGTGAGTTAATCAGAGTCCGGATGAGTGAGTTATGCTCAAAATGGCAAAAACTATACCTTATCGTATTAAGGAGCAGTAGCGCACGCTATTGATGAAGTTAGCGTACGCTAACATGCCTGGGTGTGTAAAAACGTAAAGCAGTCGGGAATTTCATTTCCCAACCCATCCTACACGATCCCCTTTCGTCCCAAATCACCCAAACTCGGTTTTTAACTCCTAAACCTCAGCTTTTGAGTTGGTTTATCAAGTGATAACATCTAGGAAAGCTTGGAACAAGGATTATAACATCATTATTGATTCTTTCGCCGGATTGAAGGTAATTGGCTTGAACTCTAATATTTTGGGAAGTTTGAGATTTTTGATATATTTTGGTGGTTTAGTTCGTATCGATGGCTAGAATCATGTAATGTTGAAGGATATATATGTTTGTGATTATGTTCTTCGTGTTCTTGATGTGGTTGGTGTTTGTTGATTGATGATTCGAATATACCTTTGAATTCCGCCTTCAAGGTGTTTGATTGAAGTCTTGAAAGAGAAATTGATTGGAATATTTTGGTTAAGTTTGTATACTCGCCTTATCAAATCGATATATGGGCTTTGTGGAATCATGGGAATGAATTCGTAATTGTTTGAGTTAGATTGTTCGGACTTGTGTTTAATCGAGATATTTTGGAATCGTTGGGTTTGTAGATTAGTTATATCGATTGTTGATTGTTATCGAATGTATGTTAAATCGATTATTGTAATAGGTTGAGATTATTGATCGATGTTTAGAACCATGCTTTGCGGTCGTATTCAAGAATGTTCGTAGATTGCTTTGATCGGGGCGAGGGACTTGTAGACGACGGCAAGGAATTGGTAACGGCTTCATTGGTATCGAGGCAAGTTATTACTTGCTCAGTTTATAATATTTAATGAATGGTTTCAGTTTCATTCGTTTATAATTCGTATAGCAATGTATAATCGTAATCACAGGAGATTTGGAATTATAGGTTGTATTCAAGTTTTGGGAATTTAAATCATAATGTATATGATTTACAATTGTCGTTGGTATACTTGTTATCGAGGATACATCATGGTATTGACGAAAATGTGAATTATCTACCGTCCGTGATGTTTTGGATCGGTGAATATTTAGAATAATGGTTGGTGATGGTTTAGATATCGAGATTGCTCTCGAAGGACTCGGAGCAAGTATTTTAATCATTTCTGTCATTTGTGTCGATCATGTCGTGATACATTCGTGTATCGTTGTTGTCATACATTTGTGCATTATTGTTGTCGTGTATTGTGCACTGTTGTTTTGTGCAGTTGTGCATTGTTGTCATATGTCCACCATGCGTTGGTCCGACGGGATGATCATGGGAATCTATAGGCGTGTCTGTTGGATCGCTGGACAGGTAATGCCACCATGCGTTGGTCCGATGGGATCATCATGGAAATCTATAGCTGTGTGCGCTGGATCGTTGGATTACCATATGTTGTTATTGTGCATATGTATATTATGGGTGGCCATAAGTATACATTGTCGTTATTGTTGTGATCATATTGACGTTGTCATATGAGTATGCATTTGTAGGTCTTGTGTTAGGACCATGTCCGTATGTTGTGTTGATCTGATCTCGGATTAGACTGACGTGATGGTAATGGTATTTCGTATCTTGAGATATGTTCCGTATTTCCTTGATACTTGTCTTTGATGGACAATCGATTATCGTATTGGAATTGTCGATGTTATCCGATGGATTGAATTGGCCAGAGTTGGTATAATTTCCGTATCGCGAGTTATGATAATGTTTTGAGAACCTTGAGTATTGTTGAGATACCATACAGATATTTCGGTATTATTTTAATGTGTTGTTAAGGATACGAATCGTGGATTCTCGTAAATTCTGACGGTAAGATTTCATTGGTCGTATTCTTACTTAGTATTTCCATTGATATGTAATTATTGACGAGATGTGATGGTTATCATTGTTGGATATTATGCCTGACCCCGTCGTGGGCTTTCTTTTTAGGTTCTTGGATTATCAAGCTTGTAGCGGTTGTGGAGAGATGAACTTCCCGGAGGATACTGGCAAGGGCATGTATTTGTGTTTTGAGTTTCTGATCAGTTGTTGTATTCCATTTGCTAGAGTATTTTAATTGTTTGTCTTTATCCATTGCGTGAGTATTTTTAATGACCTTTTTGGTATCCGGTAACTTAGGTTACTTTGGCAATCATTTTCTAAATCTATTCAGCGATGCGTGTAAGCGATAGCTTAACGTATGTGTTTTTAAACTGTTGAGTTTTGGAATTTTGGGCCTTGTGGTTTCAAATGAGTTTTTACGACGGTTTGATAAACGAGTTTTATAAATCTTCGAATGTTTTTAATAGATCATACCGTCGTTAGCCTCTTGGGCGTTTGTAAATGTTTGCGAAAATTTCCTTCAGCCTTGTGGGTTCCAGCTCGGGGCCCACGGCGCTGTAATATTCCTGGTCGGATCTGGGGGTGTTACAGAATATGGTATCGGAGCTTAGGTTGAGAAAACCTAGGCAGTCGGGTCGAGTTGGGTCGTGTTTCTGTCGCGTCATTCGAGTTTTCGATTGACAAATATTAGAGCCGTGAGTTTTTGTTGTTCACTCGGGCTTGTGCGTGATGTGATTTACCAGTGTATTACTGGAGTTGTTGTAAACTTTTCCAAATGGTGTTAACGTGTTTCTTCGGATAGAGCTGTGTTGTGTTCTCAAGTTGAACTGTGTTTGCAAAACGTGTGTCTTGAAAATATCTGTGTCGAGTATTTTCTTGAGTCGAGACATGTGCCAGTATCACGGGGAATCATCGACTTCACGATCTGTAAGTATTTGGATTTTGGATTTCATTGAGATTTATTGCCGTTCTAAGTTGATACGTTTTGAGATTCAGAAAGATATTATGCATTACAGAATGAGATGACAGAATTGGGACAGGATTGATGATTTGAGAAACTATGGTTTTGGAAATCAGTATGTTGAGTAGATTTTTGAAACGGAATTCTGCATTTGGGAGAATGTTGTAGATAGTTGAGAAAAACATGTAGTCATGTTAGTTCATTTCGTGATATATGAACTGTTTTTTTTTTAGCATTTGAAAATGATACTTTTTCAAAATGAATGTTTCACGAATGTTTTACCGTAAATGATTTTTGGGCTGAGACCTAATAGATTTTTGAATTGTTTTATAACTCGGGACTTGGGGTCCGAAAAAGAGTTTCCTACTTTTTAAACTTCTTGTAATGCAGAACGAGATACGGGCTGAGACCCTAATGTTTCAAAAGGCTTTTTTTTTGTTTTCTTAAAACTCCCGGGATTTGTAAAACGCTTCACCAATCATTTATCTATTTTCCTACTGTGGGTTTTGGATTACTTGATCAAAAGAACTTCTCGGGAAGTCTTTCGCTGTGTTGATTTGTTTCAATGTTTTGTCATAGCATATTTGAGGTGATCCAGGATGGGATAATGGTTGATGTTGTGAGTCATGTGTGGAAAAAGGAGTTTTTGGTCGGAGTTTAATTACTGAGATTTTGGAACTCGATCGTGTGGTTTTCCGATGTAATATCAGTGGATATTGGTGATGAATCGAATTGGTATACAAGAGTATGGATGTAGTCGAACATTTGCATACTTTTCATTTTAAACTTCGAAAGGGTGTGGATTCGAAGGAAAACTGTTATCAAATACTTGGCACCAGCGAGACGATTTAATTTTTCAAAAATTGATTTCGTGGTCTTACGAAAAATTTATGTTTTGAGTTTTGAAATTTTTGAAAGAACTTTCGGAAATTTGTCTTTTGACGAGACTATATGATTTCAAACTGGTTTTGAAAATATGATCGATATAAATATGCATTTAGTGCATAATGCATATCATGATGGAGTTATGAGTGTGACTCACAAACTGGATAAGGCATCAGTACGGTACGATGAATAAAGATTCGAACTTCAGTATGGTAGTTGGTTATCTAGGGATGATCGGTCGATTGATCGGATAAGAAGAATATGCTACAGGATGTAGAATTCATGCACAGGATGTAATTTTGGAACTGTGGGTTTTGTGAAACTGAGACATTGGAGATGGTGACCCCATGCTGGTTGCTTTGAATATTGAGTGGTCGTTCCCACTCCATATAGGATTGGATATGTTCGCCAGTCGGGTATGTTTATTGAGATCTACTGTACGTGATTGGTGTGTCATTTTGAGAATGTTATTCTTTCGTATATCTGTTTTCGTGGTTCTGTGTTGACCATGTTGGAGCTTACCGTGTGAAAGTATTCTCGAAGTGTGTTTTGACCTTTGGATGGTCGAATTAGAGTTTATCATGTCGATGATATTCTTGGCTAATTTGTTGATTGATCATCGTTAACAATCGTATGAGCGTTCGGAAGTTATGTCGATATTTCGGGGTCTGTTGTCATTGTTTTGGACAGTTGCTTCACAGTTGTATTGTGTATTATTGATTTGTATCCGGATTGGGATTTGATTGTGCGATCAGGCAGACAAGATCTGACACGGATAGATTATTTCATCTGACGATAATATATCTGGTTGAGACTTATGGAATTGTTATTGTAAGCGTGTTGAGGCTTTTCAGTGAAGTCACTTGCTAGTATCTCAGGAGATCGTCGACTTGGCGTATATGTAATTATGCTATTTTGGTTATTCAGTAATAATGATGATTAATCGTTGTCGTGATTATTTCGGGATATTTTGGTTGAACGGTTTATTTGTTTTTATGACGGATTGCAAGTTTCGAGGACGAAACTTATTTTAAGTGGTGTAGTATGTAATATCCGGAATTTCTATTACTATTGTTTAATGTTATTCGAGTTATGTTGTACAACGCAGAATCTGTACAGTATGGGAAAAATAATTAAAGGACAGAGACATCTGTATTTGTATAATTGTCGTACTTGGTCGACAATTGGATGTAAGAAGTATAGGTATTCAGTATGCCGTATGTTCGTATTCTGTATGTTGAGACGTTGGACAAGAATAGCTGAAAATGGCCAAGTGTAACATTATTAGCGCACGCTAATAATCATGAGTAGCGCACGCTATCGTGCAGGTTTAGCGCACGCTACGGATATAAGATAACGCACACTAATGCAGTCACATCGGAAGGAATCTGCGTGTGGACCAGGCCACTTTCGACGCAAGTTCTGATAAGTCAACGGATGTTGTAATGTAGTGATAGCGCACGCTAATGCATGTTGATTAGCGCACGCTAACTGTATATCGGACAAAAAGGAATCTTATCCTCGTCAGCACTTTCGGCGTGTGGACCTGTCTTCGGAAGCATACAGACAAACGAGTCAACTATGAGTAGCGCACGCTAAGGTAGGACACTTGCGTACGCTAAATAGAGGCATTTACGTACGCTATTGCATGGGTATTGCGTACGTAAATCACTTCATGCAGTAAGACAGTTGCCTCTAGACTTCGATAGCGCACGCTAACAAAGACAGTTAGCGCACGCTAAGTGTGTAACGTACGTTAACTGAAGATGTTAGCGTACGTTAGTAATGTACAGTATATATATTAGTGCAGTTGGCCATTATTCGTCATTTCCGTCCATTTCTTCATGTGAACCGATAGAGAGAGGTCTTAGAGAGAAGTTGAGGTCCCAAACACTTGAGTTGATCATTCCTAACAACATTTGAAGCTTGGAAGTAATTGAAAACGGATTCAACCTTGGGATTCAATCCATTCCTTCAAAGAGGTAATTACTCTCCACTTTGGGATTTCATTTTGGATTGTATATGATGTTCTTGAGTTGATGATCGTCATGTTTATGAGTTGATGAGTATGGTTATGAGATGGATTACTGAGTTATGTTGATAATATGGTTGATATGCGGATATTGATATGATTCGTGTGGTTTTGAACGGTGTTGTTTTTCTTCAAGAGATATGTTGGTTAATATCTCCCTTCATTTTGGGTTTTTAATGTTGTTATTGTTTACTTCGTATGATGATGAACATGCAAGTGATTATGATTCTTGGTGTATATGATATGATTAAGAAGACTATATGTTGAAATGTTAGTGGAAATAAGATTTGGACACTTGTTTGGAAAGTAATGTGTATAAGGTTCGACTTTGGAAAATCACCACCGATTCTTTAAAACTCCAAAAATTCTGAAACATAACAGTATAATAGAGCATCGAGTTAGCTTTCTAATGGTTCAAACGGTGAGTTAATCGGAGTCCGGATGAGTGAGTTATGCTCAAAATGACAAAAACTATACTGTCTGTATTCTGGGAACAGGTAGCGCACGCTATTGATGAAGTTAGTGTACGCTAACATGCCTGGGTGTATAAAAACGTAAAGCAGTCGGGAATTTCATTTCCCAACCCATCCTACACGATCCCCTTTCGTCCCAAATCACCCAAACTCGGTTTTTAACTCCTAAACCTCAGCTTTTGAGTTGGTTTATCAAGTGATAACATCTAGGAAAGCTTGGAACAAGGATTATAACATCATTATTGATTCTTTCGCCGGATTGAAGGTAATTGGCTTGAACTCTAATATTTTGGGAAGTTTGAGATTTTTGATATATTTTGGTGGTTTAGTTCGTATCGATGGCTAGAATCATGTAATGTTGAAGGATATATATGTTTGTGATTATGTTCTTCGTGTTCTTGATGTGGTTGGTGTTTGTTGATTGATGATTCGAATATACCTTTGAATTCCGCCTTCAAGGTGTTTGATTGAAGTCTTGAAAGAGAAATTGATTGGAATATTTTGGTTAAGTTTGTATACTCGCCTTATCAAATCGATATATGGGCTTTGTGGAATCATGGGAATGAATTCGTAATTGTTTGAGTTAGATTGTTCGGACTTGTGTTTAATCGAGATATTTTGGAATCGTTGGGTTTGTAGATTAGTTATATCGATTGTTGATTGTTATCGAATGTATGTTAAATCGATTATTGTAATAGGTTGAGATTATTGATCGATGTTTAGAACCATGCTTTGCGGTCGTATTCAAGAATGTTCGTAGATTGCTTTGATCAGGGCCGAGGGACTTGTAGACGACGGCAAGGAATTGGTAACGGCTTCATTGGTATCGAGGCAAGTTATTACTTGCTCAGTTTATAATATTTAATGAATGGTTTCAGTTTCATTCGTTTATAATTCGTATAGCAATGTATAATCGTAATCACAGGAGATTTGGAATTATAGGTTGTATTCGAGTTTTGGGAATTTAAATCATAATGTATATGATTTACAATTGTCGTTGGTATACTTGTTATCGAGGATACATCATGGTATTGACGAAAATGTGAATTATCTACCGTCCGTGATGTTTTGGATCGGTGAATATTCAGAATAATGGTTGGTGATGGTTTAGATATCGAGATTGCTCTCGAAGGACTCGGAGCAAGTATTTTAATCATTTCTGTCATTTGTGTCGATCATGTCGTGATACATTCGTGTATCGTTGTTGTCATGCATTTGTGCATTATTGTTGTCGTGTATTGTGCACTGTTGTTTTGTGCAGTTGTGCATTGTTGTCATATGTCCACCATGCGTTGGTCCGACGGGATGATCATGGGAATCTATAGCTGTGTGCGCTGGATCGCTGGACAGGTAATGCCACCATGCGTTGGTCCGATGGGATCATCATGGGAATCTATAGCTGTGTGCGCTGGATCGTTGGATTACCATATGTTGTTGTTATTGTGCATATGTATATTATGGGTGGCCATAAGTATACATTGTCGTTATTGTTGTGATCATATTGACGTTGTCATATGAGTATGCATTTGTAGGTCTTGTGTTAGGACCATGTCCGTATGTTGTGTTGATCTGATCTCGGATTAGACTGACGTGATGGTAATGGTATTTCGTATCTTGAGGTATGTTCCGTATTTCCTTGATACTTGTCTTTGATGGACAATCGATTATCGTATTGGAATTGTTGATGTTATCCGATGGATTGAATTGGCCAGAGTTGGTATAATTTCCGTATCGCGAGTTATGATAATGTTTTGAGAACCTTGAGTATTGTTGAGATACCATACAGATATTTCGGTATTATTTTAATGTGTTGTTAAGGATACGAATCGTGGATTCTCGTAAAGTTACGAGCGGTAAGATTTCATTGGTCGTATTCTTACTTAGTATTTCCATTGATATGTAATTATTGACGAGATGTGATGGTTATCATTGTTGGATATTATGGCTGACCCCGTCGTGGGCTT
This sequence comes from Orobanche coerulescens, assembly GCA_033398695.1. Classification (NCBI taxonomy): domain Eukaryota; kingdom Viridiplantae; phylum Streptophyta; class Magnoliopsida; order Lamiales; family Orobanchaceae; genus Orobanche; species Orobanche coerulescens. The sequence goes on along the minus strand of CM065818.1, from coordinate 24,753,043 downwards.
TATTTTTAGGTTCTTAGATTATCAAGCTTGTAGCGGTCGTGGAGAGATGAACTTCCCGGAGGATACTGGCAAGGGCATGTATTTGTGTTTTGAGTTTCTGATCAGTTGTTGTATTCCGCTGCTAGAGTATTTTAATTGTTTGTCTTTATCCGCTACGTGAGTATTTTTTAATGACCTTTTTGGTATCTGGTAACTTAGGTTACTTTGGCAATCATTTTCTAAATCTATTCTGTCGGTACGTGTAAGCGATAGCTTAACGTATGTGTTTTTAAACTGTTGAGTTTTGGCATTTTGGGCCTTGTGGTTTCAAATGAGTTTTTACGACGGTTTGATAAACGAGTTTTATAAATCTTCGAATGTTTTTAATAGATCATACCGTCGTTAGCCTCTTGGGCGTTTGTAAATGTTTGCGAAAATTTCCTTCAGCCTTGTGGGTTCCAGCTCGGGGCCCACGGCGCTGTAATATTCCAGGTCGGATCTGGGGGTGTTACAAACCCAAACCTCGATATTCTGACAAATAAAATCTCGCTGGATCCTACTCTGTGGTGTAAGTACCTCTAACATCTGTATCGCCATCGGTTTTCGACTCAACGCATCAGCCACTACGTTAGCCTTACATGGATGATAAAGTATCTCGAGGTCGTAATCTTTAATTACCTCCAACCACCTATGCTATCTCATATTCAACTCTTTCTGACTGAAGATATACTTCAAACTCTTGTGATCCGTAAAAATCTTACACGACGACCCGTAGAGATAATGCCTCCAGATCTTTAAGGCAAAAACGACCGCAGCTAACTCCAAATCGTGCGTGGGGTAATTCACCTCATAAGGTTTCCACTGGCGGGACGCATAATCAATAACCCTATCTCTCTGCATCAAAACACATCCGAGCCCGAGGCCCGAAGCATCACTATATACCACGAAATCTTCGTTCCCCTGAGGCAATGCCAACACGGGTGCGGTAGTTAGTCGTCTCTTCAACTCGTCAAAACTACCCTGTCTGTCTGTGGTCCACTCGAATTTATGAGTCTTCTAGAGTAACTGAGTGAGTGGTCTAGCAATCTTAGAAAAACCCTCAACAAATCTACGGTAATAGCCGGCAAGACCCAGAAAACTCCTCACCTCCTTCACATTCTTAGGCGGTTCCCAAGTCATCACTGCCTCTATCTTCTGCGGATCTACCCGAACTCCCTCTGCTGAAATCACATGCCCGAGGAACATCACTTCCTCGAGCCAAAACTCACACTTAGAGAACTTCGCATACAACTGCTCAGCTCTCAAAATGTCTAATACAATCCGGAGATGTAAGGCGTGCTCCAACCGACTCCGTGAATAGATAAGAATGTCATCGATAAAGACGACTACGAATTTGTCCAGATATTCAATAAAAACTTTGTTCATCAACTACATGAACACTGTTGGGGCATTGGTTAGCCCGAAAGGCATAACCACAAACTCGTAATGGCCATATCTCTGAAGCTGCCTGAAGCTGATCAAATAAATCGTCGATCCTGGGCAAAGGGTATTTGTTTTTGATGATCAACTTGTTTAATTCTCGATAATCGATGCATAAACGAAGCGATCCATCCTTATTCTTAACAAAAAGTACAGGCGCACCCCAAGGCGATGCGCTCGGTCGAATATACCTTTTATCTAGCAACTCTCCCAACTGTTTCTTCAACTCTAATATCTCCGACGGTGCCATACGGTACGGCGCTCGAGAAATAGGGGCCGCATTCGGCTCTAGATCAATAGGAAACTCCACCTCTCGCTGTGGTGGTAATCCCGGCAAGTCATCCGGAAATACGTCGGGATATTCACTAACAACTGGAATTGACGACAATTCAACTCCACCCTCTTCCGTCTTCAGAGCATAACACCAGTAGCCGACACAAGCCTGGTTCAGAAGTTTTATCGCCTTTAAGGCGCTAATCACACTCCCCGATCTACCCGGCTTACAACTGACGAGAGTATGCTCGGTGCCGTCCTCGGCCACTATCGAGATGGTACGAGTCTAATAGTTCATGATAGCACCGTGACGATCCAACCAATCGTCCCCGAGGATCAAATCCTCACCCTTAAGGTCTATAACAATGAGATTCGAGGGCCAATCCCGGCTCCCGATCCTCACTGGGCAATCCCTAACTTCCCGGTCCCCAACCATACTATCCCCACTGGGCGCACCCACTACAAACGGTTCACACTCAAACAAGCAGTCAAAACCAATACGACTCACACAATCCGAAGCAATAAAGGAGTGGGTAGCACCCGAATCAAAAAGCACTGAAACTGGATGAGAAAGGATCTGAGTGGTACCTGACGCCACCGGAACGTCTGCCTCCTCTGTGCGCCTCATCTGATACAATCGGGGGTGAACTGAGCCCGAACTCGATGCTGTACGGCGATCCGGCTGACCCCGACCCCTACCACGACCCGAACTCTGCGGAACATGAGTAGCTGGAGTGCTGTGTTCCCTCTGATCGGCGGTGGTAGTCGTAACTCTAGCGGCCCTGGTGGCCCTCTCACAATGAGCTGCCCGATGCCCGGTCTGTCCGCAAGTAAAGCAAGTAACTAACGGAAATGGGCAATCCTTCATCACGTGCTCGGGCTGACTGCAATTAAAACAAACTCTCCCGCCAGGTCCAACAGACTGGACCGAACGGTTACCCTGAGATCCGCCGACCTGATGAAACGGCCTCTTCCCAGGTGTAGGAGCAGACCGAGACCTCGAAAACTGACCCCCCTTACCGGCCGAGAATCCGCCAGTAGTTTTCTTCTTCTTAGCTTCCGAAACCGACTTTGATTCCGGGGCAGCCATCTCGATCGCTAGAGCGCGATCCTGGTATTCCTTCAAGGTGGCACACATGAGCGGTGCCATACTCTGCCTGATATGCGGCTTCATGCGCATATTGAAGTAATGGATTTTATCAGCCTCAGTCCTCACCTGATCTTTCACGAAACCCAACTGCTGATTGTAAGAGATAATGGCCTGAGAAATCGGCACATCCTGAGGTATGGCAGTGAAGAACTCCACAATCCTACATTCTTTGACTGGCGGCGGACAATATTCTGCTTCCATAACAGCCTTGAATTCCTCCCAAGTGGCTCGATGGTCTCTGGGTGCCACAGCCTCCCACCATTCCGCAGCTTCCTTTTCCAGGAGGTACTGGGCAATATGTACCCTCCTGTCTTCGGGACAAGCTACGGCATCAAAGGTCCTGGACAACTGAAAGAGCCCATTCTCCCAACCGAGGGAGTCAGAAGATCCGGAGAAACGAGGAGGGTGCATCTTAGTCACCGTCTAAAGCCACTTACTAGCTTCCTCTTCAGGTGTCAGGGGCAGATTCTGGCGTCCACCCTGATCTATCTGAGCAAGTTGGGCTACTAACTGCTGAAGTACGGCAGTAGCCCCGACATCGGCATTATTACCCGACGGCACTGAGTGAGAGGCTGAGTCCGCAGAGGACTGAGAAAGTGAGCCCTCTTCATTATTAGCACCCCGACCACGGCCTCGGCCGCGTCCCCTAGCTCGTCTACCACGACCTCTCAACATACTGAAGAAAATATGAAAAGAACAAGATCAGAAAGATTCACAATCTACAAGGTTGGTATCACAATTCTCAATTCCAAACAACGCAAGAAAACGAATTCTGGAAGTATAAGAGTTCGAGGAGACTTACAGCCACGGGTGGCACGAAAAGACGGTAGCATGATGATATTAGGCTCAACGACTGACTCTAACGATGCAACTGACAGACCCAAAATTAACCGACAGCCTAGGCATTCAAAACCTAAGGCTCCGATACCATAAATGTAACACCCCAATTCACAAATAGGACATTACACGCCGTAGAACCCTCGTGAGGTCTACCAGGCTAACTCATGACACATAAACCACAATGAAATCCCAAAAGATGCACTCAAAAAGTAAATAAGGCTGTGGCCTCGACCAAAACATTTTAATGGAGTACATGAAGTATAAGTTAAATACCAATTCATTGCCCACGCAGGGGACTTAAACCAAGTTTAAAAGTAATCAGTCTAACTCCAGTACTCAACAAATGCAATGACAAAGCATAAAAACACAGACTCGAGCCACATCATCATGCCAGCCCATCCTTTGTGTGCGCATCCCGTGCCAGCTCCTCAGCTCGACTAGTACCTAAAATGCATAAGACGCATTTCCCCCATTTAAGGGGTTAGCATTCGAATAGCTAGTGCAAGTACACGATTACACAACATTATATACATACGAGATTCAACGCAAACAAACCATTTAGGGACAACATTTGCAATCAATATTCCGGAATATCACATTTACATTCAAAAACAGTATATCCTCACGTTTCCGCACCAAAACCATACACGCTTGGTAACTCGCGACCGTACCCATTAGTATCGGCCCCTAGAGATCCCATCGAACCGTCCCCAGGTGAGAAACCACTTCCGCGGCTGTACCCATTAGTATCGGCCCCCAGAGGTCCCATCGAGCCGTCCCCAGGTGGAAGAACATAAACACACGCACCCAAGTCCACTTCCGTGGCCGTACCCATTAGTATCGGCCCCCAGAGGCCACATGCCATCCCCGGGTGGAAGAGCAACAATCACATTCATTCAATAATACCATTTACATCATTCGCATCAAAACCATACACACATAACGGAATGTAATACATGTACTTGCCTTGGATAACACGATGCGAAGAAAACGGTGGAAGGAAAAGGTTTCGGTCCGAACAATCTTCACAAATCCGATCCTAACAACAATAGAGACTCAATCAACTACAACTCCACTGAGAAATCACGAATTAATCGGCGTTCTACCCTAAGGGACAATACGCTGAACATTATGAAGGCATAAGGTTCAAATTCGATCAACGAAAGGAAAAACTTGGAATTGATCCGCTAAAGTTCTAGGAAAACATAAAACCACGATTACCCAACTATAATTCATCATCAATCGAAGCAAAAACGAAAGGAAAAATGAACAATAGCCAAAGAACCCTAAAATTAGGTATAATGTCAAAATACCTCAATTCAATAATGGAATGGTGGAAGGAAGATGATTGATTCGTGCTATGAACTCCAATTCCGAGTTATATGATGATAGAATGAAATATCCGACTGGAATAGCCCAAAATCGCCGTGAAGGAGTGGAGAGCCGAGAGGAAAAGAGAAAATGGGGTTAAAACCCGTGTCTGTCCTATTTATACTGGACAGAACACGGCGCAACAAACGGCCCAAATGGCGTCGTGTTCGGGCCAGACAAGGGTCGAGGCGACCCCTGTGCGACACGGCGCACAGACACGGCGCAAAATGCCGCGGGTCTTGCGCCGTTTCGCAAGGCAGCGAGCACCATTGGGCAACACGGCGCATAATGCCACGGGTCTTGCGCCGTTTTGCACAGGTCAGGGCAGACAGCCTCTTGACACAAGACGACGCTACCATAACTGAAAAAGACGATAAACCAAAACACGATATGCCGACCCAACGGTCCGAGAAAATTACATGTAACGAAAAACAATATCCAATAACCCGAAACGGTCCGAGGTACACAACCAAAATCGAACAAGGAACAAATTCCCTAAACTTATAGGAATTTACAAAACGGCCCAAACGTCTGAAATTCGCTATACAACGTCGGATTAACTATCCGAAACTCACAACATGCGCAACTCAACCAAACGAACATGTGGAAACAGAGAAATAGTGAAATCGAACGAGTTTTACGAGAATCGAGCGTACATACGATAAAACATAGTTCGAGATGAAAATACGCAAAAACATCACCAAAACTCGTCCAAATGGAAAAACTCAAAGAACAATATAGATTCATAATCCCAAAAAAGTGACAAGCGAGTCATCCGAAACGAACATACACCAAAAACAGAAATTACTAAAAATAAAAAGTACGGATATTACAGTGGCTAGAAAAGATATAGAATTATTCATAAATAATAAGAGAAATAAAACCGATGAAGTAGATCTAGTTTTCTTCTCTGCCCGATTGTGATGATGCTCCTCCGTCCGGCGTGGTGCTGCCTTTTTGACTTGTGTTGGCTCGATGATGGGAGATTTAGATGTACGAAAAATTAAGATGGATAGAGATGTGTAAGATATGATATAGATGTGATGATAGATGTGATGATAGATCTCTTCTCAGCTTCTTTGGCCTCCTTATATAGGTGTGAGCAGCCTCCATCCTTGGTATAGGTCATTAGGGTTATGTTTAATTCTTTTCTTAGGCTCCAAGTAAATAAATCCCGAAATTGAATCTGCACTGGATGTCGGGTTTGACACAGTGTAACCCAGTGTTAGCGGTTGCAGCAAGATTTAAGGTCCAAGTTCCAATGGGGTGCCCGTTTAATGGCCCAAATAACTCTTCTAACTCCAAAAATACTCTAAATATCTTAAATAAGCAATAAAAACCACTTGGTGAAGTAAATTGCTTCCATAAATAAAAAAGATAGAAAAGTAATATAATGTGCTAAAATAAATAATATAAAATTATGCAATTAACACATGGAATTACTCAATATTTTTTTACCTATCAGCAAGGGAATGCTGGGTTTTATGTGTATCTAATATAAAAAATATGAGCAAAAACACAGCGGAGAAATTAACAAAAAACCTAGATGAGGATCTTCATGTAGTAATTTAATTGATTTATAAAGAGTTCGTCGAGTTACCTTAATTAGAAGAACATATTTGTAACCCGTACCAGAAGCAGATTAATATCGTCTTCCTTTTTCGGTAATCCACACACGAACAACTGGTACCAGCCGGATTGCTAGATCCTTACGAATAATATTGATAAACAGTACAACAGGTAATTCCTTGCTAGAAGGTTTTGTACTGTTGATCAAAATCAACTAAGGGAAGAATATGGAGATGGCTGAACCGGGCTTCTTGGACAGAAATAAAATTCGCCGCTTGAGGAGAGGAAGGGATCGATTTTTTGTTGGTTCTCTTAAGACAATTCCTTGTCCAAGACCCTTTATTTATACTAAGTAAACACTAGAGTCAAACTCTAGTCTTTGCTTAGTTGGCCCACAACTTTTTAAATAATACAGTATATATAATATCATATATTATATATATTACTTACTATTTAATCCTCTAATAAATATAATACCCAATATTATATTTATCTTTATCAGTTGATATAATTAAATAATATAATATATAGTATCATATATTATACATTACTCATTATTTAATTTCATTAATAAATATAATATCTAATATTGTATATTAATTATTCTTCTTGTCTTTAATTGTCGTATGTGTGACCCAAAAGGCTTATATTATGTTGGCAATTATTTAATACCTTATAAATAATAAGTCATAAGCGGTCTCTAGCAAGACATTATGACTACCCAAATAATATAAGTTTATAGTCGATTAAGCTATTTAACGTATCAAATCCCTTTGTATCGCGATATCATATTTGAACTAAGTCATGGAAATTGTCATACTTATTATTTTCAAATGCTTTATCGCTCATAAATAGAGTGATTGAACCAAATGACTCTTCATTTGAGTATGGGCATGCATTTTCTTCAGTCCTACTTATCGAGGGCCCAACATATATCTCTCCCTAACGAGAGGGAAAAATCCCCATCTTGATTATTCATTGCCCTGTACATGACTCCCACTAATCTCGATCTCCAACCTTTATGATCACCATGTTTCAGATGACGTTAGATTACGTCAAGGCATAACAATTATCATGTTGGACTCTATGATAATCTAAGGTTCAATTATTTATTGACATAATGTTATATTGAGATTCACTTATGATATTTCCATGTAGTGATCTCAATGCGGGTCTGTCCAGTATTGCATTCTCCAACCAATACCCATAAGTTTGATCAGCACCATACGCATAATCATCCGATGATTATCAATCAAACTTATACTAGTATATTAATCACTTGAGCCTCCACTCTACGTGATTGGACCAAGGACATTTGAGTAATCTTATTATTCGTGAATAACTATTATTCGATTATTATAATATTAAAACATGCACACATTATAATAATCAACGAAAAATAAATGATATCAAATAACTATATTTAAATATGATAATTACAAATCTAGGCACATCGAATGTCCTAGAGCAGTATTCCCAATAATCTCCCACTTGCACTAGGACCATTCATTCATGACTTTTAATCCTATCGATATAGCATGCTCAACATGCTTTCCTTGTGACAGAGACTTGGTAAGTGGATCAACAACATTCTCTTCCGTTGCTACTTTGCATATTGTAATATCTCCTCGTTTGACGATCTCTCTGACTAGGTGATATTTTTTGAGTATATATTTGGAATTATGATGGGACCTATGCTCTTTAGCTTGTGCAATAGCACCATTCTTGTCACAATAAAGGCTTATGGGATCCTGGATGGTCGGTACCACTCCTAGTTCAGGAACAAACTTCTTAATCCATACGGCTTCCTTAGCTGCATCCGATGCTGCCAGGTACTCAGCTTTTGTTACGGAATCAGCAACTGTGCTTTGCTTGGAACTCTTCCAACTCACAGCAAACACATAACCAGCTTGTGATTTAAAATCATCTCTGTCGGTTTCGAAACTTGCATCGTCTTAACCATTTACGGCCAGCTCGTTTCCCACACCTCCATAAATTAGGAATGCATCATTAGTTCTTCTTAAGCACTTTAGGATGGTTTTCACTGCTGTCTAGTGACTTTCACCTGGATTTGATTGGTATCGACTTGTCATGCTATGAGCAAATGATACATCTAGTCGAGTACAAATCATGGCATATATGATCGATCCAATGGCCGAAGCATATGGAATCTTGCTCATGCGGGCTCGCTCATCATGAGTCGAAGAGCTCTGAGTCGTACTCAGATGAATGCCATGTGATATTGGCAAGAGTCCTCTCTTGGAGTCCTGCAAATTGAACCTCTTCAATATTTTGTTAATGTAAGTACTTTGACACAGACCAATCATTCTCTTTGATCTATCTCTATAGATTTTTATCCCAATAATGTAAGCAGCTTCTCCTAAGTCTTTCATTGAGAAACAACTTCCCAACCAAGTCTTGACTGTCTGCAAGGTGGGTATGTCATTTCTAATGAGTAGTATGTCATCTACATATAAGGTTAGGAAAACAACTATGCTCCTACTAACCTTCTTGTATACACATGGTTCATCTTCATTTTGAATAAACCCAAACTCTTTGATAGTTTCATCAAAACAAAGATTCCAGCTCCGAGAAGCCTGCTTCTTCAACCCATAAATGAATCTTTAAAGCTTACAAATCTTTTTAGAATTTTCTGGATGAACAAAACCCTCTGGTTGTGTCATGTACACATCCTCGAGCAAGTTTTCATTAAGAAACATTGTTTTGACTTCCATTTGCCATATTTCATAATCATAGTATGCGGCAATGGCAAATATAATTCTAATTGACTTAAGCATGACTACTGGCGAAAAGGTCTCAGTCAACACCATGAGTCTGTCTATAACCTTTTGCCACTGGTATAGCTTTATAGGCTTGCAGATTATCATCCATGTCTTTCTTTCTTTTGAAGACCCATTTGCACCCAATGGTTTTAACAGCCTCAGATGGACCTATCAAGTTCTAAACTTGATTGTCATACATGGACTGCATCTCTGACTCCATGGCCTCTAGACATTCCTCAGACTTTGGTCCTGAAGTAGCTCTGTATAGGTACTAGTTCATCATCTATGAGCGATGCGTCATCATCCCCTGTTACGAGATACCCATATCTCTCAGGTTCATGTCGCACCTTATCAGATCTGCGAGATACTTGTGTACTTTGAACTGGCTCTTCAACTAATTATTGAGCTTGTTCAGTTTCCACCGGTGAAGCAATGTCTTCTAGTGATTCTCGAGTTTCCTCGAGAATTACGTTTCTCCCACTATCTCTTTTGGAAATAAATTCTCTTTCTAAGAAGACAGCATTTCGAGCAACAAACACTTTGTTCTCTGCGGGCTTATAAAAGTAGTATCCTTAGTTTCATTAGGATATCCCCCAAATAAATATATTTCATATCTGGAGTTTGTCAAGCACTTGGCATATTACGAACGCTTCCATATCTTAAGAAAAGACAAGTTTGGTCTCGTACCAGTCCATTTCTCAAATGGTGTCTTTTCAACTACTTTAGATGGAACACGGTTAAGGGTGAATGCTGCTGTCTCTAAGGCGTGGCCCCAAAATGATAATGGAAGATCCATTCGACTCATCATGGATCGAACCATATCTAATAAAGTTCGATTACTCCTCTCGGACACTCTATTATGTTGAGGTGTTCCAGGAGGAGTAAGTTGTGAAACAATTCCACAACTCCTAAGATGATCATCAAATTCTTGGATCAATTATTCGCCATCTCAATCCGATCGAAGGGCTTTAATTGTCTTGTCAAGTTGATTCTGTACTTCACTCTGGAATGTTTTGAACATTTCAAAAGATTCATGTTTATGCGTCATAATATAAACATATCCATACCTGCTAAAATCATCGGTGAAAGTGATGAAGTATTGGTACCTGCCTCTAGTATGAGTGCTAAGAGGTCCGCATACATCAGTATGTACTAGGCCTAATAGATCACTATCCCTTTATCCATTATCGGTGAAAAGATTATCCGTCATCTTGCCCAATAAACAAGACTCGCATGTCCCCTATCACTCATAGTCAAAGGAGTCTAAAAGTCCATCATGATGGAGTTTAGAAATGTGTTTCTCGTTTATGTGGCCAAATGGACAGTGCCATAAGTAAGTTAGATTAGAATCATTGAGCTTAGGTTTCTTGGTTGCAATATTATAGACTTCCAAAGTATTAGACTCATCTAGATCAATATTGTAAAGGCCAGTATATAACTTTCCAGTACCATAAACCAAGTCATTAAAGAAAATACGAATAATCTTATTCTTAATAAGAAAACTGTAACCTTCACAATCTAATGTATAAACTGAAATAATATTCCTATTCATAGCAGGAACATAATAGCAATTGTTCAAAAGTAACAAAAGTCCATTGGGTAAAACTAGATCATAAGTTCCAACGGCTAGTGCAGTAACTCTTACTCGATTGCCAACTCTTAGATCCACTTCCCCTTTTTTCAGATCTCTACTGCTTCTCAACCCCTGCACATTTGTACAAATGTGAGATCCACTTCCAGTATCCAATAATCAGGAGTTAGAAGTAGATAAGTTAACTTCTATACAAATATACATGTGGTAGTCTCACTATCCTTGGTACGCTTTAACTCTTCCAAGTAAACCTTGCAATTTCTTTTCCAGTGTCCTGATTTATTGCAATGATGGAAATTTCCATCTTTGGGAGCTTTAGCCTTGATAACCGGCTTAGTTGGGTCTCTAGCTTTGGCCACTTTTGCTTTACCTTTACCACAGCCTTTGTTCTTGAAGGACTTCCCTTTGCTGACCATCAGCACATAGCTTGGTTTCTTCTTAATATTTTGCTCAGCCGTCTTAAGCATCCCATGAAGCTCAGCAATGTACTTCTCCATCTCATTCATATTATAGTTCATAATAAATAGACCGAAACTATCGGGCAATGAGTTTAGGATCCTATCTGTAGAGTGCTCCTTAAAAAGTGAAAAACCAAGCCTATCAAGATGATCAATATATCCTTTCATATTGAGTACATGAGCACTGACAGATGTCCCTCAACCATATCGCATGCATACAAGGCTTGGAAGGTCTCATACCTCTTTTGTGTAGCGTGCTTTGAGAAAGTTTCCTTGAGGTGAGCATTAAGCTCATAGGCTTCCATTTCTTCCAGATTCTTCTGAAGTTCTGGACAACTGGTAGCCAACAAAAGACAACTGACATCAATGGAACTATCACAATGTTTCTTCCATCTGTCTTTTGTTGCTTTGTTAGCATTGTCAGCAGGCTTATCCGGAATTTCTTCCTCAAGAACATACAACTTTCTTGCTTTGAGAACTATTCTCAATCTCTGGATCCAATCCAGATAGATGTATTGTTTGATGCCATTCTATTATCTACAAAATTCAATATGCAAAGCATTTAGTCACATTTTTATTTCTCGAAAAATACTCCCACTAAAACAAAATACTCTCAATTTTACAACATTTGTAATTCTAGTGGGTTAAGGCACCATTTTGCACAATTCTAACTCAGCTTTGGCATGACGCCTAAAATTGAGCTACTTTAGGTGGATAACTCTTTATCGATTACATCATATGTAACTCTTAGATTATACTTATGGGATTTCGCACCTTATGCCCAAGCATGTTATAGTCCCATCTTATGCCTTAGGGTTCAAAATTATTTTGAACTCTTAGTTCATTAAAATACATAGGTATCACCATTACCCATTCTAACTTACTAAGATAATCCGGGCACCCAGTTTTGGCATGACCTGCTCAAGATGATCGAACTCTAGATAGGTGTTCTAATTAAACGACATTAGAAAAATTTTAACGAGGGATTTTATCCTATGTAGCAAGTCTATGTTGGCTAACATACATCGAAACATATATCGCATCACATACATGCATAATTTAAACATACATAGCATCGCATGACATAAAAAGCGTAGGATTGTGTATAACATGACCAGAATCTTAACGTGACTTTCATGAGCCAACATGAAAATCACAAAGGTCAATCTAAAGGGTATAATTGGTCTTCATTGATCTTCCAACTCCTTGGAACGTCATACGCGATCAATAGTGTGCTCAAGTCCATCCTTCGTCTCCTTCTTGTCTTTATTACATTAATGAAAAATATACTACACTAGTAAAGTAAATTACAAGAGGGCAAATGCAGGCCATAGATAATAATAATAAATTAAAAGACGACACGCAGGCCGTAGATAAGAATAATAAATTAAAAGACGACTCGCAGGCCGTAAAACCAACACAATAATAAATTGAAACATCCAATCACATTGGTCAATTTATGAGTCATGCCATACACCATACACAAACCATAATTAATTCACATAATTAATTAAAAATACTATTAAAATTAATTATCATATAATTAATTAAAAAAAATATAAATCTGCCTGACAGTCAGGTATAAGATAAATATCCGCGCAAGAATCAACAATCTGATACATTACCCCAATTGGCCAAGCACTCTCTGGCCGCACACGGCCGCACGGGTTCGGATCCCACCGGCCGCAAGAAATGTATTTTTGAAACAATTATTTTGATTTTACAAAACAGGAGTTAAATAAAATATCAGTGAACAAGTTTCACAAAAAGGATTTCCAGCCGAGATGGTCGGGATGGGGTTTTGGGTCTGAACCGCAGGGGATCGAATCCCCTCTGCAGCGGGATTTTATTTTGCGGTTTTATTGCTACCCGTGGGTCCTGGTCCGTGGTTCGCAAATTGACCCTGACCCGGCCCCAACCTGACCCTGATCACGCCGTTTATTTGTCTTGTTCAGGCTTGATTACGGGATGCCGAGATGGTCGGGATGGGGTTTTGGGTCCAACCGCGAGGATCGAATCCCCTCTGCAGCGGGATTTTATTTTGCGGTTTTATTGCTACCCGTGGGTCCTGGTCCGTGGTTCGCAAATTGACCCCGACCCGGCCCCAACTCGACCACGATCATTGCCCGTTTATTTGTCTTTGTTCGAGCTTGATTACGATGCAGCTTCGTGATAAATGACCGAAATTAATTTTGAACGATCCGATTTAATCAAATTAAATCAGAAAAATATTTATAAAATCTCTATTCATAAATATGATCAAGAACATAATTTTATATATTCAAATCACATAAAACACGTTCTACACAAACAATTAAATTACTTGCAAGTTGTCTCTGATACCACTGTTGGGTTTTATATGTATCTAATGCAATAAATATGAGCAAAAACGCAGCAGAGAAATTAATGAAAAACCTAGACGAGGATCTTCATGCTGTAATTTAATTGATTTATAAAGAGTTCGTCGAATTACCTTAATTCGAAGAACATATCTGTAACCTGGACCAGAAGATGATTAATACCGTCTTCCTCTTTCGGTGATCTACACACGAACAACATAGATCCTTACGAATAATATTGATAAACAATACAACAGATAATTCCTTGCTAGAAGAATTTGTAGTGTGGATCAAAATCAACTAAGGAAAGAAGATGGAGATGGACGAATCAGACTTCTTGGACAGAAATAAAATCGGTCGCTTGAGGAGAGGAAGGGATCGATTTTTTTTTGTTGTGGTTTCTCTTAAGACAACTCCTTGTCCAAGACCCTCTATTATACTAAGTAAACCCTAGAGTCAAACTCTAGTATTTGCGTAGTTGCCCCTCAACTTATTAAATAATACAATATATATAAAATCGTATATTATATATATTTCTTATTATTTAATCCTCTAATAGATATAATATCCAATATTATATTTAGCTTTCCCAGTTGATATAATTAAAAAATATAATATATAATATTCTAGATTATACATTACTCATTATTTAATTTCTTTAATAAATATAATATCCAATATTATATCTTTTAATTATTTTTGCTTGTCTTTAATTGTCGTATATGTAACCCAAAAAACTTATATTATATTGGCAATTATTTAATACCTTATTAAATAATAAGTCATAAGCGGTCTCTAGCAAGACATTATGACTACCCAAATAATATAAGTTTATAGTCCATTAAACCATTTAAGGTGTCAAATCCCTTTGTCGCGCTATCATACTTGAACTAAGTCATGGAAATTGTCATACTTATTATGTTCAAATGCTTTCTCGATCATAAGTAGACTGATTGAATCAAGTGACTCTTTATTTGAGCATGGCCATGCATTTCCTTCAGTCCTACTTATGGAGGGGTCTAGCAGATATCTCTCTCCCTAAAGAGAGGGACAAATCCCCATATTGATTAGTCATTACCCTCTACATGACTCCCACTAATTCCGGTCACTAACCTTTATGATCACCATGTTTCAGATGACGTTGGATTACGTCAAGGCATAGCAGTTATCATGTTGGACTCTATTATAATCTCAGGTTCAATGATTTGTTGACATATTGTTATATTGAGATTCACTTATGATATTTCCATGCAGTGATCTCAATGCGGGTCTGTCCAGTATTGCATTCTCCAACCAATACCCATAAGTTTGATC
This sequence comes from Orobanche coerulescens, assembly GCA_033398695.1. Lineage (NCBI taxonomy): Eukaryota > Viridiplantae > Streptophyta > Magnoliopsida > Lamiales > Orobanchaceae > Orobanche > Orobanche coerulescens. Next base: position 24,737,897 of record CM065818.1, on the reverse strand, counting down.
CGTACCATGCGCATAATCATCCGATAATTATCAATCAAACTTATACTAGTATATTAATCACTTGAGTCTCCACTCTACGTGATTGGACTAGGGACATTTGAATAATCTTATTATTTGTGAATAATTGTTATTCGATTATTATAATATTAAAATATGCACACATAATAATAATCAATGAGAAATAAATAATATCAAATAACTATATTTAAATGTGACAATTACAAATGTAGGCACATAGAATGTCCTATAGCACTATTCCCAATAGGGAACCTGTGGAGAAGCGGGATCCCTGACAGGGTGGGATGACCTGTCGGGAGAGGGACTCCATACAGGGGTGGGTGCCCTGTTTGGAGTGGTTACCGTCGGCTCCAAAGGGGCAGCTGATTCACCAGTTCCTTCGATCTTCATGAACGTCTGGTCATCTGTCATAGCCGTAATGGGATCAGGATCTGCTGTGGGAGGAGCCAGAGTTCCTCCCAGAGGGGTTGCGCCCTGTGGGATTTCTGCTACGACAGGTGCACCATGCGGAATAGCCTCATTAGACGTTGTATCCACTGGGGTTGCTATAGGGACAGCTTTTGGCTTCGCAGACTTTTTAGTCTTTGGCTTTTTCTTCTTCTTCCCGATAGCTGTAGGAGAGCTGCTGTCGGGAATGCTTCTTTTCTGGCTGACATCCTTCTTCTTGCTGTCAACAGATTTAATTTTGAGGGGAGATCAACAACATTCCTGGGATCTTTGGATGTTGGTAGGGAGAAGGGACTAGGCCTATTGACGAGAAGTGACTCCTTGTTGAACACTGATGGCTTCGAGCCACCAAGGAATTTTCCGGCAAGAATATTCTTGGTATTTGTTGGTTGTTGCATGCCACAGCTAGTCAGGATATAGTTCGGTATGAAGACAAAAGGTTTCTTGGTAGATTCAGGCTTCGATGCTTCCTCCTGAACCCTTTTCAAGATGACTTGGCACCAATTCAGTTTTTCTCCAATCATGATGGCCACCATCATCCTGAAACGCAGGCTTGTGCACATCTTTAATGCACCAGTTCTATTCTCAACCACCCTTCAGCAAAAATCATGTAAGTAAATATAGGGTAGAGGTTCTTCTTGTGACAGGAAAGATGAACTTGAGAAGGTTGGGAGATCCGGGTGAACAGATCCCAATAAGCCTTCAAAACCTCCTCACATCCGAAAGATTCCAACTCCTCCAGTGTTAATCCATCATAGGAAAGTCTTACAAACGTTCAAGGAGCTCCCGGTTAACGGTTATCTCCTTCTTTTGGACGATGTCGACAATGGCAGTGATGTCAGAACCCTTCTGGTTCAACGCATACTGAAACTCAGCGTCAACAAAGAACTCTTCAATGATCTGATCGTCGTAGATTTCTGGATGCAGGCTACCCAGACGGTTGAGGCCGATTTGCTTCACATGGGATACAACAAGGTTCATCTCGGCCATATCCTCATCCTCCGAAATTATGCGCTCCTGCAAAACTGAGTGTGATGATTAAGTCTATCTTCTTAACTGAGAAAGATTGTAGAAGTGAATTAAAAAAACAAATAAGTAGAAAGATAGAAAGTATGTATGGTGTATGTTGTAGGCTCGATAATGCAGAAAGCGTAAAGAGTCTGCAGATCAGCATACTGGCCCCTTTATAGGGTGCAAGGGATGTAGGCAACAGTGAACGGTCAGATTTAAGGGATGGGAACCGTCTTTAAATGAACGTACATGAAGGATTCAGATGTAACTTGTATGTCTAGTCCATCAGTTTTGAAATTAATGAGTGGTCCCACTTCTGACACAATTCGTCTTCAACTATTGCACGAAATAGAGGTTTGAATTTTGAAATCGCGTTTTTCAAAAGAATTGAAGTCCAGGTGTCTTTTCAGTATAGAAAGTTAAATTGTTTTAAATTCAGACAGTGCATGTGGACTTAAAACAGTTTGATATGTACAAAAGTATGAATTTATATATGACTAAAATATTAATTGATATCATATAGTGTATGTGCTGTATCCGCAAAAAATACAGCGTTTCCCTTAAAAGTACCTACAAGACTCTATTCTTACAGTAATTTTGGATTAATACTATATTCATCGGTCATACTGTATTCCTCTTTAATTAATGCACACACCATTTGTAGGAAGGTAGTGATCCCTTCTTCTCCTTGCAGTAAGGATATAACTTGAAGTTCTGAGTGTATAATTAACTAAAGCGGATACGACATGGGTCATACAGCATTCCCCCTCAATTGATGAGTAAAATATAAAAACTTACAGGGAGTCGGGCTATAGCATTCCCAATTCATGGCGATGCATGCAGAATCTGGTATGAGAGGTTTTATAAATATGTCAGCTAATTGGATATCCGTATGAATCTTCTCGATTAGAACATCTTTATTTTCAATATGATTCCTGATGAAATGGTGCTTCAAATCAATATGCTTATTTCGCGAATGCAATACAGGGTTATGCGTGATTGCAATTGCACTAGTGCTATCGCACATGATTAGAGTTTCTCTTGCAATGATGCCATAATCTTGTAACTCTTGTTGCATCTAGAGAATCTCCATACAACAACTTCCAACATCATAGTATTCTGACTCATTGGTAGAAAGAGAGTTCACCAATTGCTTCTTACTGAACCATGACACAGGTCTTGGTCCAAGGAAGTGACAAGTTTTGCTTGTACTCTTCCTACCCAACTTACACCCTCTGAGATCCGAGTCGCTGTAGCCTACCAAATCGAATCCTCCATCCTTATGATACCACAATCGTACATCAATTGTTCCTTTCATGTACTTAAGGATTCGTTTGGCTGTGGTGAAGTGTGACTCCTTAGGTACTTCTTGGTATCGAGCACCCACTCCTACAGCAAACTGAATAGCGTGCCTGCTGGCTGTTAGGTATAGGAGTGAGCTTATAAGCTTCCTGTAGAGTGATTGATCAACTGGCTTTCCAGCTTCGTCAGCACTTATCTGTGTGGAAGTGCTCATGGGGGTTGAAGATGATTTGGAGTTGTTCATCCCGAATTTATTGAGGAGCTCCTTGTTGTACTTCTATGGTCGATAAATACACCTATAGGGAGTCGTTTCACCTGTGATCCTAGGAAATAAATAAGTTCTCCTATCATAATCATTTCAAATTTACTTTGCATGAGATGAGAGAACCTTTGACATAAAGTAAGGTTAGTTGAACCAATTATGATATCATCTAGATATATTTGATCATTAAGGAGATCGTCACCTTCCTGTATTTTAGAGAGGGTTTTGTCGACTGCACCTTTCTCAATTCCATTATAAATCAGATATAGTGACAGGGTTTCGTACCAGGCTCTAGGTACTTGCTTGAGTCCATATAGTGCTTTCCTTAGCCTGTATACAAGGTCTCCGCCTTCAGTGTTGATAAACCCTGGAGGTTGTTCAACATAGACTTCTTCAGTGAGGTCTCCATTTAGGAATGCTCTCTTAACATCCATTTGATATACAATAAAGTTCTTTTGAGCATCAAAAACTATGAATATCGTGATGGCTTCTAGTCGAGCTACGAGTGCAATTTCATCATAGTCGATTCCTTCTTTCTGCCTGTATCCTTGGGGAACTAATCTAGATTTGTTCCTGATTATAAGTCCATTTTCATCAATTTTATTTCTGAATAACCCTTTGGTTCCTATGACTGACTGATGTGTTGGTTTGGGAACTAGGTACCAAACATTATTCCATTCAAAACCATTGAGCTTTTCTTCCATCAAAGTGATCCAGTGAGAATTATTCAGAGCTTCATTGGATGAAACAAGTTCGGACTGAGCTAAGAATACATTTAGGTTGCACATAGTGAGTCTCCTAAGTTTGGTTTGAGATTTCCATACAGGGAATTGAGACTTCTCAGAATCTCTCTTCATGTGCCCAAAGTACAGTGCCTTGTGTACTTTGTATTTTCCTACGTATGGTTACACCGAAATTGAAATCTCTAATTATTAACTCCTGGGGGTGATCTCTTAACCACCTCCTGTAAGGTTCTAGATCGGCGTCCCTTGCTGTAGCCTGTTGAACTATAGCCTTAACTTCAGCTTGTACAACATCAACTTCGACTGCTTCTATTCTTACAGCAGCAGGATCGATTTCTAAGTCCACAACTGGTTCTATTGGAGTTTGAGGGCCATCAATGGAAAGTGTCTGGATGCTCTGGGTTAGGTCTTATACTCCTGTAGGATCACAATGGGGTTCATCAAATACTACATAGATGGATTCCTCTATTGTTAGCTTTCTTTTGTTAAATATCCTGAAAGCTTTGCTGACAGAGGAGTATCCAACGAAAATACCCTCATCTGGCTTTTTGTTGAAGGTCTTTAATTAATCCTTCCCATTGTTGAGCACATAACACCTGCATCCAAAAATATGAAAGTATGCAACCATTGGAGTTATGTTATTCATACCTCATATGCTGTTTTGTTGTGATGCTTGTTGATTATACAATGGTTTTGTGTGTAGCACGCTATATTTGTTGCTTCTCCCCAGAAACATTGCGGTAACTTTCTTGCGGCTAACATGGTCCTTGTAGCGTCCTTTAGCGTCCTGTTCTTATGCTAGGAAACACCATTTTGTTGAGGAGTCCAGGCTACTGAGTATTCGTGTTGTACGCCATTGTCCGCACAGTATTGCTCTATAAAGCGATTTGTGAATTCTGTGCCTCTGTCGGGAACGAAGGGATACAATACTCAGCCCTTTATCATTTTGCAGCTTTTTCAGGTGCTCTGGAAACCTTATTATGCTATCTTTCTTCTTATTCAAGAAGTTGATCCAAGCGTACCTGGAGAAATCATCAAAAATAACGAGACGGTATCTCTTACCTCCCAAACTTACAGGGTCTACAGGGCCGTAGAGGTCCATGTGTGGCAAATCCAGTACCCTGTGGGTGGAAATATATGACTTTCTCTTCAGGGTGGTCTTGACTTGCTTGTCTTTCTGACAGGGTCCACAGACACTGTTTTTATGAAATGATACATCGGGCAAGCCTTTGACCATTTCGTGTCGAGCAAGCTTGTTGATGGTCTTGAAGTTGATGTGCGACATCCTTCTGTACAATAGCCAGCTCTGATCTATAGTGCCTTTGGCAACAAAACATGGAATAATGGAGCTTGTGGGATTCCACTCAGCAATATACATGTTGCCTGACCGGCTTCATGTAAGGACGACTTGCTTGGTCTTGATGTCATTCACCCTACAATGATCTACATAGAATTTGACCGAGAACTGTTTGTCACTGAACTGGATAATACTAAGTAAATTATACTATAGTCCTTCAACATAGGCTACGTCGGTGACTTTGAACTTTCCTACAAGTAGGGTTCATTTCCCTCTTATTATTCCTTTGGATTTGTCACTGAATCGCACCTTTGGACCGCGAACTTCTACGTAATATGACAACTTGCTGGTATCTACTGTCATGTGGCGAGAACAATCGCTGTCGAAATACCATATGTCCTTCTCCTTGATGTGGTAGATTTAGGTCCCCTTTGATTTTTGGGTCCACAGTTGTTAGTGTCTTTTGGTACCCAAATTTGCCTGACAGCAATTGGTTTGTTGTAGGTTACTTTTAGTCCTGTTTTGTGATATTTACATAGGGCAGGCACGTTGTCGCTCTAATCCTTATTATTATGCATGTAAAATCTGGAGTTCTGGTTCCAGTCCGGTTGTCGTCTCGGAGGGGGGACCATTTTATTCGGCTAATGCTTACCTTCTAGATTTTCAGTTGGATTCCCAGCTCTGTGGCTGATGGAACTGCCCGACAGCCTGCTTCCTGGATGGATATCAAGGTTCCTGTATCCAGCATCTAGGTGCCCTATACTTTTGATAGTACTGCGGTGCATACCTTTGATACAACCTTCTTTCTGGCTGGCCGTTGACGCTGTTGGTATGCTTGGGGAGCGTACTGTTGGTGATTAGCATTGCATCTTACAGGTTTAGGAGGCTGGGGTTTCCGCTTCTTATGATAGGAACTTGGGAGCGGAATCGCACTCTTTCCTGTCCGATGTGGGGCAGCAGTGACCTTTACGGGACTCGGGGCCTCTTCGGGTTCAGGAATGGGTTCCACTCCCTTGACAAATACCGTACTAGACTTTACCTTGTGGGAGAATGAATAATATCCTGGTGTGCTGCCTAGTTCTTAGAATGTTTTCCATCCTTCTTGATGATTTTCCAAATGATTTAAGGATGGTCTCGAGTTCTCCTTCTCGTTTCTTGAGAATTTGTATTTTAGATTCTAATAAAGCATAATCATTTATATTGCAATTATTATAAGATTTAACCCTATTTAGTTCTGTTGCAAGTTGATGATTGCTTCCCATGAGTTAATTTTGCTGTTTTCACAATATAAAGACATGTTTTCCTAATTGTTCGTCAGCAAAGCATTTTCATCTTTCAGCTCTAATTTTGAAATGGAGAGCTGTATGTTTTCCTGTTTGAGCATCTCATGGGATTTATGAATGGTTCTTAACTCATTCATCATATTTTCAAAAGTATGCAATGTATTGATAGGAATAGTTGAGGTTGAGCTTACCTTATCATCGTTGTCATCATCATCATCATACTCTTCTTCTTTGGCCATAAAGCACATATATTCTTTATCCTCTATTTCATCGTATGAGGAGTCACTGTCCATGATTTCCTGTAGGCACTCCTCGGTCTTGGTTGATGCGAGCGAGGCTTCTGATTCTTCAATCAGGGCCTTGAGCTTGTTTCGCCAAATGCACATTTTCTCATCCTTCTCTTGTTGCTCGGCTTTGGGCAACTTTTGTACTTTTGGATGAGGACACTTATTCACATAATTTCCTAGTTTTTTACGGTTGTAACACAGGTTCGAATCTCTGGACGAAGGTGATTCGGAACTCACCCTGTTAGATGGATTGGGCCTATATGGGGCCTTTCCAAATTTTTTGATGAACTTCTGGAATTTATGCATGAGCAGGGCCATCTCTTCTTGCGACAGGATGTCATCGTCGTTGTCTGTTGCCTTGCATGCCGATTTGGATCTGGGTGCGGAACTATGTCTCCTGTAAGATACATCAGCCAGTGTTGTAGTCTTGGCATATGACTCTTCTGCTTTCTCTCTTATGTCAATGTCATACTAAAAATCCTTGAGGTCAGAGAGGAGGTCAAAAGTAGATATGTCATTAAGATTACAAGACATACGCATAGTTGTGGTCTTAATATCCCATCAGGCATGGAGTGATTCTTTTTTCTCCTTTTGGGTATACACTTTACCCAACGCTTCAAGTTCACCGACAATGCCGGTAAATCTTAGGTCAAGCGCCTCAAGCATCTCGGAAGATTTCATTTCAAAAGATTCGAATTGCTGAGTTAATTTGAAAATTTTGTCTTCTTTCAAGAGCTCAGTTCCCTCGGAAATGAGCTTGAGTTTCTTCCAAATTTCTTTGGATGTCTTACAACTTTTTACCTTCGAGAATGTGGCTTTGTCGAGAGTGACAAACAACGCATTCTTAACAACATTTTCGAGGTTCGCATGCTTGCGATCGTCCGTTGTCCACTGCACACACTCCTTCTCGAGCATCTCCGCATAAGGTTTCCCATCGATTCTCGCGGATGTGTTGACCTTCATATTTTGATTGGTTCTTCCTGGATGACGAAGATCATCTCTTCCTGCGTCGCTGCAAGAAGAGCTTCCATCCTGACTCTCCAATCATCGAATTCATTAATAGAAAACATAGGGACTTTATTGATCATAGAGGTGTCCATTATAAAAGTAAGATAAATGATGAAAATATGAAAAATAAAGTTTTCAAAATAAATGACGATTTTCAAAAGATAGTCATAGAGGGACTTTATATTTGAGAGATTGTTAGATTGTGTTTGATTTAACAAACTACCTGTCATTCTTTTCGAAATTGAGTTTCTGCATTTTTTTATTAAAAACCGAGTTTGTGTTCAAGCGACATGGATGGGTTACCCTCAGGTATTTGAAGACCAATGGGGATGGGGATGGGTATGAACATATACAATCATATGGTGAGGGGGTGGGGATGGGGATATAAAACAGGGATGGGTATGGGTATAGGTTCCTCCAACCCAATCCTGCCCCATTTCCATGCCTATCTCCAAGTCGTAATTCTTTATCAATTTCAACGAATGGCGTTGTCTCATATTAAGCTCATTCGAGTTGAAGATGTATTTTAAACTCTTATAGTATAGATCCTACATGAAGTGCCATATAAATAGCGGCGCCATACATGGGTGGGTGCCCTGTTTGGAGTGGTAACCGTCGGCTCCAAAGGGGCAGCTGATTCACCAGTTCCTTCAATCTTCATGAACGTCTAGTCATCCGTCATAGCCGTAATGGGATCAGGATCTGCTATGGGAGGAGCCAGAGTTCCTCCCAGAGGGGTTGCGCCCTGTGGGATTTCTGCTACGACAGGTGCAGCATGCGGAACAGCCTCATTAGACGTTGTATCCACCGGGGTTGCTGTAGGGACAGCTTTTGGCTTCGCAGACTTTTTAGTCTTTGGCTTTTTCTTCTTCTTCCCGATAGCTGTAGGAGAGCTGCTGTAGGGAATGCTTCTTTTCTGGCTGACATACTTCTTCTTGTTGTCAACATATTTAGTTTTGAGGGGAGATCAACAACATTCCTGGGATCTTTTGATGTTGGTAGGGAGAAGGGACTGGGCCTATTGACGAGAAGTGACTCCTTGTTGAACACTGATGGCTTCGAGCCACCAAGGAATTTTCCGGCAAGAATATTCTTGGTATTTGTTGGTTGTTGCATGCCACAGCTAGTCAGGATATAGTTCGGTATGAGGACAAAAGGTTTCCTGGTAGATTCAGGCTTCGATGCTTCCTCCTAAACCCTTTTCAAGATGACTTGGCACCAATTCAGTTTTTCTCCAGTCATGATGGCCACCATCATCCTGAAACGCAGGCTTGTGCACATCTTGAATGCACCAGTTCTATTCTCAACCACCCTTTAGCAAAAATCATGTAAGTAAATATAGGGTAGAGGTTCTTCTTGTGACAGGAAAGATGAACTTGAGAAGGTTGAGAGTTCCGGGTGAACAGATCCCAATAAGCCTTCCAAAGCTCCTCACATCCGAAAGACTCCAACTCCTCCAGTGTTAATCCATCATAGGAAAGTCTTACAAACGTTCAAGGAGCTCCCGGTTAACGGTTATCTCCTTCTTTTAGATGATGTCGACAATGGCAGTGATGTCATAACCCTTCTGGTTCAACGCATACTGAAACTCAGCGTCAACAAAGAACTCTTCAACGATCTGATCGTTGTAGATTTCTGTATGTAGGCTACCCAGATGGTTGAGGCCGATTTGCTTCACATGGGATACAACAAGGTTCATCTCGGCCATATCCTCATCCTCCAAAATTATGCGCTCCTGCAAAACTGAGTGTGATGATTAAGTCTATCTTCTTAACTGAGAAAGATTGCAGAGGTGAATTAAAAAAACAAATAAGTAGAAAGATAGAAAGTATGTAAGGTGTATGTTGTAGGCTCGATAATGCAGAAAGCGTAAAGAGTCTGCAGATCAGCATACTGGCCCTTTTATAGGGTGCAAGGGATGTAGGTAACAGTGAACGGTCAGATTTAAGGGATGGGAACCGTCTTTAAATGAACATACATGAAGGATTCAGATGTAACTTGTATATTTAGTCCATCAGTTTTGAAATTAATGAGCGGTCCCACTTCTGACACAATTCGTCTTCAACTATTGCACGAAATAGAGGTTTGAATTTTGAAATCGCGGTTTTCAAAAGAATTAAAGTCCAGGTGTCTTTTCAGTATAGAAAGTTAAATTGTTTTAAATTCAGACAGTGCATGTGGACTTAAAACATTTTGATATGTTCAAAAGTATGAATTTATATATAACTAAAATATTAATTGATATCATATAGTGTATGTGCTGTATCCGCAAAAAATACAGCGTTTCCCTTAAAAGGTACATACAAGATTCTATTCTTACAGTAATTTTGGATTAATACTATATTCCTCGGTCATACTGTATTCCCCTTTAATTAATGCACACACCATCTGTAGGAAGGTAGTGATCCCTTCTTCTCCTTGCAGTAAGGATATAACTTGGAGTTCTGAGTGTATAATTAACTAAAGTGGATACGACATGGGTCATACAGCATTCCCCCTCAATTGATGAGTAAAATATAAAAACTTACAGGGAGTCGGGCTATAGCATTCCCAATTCATGGCGATGCATGCAGAATCTGGTATGAGAGGTTTTATAAATATGTCGGGTAATTGGATATCCGTATGAATCTTCTCGATTAGAACATCTTTATTTTCAATATGATTCCTGATGAAATGATGCTTCAAATCAATATGCTTATTTCGCGAGTGCAATACAGGGTTATGCGTGATTGCAATTGCACTAGTGCTATCGCACATGATTAGAGTTTCTCTTGCAATGATGCCATAATCTTGTAACTCTTGTTGCATCTAGAGAATCTCCATACAACAACTTCCAACATCATAGTATTCTGACTCATTGGTAGAAAGAGAGTTGGCCAATTGCTTTTTACTGAACCATGACACAGGTCTTGGTCTAAGGAAGTGACAAGTTTTGCTTGTACTCTTCCTACCCAACTTACAGCCTCTGAGATCCGAGTCGTTGTAGCCTACCAAATCGAATCCTCCATCCTTATGATACCACAATCGTACATCGATTGTTCCTTTCATGTACTTAAGGATTCGTTTGGCTGTGGTGAAGTGTGACTCCTTAGGTACTTCTTGGTACCGAGCACACACTCCTACAGCAAACTGAATAGTGTGCCTGCTGGCTGTTAGGTATAGGAGTGAGCTTATAAGCTTCCTGTAGAGTGATTGATCAACTGGCTTTCTAGCTTCGTCAGCACTTATCTGTGTGGAAGTGCTCATGGGGGTTGAAGATGATTTGGAGTTGTTCATCCCGAATTTATTGAGCAGCTCCTTGCTGTACTTCTCTGGTCGATAAATATACCTATAGGGAGTCGTTTCACCTGTGATCCTAGGAAATAAATAAGTTCTCCTATCATAATCATTTCAAATTTACTTTGCATGAGATGAGAGAACCTTTGACATAAAGCAAGGTTAGTTGAACCAATTATGATATCATCTACATATATTTGATCATTAAGGAGATCGTCACCTTCCTGTATTTTAGAGAGGGTTTTGTCGACTGCACCTTTCTCAATTCCATTATAAATCAGATATAGTGACAGGGTTTCGTACCAGGCTCTAGGTGCTTGCTTGAGTCCATATAGTGCTTTCCTTAGCCTGTATACAAGGTCTCCGCCTTCAGTGTTGATAATCCCTGGAGGTTGTTCAACATAGACTTCTTCAGTGAGGTCTCCATTCAGTAATGCACTCTTAACATCCATTTGATATACAATAAAGTTCTTATGAGCATCAAAAGCTATTAATATCGTGATGGCTTCTAGTCGAGCTACGAGTGCAATTTCATCATAGTCGATTCCTTTTTCTGCCTGTATCCTTGGGGAACTAATCTAGATTTGTTCCTGATTATAAGTCCATTTTCATCAATTTTATTTCTGAATACCCCTTTGGTTCCTATGACTGACTGATGTGTTGGTTTGGGAACTAGGTACCAAACATTATTCCGTTCAAAACCATTGAGCTTTTCTTCCATCAAAGTGATCCAGTGAGAATTATTCAGAGCTTCATTGGATGAAACAAGTTCGGACTGAGCTAAGAATACATTTAGGTTACACGTAGTGAGTCTCCTAAGTTCGGGTTGAGATTTCCATACAGGGAATTGAGACTTCTCAGAATCTGTCTCTTCCTGTGCCCAAACTACAGTGCCTTGTGTACTTTGTATTTTCCTACGTATGGTTACACCAAAATTGAAATCTCTAATTATTAACTCCTGGGGGTGATCTCTTAACCAACTCCTGCCAGGTTCTAGCTCAGCGTCCCGTGCTGTATCCTGTTGAACTATAGCCTTAACTTCAGCTTGTACAACATCAACTTCGACTGCTTCTATTCTTACAGCAGCAGGATCGATTTATAAGTCCACAACTGGTTCTATTGGAGTTTGAGGGCCATCAATGGAAAATGTCTGGATGCTCTGGGTTAGGTCTTATACTCCTGTAGGATCACAATGGGGTTCATCAAATACTACATAGATGGATTCCTCTATTGTTAGCTTTCTTTTGTTAAATATCCTGAAAGCTTTGCTGACAGAGGAGTATCCAACGAAAATACCCTCATCTGACTTTTTGTTGAAGCTCTTTAATTGATCATTCCCATTGTTGAGCACATAACACCTGCATCCAAAAATATGAAAGTATGCAACCATTGGAGTTATGTTATTCATACCTCATATGCTGTTTTGTTGTGAGGCTTGTTGATAATACAATGGTTTTGTGTGTAGCACGCTATATTTGTTGCTTCTCCCCAGAAACATTACGGTAACTTGCTTGCGGCTAACATGGTCCTTGTAGCGTCCTTTAGCGTCCTGTTCTTACGCTCGGAAACACCATTTTGTTGAGGAGTCTGGGCTACTGAGTATTCGTGTTGTACGCCATTGTCCGCATAGTATTGATCTATAAAGCGATTTGTGAATTCTGTGCCTCTGTCGGGAACGAAGGGATACAATACTCAGCCCTTTCTCATTTTTCAGCTTTTTCAGGTGCTCTGGAAACTTTGTTATGCTATCTTTCTTCTTATTCAAGCAGTTGGCCCAAGCATACCTGGAGAAATCATCAATAATAACGAGACGATATCTCTTACCTCCCAAACTTACAGGGTCTACAGGGCCGTAGAGGTCCATGTGTGGAAAATCCAGTACCCTGTGGGTGGAAAGATATGACTTGCTCTTCAGGGTGGTCTTGACTTGCTTGTCTTTCTGACAGGGTCCACAGACACTGTTTTAATGAAATGATACATCGGGCAAGCCTCTGACCATTTCGTGTCGAGCAAGCTTGTTGATGGTCTTGAAGTTGATGTGCAACATCCTTCTGTACAATAGCCAGCTCTGATCTATAGTGTCTTTGGCAACAAAACATGGAATAATGGAGCTTGTGGGATTCCACTCAGCAATATACATGTTACCTGACCGGCTTCCTGTAAGGACGACTTGCTTGGTCTTGATGTCATTCACCCTACAGTGATCTACATAGAATTTGACCGAGAACTGTTTGTCACAGAACTGGATAATGCTAAGTAAATTATACTATAGTCCTTCAACATAGGCTACGTCGGTGACTTTGAACTTTCCTACAAGTAGGGTTCCTTTCCCTCTTGTTATTCCTTTGGATTTGTCACTGAATCGCACCTTTGGACCGCGACCTTCTACGTAATATGACAACTTGCTAGTATCTACTGTCATGTGGCGAGAACAATCGTTGTCGAAATACCATATGTCCTTCTCCTTGATGTGGTAGATTTAGGTCCCCTTTGATTTTTGGGTCCACAGTTGTTAGTGTCTTTTGGTACCCAAATTTGCCTGACAGCAATTGGTTTGTTGTAGGTTACTTTTAGTCCTGTTTTGTGATATTTACATGGGGCAAGCACGTAGTCGCTCTAATCCTTATTATTATGCATGTACAATCTGGAGTTTTGGTTCCAGTCCGGTTATCGTCTCGGAGGGGGGACCATTTTATTCGGCTAATGCTTGCCTTCTAGATTTCCAGTTGGATTCCCAGATCTGTGGCTGATGGAACTGCCCGGCGGCCTACTTCCTGGATGGATATCAAGGTTCCTGTATCCAGCATCTAGGTGCACTGTACTTTTGATAGTACTGCGGTGCATACCTTTGATACAACCTTCTTTCTGGCTGGCTGTTGACGCTGTTGGTATGCTTGGGGAGCATACTGTTGGTGATTAGCATTGCATCTTACAGGTCCAGGAGGCTGGGGTTTCCGCTGCTTATGATAGGAACGTAGGGGCGTAATCGCACTCTTTGCTGTACGATGTGGGGCAGCAGTGATCTTTACGGGACTCGGGGCCTCTTTGGGTTCAGGAATGGGTTCCACTCCCTTGACAAATACCGTACTAGACTTTGCCTTGTGGGAGAATGAGTCATATCCTGGTGTGCTTCCTAGTGCTTAGAATGTTTTCCATCCTTCTTGATGATTTTCCAAATGATTTAAGGATGGTCTCGAGTTCTCCTTCTCGTTTCTTGAGAATTGTATTTTAGCTTCTAATAAAGCATAATCATTTATATTGCAATTATTATAAGATTTCACCCTATTTAGTTCTGTTGCAAGTTGATGATTGCTTCCCATGAGTTAATTTTGTTGTTTTCACAATATAAAGACATGTTTTCCTAATTGTTCGTCAGCAAAGCATTTTCATCTTTCAGCTCTAAGTTTGAAATAGAGAGCTGTATGTTTTCTTGTTTGAGCATCTCATGGGATTTCTGAATGGTTCTAAACTCATTCATCATATTTTCAAAAGTATGCAATGTATTGATAAGAATAGTTGAGGTTGAGCTTACCTTATCATCGTTGTCATCATCATCATACTCTTCTTCTTTGGCCAAAAAGCACATATATTCTTTATCCTCTATTTCATCGTATGAGGAGTCACTGTCCATGATTTCCTGTAGGCACTCCTCGGTCTTGGTTGATGCGAGCGAGGCTTCTGATTCTTCAATCAGGGCCTTGAGCTTGTTTCGCCAAATGCACATTTTCTCATCCTTCTCTTGTTGCTCGGATTTGGGCAACTTTTGTACTTTTGGATGAGGACACTTATTCACATAATTTCCTGGATTTTTATACACAGGTTAGAATATATGGACGAAGGTGATTCGGAACTCACCCTGTTAGATGGATTGGGCCTGTATGGGGCCTTTCCAGATTTTTTGATGAACTTCCGGAATTTATTCATGAGCAGGGCCATCTCTTCTTGCGACATGATGTCATCATCACTGTCTGTTGCCTTGCATGCCGATTTGGATGTGCTGGGTGCGGAACTATGTCTCCTGTTAGATACAGCACCCAGTGTTGTAGTTTTGGCAGGTGACTCTTCTGCCTTCTCTCTTATGTCAATGTCATACTCAAAATCCTTGAGGTCAGAGAAGAGGTCAAATGTAGATATGTCATTAAGATTACAAGACATACGCATAGTTGTGGTCTTAATGTCCCTTCGGGCATGGAGTGATTCTTTTTTCTCCTTTTGGGTATACACTTTACCCAATGCTTCAAGTTCACCGACAATGCCGGTAAATCTTAGGTCAAGCTCCTCAAGCATCTCGGAAGATTTCATTTCAAAAGATTCGAATTGCTGAGTTAATTTAGAAATTTTGTTTTCTTTCGAGCGCTCAGTTCCCTCGGAAATGAGCTTGAGTTTCTCCCAAATTTCTTTGGCTGTCTTACAGCTTATTACCTTCGAGAATGTGGCTTTGTCAAGAGTGACAAACAACGCATTCTTAACAACATTTTCGAGGTTCGCACGCTTGCGGTCGTCCGTTGTCCACTGCACGCACTCCTTCTCGAGCATCTCCGCATAAGGTTTCCCATCGATTATCGCGGCTGTGTTGACCTTCATATTTTGATTGGTCCTTCCTGGATGATGAAGGTCATCTCTTCATGCATCGCTGCAATAAGTGCTTCCATCCTGATTCTCCAATCATCGACTTCATTAATCGAAAACATAGGGACTTTATTGATCATAGAGGTGTCCATGATAGAAGTAAGATAAATGATGAAAATATGAAAATAAAGTTTTCAAAATAAATGACGATTTTCAAAAGCTAGTCATAGAGGGACTTTATATTTGAAAGATTGTTAGATTGTGTTTGATTGAACAAACTAACTGTCATTCTTTTCGAAATTGAGTTTCTGCATTTTTATATTAAAACCGAGTTTGTGTTCAAGCGACGTGGATGGGGTTACCCTCAGGTATTCGAAAACCTATGGGGATGGGGATGGGTATGAACATATACAATCATATGGTGAGGGGGTTTGTATGGGGATATAAAATGGGGATGAGTATGGGTATAGGTGCCTTCAACCAAATCCCGCCCCATTTCCATGCCTATCTCCAAGTCGTAATTCTTTATCAATTTCAACCAATGGCGTTGTCTCATATTCAGCTCCTTCGAGTTGAAGATGTATTTTAAACTCTTGTGGTCAGTATAGATCCTACATGAAGTGCCATATAAATAGCGGCGCCAAATTTTCAGTACAAACTCGACTGCAACTAACTCCACATCATTAGTAGGATAGTTCACCTCATATGGATTCAACTGTAGTGATGCGAAGGATATTGTCTTCTCATGTTGCATGAGTACGCACCAGAGTCCCTAGCCTGAAGCATCATTATACATTGACAACCCATCATTTTTCTGAGGTAGGGCTAAAATTAGCGATGTAGTCAAACACCTCTTCATTTCGTCGAAACTATGTTGCCTCTCATCGTCCCATTAAAACTTTTTTGTATTCTGGATCAATTGCATAAGCAGTCGAGCAAGTTTGAGAACCCCTCGATAAACCTACAATAACGAGACCCAAAAAGCTATGAATTTATTTCGCGTTTTTAAGTGGTACCCAATCTAATACTAGCTCGATTTTTTGGGGGTCCAAACAAATCCCTTTGACCAAAATCACATGTCAGAGAAATATAATCTCTTTCAGCCAAAACTCATATTTCGAGAACTTCGTGTAAAGACATTGAGCTCTCAAAATGTCCGAAACCAAACACAAATGATGAGCATGTTCCCCCCATCACGAGAACAAATCAGGATGTCGTCGATGAAGATGAATACGCATTTATCGAGATACTCGGTAAATATCTTGTTCATCAACTGCATGAGCACCATCGGCGCATTGGTTAGCCCAAAAGGTATAACCACAAACTTATTGTGTTCGTACCTCATCCGAGAGGCGGTCTTCAGAATGTCAGACTCCTTCACCAGGAGCTGATAATATCCCGATCTCAAGTCGATCTTCGAGAATACCAAATTTCCTTGTAATTGATCGAACAAATCATCTATGCGACCCAAGGGGCATTTTTTCTTAATGGTCACTTTGTTTAGCTCGTAATATTCGATGCACAAACGTAGTGAGCCATCCTCTTCTAGGATTAATATCGATGCACCCCATGATGAGGCGCTAGGTCTAATATATTCCTTGTCTACAGTTCTTTCAACTGACTTTTTAACTCTTGCATCTCTGAAGGTGTCATGCGATACGACGCCTTAGAAATCGAGGCCGTATTCGGCTCCAAATTAACTTCAAACTCAATCTTGCATTCCGACGGTAGCCCCAGTAATCATTTGGAAAGACATTAGGATACTCATTTACCACTGGGATCGAGGAAGGTTCGACTCCTCCATCCTCCACTTTCATTGCGTAACAGTAGCAGCCCGTACAACCCTCCTTAAGGAGTTTTTTTGGGCTTCAGTCCAGTAGGCTTAAAAATGCATGAGGCATGGCTTGCGATTCGATATGTGAGATCTGCACTAGGAAGTGGTTAAATGAGTTGATTTGGACTACTCATACCAGCAATATGCATCTTCTTTTCTGGTAGCCATTTCATAGAAACTCCAAAGTTAAGCATGCTTGGCCTGGAGTAGTTATGGGATGGGTGACCCCATGGAAAGTTTCTCAAGGTGCACGCGAGTGAGGACAAAACGCTCTAGAAAAGACTCTTGTTGGTGCAGTGAGTATAGTCTTCATCATTATGGTGACCAACAATTGGTATCGGAGCAAGTCACGGGTACGGATTCCCTTCGAGTGTGCTACAATGGAGGCTGCCAGAGCATTGGAACTGGGAGGCGGGCATGCATTAGAAGTTGCCAATTGACCGGAACTGAGATGATGGCACAATGGAGGTTTTGAGCCGTTTGAGAGTTGTGTGATCAAATCTAGTACACCGAGGTTTCCAGGCTCTAGGGCTGAGATGCTGGCAGGTACTGGGAGGAGGATTGTTGTGCTTTGCTCCAGCATCCTGCTGCATGGGCTTAAAAATATGTGAGGCACAACTTACGTTTCGACACGTGAGATTCTAAGAAGTGGGTAAATGAATTGATTTGGACTACTCTACCAACAAGATGCATCTTCTTTTCTGGTAGCCATTCATAGAAACTCCAAAAATAAGCATGCTTGGCCTGGAGTAGTTATGGGATGGGTGACCCCATGGGAAGTTTCTCAAGGTGCGTGCGAATGAGGAGAAAGCGCGCACGAAAAGACTCGTGTTGGTGCAGTGAGGACAACCTTCATCATTCTGGACCAACAAGTTTTATCGCTTTCATGGCTGTGCTTATGAGTTTCTAACCCCTTCGCTTGCGTCCCACAAATGAATGTTCGCTGTCGTCCTCAACCAGCATTGAAATACCCCCTGGTAATTCATCATCACCCCAGGCCTATCAAGCCATTCATCACCGAAGATCAAATCCTCATCTTTGATATCAACAACAATAAAAAACTCTCTCCGTGATTCTCACCGGGCAACCTCCCGATTCCCCACGATTAAATCCCTGCCATGCAATTTAACAACAAAAAACTAGCAATCATCAACCAATCAATATTTAATCGATGCACACAATCCAAGGAAAGTCTCTCTGTGATTCTCACCGGGCATCTCTTGATTACCCTAGATTGTATTTACAACAAAAAACTCGCAATTAGTCAATCAACCAATATTAATCGATGCACACAATCCAATAAGATGAAAGAATGTGTTGTACCAGAATAAAGAACACTCTAACTGGGTGATAAATGACATAGAGGGTACATGTGGCCACTGTAGCCTTTGGATTGTCAGACCTTCTCATTACATAAATGCACGGCTATACTGAACCAGCACTGGAAAACTCCCCATCTAACGGGCTAACCCCGTCCTCTGCCTCGACCGAAACTCTAAGACGACTGACTCACTAATTGTTTTTTACTAACACTTCATTCCCTGAGAGCAGGACCGGATTTCTGCGCCCCAAGTATCTTCTCTCCCTCGGTACAAAACACTTCTTTATGGCTCGTCTCACCATAAAGATAGCACTCAATGGAGGTGGGCTGCAATCATGGCTAATATGGCCCTGTTGGCCGCAGTTAAAGCATGTCACGACCCAGTCAGAAGCACTGGGACCTGCTCTGCAATCCCAACCACCACCGAACAAATGGGACGACTTACGTGGATACTAACTGACTGAAACCTCTGCTGATTACCGCCCTTACTACCAGAAAAATTATCGGATGTCTTCTCTTTCTTATTCTCATTTGCTTCCTCAGTAGCAGCGAATGACATATCGTAAGCTAATGGCTTGTCTTTATACTCTTTCAATATAGTGCAAGCAAAACTTGCCATGTAGTGACGAATTCTTAGTTTCATCCGCATGTTGAAGTGGCCGATTTTATCTCTCTCCTCTCTCACTTGGCCTTTCCATGGTTGAGATGCTGATTGTACTCAACTATTACATGCAACACAAAGATATTGGACTAAAATCGTACATTACCGTTGTTATGGGATGAACATGAATTTTCCCCGTGTGGTATCCGAGAAGACTGAACATGCACACCAAACCAAATTGGATGGAGGCCAAAAGCCAATCGATGACGAAAGGATGTCATGGTATATATATATATATATATATATATATATATATATATATAAGGACGCGTTCTATGTAGTACCAATATTAGATGCAGTTACAGTACTAATTTATGCATGATTTTTGTACTAATTATGCATGAAATATATGCATTTCGTGCATCAAAATTTCAATGCATTAATTCTCACAAAAATTTGATGCATATAATCCAATATTTTAATGCATCGATATTTTGATGCATATATTGCATATTTTAATGCATTGAAATTTTGATGCACGAAATGCATATATTTCATGCATAATTAGTACAAAACTCATGCATAAATTAGTCAGTAAATCGCATCTAATATTAGTCTTTGCGTAGAGCCTTATATATATATATATATAAGGTAAGTTCAGGTGAGACGTCCATATTTCGTGAGAAATGAGAATGAATTTGGGCCCCTGATTATTGTAGATCAATGGTCCACATCTATTTTCGATTGTGCAAAATGTTTTAACTGTTTGTGCAATGATTTATTTATACATGAATATTATTGCATAAAGTATATTCAGTTGTTGCACAAAATGTATTCAGTTATTGCATAAAATGTATCAAGTTGTTACACTATGATAATGTTGCACAGAATGTATAAACTTATTGCACAATGTTGTGCAACAATATTATTTGTTTTGTGCCAAACAATTATACATTTTGTGCAACTTTCGTAACATTTCGCACGTCTCACGAAAAAAATATCTTCTCACAGTAACCAACCCTAATATAATAACTTTTGTACAACCCCAATATATATATATATATATATATTTCTACACATATCTGTATAGACATGCATTTCATCTGTCCATTTCTCTAGCTCACTAGCAGTGGCGGAGCCAGAATTTCTTGATACGGGATATCAAAATTTCGGGGGTGGCCCATACTTTTTCAGTTACCAAATACAATAAAAAAAGGGAAAATTGCATAAAACCCCCCAACTTTTGTCATTTGTGCGAGTTACCTCCTAACCTTTCAATTATCAAACCGTGCCCCCAACGTTTCAGTAACTGTGCGAGTTGCCCCAAAAATGGATGTCCGTTAGAAACTTAACTGTGGGCTTTCTCAATCTTTTTTTCTTCAGAGTTTTAATCCCATAACTATTGAATATGCATAATTTTAATTCTCCCTATTTTTCATTTGCAATTTTCATCCCCAAAATTGGTTTGAAATGGTTTGATGAAGACATAAATTGTAATAGAACACGTATCGTTTTTTTTTTGGGGACAATAAAAATTTAATACGTGAATTATAGTTATTTTTAAAGGATTAACCACAAAATTCATCCCGTAAGATGGTCACGGTGCAAATTTGTCATTTAATTTAACCACATTCATTTTTAGTCTTCCCAATTGCAGAAAGTGCAGTTTTAGTCCTTGGGGCTTAGTTAGACCGAGGGAATCTCCATTTTGACTATTGTGATTTGGATTTACATTCTTGAAGTTGCAAAAAAGATAAATTTTGGTGCCACATAAGATGCTACCACTGTTATGGAAGATTTTGAGGACGACAATTGCAAAAGAAAAACATGGAGAACTAAAAATATGGACATTCAATAGTTGTGGGATTAAAATTATGAAGAAAAGAAGTTGGAGACCAAAAACTGAAATTTTCCCACAATCCGCCGTTAAATTTTTACGAACATCTATTTTTGGGGTAACTCGCACGGTTACTGAAATGTTGGGGCACGGTTTCATAATTGAAAGGTTAGGGGTAACTCGCACACGTGCCGAATGTTAGGGGGTTTTATGCAATTTTCCCTTAAAAAAATTAGTAGATTTTTCTTTTAGGGGATGGGGGACAGCAGCTCCTACCCGCCACCCCCCTCCGTCCCCTCTGCTCACTAGTCACTCGCTCCGTAAACCAGTCAATTTTGAGTTGACTCAGTCGACACCGAGTAGAAAGAGATCATACGCCAGTCGCATTTCCGGGGATAGAGATATCGAGTCGACCAGTACGACCGAGTCAACTCAGCATAAACAAAAAAAGAAAGAAAAAGTTGAAAAAGTAAAATCGACACCAAAATCACCACCTTTTTGGCTTCGTACTACTAAGCGATACAACAAAACAGAAGGTCAAGAAAATTTCTCACCTCGGGAAAAATCTCAGTTTGCAGAGAAAGCGAGGAGTGAGCGCCGCCGTGAAAGCAATCTCCGCCGACACACAAATATTGGGTTCACTTCAACCTGGCAATATTGTTAGTATGATTTTGGCTTCCCAACTCCGTAGCACTAAGCAGTCTACCATAATAGTAGTCTCAGTTTCGAGATTCATCGGATGAAGTGTCGTTTTAAGTACACTTGTCATTTACTCGAACAAGAAAGGATATTTGATCATGTTGAGATCCATCGGAACATGCATCAGATGAAGTGTCATTTTTACTTAATAATATTAAATATATAAATATATTAAATATATAAAAAATAAAAAATAAAAAATATTAATAGTAAATATGTGATGGAGATTGAAATTAAAATATAATTATTTAATTTGATTGTGTAAATATGACAAATGTAGAATTTTTTAAATAGACTAACAAAATGAATAAGTGTAAAATTTTGGGCAAAATAGAGGAAATAATAATTATCTATTATTAATATATAATATTATTAAGTTTGGTGTCACATATATTTTGGTTTTATATTATAGTAAGATTAGAATTTACCAGATATAAAAATTAAAATAATTATATTAATTTTTAATTATATATACTACTCTTTATTAATTTAAATTTAAATTGATTACATCACACGTTCATTGAATTATTAGTGCGTTGAACTTTAACTATCTATATGTAATCATAAACATAAAATCAAATTTTAATTTATTAATTAATAATATTTTTAATTATTTATTTCTAATATATCATTTTAGTATACATATAATTGTAGTTGTTTTCGTGTAGCAAAAGGAAAAAATACTGGCCCGCTGTAGGAGGTCAGCTGGCGACCAGCGGCGGTCCTGCCAGAAAAACTGGTCGCCCGGAGGTCAGTCGGACATCCTCGTCAAAAAAAGATTTTTCTAAATTAAATTATTCATTTAATTTAATTTAAATTGATATTCTAAGGAAATTTCTTAAAATTTATTGTTGTTGAACATTTGATATTATTACTATTATTATTAAATTCCACACAAAATGAAGGAAAGAATAGGGGAGGGGTACAATAGTCTTTTCCGTTGCGCACAATGACGACTTAAAAACACCGTTGTCTTTTATATTGTACACTAGAAATAACCCAGGCCATAATGGCATGGTGATGGTGATCTAATTGAATTAAAATAATTAAATTATCATATTACTTGCTTAAAAAAATATGTTGGTTCCAAAAATTCTATCGGTGGTCAATCGGCCTGCCGGAAAAAGAAGAAGAAAAAATTAAAGACAGCCCAAATATAGGTCGACGGCCCTGGCTTAAAAAAAAAAAAAGAATGGTCGGCCGCCAGCGTTGGTTAGCCCCAAAGCGGGCTGGCGGACTTGGCGTGAAAATAAATAAATAATGGTTGGTCGTCGGAGGTACGCCGTAAAGAAGGACGACGACCTAGCGTAAAACAAAATGGTCAGCCGTTGGGCGGGCCTGGCGAAAAAAAATGGTCGGCGCCCGAGGTATCCAGCGGCCGACGGCGGCTCTGGTGGAAAAACTGGTCGGCCAGAGGTTCATCGGAGATCCTCGTAAAAAAAGATTTGTTTTAAAAATAGTTGTCCTTTTAATTTAAACTTAATTTAATATTCTAAGGCTATTTTTTTAAAATTAATTGTTGTTGAACATTTGATAATAATATTATTATTATTTTCAACATAAAGAAGAAAAAAATGATCGGCCATCGGAGGAAAGCAGATTGGCGGCCCGGCGGCTTTAAAAAATTGGCTAGTCTCCGGTGTTAAAATA
The DNA here is from genome assembly GCA_033398695.1 of Orobanche coerulescens. Taxonomy (NCBI): domain Eukaryota; kingdom Viridiplantae; phylum Streptophyta; class Magnoliopsida; order Lamiales; family Orobanchaceae; genus Orobanche; species Orobanche coerulescens. Next base: position 24,714,452 of record CM065818.1, on the reverse strand, counting down.
AATATAAAAAAAATGACCGGCCGTCAGAAGTCTATCGGACTCCGATGGGGACTTGCCGGAAATGAGGTCGGCGGCCTGCAGTTATAATAATAATAATAATAATAATAATAATAATAATAATAATAATAATAATAATAATAATAATAATAATTGGCCGGCTGTCGAAGGTTAGCTGGCAGTCGGCAGTGGTCCGTCTGCCAAAAAGAAGCTGGCCGACCGGCCCCTACCGGAAAAACTGTTCGGTCGGAGGAACGTCGGAGATCCTCGTAAAAAAAGAATTTTTTTTCAATATTAATTATCTCTTTAATTTAATTTAATTTAGTTTAAATTTTTTAAAAGTTATTGTTGTTGAACATTTGATAATATTACTATTATTATTAAATTCAACACAAAAGTAAGGGAATAAGAGGGGTGGGGTACAATAGCCTTTTCAAGTGTGGATTACGACGACCAAAAAGTATGTGATCGTCTTCCTAATACGCATGTGAAAATGAGACTAATCCTGAAAGATCCTGGGCTTTTCTATATCAAGATACATGGATACCACAGTGCTCTATAGTGGGGGCAGCCGAATAAAAATCTCATGAGATGTCCAATATGTGACAGAGGGAGGTATAAGCTTACTCCTTTTGGAAAAGCGAAAGTAGTTAAGGTACTTTGGTATTTCCCATTGAAAGACGGGTTAGAACGGCTTTTATGTCGCCTCAGACGGCAAGGCCATGAGATGGCACGGCGAGGCTCGTGCACATGATGACGATACTATAATACATCCTTCGGATGAGAGGCATGGGAGCATATTGATATGGAGTACTCGGAGTTTTCATTTGATGTCCGGAATGTGCGACTTGGGCTTGCATCTAACGAATTCAACCATTTTGGTAACATGAGTCTTTTATATACTACATGGACGGTGGTGGTAATTCCTTACAACCTTCCTCCCTAGATGTGCATGTAGAAGGAATATATATATATATATATATATATATATATATATATATATATATATATATATATATATATATATCAGACCTTTGATAGAAAAATTGAAGTCGTTGTGGGAGCAAGGTCATCCCATTTATGACAGTTATTCGCAAGAGATGTTCTATTTGCACACCATCTGTACTGGCACCATTAGTGATTTTCCAGCATATGGTATGTTGTTTGAATCTGTTACTAGTGGATATAGAGGTTGTCGAGTGTGCTTGAGTGCAGAATGTGCGAGGTACCACTGTAGAAAAATAATCCGAATGCATCATCGGGTTTGGCTTGAGAGGGAACGTATATGGCGTACGGATGATGCAACATTTGATGGGACTGTAGATAAGGGTGCACCACCACGAGAGTGGACTGAGGATGAAATATTATTCGTGCTGATATGATTTTGATCAGTTGAGTAACCATTTGGATCTTCATGCAACAACATCTTAAAAGCCCGACAAGTATAAGTACTAGTCACACAAAAATACCTTATTGGAGTAAGTTATTGTTGGATTTTTCATGTGTCTAATACATCGAATATGAGCAAAAATGCAGCGGAATAAAAACCGAAAAATTCAAGATGAGGATCTTCATGCAGTAATTTATTGATTTAATAAAGGTTTGTCAAATTACCTTAATCTGGAGAACAGATCTAGATCCGGACGATAAGCTGATGAAAATCAACTTCCTCTTTCGGTGATCCACATACGAACAATTACACAAGCCGGATTGTGCTGTTGATCAAGATCAACTAAGGAGAGAACACGGGATGGCCGAACTGGGTCTCCTACTATAGAAGGATGGCGGCCGAACTGATCAAGGGCAGGGGTCGATTTTTTCTTATCTTCTTTCTATGATAACTCCTTGTCATAGATCCCTTATTTATACTAAGTAAACCATAGAGTCAAAACTCTAGTATTTGCTTAGTTATCCTCAACTTATTAAATAATACAATATATATAATGTCCTTTATTATTTAATTCTTTAATAAATATAATATCAGATATTACATTTATTATTCCCAATTGATATAGTTAAATAATATAATATATAATATCCTATATTATATATTACTCATTATTTAATTTCTTAATAAATATAATATCTTTAATTATATCTATTAATTATTCTTGTTTGTCTTTATTGTCGTATATGTGACCCAAAAGGCTTAGATTATATTGGTAATTACTTAAGAACTTATTAAATAATAAATCATAAGCGGTCTCTAGCAAGACATTATAACTACCCAAATAATATAAGTTTACAGTCCATTAAACCATTTTAACGTGTCAAACCCTTTGTCACGCGACATCATATTTGAACTAAGTCATGAAAACTGTCATACTTATTATGTTCAAATGCTTTCTCGATCTTAAGTGGACTGATTGAATCAAATAACTATTCATTTGAGCATGGCCATACATTTCCTTCAGTCCTACTTAGCGAGGGGCCCAACAGATATCTCTCTCCCAAAGAGAGGGACAAATCTCCATCTTGACTATTCATTGCCCTCTACATTGTTGAGTTGGTATTGCCACTAGAAGGGGTTTGTTGGCCACTTAAGTATACTGGATACAGTTTGGGAAATCGTTTAAACAACAAACTGTATGGAATCTAAATCTGAGTGCGTAGCGGAAGTCTTGGATACAGTTAGTTGCCGTGGATACAGCAACAGAGTATTTGGTGTATACTTAATATATCACAGTAATTTCAAACAGTAAAAGCTGAAGGTAAATGACACAGTAATTTAAGTGGTTCGAGGTAAACCCCTCTACGTCCACTGGTCCTCCAAACAGGAGTAAAAAGTTTATTATATAATACGTAATTATAAACAAACCTATCCTTGTATCGTTCACACAGATTGATACAAAGAATGTCGCTTTCAACCGTTCACACAGATTGGTTAAAGCTTCCTTCTTGACTAGCTTCTTCACACACAGTTCCAAAGCTTCGTCCTTATTCGTCCCACACAGTCGAATAACTTGTTGAGTTCACACAGAGCTCGGTTTTACGAGAGGTAAAAGGTTAGGTAACCGGTAAGAACAATGACTTTGAATATCAAGATCGATGATAAATTGTTCTTGATGTTTGAGCACTGTATATCTCTTTCGTTTTAACTTGCGATATGCTTTGGAGATATGTTTGCTCAGATGATAACTTGATAGCTTTGAGAGTTACTTTGATTCGTAATTGGTGTGTGTAACTGATCTTCAATGTCTTCAAGGATATATATAGCCTCTGAAGAAAGTATCCGTTGAGATGTCCGTTTGAATAAGATTTCCTTCAACGGGAATATGACATGATCCGGATTTCGCGGGATTCTGAAGATCTGAAGACTGACAGTATTTAAATACTTTATCCTTGAGTATTTAAATACTTCTTTGTTCAACGGAACTTGACTTGTGTTCTTCTTTGTCCTTTTGTGAACTGTATGGAAGGAGACTGTATTTAGGGCATCGAGACAGTTTTCCATACTTGATCTATTACAAGTCTTCTTCTTTGTCTTGTGAGCTTCACTTATGATGATTCGAGGCTGGTCTTCGATACATGATAAATCCTTGAATCCTCGATACAGTTTCCTTTACTGTATTTGGCAAATATGTCAAAACCTTCTCAATAACAAATAACAATCGATACAGGGATCGGGCTGAATCGATACAGGGTGTTTGTTTTTCCTAACAATTTCCCCCTTTTTGACAATTTGCCAAGACTTAACTTAAACTCTTCGAGTCTTCTTGATGATGCCAAAACCTTCCTCATGAAGCATTCTACTTCGATGACTTCGGCGATTTCTTGGTCTCTTGTCAATAGGTCGACTTAGTGACTTAGTCTACAATAATGAACCGCTCGCAGCATGTTCGATCTGATTTGAGATTTATTACAACTTAAGCCCATGATTGGCGCGCAGCACAATCTTACAATGTATTCTAAGTTTACAATGAAACTATGAACTGTTCGTAGACTAGTTAAATGCAGACTTAATTTTTCAATCAAGTTTATCTAACTTGAGATTCCTATCAAATAATTTTAAATAATCATACATTAACACGAGATTACGAGTTGTAATCTTTCAAGACAAACAAACTGTTTTATTGATATTCAAAAGATTGAGTACAAAGTTTGTGTTGAATAGAAATTACAAAAACAAAACTAATATACATAAATTTTGACTTTTTATCTTTGATCCGCATGCCTCCATGGTCTCTTTCTGGCTCATACTCGGTGCCGCGCCACCGATTTTGAAGTGAATCATTGCCTCGTTCTGGTAAATCGCTCTTCCTTCATATGAGCGATCAAAGGCAAGTATCGATCCTGGATGGGTGACCCGATCTCCTCTTCTATGTTTTGATTTCATTTCAATTTGGAGAGGAGTTTACCTTCTTCTAGCATCTTTGAAAACTTGTGCGCTTCCGCCAATGTCTTATAATTTTTGAAGATGGCGGATTCCACGATGAGTGTGACAAAATATCTCATCGATTCATTCTTCCTCGATTCTTCACTTCTTGGCGGTTGGGTTGCGGTTGGTTGGACGTATTTCAAGGTCTTTGAACAAGATTTTGCCAAGGGACATTTGGGTCATGGAATTACAGTGCGAGCACGAAATTCTAAAGCTTTGGGGTTGAGGTGCTAGCTTGTTCAATTCAAGGAATGATCTTTGCTCTGAGCGACCTCAAATTCCCTTTCTGTTGAAGTCTTATTCTCCTTGCGCCTTCTCGTGCTTCTTCCCCCTTTTTGGCTTCATCAAGACTTTGCGGGATTTCAAGAGCGGCGTCTGTTTGGTCTCGATCTTTGTTTATTCTTTCAACGAGGGAGGAAAGAGTCTGCGACATCTCTTGAATGGATTTGTCATGCGCACGCGGTGAGAGTATTCTCTATCATTGCAGTGTCTTGGCTTCACAATTTGGTCTTTGAAGCTTCCTCCTTCAAAGGTTGCGCTTGTTTATCCTCCATAATCTTCAAGGCTTGCTTGAACACTTACGGCAAGATGATGAATGCGTCGACAACTCGAGATACTTCGTGTTGAAGAGTTGTCATTTCTTCAAGCTGCAGAGGTGTGCATCCGATTCGATGCCTTTTCTACGGAAGAGAGAGCGTTAATCGCATCTTGGATAAATACGATCAAGGCAAGAGCTCGCAGCGCTCTTTGCGTGCGGCAGAGATAGGAGAGTCGAGTGGCGAAGTCTTGATGCAGTTCAACCTTCTTACGTTCACGGATGGTCGTGAAGTAAGTTGGACATCCTCGGGTTGATGCCGTCCTTGGATTCCCGGGGTTGCGAGGCGGGAGAAGCTTCTTGTGGAATGGCGGCAGTTGGTTGAAGCGTCCCGTGGCGAAGGTTGCGGCGGATGTGGATGCGGGAGGGACCGAATCCTCCTGTTGCCTTGCGGGAATGGCTTCTTCGGTCGCAATGAGGCTCGGGTGCTGTTCCAAAATTTCTTGATTTTCCTCATTTGGAGGGGTGATTCCTCCTGCTCGGAATGTTCTCCGGCTGTGGCGAAGGTGGATTAGCTTGGGTAGATGGCCCTTCGTCTTTTCTGGGTGGAGAGGCGGCTCGGGCTTCAGCCTCTTCTCGGCTCATTCTCAGACCTGCTTGAAGAGCATCGTCGTCGTCGTCTGAGTCATGGTCGTCGTCGTCTTTTGGATTAACGGGAGAGTCCTCTGACTTCTCTTTTCCTTTTCTTCTGGCGTCGGATTTGTGCAACAGGTGGCTTTCAATGAGATCTTTGCAAGAAGCGTTGTCCCATCGTAGCAGGGCCTCAATTTCAGTTGAGTCTGTTACTTCGGAGACAAATCGCTCTTCGTGGCTCCATTCGCTCCAGTTGTACAGAGTGTCGTACGGAGCTAGCCTAAAGCTTTTCCATTGCAGAAATCTTTCGTACGCCTATTCAATTTGTACTGAAAGAAGTGTTTGATTTATAATTTAGTACGGGAGGGACTTGAATCACGTGCAGAGCCTGTTTGAGGATTCGTGCAGTATGGGATCTGTGCGGAAGATGGACTCCTTGCGGGGATGGTGCCCGAAGGAAATTGGATCTGCGGGTGTGGAATCCGTAGAGGAGAAGTAGCTTTTGGCTCGAATGGGCGTAGACGTGCTAACGTCTTGAATGTTGGCGAGATGTCTCTAAATCCGTCGTAGCCGCCAAGGCTCGGGATCTCTTGTCGAAGCGGAGGAGACACCTCTTCCGCGAGGTTGGGCCACAGGGTGCTATATCGATGGGTTGCGCCACGGGCGAGACATCCTAGGAGTGTTTGGCTTTGATTTTTGAGAGCCTCCAGTCTCTTCTTCGACTTCTCATCGTGAGTGCTTCTTGCTGTGAGAACGCTTGCGCTTCTTCTTTGAAGATTCCAATTCAGGGACCTTCACGGTTTCGTCTCTGGGGTTGTCAGAAATAGGCATGTGCCTGGTTCTCGGGTGATTGGCATGCATTGTGCTTTGGTTATAGGCAGAGGGTTTGACACCTCCTAAATATATCCGTGAGCTGTTTTTCTTGGCATCGGCGGATTGCTGGACTTCGCACCTCGTCAGAATGTAGTTTAGCATTAAACCAAATGATTTCTTTTGGGTGGCCGGTTTACACACCTCTTCCTGAAGACGTTTCAAAATGATTTGGCACCAATTGACCTTTTCACAGGTCAAGATAGCGACCATCATTCTGAACCTAAGATTCGTGCACATCTCGAACGCACCGGTTCGATTTTCAATGATCCTGGAATAGAAATCGTGGAGATAAACGAAATGAAGAAGAAAATTTTTCTTGTGGCACGTGGTTGTCACCATATCAACCACTTTGGACCCGGTAAAAAGTCCATAAAACTTGGTAATCAAGTCTTGAGACCCAAACGTCTCAAGCTGGTCCATGGTCAGGCCGTCGGCGGGCAGCCTGTAGATTTTCTGAAGTAAATCACGATTGATGCAGACTCGCACTCCTTGGACTGTTGCGGTGATGCCAGCAACATGTCCTCCCTGGGCTAGTGAGAGAAAACGAACGGCAGCGTTGAGGTAGAATTCCTCAACTAGATGAGTGTCGTATTTGTCGGCGGTTTTGCTTCCAAAGCGATAGAGTCCTTGTTGTTCAAGACGAGTAATGATATACTCCATCGGTTCGGTGTCGTTGATTTCAGAGATGATACGCTCGATGATGACTGGTTTAGAGAAGATCCGGCCATCAATGATCTTTGGAAGTTTTCTTGAGCAGGGGATGAAGATTGAGTAGCCATGGATGTTTTCTTAAAGCGAAGGTGGAAGAAAGCAGAGAAATTCGCGATGAATATGCAGAAAATATGTAGTTGTTTGCTTGAGATCTCTTGTAATTGCAGTAAAGCGTAAAGAGTCTCTAATGGCGAATCTGATCCTTTTATACTTGGGCGGCGAAATAGGGTTTGCAGAGTACGAATGGTCAGATTTTAAGGGATGAAAACCGGTTTTGAAATCGACGGTCAGGATGGATTTAGTGTAACTGGTACGCTAATCCATTAAAAGGTTTTAAAATACAGCGGGTCCCACTTCTGACATAGGTTGATTACCCTAAATGCCTAAAACGGCGGTTTAAAAATAATAAATAATTTAAAAACATCGCGGCTTTTGAGATTCAGTTGTCCAGATGTCGTGTAAGGCATTTAATGAACATGACGTTTGACGTAAAATAGGGCACGTGGACGAAAATTATTTTAAAAGGAAATAATATTATATAGTATACTGGATCGAAATCCTATAGTATGTGCTGTTCTCCGCGTCGATACAGCGTTCCCCCTTAAAAAGGTACTAATAGGTTTTAAATTCCATACAACAATATTTGGATTAATGCTGTATTCATGGGTCCTACAGTATTCCCCCTTAATTATTGCACACATCAGCTGTAGGATTCATATGCCTTCGTTTGCTACAGTACTGTATTGATGAATCTGAGTGTACAGATAATTAATGTTGGATACTGTATTCACGGGTCTTACAGCATTCCCCCTCAATTGTTGAGTAAAAGCAGTAAATTTACTTACAGGGAGTCTGGCTGCAGTATCCCCAATTCTGTTCTTAGCATGTTGAATCTTGCTGTGTCGAGAGGCTTGGTGAAAATGTCGGCCAGCTGGATGTCTGTATGAACCTTTTCCAGGCGAACATCCTTGTTCTCGACATGATTCCTGATGAAATGATGCTTCATGTTGATATGTTTTGTGCGCGAGTGCAAAACAGGATTGTGCGTGATTGCAATTGCACTCGTGCTATCACACATGATTGGAGTCTCTCTAGCATCGATTCCATAATCGGCGATTGTTCCGCATCGAAGGATCTGCATACGGCGACTACCGGACATAGTATTACGATTCGGTAGTGGAAGAGAATTAGCCAATTGCTTCTTCTTGAACCAAGATACGAGTCTAGGTCAGAAAGTGACAAGTTCCACTTGTACTCTTCTATCTAGCTTGCGACCTCCGAGATCCGAGTCATTGTATCCAACTAAATCGAATCCGCCTTCCTTAGGATACCACGATCCTGCATCATTGTTCCTTTGGCGTATTTCGAGATTCGTTTATTGTATTGAAGTGTGATTCCTTAGGTGCAACTTGGTATCTCGCACACACTCCAACGATATCTTGGATATCGGGCTGCTAGCCGTTAGGTACGGAGCGAACCAATGAGCTTCTGTAGAGTGATTGGTCAAACGGCTTTCGGCTTCATCGGCACTAATTTGCACGGAAGTGCTCATGGGGAGTTAGCGAGGATTTGGAAGTGTTCATTCCAAATTTGTTGAGAAGCTCCTTCTTTGTATTTCTCTGGTTGATGAATATACCGTAGGCATCGCTTTATCTGCAAACCTAGGAAATAAGAGTTCCCCATCATACTCATTTCAAATTTGCTTTGCATGAGATGTGAGAACCTTTGACATAGAGCAAGGTTAGTTGAACCAAAAATGATATCATCAACATAGATTTGTACCATTAGAAGGTCATCACCTTCCGTATCTTGAACAAGGTTTTGTCATGACACCTTTCTCAAATCCGTTGTTGGTTAGAATCTTTGGGACGGGGTTTCGTACCAGGCTCTAGGGGCTTGTTTAAGTCCGTCTGGGGCTTTCCTTAGCACGTAAACTAGATCGATACCGTCCGTGTTGGCAAACCACGGTGGTTGTTCAACATAAACTTCTTCCAAAGCTCTCCATTCAGAAAGCACTCTTGACGTCCATTTGGTATACGATAAAACTCTTATGGGCGGCAAAGGCTAAAAATATCTGATGGCTTCTAGTCTCGCTACGGGCGAAGGTTTCATCATAGTCGATTCCTTCTTCCCGACAATAGCCTTGTGCTACTAGTCTGGATTTGTTCCTTATGATAAGTCCATTTCCATCCTTTTTGTTTGAAATACCCATTTGGTTCCTATAACCGATTGGTGTGTCGATCTGGTACAAGATACCATACATTGTTTCTTTCAAACCGTTAAGCTCTTCTTCCATAGATGTTATCCAATGAGAGTTGTTAAGAGCGTCTATGGTGAAACAGTTCGGACCGGGCTAAGAATACGGCTATAGTGCACATATTGAGTCTCCTAAGTTCGGATTGAGATTTCCATTCGAAGCGTGAGACTTGACATTAGATTCTTCTTGTGCACAAAGTACATTGCCTTGTGTACTCTGTATTCTCCTACGAGTAGAAACACTGCATTAATGTTTCCAATGATCGGCTCTTGCGGGTGATCTCTCAACCATCTTCGGTCGGGTTCTAGTTCGGGGTCCGTCTTGTATCGAAAGTTCGTGGGTACAGGCTTGACATGCAGCGTCAGCTTCATCCACATCGATTCTTACAGCTGCGGGGTTGATTTCTAAATCAACTACAGGTTCTATCGGTGTAGGTGGATCCAAGATAGATAGATGGTGAATGTCCTGAGTGATATTATCTACTCCTGTAGGGTCATGGTGTGGTTCGTCGAACACTACATGAACTGATTCCTCGATCGTCAGCCTCCTTTTATTAAAGATTAAAGCTTTCTTTGACGGAGGAGTATCCTACGAATATTCCTTCATCTGATTTTTCATCAAATGTTCTAAGTTGGTCCTTCCCATTGTTCAATACGTAACACCTGCATCCAAAAATGTGAAAATACGAAACTAATAGAGTTTTGTTATTCCATACCTCGTAAGCTGTTTTGTTGTGGTGCTTGTTGACGATACAGCGGTTTTGAGTGTAGCACGCTGTATTGGTTGCTTCACCCCAGAAACGCTGCGGCAATTTGCTTTCGGCAATCATTGTCCTTGTTGCATCTTTCAACGTCCTATTCTTTCGCTCGGCAACACCATTTTGTTGAGGTATACGGGCAGCTGAGTACTCGTGCTGTATGCCATTATCCGAACAGTATTGCTCTATAAAGCGGTTAGTAAATTCAGTACCTCTGTCGGAACGAATGCACACGATACTCGATGCTTTTTCATTCTGCAACTTTCTCAGGAGCTCGGGCAGCCTTGATGTTGTTTCCTTCTTCTTGCTAAGAAAGATCGTCCAAGCATACCTGGAATAATCATCAACAACAACCATACAATATTTCTTACCTCCCAAACTTACTGGGTCTACAGGACCGTAGAGATCCATGTGTAGCATTTCCAATACTCTTTGGGTTGAAAGGTAGGATTTGCTTTTCAGGGTTGACTTGATTTGCTTGCCTTTCTCGCATGGACATGAGACATCCTTCTTGAATGACACATCGGCAAACCTCTTACCATACCCTGTCTTGAAAGCTTGTTGATCGTCTTGAAGTTGACGTGAGACATCCTCTTGTGCCATAGCCGCCTAAGATCTGCGGTGCCTTTGGCAACAAAACATGGAATTGAGGAGCTCATAGGCTTCCGATCGGAATGTACATATTACACGATCTGCTTCTGTAAGCACAACTTCCTTGGTTTGGGTGTTCTTGACTCTCTGACGATCTATATAGAACTTCACCGAGAATCTGTTTATCACAGGCGGCTAATACTAAGTAGATTATCTGTAAGCCTTCAACATATGCAACATCGGTGACCTTGAATTTCCCGACAAGTAGGTTTCCTTTCCCTCTTGTTCTTCCTTTAGACTTATCACCAAGCGAACTTTTGGACCGCGACCTTCTACAAAATCGGATAGCTTGCTCCTGTCTCCGGTCATGTGACGAGCATCCACTATCGAAGTACTGTATCCTCCTCTAGAATGTCTGTAACAAAGAAATTAGGTAGATTTAGGTCCCCTTTGATTTTGGGTCCATATATGTTAGTTCCTTTAGGTACCTGATTTTCTGACAGCAATTGGTTTCTTGTAGGATGTACTCGGTATAGTATTGCGGTATCTACGGGGCATATCCGTAGTTGTTATAATCACGATAATTATTATGCATGTAAAATTCGGGATTATTATTATTATTCCAAGATCTGAGTGCCGTCTAGGAGGTGGAGCCATTTTCTTAGGCCTAACGACTTGTCTTACGGGTCTCCGGTTGGATTCCCAATCTTGTTGTTGATCTTGGTAGCATTTCTTGTCTTGAGGGATAATGGGGCTCCTGTATCAATACCTAGGCGCACTGTCTTGAGTGTCTTGTTGTGCGGGTCTTTGGTGGTTGGATACCGTCTTCTTTCTGAATGACTGCCGGCTTTGATGATATACTTGTGGAGCATGCTTTAGATTACGCCTTCTGAGTGGTTGTTGGTTCCACTGTCTCGAATAGTAGAGTTGTGGAGGCGGAATGGCAGCTGTCGGTTTTCTCGATGCAATGAGTTCCTTTATGGGACTAGGAGTATCTTCGATTCTAATGTGTTCCACACTCTTGACGAACACAGTACTAGTTTTACCTTTATTCGAACATGAGTTGTATCCTAAGCCACTTTTATCATGAGCATGTTGCCCAGTGCTCAGAATTTCTTCCATTCTTTTGGACGATTTTTCAAAAGACTTCAGAATGGTCTCAAGTTCATTTTCTCGCTTCTCGAGAGTTGTAATTTTGGTTTGTAGTAGAACCAAATCATTTGTCTTGCTCTCATTATGGGTTTTAACCGTACTTAGTTCATGAGCAAGTTGATGATTGCTTTCCATGAGTTTTTCAAAATCGACCTTGCTGGTTTCACAATCGAGAGACATATTTTCATAGTTTATTTTCAGCAAGTCATTTTCATCTTTCAGCTCTAGATTTGTTAATTGAAGCTGTATATTCTCAGTTTTTAAAGTCTCATGGGCTTTTTGAATGTTTTTGAATTCATTCATCATATTTTCGAAAGTATGAGATGCATTAGGTGGAATAACTGAGGTTGAACTTACCTCATCGTCGCTGTCTTCACCTTCTGGAACATCTTTGGCCATAAAGCACATGTATGCTTTATCATCGAACTCATCGTCAGATGAATCACTTTCAGTGACCACCTGAAGACATTCTGCTGATTTGGATGGTGTGGGGGAGGCTTCTGATTCTCCAATCAGGGCCTTGAGCTTGTCTTTCCAAGCACGTCTTCTTTCATCTCGCTCTTGTTGCTCGGCCTCAGGCAATCTTTGGACTTTGGGATGAGGACATTTGTTTGCATAATGGCTTGGTTTCCTGCAGATTATAGCACGAGTTAGCATCGCGGATGATGTTTGAGTACTTACCTTGTTGTGAGGTTTGGGCACTGTAGGAGTCTTTCAGCATGTTTAATGAACTTTTGAACTTATGCATTAGAAGCGCCATTTCATCTTGTGACAGGATGTCGTCGTCATTGTCGGCGTTCTTGTGGCCAAGCCGGCAGGCTAGGCATCTTTGTGTCGACGGTTCGATACAATGGCGGAGGCTGTGACCTTTGAAGGAGATTCTTCACTTTCTCTCTTCACAATGTCATACTCAAAAGCTTTAAGGTCGGAGAAGAGATCAAAGTGGATATTTCATTAAGATTACATGATACACGCATAGCTGTGGTCTTAATGTCCCATCGGCCGAGAGATCTGAAAATTTTTAAGTTCTTCTCCTTTTGGGTGTAAATCTTGCCCAACGCTTCAAGTTCACCAACAATACCAGTAAATCTGAGGTCAAGTTCCTCAAGTGTTTCCGTTGGTTTCATTTCAAAAGATTCAAATTGATGAGTAAGTTTTGAAATCTTGTTTTCTTTTGAGAGCTCAGTTCCCTCACAAATTAACTTGAGTTTATCCCAGATTTCTTTGGCTGTTTTGCAGCTCTTTACCTTTGAGAACGTGCCTTTGTCAAGAGTGACAAATAACGCGTTCTTAGCCACGTTGTCTAGATTGGCTCGCTTCCTTTCATCGGTTGTCCATTGCTCGCGTTCCTTCTCGAGCATTTCAGCATGGGCTTGGCCCTCAATCCTTGCGGCTGGATTGACCTTCATGATCTTGATCGGACCATCTTGTATAACAAAGATCATCTCTTCGTGCATTCTTTGCCAAGATGAGCTTCCATTCTAATTCTCCAGTCGTCAAATTCATTAATAGAGAACATAGGGACTTTGTTAATCATAGAAGTATCCATACTGATAATATAGGAATGAAAGAGACTGTTTTGAAAATAAGTGATTTGAATCTGATTCGGTGAAAAGAAATACGACTGATTCTTTTTAGAATCAACCGCTCCGATACCACTTGTTGGCCACTTAAGTATCTTGGATACGATTTGGGAAATCGTTTAAACAACAAAGCGTATGGAATCTAAATCGAGTGCGTAGCGGAAGTCTTGGATACGATTAGTTGCCGTGGATACAAAGACAGAGTATTTGGTGTATACTTAATATATCACAGTAATTTCAAACAGTAAAAGCTGAAGGTAAATGACACAGTAATTTAAGTGGTTCGAGGTAAACCCCTCTACGTCCACTGGTCCTCCAAACAGGAGTAAAAAGTTTATTATATAATACGTAATTATAAACAAACCTATCCTTGTATCGTTCACACAGATTGATACAAAGAATGTCGCTTTCAACCGTTCACACAGATTGGTTAAAGCTTCCTTCTTGACTAGCTTCTTCACACACAGTTCCAAAGCTTCGTCCTTATTCGTCCCACACAGGTCAGAATAACTTGTTGAGTTCACACAGAGCTCGGTTTTTACACAGAGGTAAAAGGTTAGGTAACCAGGTAAGAACAGCAGCTTTGAATATCAAGATCTGATGATAGCTGTTCTTGATGTTTGAGCACTGTATATATCTCTTTCGTTTTAACTTGCGATATGCTTTGGAGATATGTTTGCTCAGATGATAACTTGATAGCTTTGAGAGTTACTTTGATTCGTAATTGGTGTGTGTAACTGATCTTCAATGTCTTCAAGGATATATATATAGCCTCTGAAGAAAGTATCCGTTGAGATGTCCGTTTGAATAAGATTTCCTTCAACGGGAATATGACATGATCCGGATTTCGCGGGATTCTGAAGATCTGAAGACTGACAGTATTTAAATACTTTATCCTTGAGTATTTAAATACTTCTTTGTTCAACGGAACTTGACTTGTGTTCTTCTTTGTCCTTTTGTGAACTGTATGGAAGGAGACTGTATTTAGGGCATCGAGACAGTTTTCCATACTTGATCTATTACAAGTCTTCTTGCTGTACTGACGAGCTTCACTTATGCTGATTTGAGGCTGGTCTTCGATACATGATAAATCCTTGAATCCTCGATACAGTTTCCTTTACTGTATTTGGCATATATGTCAAAACCTTCTCAATAACAAATAACAATCGATACAGGGATCGGGCTGAATCGATACAGGGTGTTTGTTTTTCCTAACAGGGTTGAATAGTGCGATGTAGAGTATTGAACTCTTTTCGCATGAGGAAACGATAGATAAGTGTGGAAAATAAATGACACAAATATTTATAGAGATTCGGCAAATTGCTACATCCTCTCTCCTTAGTTATCTTTTCCTATAGGTTCAAGATAAATCTTTCCGTCTTGTTTTTTATCCGTCCGAGGTAAACCGCTACAATCTGTCTTCTATCGGTCCAAGATAAACCGTTACAGTCTTGTCTAGTATCAGTCCAAGATAAACTATTTTTCCTTTTCTGTCGGACAAAGAAACAACATTTCTAGCTTTGTATCGGTACTAGAAAAACCTCACCATATTTAGATTATGATTCTAACAATACCAGATCCACGATCCTAATAACACTGAATCAAATCTACAATATTTTCTTTCCTCTCGTGTATGGTTGAGTGAATTAGATACTCAAACTGCTATCAATTAAGCTCGATTACAACAATAATAATGCATATGATAAACTCAGACGAATAAGAATTATGCTTGGAATTATTGTTACTTGATACCAAATGAAATGGTATTTACAGGCTCCAAAGCCTCAACTAGCCGTTGCTGCCTGCTCCTTCTTAGCTTACGTTACGCTGCCTCCTTAGCGTATATAAGCCTTTCTATGTTACATACGTTAGCTTCTGTTCAGTGCAGTCTAGTAGCTATATTTCATCCTTTGCGTACGTAGTATCTTCTTGTTGCGTACGTTAAGTACAATGAGTATATGAACGTTGTACACATTGACCTTCTAGATATTTCCAACAGACTAATATTTGAATTTGCATTTCAAACTTCATAGTGGTCGTAATGCTGTCTCCGTAGCGTAAGTTAAGCTCTTCCATTAGTGTACGTTGCTTCACTTTGTTGCGTGCGTTAAAATGCCTAAATGTCATTGTCCAGTCTCTTCTGTGTTTGACAATACGTACGTTAAGTCTCCTTTTAGCGTATGTTAAGCTTGTTAACTCGTCTGGTTCATCTGGATATTCTTTACGTACGTTAACTATGATGCATAGCTTACGATAGCTTTATTTACGCTTCAGTTCTTTGCTTTTATTTCCAGCTCGTGGTTCTTCAACTGTTGTTGATTAATTGTTGTTTTTCTTTGTTCATCAACACATCATCAAAATACGTTATTATATTTGTGTGGAATAAAATATTCCAACAATCTCCCACTTTTTGACGATGACAAAACAATAATTCTTGATGGGATTTATACCTGTAAAAAATACAACCAAAAAAATATAGATCAAAGTTTTCGGCTTTGTCCATTATTATTAGTTTTCCCATAGGAAGATATTCTCTCCCCTTATTTCTTCTCTCATCACTCCTTCTCATTCTCCCCCTTTTTGTCATTAGCAAAAAGGATATGAAATCTTTTAAGTAAAATCAATAAAACTCCTTGATAAAATTGGTATACTCCTCCTGAATATACCAACTCTCCCTGAGTTTAATACCAAATAATAAATAATTAATTTTGAATTTTGCAGATCCAACCGACTCCGGATCGTTTCTGATTTGGCAAATAAACGATATTCAGTACTATGGTTCCTTTTGGAATCCATATTTTTTTAATTTTAACAGTGCGTCTTGAGCTTTTGCAATTTGAAATGTGATGCTCGATTCACAAACATTTACCACATTGTGGTATTTTAAAATTTAAAGATTTATCGGATTCATTTTTATCACATTGTTCAAATCCAATTCCTTGTTTATTTAACGAAAAATTTTGAATTGAAAGAAGTTTTTCAAATTTTTCATTTCCAAAAGAAAATTTATTCATTAAATCTTTAAATTCTTTTTGGACTTTTAGTAAATCATCCTTTAATTTGTTTTCTTTTTCTAAGCAAGAAGAATGATCGTTCTAAATTGGTTTTCTCTTTTCTTGTAAATTGGAGATTTCATCTTTCAATATTTTATTTTTTAATTTAAGTGATTTATTAGTTTTGAGCGGATTTTTAAAATCCGTATGCAATAACTCGAAAGCGTTAAAAAATTCGTCTTGAGACGAAGTACTTACCTGACTTTCATTGTCGTCGTATGAGCTTCTGGCCATGAGTGCGAGATTATTTTGATTATTTTCATATTCTTCGTCATCGTCACTCCAAGTGGCTATATATGCTTCCTTTTTGGAAGTTGTACCACGGCAGTTTTTTGCAAAGTGGCCGGGTTTTCCACAATTTCGACAATTATTGTCGAATCATTTTGACTCATTCCGAGCTTGTGAGTTGATGTCTTTTCTTCTGTGGTTTAATAAATTTTGATATTTATTGATATTTTTGGCATAAAATGCCGATTCTTCATCATCATCAATCAAGATTTTTTCTTCATTATCCAACATCTTTTGTAGCTTTTAAAGACATGGATTTCTTCTTCGGTTTCAGTTTGGCATTTCGTGATTTAAGCACGAGCTTGTAATTATTAGCAAACCAACAAGGGCGCTAAAATTAAACGTGTTGAGATCTTTTGATTCCATAATGACCGTGACCGTCCCACCTCATTCACGATGTAGTGATCGTAATATCTTCTTCACTTTTTCACTACTCGATAATGATTTCCCAAAGCAAGCTAGTCCATTTGTGATGACCGAAAATCAGTCGAGCATGTTTGATATGGACACATCATATTTCATCATGAATAACTCATAGTCATGGAGAAGCATATTTATCTTCGTCTCATTAACTTAAGTTGTTTCTTCTTGAGCTACCTCGAGTATTTTCTAAATTTCTTTGACACTTTCACACGAAGAGACTCGATTGTGTTCTTACGGATTTGGAGCAAAATATAACAATTACAATGTCTGTTTTGTCCAATCCTCCTCATTATATTCTTCGAAACTTTGAGAGAGCCGTTGGATTTTGTAGTAACTTTTGGACCACGGCAAATAACCTTCCAAATTTCGATAGTATAAGCTCGGATGAAGATTGACATCTTTTCTTCCATGTCATGAAATTTGATCCATCGTAAAATGCTGGTCAGTTTAAGGTAAGACCTTCTATCGGAGAAAAAGTAAACGCTATCGGATATTTTCTCCTCGGATGTTAAGCCGGCGATATAGAGACTGCTCTGATACCAATGGTTGAGTTGGTAACGCCACTAGAAGGGCGGTTGAATAGTGCAGTGTAGAGTATTGAACTCTTTTTGCATGCGAAAACGATGGATAAGTGTGGAAAATGAATGACACAGAGATTTATAGAGGTTCGGCAAATTGCCTACGTCCTCTCTCCTTCATTATCTTTTCCTATAGATTCAAGATAAACCTTTCCGCCTTGTCTTTGATCGGTCTGAGGTAAACCATTACAATCTGGTCTTTTATCGGTCCAAGATAAATCATTACAGTCTTGTCTACTATCGGTCTGTTGTTACCCAAAATATTATCCGGAGATGATATGCTGGAATGGACGAGTAACAAACAAAATGTGAGAGCACGTCCGTGGGGAAGAAATAACACAAGATTTGCCGGCGTTGTTAGTCCCGGGCTTGAATGCTCTCGCGAGATACTATTAACACAAATACTTGGGAGTACAAATATTAATGTTAGAGTACAATTACAATGAGTGTAAATACCCTAGTTATCTTAGCTATCGAGTGTTGAAGATTGCCGGAAGAACCGGAGTTGATGCTCTGTGAGTTCTTGTAACAACGATGGAGTGCTGTGACGATTGTGAGAAATCGACGGTCCCTCACTGTGTGAATTAGCTGAACTCTCGTATGAAGTAGTTTCTGTACTTGTGAACCTTTAAATCTGGAGTTATCTGAACTGTAGGGACTTCTCGTTTCCTCCGACCGTCTTTTGGTGAAGAGGTTGTGAGAGAGAAATCCTAGATAGATTCAAGAGAAAGCCGAGTGGATAAAAGCCGCTAGTATGAATTTCTGAACCTTTCTGAACCTTTTTTTGAACCTTTTTCCAATTGCTAGAGGTTCTCTATTTATAGGACTGAGAGTCGCTTGGTGATCGCCTCTGTTGTATTATAATAAGCGGGCGATCGTCTCTAGCATATGGGTTGGTCTCCTTAGAGTCCGCAGTAGCTGCTGGCAGCCGGAAGTGCGAACCAATGAGAAGCCAACACGCGTCTATGTCGCTGTTCTGGGAGGCCCCACCTAGGACCTTTCGGCGGGTCTGTCGGTAGGTGAGGCCGTCCTTGTCACTGACAACTGCTGATGGGATGGAGTCAACGATCCATGTTCTGCGGCGCCTTTCGCGGATCTGCACATGGGTCCTTGCTTCGTGATCCAGTCTTCGTAGGCTTTGATGGACGATGGCCCTGTTCGTGGCATAGGACGGTCGTCCTTGGTCGGGCACCAAAGTCGATCGCTAGGTGCCAAAAGGCGATCGCCCCAGACGTCGATCGCTCGGTACTTGATTTCGGTCTGGACTCTTCGCTTTGGCAAGTCTGCCTTGGATTTATTTGATGTTATCCTCGGTCGCTCGGTCTTTATACCGATCGCCGTCGAGGCATATAAATCGCCGCACAATAATTGCCCCCCAGCTTGCTCCGAAGTTGGAGATGTGGGTGAGGTGGTTCTGCTGGCGATCGCTTAACTTAGACGAGTGACTTAGCATTTTATGGAACAGACGATCGTCTTTGAACGGACTGGTTTTGAATTTGGACGACCTGGTCGGTCGCTGAAATCAGCGGGAAATAAATAGCGGGCTCGAAACTCCGCGGGGGTACGTGTCGCGATGCGATTGGGGGAGTTCGATGGTTAGTTAAGACTCCTTGTCTGGCGTGTCCTTGAAACGACGCTTACGCGGTATTTAAGGAAGGCATTGATTGCGACTTTATCCGACGGTTGCACTTCAGCCCTCAAGATTCTCCTTTTTTGCACGGAAGCCCCAACCTTCCCCTATAAAAAGGGTTGGGGTTACAAGGTTAAAAACCATATGTGTTTCTGCCCGAGGAGAAGACATAGTCGATTTCTTGTGAAGCTCTTCGTGACGATCGTCGTTCGACTCGGACCTTAGGTAAGAACAAAAAGTTCCTTCCCCCCTTTCTTTGAATATGTCTGGAGGAAGATCAGATGAGTACGAGTTGGGTAGCACTTCCGTTGCCGGGGCTTTGACCGCCGGAATGAACCTTCTGCGGAATTTCACGTTGACACCGCCGTCGAAGCCATCCGTGCCGGGATTGAGCCCACGGAGATCGAGGAACTTTTTAATGAGGCCGACGCGGCCAAGATGGTGGAGGCCGATCGGATCCGTTCACTGAAACGGGACGACGCGATCGGCAAAGCCTTCACATATTTCGCCGAATTCATGGAGAGATTGGTCTGCCCTCTTCTCAAATTTAACTTCAATGATTACTCGATCGCCCATCCTTATGAACCTGTAGGGAGGACGTTGTTCCGGGTTGCCCGCCGCTCTCCGTGGACCCTTGGACAGATTGGGAGATCGACGACCAGGAAGGATCTGGACCGTTAGAGGGCGAGGTTCCATGTTCCTTCTGATGTCAGCCTCCACGTGCCTGCCGAGAACGAGCGAGTCGATCAACCTCCCGAGGGCATGGTCGCCGTCAACGAGGCGATAATGGAGGCTGGGCTACGATTCCCGTTGCCGTTTGCTGTCTCCTATCTGTTGACTGCCTGGAACGTGGCGCCGCTACAGTTGACGCCGAACACCTGGCTGCAAATCATTTGCACCTTCACTCTGTTTGGCGGCCACCGGTTATATTGTCTTCCTTCGCCGCTGGAGATGAACCATATTTTTAAGTTGACGGCTCAAAAGGGCACGGTTGGTGGCTATCATATCCAAGGTCGCTCGGGCTAGGTAATTCTTGGAGTTCCGAATAAAGTGAGGGGCGACCCGTCAAAATGGTTCTGGGTCGGCGGTGCTTGGAAATCGGCGACGAGCGAAAATCCGGCCGACGAGTTAGATATTCTCACTGGCTTTCGGGATAAAAGTCCGAGTAAGGATTTAGACTCTCCCTTTGTTCGGACGTTTTCTGAACTGATCTGATTTTGGTATTCTTTTTGCAGGTGTCATTGTTCCGGCAGCGGGCGACCTTGCTTTTGACTTTGCGATCATCTGGGAGAAGATATGGAGTCTTCCTGACGACCGTTTAGATGCTCGCCAAATTAACAACGAAGCCTGCTGGTTGGCAGCTCGGCTATTTCGCTACCCTCGGCATTTAAAGGTTCCAGGTACGAACTTTCGCGATCTTCTTCGATATGCCGATTGACTCGATTTAGGAAGATTACTAATTTCATCGTTTGTTTCCCTTTTGCAGAAGTTCGTTTCCCTTGCTTCACAGAGCCTCCTGCTGCGATTGCTATGTCTAATCCGGGGGTTATGAACCGTCTTCGCCCAGGGAAGAAGGTGAGCCAAGCTCCTTCTGTTCCGCCGCGACCGACCCCGGAGGCACGACCTCTCTAGGAGCCTGTCGCCGAAGGGCGGAAGCCTCGGGAGGAGGAGCAACATCGGCTTATCCGTAAGAAGCGGAGGACCGTGGAGGCCTCGGCCCCTTCAACTGCAGATGAGCCGCCGATCTCTGTGCCACCAATTTCCGCAATTCCTCCGGTGGAGGGGTCCACGCTATCCTCGGCTTTTCTCCAGTCCATGGCGACTGTTGAGGCCGAGACTTCGCATGGCAAGCCGTTCTTCGGTCGTGACCCAGAGAAGCTCGAGAGGTAAGCCTGGTTGTTTTGGCAAGTTATGAAACCTGTGTAGGAAACACACTTAGCTCTTTTGTCATTTGTGCATGATCCGCCATTCCGACCCGAGCTGCTCGCCGATGGTGCTGGACTTTCTGTCGAGCAAAGCTCCTCGCGAGGTCAGCGATATCCCATCTTATGTTGCTTGGGATACCGCTTCCCTCCCGAAGGCCTGGACGACCGACCTAGATGCGATCGCGCGCCGGCGATCTGCTGATGCGATGCAGGCTACCTTTGCGCTGGCCCTCCATATGGCGATGATGGCAGCCCAGGCCGTGTGGGACTATGAGGAGCGGCCGTCTACTGCCCGTCTCCATGCGGATCTCGAACCCGCACGTAGACAAGTCATTGAATATGGCGATCGGCTCGCGGCCATGGAGAAGAGCTCCGCAGAGGTGGAAAAGCAGGCGAAGCAGGATGTTGACCGGGCGCGGGCGGCGACAGACCGAATGCGGGACCAAATGACAGAAGCCCGCAGATCGCACGCGGCCGCGCAGAAGGAGGCCGACCAGCTGAAGGTGACCGTTGCTCGTCTGACCAGCGAGCTTGCATCCTCGAGGGAAGGGGAGGCCGCTAAAACTGTCGAGCTCAAGGGCGCTAACCAGACGGTCGCGGATTTGAAGGGAAAGCTGAAGGCGATTGAGGCCGATCCCTTCGTTAACATGGAGTACTTCAGCGAATTCGCCTATTACATGGCTTATGATGACGCCATCCGCGCCGCTAAGAAGGAAGGGCTTGAGGTCGGCCTTTGGCTGAGAATTTCAAAGCCTATGCGCTGGAGCATCCTTTGCAGCCCGACTTCACAGTGCCGATCCTCGACCTTTCCGTGGATCTCGGGATCGACTTGAGCTGGTACCCGCTGCCGGACAATCTCGTTCATCTGGGTGCCTCGGAGGATGGGAGTTCAGAGCCCACAGCTGGCGATGGAACGGGCGTCGATCCTTGAATTTTTCCGCTTTTTTACTTCTAATTTTTGTAGCTTTGTTGTACTTTATGTTGGGTGCGGGGTCGGATATTTGCGCCGTTTGCGGAAGCGTAAATAAAAAGTGCGGAAAATAAAGAACACGAGGATTTATAGAGGTTCGGCTATAAACGAGCCTACGTCCTCTCTTTATCTTTTTCAATAGGTTAAAGATAGCAACCTCTTCGCCTCTCTTCTATCGGTCGAGGTATAACCGTTTACAATCACGTCTTCTATCGGTCCGTGATAAACCACTTGTACTTGTCTTTGCGTCGGTCCAAGTTAAACCGTTTTCCTTTTCTATCGGACAAGGAATCAACCGCTCTAGCTTTCTATGGGTACTAGATAAACCTCACGAAGATAGCGATTGCGATTCTAACAATGCCGGATCCTTGATCCTAATAGCACCCAATCCAATCGTATCTTTTCTTTTACCACTCGTGTATATTTTCGTGAATTCTCACTCAAACACTTACAATTAAGCTCAATATCAACAACAAGAATGTGTGTAATAATATCACAAGAATAGACAATTTGCTCAAGGTTGTTGTGCTCAAATAATACCATAGGATGGTATTTATAGGCTTCATGATCAAACTAGCCGTTAGCTGCCAGGACCTTCATTACGTACGTTATATGCTCTCCATTACGTACGTAATCCTCATTACGTACGTTAACCATGGCTGGTTACGTACGTTAGCATCTTCACAAATCAGTCCAGTGAGTTTCGTCATTTTGAGTTACGTACGTTAGCATATACACGGTTACGTACGTTAACATTACATCACTGATGACGTCATATATCCGTTGGATGCTTTTTTGACTTTGACTCCTTCAACGTTCACTTGTTTGAACTGAGTTACGTACGTTATCATCATACTATTACGTACGTTAATTGCTGTACATTACGTACGTTAAACTCTCCTTGTTACGTACGTTAGCTTTGTGTTTTTCCAGCTTTTTGCACTTCGTTTCCTTCGTTGCTTTGCTTCGCCTTCTTCGTTGTTTTGTTTTGCTTATCAACATTAATCATCAAAACACTTTTAATTTATGTATGGAACAAAATTTTCCAACAATCTCCCCCTTTTTGATGATTACAAAACAACACTACGTCAATGGGATTTTCCTGCAAAAATACAAATATATGTATAACTTTACAGATCAAAGTTTTCGACTTTGTCCGTTTCGTTAGAATCTTCTCCCATTTCTTTTTCGACTCCTTCTTTTCTTTTCTCATTTTCAAATTTCTCACTTTCATTAATTTTTCATCGTCTGTTCGACGTCTCCTCATTTTTCTTTTTCTATCATTTTCGACTTCTCCTTTTCATTTTTCGATTTTCTCCCCCTTTTAGGGTTAATCCCATTTTTCTTATTTTCCTCCTTTCTCTCCCCTTTTTTGTTTTCATCAAAAAGTGGATAAAATATCAATTGAAATAAATAATACCATAATATAAAATATGCATGATACTAATTTATGATAAATAAATGCATAAAGGGTAAAAACTCCCCCTGAAAATATTATCTCCCCTTTAAAAAAAAATACTCCCCCTGAGTAAAATACAAAAATCAATTTTTGGGGATCCAACCTATAGTTGGTTTTTGTTTGGAAACATAGACGGTATTTGAAACCATTGTTCCTTTAGGAACCCAAATTTTCTTAATTTTTATCGTCCGTCTCGGGCTTTTGCAACTTGAAATATGATGCCCGATTTTCAAACACTTTTCGCAATGGGGTATTTTAAAATTAACGGATTCGTTTTTGACGTGGTTTGAATCCTAACCCCTCTTTATTCAAAGTAAATTTTTGAACTCCAAGCATTTGTTCAAATTTCTCGTTTCCACACGAAAATTTCTTTGTCAAAGATTTAAGCTCGGTTTGGATTTTAACGAGATCATTCTTCAAAATATTTTCATTTTCAATACACTTTGAATGATCGATTTCAACAGATTTTCCCTTCTCGATAATTTTAGAATTTTCAATTTCCAAGGATTTAATTTTAGACTTAAGGGATTTAATTTCCGATAAAGCATTTTGAAAATCCGTATGAAGTAATTCAAATGCATCAAAAAGTTCATCACGAGAGGATGTACTTACTTGGCTTCGGCGTCGCTATCGTCGAACGAACTCGGAGCCATGAGAGCGAGATTATTTTGATTGATGAAATCATCGTCTTCATCTTCATCGCTCCAAGTAGCTACGAGAACCTCCTTCTTGGGTTTGACACGGCAATGCTTAGCAAAGTGGCACAGTTTTCCACATTGTCGACAAGAGTTGTCGAACTTCTTCGTTTCGCTCGAGATATCCTTCTTCCTCCGGTTTAATAAGGTTTGGAATTTATTAATATTTTTGGCATAATATCTGCTTCTTCGTCGCTTTCCTCCACCGGGGTTTCTTCTTTCTTCCTCGATATCTTAGCCTTCATGGCTAACGATTTTTCTTTCGGCTTTGGCTTGACACTTCGTGATTTTAACACTATCTCATAATTAATTAGCGAACCAACGAGGGCACTAAAATCGAGCGTGTTGAGATCTTTGGATTCCATAATCGCGGTCACGGTGCCGTCCCATTCGCTAGGTAGTGATCTTAAGATTTTCTTGACTTTTTCACTACTAGATAATGGTTTGCCAAACGAAGCTAGTCCATTGGTGATGACCGAGAATCGGTCGAGCATATTGGTGATGGACTGGTCACCCTTCATCATGAATAACTCGTAGTCATGGAGAAGCATATTGATCTTTGTCTCCTTGACTTGAGTTGTCCCTTCGTGTGTGATTTCAAGAATTTTCCATATTTCTTTCGCACTCTCACACGACGAGATTCGATTGACCTCTTCGGGATTTAAGGCACAAAATAAAAGTTGGGTGGCCTTACAATTTAGATGGTCATTTTTCCAATCGGCATCGTCGTATTCTTCAAAAGTTTTGAGCGTACCGTCGTATTTGATAGGAACCTTTGGGCCAAGGCAAATAATCTTCCAAATTTCGATGTCGTATGCTCGGATGAATATCGACATCTTCTTCTTCCACGTCAAATAATTTGAGCCATCAAAGAATGGTGGTCAGTTGAGAGCAAGGCCTTCGACGGGAGCTATTTGAAAAGCCATTGGATCTTTTCTCCTCGGATGTTAAGCCGCGTATTGGAGTACCGCTCTGATACCAATTGTTGGGTGCGGGGTCGGATATTTGCGCCGTTTGCGGAAGCGTAAATAAAAAGTGCGGAAAATAAAGAACACGAGGATTTATAGAGGTTCGGCTATAAACGAGCCTACGTCCTCTCTTTATCTTTTTCAATAGGTTAAAGATAGCAACCTCTTCGCCTCTCTTCTATCGGTCGAGGTATAACCGTTTACAATCACGTCTTCTATCGGTCCGTGATAAACCACTTGTACTTGTCTTTGCGTCGGTCCAAGTTAAACCGTTTTCCTTTTCTATCGGACAAGGAATCAACCGCTTTAGCTTTCTATGGGTACTAGATAAACCTCACGAAGATAGCGATTGCGATTCTAACAATGCCGGATCCTTGATCCTAATAACACCGAATCCAATCGTATCTTTTCTTTTACCACTCGTGTATATTTTCGTGAATTCTCACTCAAACACTTACAATTAAGCTCAATATCAACAACAAGAATGTGTGTAATAATATCACAAGAATATACAATTTGCTCAAGGTTGTTGTGCTCAAATAATACCATAGGATGGTATTTATAGGCTTCATGATCAAACTAGCCGTTAGCTGCCAGGACCTTCATTACGTACGTTATATGCTCTCCATTACGTACGTAATCCTCATTACGTACGTTAACCATGGCTGGTTACGTACGTTATCATCTTCACAAATCAGTCCAGTGAGTTTCGTCATTTTGAGTTACGTACGTTAGCATATACACGGTTACGTACGTTAACATTACATCACCGATGACGTCATATATCCGTTGGATGCTTTTCGACTTTGACTCCTCCAACGTTCACTTGTTTGAACCGGAGTTACGTCGTTATCATCATACTATTACGTCGTTAATTCTTTGTACATTAAATGCGTTAAACTCTCCTTGTTACGTACGTTAGCTTTGTGTTTTTCCAGCTTTTTACACTTCGTTTCCTTCGTTGCTTTGCTTCGCCTTCTTCGTTGTTTTGTTTTGCTTATCAACATTAATCATCAAAACACTTTTAATTTATGTATGGAACAAAATTTTCCAACACTTTAGCCTTCGGGCGATCATGTTTGTACTTTGGTATTCCAAGTAGTGAAATGAATATTTGCTTCTCTGATTTCTTGCTTATATGATTGTGTTTCTGAGTCTTTGCATGACTTTATACAAGTGTTAGAGAAATGATCGTTGTGTGTACAGCTCCAAATGAATTGATAAACTCATATTGATAACTTTTACAACAAAGTCGATCGCTACACATACATCTGAAAAAATGCCGATCTCCGTATGTAATTGGATAGGGACGATCGTGGTATATATAGCTCCGCCCTTCCCCCTTGTTTTTGTTTACTTAGCGAAAGTAAGGGGACGAAAATAAATCGTTGAGTGAGCGGTCTTCAATTTTGTAGATTCCTCGAGGAAGGCCGACCATCCCGGTCTAGAGGAACCGTGCACGATCGTGGAGTTCGATGGAACCAACCTCCACGACCATGTCTTGTGCGCGAGCGACATTCCGTATGATGGCCAAGTTCTCGCGACTCACTTAATTGTGAGGGTCCTCCATAGGCTGCGCCCACCTCGTATTTAAACGAAGGGCGTGCGGTCTTGGTCTGGAGGAGTCCTTGCACGGGGCGTCGTCGGATTAATCGACTCCACGGCCGCGGCTTGTTAGCACTTTTCTACCTCGGACCATCATGTAAGATGGCGATCCTCGACGGTATACGTTGTGACGGGGGGAGAGACGCGTCGCATTGTCCGGATCCACCATGTTAGGTGATGGACCTTTGAGGGCGGACGAACTTGTCCACAGACCTGTTTTGGAGGGCCCTTTGGTTACGCCCACCTCGTATTTAAACGAAGGGCGAGCGATCGCTGCCCAAAGGGACCTTGCACGGGCATATAGAATGGTTCCATCGTCCTCCACAGCCATGTCAACACTCTTCTACCTCGGTCCATCATGTCAGATGACGATCCTCGATGGTATACGTTGTGTAAAGGGAGGCGATCGCTTGCCTAGGTTCTTCATGTTGATGACGAACTTTAGAGGGCGAGCGAGTCATCCTCTGATTTGTTTTGGAGGGTCCTTCGGCTACGTCCGCCTCGTATTTAAACGAAGGGCGAGCGATCGCAGCCCAAAGGAACCTTGCATGGACGGATCGTCGGTTTCATCGACCTTCGCGACCATGGCGGCACTTTTCTACCTTGGACCGTCACATTAGTTGGCGATCCTCGACGGTATACGTTGTGCTGTGTGAGGCGATCGCTGCCTAGGTCCATCATGTTAAACAATGAACTTTTAGAGGGCGAGCGAGTCATCCTCTTTTTCGAAGCATTTGCTCAGGCGGTAGCCTTTGGTTTGACGAGGCGGGAATCGGGGAGAGACTTCCGAAGTTCCCTCCCCTTGATTGAAGCATATAGATCCGGTCGTCGAGATTGATCGAGGGGTCGGATCGTATGAGCTTTCCGACTTGTTCGCGTTCGACTCTAGCGACCGTATCGGGAGATCGACGTGGCTCCGGCTAAGCCAACAAACTATCCAGCTTGCCCTCCTCGAACAATCTCCAGATTTGTCTGAGGAGGTCGCGGCATTGATTGGTGCTGTGACCGGGACTCTTGTGGTAAGCACAATATTTATTGTGGTCCAGATGACCGTTGTCCCTTATCGCCTTTGGCTTGTTTAGCGGTTCGCGCCCCTTGATGGCGTAAAAAATGTGGGCTGGAGTTCGGTTGAACTTGTGGAGGAGATGGGCTTCCACATCCTCGTAGGCCTTGAAATTACCGGGTGGCTTCGCGACCACCTTGTTGGTTTTGGCGATCACCGTCTTTCGGACAGGAGGCGGCGTCCCCTCGCCTAGGGGGAGGGTGAGCAGCCTCTGCCTGGCCAGAAAATCGGCAGCTTTAGCGCGGAAGATCGCGTAGATCGGGGGGATGTCCTTTGTGAGGTGCCTAAACATGGGCGAATGACCATAAAATCCCCCCAGGACCGAGTAGAGAGCGAGCTCGTCGCTGATGGGCTCGCCGGTGAGGACTATTTCATCCACCTGGTCGATGTAATCTGCGTCGGATTCGTCTTCCCCCTACCTGATTTTCATCATGCGGGGGGGGACTTCTGGTCTGGCGACCTTGGCGGCGAAGTATGACGTGAAGTCACTCACCAGTTTCTCAAAGGAAATGATTGATCGCGGTGGTAGTGAGACGTACCACCTATGGGCCAGCTCGCCCAATGTTAATGGGAATATTCGGCACTTGGTCGCATCTGATGCCCCACACCCGGTCATGTAAATTCAGAACTTGCTTAGGTGAGTCTCGGGGTCCGATCTCCCTTCATACAAAGGTGTTTTGGGAGGAGCGATCCTTGGTTGCACGGGGGCAAGCTTGATGTGGACCGCGAGTGGCTCAGTCGGTCCGATGATCTTTCTACCGGCGCTTGCCCCAGTTTCCAAGAGTGCTTTCATCTCGTCAAGCTGGCGTTGTATAGCGGCCATCGCCGCGGTCTGGCTGCTCGCGGCTAGGCGCTCGGAGCGGGAACCGAGGCGATAAAGTAATGATCCCCTAGCTCCGCTGTCGATGATGTCCCTGCCGCGTGGCTCGACTCTTTGGCGGATGGGGGTCAGACGGCTGACCTGCATTTGGATCGGAATTAGGTAGGCCGAACTCCTGGTGACGGAATCAGATTCCGTCGTCTCGTGGTTGGGGCCAGAATGCCCCAGTCGCTATGATGGATCGCTTCCCAAGCGACTGAAGACGGAACCGTCCCGCCTCGCGAGAGCCCTTTCTCGCGAATCGGGGCTCTCTGACGATCGCTCGACCAGTAACCCCTTGAACTTCCATTTGATCGCGCGGCAGATGGCCGAGGGGTTATAGCGGGCGCTGCGCATGCTCTCCGTCGCTCCCTTAGGATGTCCATAGCCTCCTCGATTTATTCCGCAGTTTGGAACTGGTCGAGCGAAAGGCTGGGGCCGTCCCTCAGGTGCGGGATCGAGAGTCTCGCGTTGCCGCGGCTACCCTCTGCCGTAGGCTGGGGCTCGGATTGAGCCGGAATATGATGTCCGGCGGTTCGGAGAGCGATTCTCTTTGCTGTGGTGGCAGACACCATTATTCTGAAGGCTTTTCTTTGAAGAACAGTGAGTGTTTCTTCAAGTATATGCCCCGGAGAACAGTGAGTGTTCTTCGGGACGGTAGGAATGAAAACTAAGGTTAAGATCCACATTCTCTAGCGCCAATTGTTGTTACCCAAATTAATATCCGGAGATGATATGCTGGAATTGACGAGTAACAAACAAAATGCGAGAGCACGTCCGTGTGGAAGAAATAACACAAGATTTGTCGGGGTTGTTAATCACGGGCTTGAATGCTCTCGCGAGATATTATTAATACAAATACTTGGAAGTACAAATATTAATGTTAGAGTACAATTACAATGAGGGTAAAGACCCTAGTTATCTTAGCTATCGAGTGCTGAAGATTGTCAGAAGAACCAGAGTTGATGCTCTGTGAGTTCTTGTAACAACGATGGAGTGCTGTGACGACTGTGAGAAATCGACGGTCCCTCACTGTCTGAATTAGCTGAACTCTCGTATGAAGTAGTTTCTGTACTTGTGAACCTTTAAATCTGGAGTTCTCTGAACTGTAGGGACTTCTCGTTTCTGCCGACCGTCCTTTGGTTAAGAGGTCGTGAGAGAGAAATCCTAGATAGATTCAAGAGAAAGACGAGAGGATAAAAGCCGATAGTATGAATTTCTGAACCTTTCTGAACCTTTTTTTAACCTTTTTCCAGTTGTTGGAGGTTCTCTATTTATAGGACTGGGAGTCGCTGGGCGATCGCCTCTGCTGTATTATAATAAGCGAGCGAACGTCTCTAGCACATGGGTTGGTCTCCTTAGAGTCCGCAGTAGCTGCTGGCTGCCGGAAGTGCAAACCAATGAGAAGCCAACACGCGTCTATGTCGCTGTTCTGGGAGGCCCCACCTAGGACCTTTCGGCGGGTCTGTCGGTAGGTGAGGCCGTCCTTGTCACTGACAACTGCTGATGGGATGGAGTCAACGATCCATGTTCTGCGGCGCCTTTCGCGGATCTGCACATGGGTCCTTGCTTCGTGATCCAGTCTTCGTAGGCTTTGATGGACGATGGCCCTGTTCGTGGCATAGGACGGTCGTCCTTGGTCGGGCACCAAAGTCGATCGCTAGGTGCTAAAAGGCGATCGCCCCAGACGTCGATCGCTCGGTACTTGATTTCGGTCTGGACTCTTCGCTTTGGCAAGTCTGCCTTGGATTTATTTGATGTTGCCCTCGGTCGCTCGGCCTTTATATCGATCGTTGTCGAGGCGTATAAATCGCCGCACAACACGGTCCAAGATAAACCATTTTTCGTTTTCTATCTGATAAGGAAACAACATTTCTTGCTTTCTATTAGTACTAGAAAACCTCACCGGATTTAGATTATGATTTTAACAATGCCAAACCCACTATCCTAATAACACTTAATCAAATCTCCAATCTTTTATTTTCTCGTGTATGGTTGAGTGAATTAGACACTCAAACTCCTATCAGTTAAGCTTGATTACAAAAAGAATAATGTATATAATAAACTCAGACGTATAAGAATTGTGCTTGGAGTTATTGTTACTTGATACCAAATGAAATGGTACTTATAGGCTCCAAAGCCTCAACTAGCTATTGCTGCCCGCTCCTTCTTAGCATACGTTATGCCGCCTCCTTAACGTACATAAGCCTTTCCATGTTACATACATTAGATTCTGTTAAGTACGGTCCAGTATCTATGTTTCTTCCTTTGCGTACGTAGTTCCTTCTTGTTACATACGTTAAGTACAATGGGTATATGAACGTTGTACACATTAACCTTCTAGATTTTTCCAACGGACTTATATTTGAATTTGTATTTCAAACTCTACAGCGGTTGTAATGTTGTATCCCTACCGTATGTTAAGCTCTTCCTTTAGTGTATGTTGCTTCACTTCGTTGCGTGTATTAAAATACCTGAATGTCATCGTCCAGTTTCTTCTCTGTTTGACATTACGTATGTTAAGTCTTCTTTTAGTGTACGTTAAGCTTGTTAACTCGGCTGGTTCAGCTGGATCTTCTTTACGTACATTAACTATGATGCATAGTGCACATTAGCTTTGTTTATGCTTCAGTTCTTTGTTTTTCTTTCCAGCTCCTGGTTCTTCAACTGTTGTTGATTAATTGTTGTTTTTCTTTGTTCATCAACACATCATCAAAATACGTTAATATATTTGTGTGGAATAAAATGTTCCAACAATCTCCCACTTTTTGACGATGACGAAATAATAATTCTTGATGAGATTTATACCTGTAAAAAATACAACGAAAAAAAATACAAATCAAAGTTTTCGGCTTTGTCCATTATTATTAGTTTTCCCATAAGAAGATATTCTCTCCCCTTATTTCTTCTCTCATCACTCCTTCTCCTTCTCCCTATTTTTGTCATTAGCAAAAAGGATATGAAATATTTTAAGTAAAATCAATAAAACTCCTTGATAAAATGGATATACTCCTCTTGAATATACTAACTCCCCCTGAGTTTAATACCAAATAATAAATAATAGATCTTGAATTTTGCGGATCCAACCGACTCAGGATTGTTTCTGATTTGGCAAATAAACGATATTTAGTACTATGGTTCCTTTTGGAATCCATATTTTCTTAATTTTAACAGTGCGTCTTGGGCTTTTGCAATTTGAAATGTGATGCTCGATTTACAAATATTTACCACAGTGTGGTATTTTAAAATTTTAAGATTTATCGGATTCATTTTTATCACATTGTTCAAATCTAATTCCTTATTTATTTAACGAAAACTTTTGAATTGAAAGAAGTTTTTCAAATTTTTCATTTCCAAAAGAAAATTTATTCATTAAATGTTTAAGTTCTTTTTGGACTTTTAGTAAATCATCCATTAATTTGTTTTCTTTTTCTAAGCAAGAAAAATGATCGTTTTAAATTAGTTTTCTCTTTTCTTGTAAATTGGAGATTTCATCTTTCAATATTTTATTTTTTAATTTAAGTGATTATTAGTTTTAAGAGAATTTGGAAAATCCATATAAAATAACTCGAAAGCCTTAGAAAGTTCATCTTGTGACGAAGTACTTACCTGACTTTCATTGTCGTTGCCATCATATGAGCTTCTGGACATGAGTGCGAGATTATTTTTACTATTTTTGTATTCCTCATCATCGTCAGTCCAAATTGCTATATATGCTTCCTTTTTAGAAGTTGTACCACGACAGTTTTTCGCGAAGTGGCCGGGTTTTTCACAATTTCGACAATTATTATCGAATCATTTTGACTCATTCCGGGCTTGTGAGTTGATGTCTTTTCTTCTCCGGTTTAATAGATTTTGTTATTTGTTGATTTCTTTTGCATAGAATGCCGATTCGTTATCATCATCATCAATCGAGATTTTTTTCTTCATTATCCAACATCTTTTGTAGCTTTTATAAAGCTATGGATTTCTTTTTCGGCTTCAGTTCGCATTTCGTGATTTAAGCACGAGGTCGTAATTTATTAGCAAACCAGCAAGGGCACTAAAATCTAACATGTTGAGATCTTCTCATTCCATAATGGCCGCGACTGTCCCATCTCATTCACGAGGCAGTGATCGTAATATTTTCTTCACTTTTCACTACTCGATAATGGTTTCCCAAAGCAAGATAGTCCATTTGTGATGACTGAAAATCGGTCGAGCATATTTGATATGGACACATCATCTTTCATCATGAATAACTTGTAGTCATAGAGAAGCATATTTATCTTTGTCTCCTTGACTTGAGTTGTTCCTTCTTGAGTTACCTCGAGTATTTTCTATATTTCTTTAACACTTTGACACGAAGAGATTTGATTGTGTTCTTCCAGATTTAGAGCACAATATAACAATTACAATGGTCATTTTTTCCAATCCTCCTCATTATATTCTTCAAAACCTTTGAGAGAGCCGTCGTATTGTTGTGCGGCGATTTATACGACTCGATGGCGATCGGCATAAGGGCCGAGCGACCAAAACCAGCATCAGATAATCCAAGGCAGACTTGCCAAGCGAAAAGTCCAGACCGAGATCAGATACCGAGCGATCGACGTCCAGGGCGATCGCCTCTTGGAACCTAGCGATCGACTCTGGTGCCCGACCAAGGACGACCGTCCTATGCCACGTATAAGGCCATCATCCGTCATATCTACGAAGACCGGATCCCGGAGTGAAGACCTACGTGCAGATCCGCGAATGGCGCCGCAGAATAGGGATCTTTGACTCCAGCCCATCAACAGCTGTCAACGACAAGGACTGCCTCACCTACCGACAGACCCGCCGAAAGTTTCTAGGTGGGACCTCCCAAGACATCGACATAGGACGCGTGTTGTCTTCTCATTGGTTCGCACATCCGGCTGCCAGCAGCTGCTGCGGACTTTAAGGAGACCACCCCATATGCTAAAGACGATCGCCCGCCTATTATAATACAAGAAAGGCGATCGCCCAGCTACCTCCACTCCTATAAATAGGAAACCTCCAACAACTGGAAAAAGGTTCAAAAACTGTTGTTTTCGGACAAAGGTTCAGAAACTGTTGAATCCTATAGCTAAAAACACAGCACTCCATCATTGTTACAAGAACTCACAGAGCATCAACTCTGGTTCTTCCGACAATCTTCAGCACTCAAGAACAAGATAACTAGGGTCTTTACACTCATGGTAATTGTACTCTAACATTAATATTTGTACTCCCAAGTATTTGTATTAATAATATCTCGTGAGAGCATTCAATCCCGAGACTAACAACCCCGCAAATCTTGTGTTATTTACTTTTTCTCGGACGTGCTCTCGCATTTTGTTTGTTACTCATCCATTCCAGCAATCCCTTCTGGATAATATTTTGGGTAACAACAATTGGCGCTAGAGGGAGGCATCTACCTTCATTTTCTCTCCGACCGTTTCGAAGAACACTCACTATTCTCCGGAGCATATACTTGAAGAAACACTCACTGTTCTTCAAAAAAACCTTCAAAATAATGACGTCTACCACCACTTCGAAGAGAGCCACTCGCCGATCCGCCGGACGTCTTATTCCGGCTCAATCCGAGCCCCAACCTACGACAGAGGTTAGCGGCGGCGAAGCGAGACTCTCAATCCCGCCCCCAAGGGACGGCCCCAGCCTCTCACTCGACCAGTTCCAAACCGCAGAACAGATCGAGGAGGCCATGTCCATCCTAAGGGAGCGACAGAGAGCATGCGAAGCGCCCGTTATAACCCCCTCGGCCATACGCCGTGTGGGCAAGCGGAAGCTCAAGGGGTTACTTGTCGAGCGATCGTCAGAAATCCCCGATTCATGAGAAAAGTCTCTCATGAGGCGGTACGGTTCCGTCTTCATCCGCCTAGTAAGCGATCCATCGTGGCGACCGGGGCATTCTGGCCCCAACCACGAGACGACGGAGTCCGAATCCGTCACCAGGAGTTCGGCATACCCAACTCCCAATCAAAAATAGGTCAGTCGTTTGCCTCCCATCCGCCGAAGAATCGAGCCCCGCGGCAAAGACATCATCTACAGCGGAGCCAGGGGATCAGTACTTGATCGCCTCGGCTCCCACTCTGAGCGCCTAGCCACGAACAGCCAGGCCACGGCGATGGCTGCTATGCAATGCCAACTCGACGAGATGAAAGTGCTCATGAAAACTGGGGCAGACGCCAGGAGAAAGGTCACCGGACCGAGTGAGCCACTCGCGGTCCAGATCGAGCTTGCCCCCGTGCAACCAAAGATCGCTGCTCCTCAAACGCCTTTGTATGAGGGGAGATCGGACCCCGAGACTCATCTAAGCAAGTTCTGGATCTACATGACCGGATGCGGGGCGTCAAACGCGACGAGATGCCGAATGTTCCCATTGACATTGGGCGATCTTGCCCATAGGTGGTACATCTTTTTGCCACCGCGCTCTATTAACTCTTTTGAGAAGCTGGCGAAGGACTTCACGTCGTATTTCATTGCCAAGGTCGCTCGGCCAGAAGGTCCCCACCGCATGATGAAGATCAGGCAGGGGAAGACGAGTCCGATGCGGATTATATCGACCGAGTGGATGAAATAGTCCTCACCGGCGAGCCCATAAGCGACGAGCTCGCCCTCTACTCGGTCCTGGTGGGATTCTATGGTCATTCACCCATGTTTAGGCACCTCACGAAGGACATCCCCCCGACCTACGCGATCTTCCGCGCCAAGGCTGCTGATTTTCTGGCCAGGCAGAGGCTGCTCACCCTTCGCCTAGGTGAGGGGACGCCGCCTCCCATCCAAAAGACGGCGATCGCCAAGTCCAACAAGGCGGTCGCCAAGCCACCTGGTGATTTCAAGGCCTTCGAGGAGGTGGAAGCCCATCTCCTCCACAACTTCAACCGAACTCCGGCCCATATTTTTTACACCATCAAGGGGTGCGAATCGGTAAGCCAGCCAAAGGCGATAAGGGACAACGGTCATCTGGACCACAATAAATTTTGTGCTTACCACAAGAGTCCCGGTCACATCACCAACCAATGCCGTTACCTCCTCAGACAACTCTGGAGATTGTTGGAGGAGGGCAAGCTGGACAGTTTATTGGCTTAGCCGGAGCCCCATCAATCTCCCAAACCGGTCGCCAGAGTCGAACGCGACAGGCTGGAAGGCTCATACGAGTCGACCCCCCGATCAACCTTGGCGGCCGGATCTATATGTTTCAATCCAAATGTGGGAACCTCGGAGGTCTTTCCCCAATTCCCACTATGTCGAACGAAAGGCTACTCCCTGAGCAATGCCTCGAGAAAGAGGATGACTCGCTCGCCCTCTAAAGTTCGTCATCTAACATGATGGACCTAGGCAAGCGATCGCCTCCCACAGCACAACGTATACCGTCGAGGATCGCCAACTAACATGATGGTCCGAGGTAGAAGAGTGCCGCCATGGTCGCGGAGGTCGATGAAACCGATGACCCGTCCATGCAAGGTGCCTTTGGGTAGAGATCGCTTGCCCTTCGTTTAAATAAGAGGCAGGCGTAGCCGAAGGTCCCTCCAAAACAAATCAGAGGATGACTCGCTCGCCCTCTATAGTTCATCATCAACATGAAGGACCAAGGCAAGCGATCGCCTCCCCTTGCACAACATAAATCGTCGAGGATCGCCATCTAACATGACGGTACGAGGTAGAAAGTGCCGACATGGTTGTGGAGGTCGATGGAACCGTTTTCTGTGGCCATGCAAGGTTCTTTTGGGCAGCGATCGCTCGCCCTTCATTTAAATACGAGGCGGGCGTAGCCAAAGGACCCTTCAAAACAGATCTGTGGACACGCTCGCCCGCCCTCAAAGGTCCATAACCTAACATGGTGGATCCGGACGATGCGACGCGTCCCTCCCCCCGTCACAACGTATACCGTCGAGGATCGCCATCTAACATGGCGATCCGAGGTAAAAAAGTGCTAACAAGCCGTGGTCGTGGAGTCGATTAATCCGACGACGCCCCGTGCAAGGACTCCTCCAGGCCAAGATCGCTCGCCCTTTGTTTAAATACGAGGCGGGCGTAGCCTACGGAGGACCCTCACAATTAAGTGAGTTGCGAGAAGTTGGCCATCAGACGGAATGTCGCTCGCGCACAAGATATGGTCGCGGAGGTCGGTTCCATCTAACTCCACGATTGTGCACGGTTCCTCTAGGCCGGGATGGTCGGCCTTCCTCGAGGAATCTGCAAAATTGAAGACCGCTTGCTAAACGATTTATTTTTGTTCCCTTACTTTCACTAAGTAAACAAAAACAAGGGGGAAGAGCTGAGCTAGATATACCACAATCGTCTTTACTCAAATACACGTACGACTGTAACGCCCCGACTTTCTAGGGTAAATATTGGGGGAAAATAAATAAAAGGTAAATTTTGAGAAAAATAATTTTCTTGAGAATATAAAAATTCTCGCCTACAAAGTCGAGTCGTTACAATGACATAAAAATAAATACCTTTAAATAAGGTAACATTTCATCATATATACGAAGTAAAATTTTGCGACGGAAGAATAAATCATAATTTATAAATTGCTAATCAAAGTTTCCCCAAATAAGTTTCAAACATTTGACAAAAAGAAACATCATATAATAATTTCTCTTTCATATGCCCTCTCGGATCGCTCCTTCGTCCATCCGGCTCGGTTCAACCTGCGGGTTCAATAAAGGTGGGGGTGAGCTTCCTTCAGCTCGTGGAAATCACACTGATCACAGTAATATACAATCTCATGGAAAGCATAACATGAATAATCTATCACATTTTTCCTCAACGTAAATGCATACACACAATATTACGCATAACACGAATATTGAGGTTGCGCAGGTGCCCCCGCAACAACATAAAACATACACACAATACCACATAACATGAATCGAGCACGAATGTGAATATTGAGGTTGCGCAGGTGTCCCCGCAACAACATATATCTTAAGATAACCTCTTACATGAAAACAGGTTAGCCTGAATTACAACGTGCATATAAATTTTAAACATGAATAGAATACCACATATATAGTCCAATTAAAGCAATTAAAGTGATAGTGAAAATTCCCACCTGAATAAATGATGATGTATGTCTTGAAATGAAGATGCTCGACTCACAGTCCCAAGCCCGTAAATCCTCGATAAAGTCTACATATAATAATAATAATTAAAATCCTTACCATATATTATTTATATCGTAAATGAAAAGATACAAATATCACTATATAATTACTGAAAATAACTTACAATTGCTTTTTAATATTAATTGAAGAGTTAATATTATTAATGACTAAAATTAAAATATTTAGACAATAATTCGGATTAATTAATATAAATTGGTCGACGTTTTAAATGTCTTGGTCAAAATCAGACTGAATCTTAATTACTGAAAAGTTGATTGGGGTCAATTGGAGTAATTATATGTATCAGACTGGGCTAAATTGAAAGTTTCTGAAAACTGATGGGGCTAAATTGAATAACTCCTAAAATTTCGTGGTATATATATATCCTAAACCTATTCTATCGGCCGACATCTCAACCATTTCTCACTTTCTATCTCCCGTGAATCCTCTCCAGACTTCTCACCTCAACTCTCTCTCTATCTAATCTCTCTCCATCCCGTCTCTTCTTCTCGGCCGATGCAAGTCTTGGAGAACATCACACCCACACAAACAAACTCACACACCGTCCGTCACACACACACGAAGCAGATGAACTTCCACTGGAAAATCGCACCGGGAAGAACGCACACACACAGGCTACATCTGAAAGAAGCACACCCGCCGTGGTGGATTGGAAGCCAGAAGAAGGCGGCGGTGCAAAAGATGTCCGGTGGCTACAAACTCCGGTAAAGGTTTAAATTGAAAGTCCGGATTCAGTTCTGATTTTGTGGACTCTTAAAGCTAATTTAGGTTTGAAAGATTAGATCTTGGTTTCGGTCAATCTGAGGAAAACGAGTTACCTCACTGGATTCTTGAGTTCGGGTTTGGGATTTGGGATGAAACGGGTTTGGTTTCAGATTTAGTTTCGACTGTTGATGATTCCCGTTTCGGGACATGATGATTATTCTGTTCAGGTAAAAAAAAATGAGTTTTGATTTTTTTGATGAACTCTGGGTTAAATTTGGTTTGTATGTTGATAAACATTGAGTAATTCTGATAAAGTGAGAACTCTGGTAAGGAACGATGACTACACCAGAATTCTTAATTGTGGTTAATAAAATTTAATCATAGTTGGTTAATTTATAACTCATGGTTAAAATATAAATAGCATAATAATTGTAAATGTAGAATAACAATTAATTGGAAATGTTGATAATAAAATATGAAAATAATAAAGATAATAATAATAATATTAATACTTAATAAAAATGGTATTAATAATATTCTTATTAATAATAATAATATTAATAATAATAATGTTAGTATTATACTCGGATAATTAATAATACTATTATAAAATAAGTAATGACCACTTAATTTATATCTGACAAAATGAATCGGGCTAGGACTTGTGATATCATGATCTTCTAAATGAAATTAAATAATATGAAATGTATTATAATATTATTATACATAATTTGGGAAACTTTGGGAAAGAGTGGTGGAATGCAGGGTTAGAAGAGAAGTTGAGATCTCAGAGAACCAATTTGGCTTCATGCCGGGGAGGTCCACGACTGAGGCCATTCATCTCGTCAGACGCCTTATGGAGAAGTTTAGAGAGCGGCGTAAGGACCTCCATATGGTGTTCATAGATCTAGAGAAGGCTTATGATAGCATTCCGCGCGATGTTATTTGGAGGAGCCTAGTAGAGAGGAGGGTGTCGTTGCCGTTCGTTAGGGCGATCCAAGACATGTACTCCCAAGCTAGGACGTGCGTTAGGACTCCAGTTGGTGACACCCAGTTTTTTCCGGTTGAGATAGGGCTACACCAGGGTTCGGCGCTAAGCCCTCTTCTCTTCGCTCTAATCCTTGACGTCATTTCGCGAGGGATTCAAGATGGCATCCCGTGGTGCATGCTTTTTGCTGACGATATTGTGTTAATGGCGGAGTCGAGGAAGGAGGTGAACTCGAAGTTGGAGCTTTGGAGGGATAAGTTAGAATCCCAGGGCTTGCGTGTGAGCCGGTCTAAGACCGAGTATCTCTGGTGTAACTTTAGTGGTGAGGCCAACGAGGAAGATGTTGAGGTAATGATTGCGGATCAGATCGTACTCCGTACGGATAAGTTCAAGTATTTGGGTTCGATCATTCAGAAGGAAGGTGAGTGTGAAGATGATGTCACGCATCGCATCAAGGCGGGGTGGCTAAGGTGGAGAGCAGCGACAGGAGTCCTCTGCGACAAGAAAGTCCCTCTAAAGTTGAAGGGTAAATTCTATAGAGCGACAATCCGACCTGCAATGTTGTATGGCTCCGAATGTTAGGCGATGAAGAAGTCGCTTGAGAGAAGGTTAGAAGTGGATGAAATGAGAATGTTACGTTGGTCGTGTGGTCGCACAATGTTAGATAGAATCGCGAACGGGGTTTTCAGGAACGCGCTGGAAGTGGCGCCCATTTCAGCGAAAGTTAGGGAAGGGAGATTGAGATGGTTTGGCCACGTCCGCAGGAGGCAGACATCTGCTCCGGTGAGGAGGGTCGAGAGTTTATTGGTTGTCGGGGAGAGGAGGAGGCGGGGCCAAGGGAGGACGTGGGAGGAGCAACTGAGATTAGATTTAAAGGCCTTAAACCTTTTCGAGACCATGACTGTTGATAGGTGCGCTTGGAGGCGCCAGATTAGAGTTGTGGATTCTTTTTTAGGGAGCGATGCTGTAGTTGAGAGCCTCATGGTTGGGTTGTCTCGGTTAGCTTTGATCTAGAGCTTTGTATTTTTACTTTTATTGTATATTTTATCCTATTGTCTTTGCGTGTGGTGTATTTTTGACAGGGAGCTGTGCGCAGAGCCAACCTCTCTTTTGTTAGAGCAGCGTTCATCGGGGGTGAAGTAGCCAAATTCCGCTTAGGTAAGTCCCATGTGGATCAAGCCATGGGCTCAGGTATGGCCTCGAGCTTTTTCGAATCATATATTTTCCTTTGTATTTATCACACAAGATTCTGCTGTGCACTAAGCTGGGGGTCTTCACGGAAACAGCCTCCCTACCGTAATAAGTAGGGGCATGGTCTGCGTACATCTTACCCTCCCCAGACCCTGCTCTGAGCGGGATATACTGGGTATGTTTGGTTTGGTTTGGTTTGGTATGAAAATAGCGGGTATTACATCCTACCCCTCTTAGAAAAATTTTCGTCCTCGAAAATAAATGACATACCTCGGTTGAAGAAATTCGGATAACGAGCTTGAAGTTCTTCTTCGCATTCCCAAGTAGCTTCATCTTTACTGTGGTTACGCCATTGGACCTTGACAAACACCTTCTCTTTGTTTCTCAACTGCCGGACTGATCGGTCAAGAATCAGTTCTGGTTGTTCTTCATAATTAAGATCTTTGTTCATCTCCACGGCGGTATAGTTGATGATGTGGTTGAGATCGTGCACATATTTCTTCAACAATGATACGTGGAAGACGTTGTGCACAGCCGAAAGTTCTGGGGGTAAAGCCAAACGGTAAGCTAACTCTCCAATCCGCTCGAAAATATCGAATGGTCCAATGTACCTCGGTCTCAACTTGCTCCTTGGACCAAAACGAACAATTCCTTTGGTAGGAGATACCTTCAGGAATACCTTGTCGCCAACACAGAATTCGAGATCTTTCCTACGATTGTCGGCGTAAGACTTCTGACGGTCCTGGGCTATCTTGATCCTCTCACGAATCTTATCCACCATGCCAACTATCTGCTCGATCATCTCGGGACCCAAAATCCTCCTTTCACCTACCTCATCCCAATACAGTGGTGATCGACACTTCCTACCGTATAAGGCTTCATACGGTGCCATACCGATCGTCGACTGATAACTGTTGTTGTAAGCAAATTCTACCAAAGGCAACAGTCGTTCCCAATTGTTTCCCATATCTAGCACACATGCTCGCAACATATCCTCAAGGATCTGGATGGTCCTCTCGGGTGACCATCGATCACGAGGATGATAGGCCGTACTAAAATTCAACTGTGTTCCCAAGGCTTCTTGCAAACTCTCCCAAAAACGCGATGTGAAACGAGTATCACATCGGATCTTATAGAGGCGGCACTCCATACAACTTAATAATCTCCCTGATATAAAGTTGAGCATACTGATCCATTCGAAAGTTCATCTTAACTGGGATAAAATGAGCTGAATTTATGAGTCGGTCCACAACAACCCAAATAGCATGGTTTCCTCTTTCCGTTCGAGGCAAACCTACCACAAAGTCCATCGTAATGTGTTCTCATTTCCATTCTGGAATATGAAGTGATTTAAGTAATCCAAAGGGGCGTTGATGTTCTACCTTCACTTGTTGACAAACTATACACCTTCTGACAAAGTCTGTCACATCTCTTTTCAAACCTTCCCACCAAAATGTCCCCTTAAGATCTTGATACATCTTTGTACTCCCAGGGTGTACTGTATACGGAGTACTATGTGCCTCCTTCAATATCGCTTCTCTCAACTTAACAACATTGGGCACACAAATCCTCCCTTCATAATACATCGTGCCATCATCGGACACGCTGAAACCCTTATCTTCACCTGAAAGAGTACGTTCTTTCATCTTGACCAAGAAGTCGTCCTGTCCTTGACCTTCTTTGATTTGTTCCCTCGATAAATCTCCGATAATAACCGGCTAATCCCAAGAAGCTGCGAACTTCATTCTCATTACTCGGCACTTTCCAATCATTTACTACTTCTACCTTAATCGGGTCAACCTCAATTCCTTTAGAAGTGACCACATTTCCCAAAAATGCAACTCGGTTAAGCCAGAATTCACACTTATTGAACTTCGCATACAACTTCTCCTTGCACAGTATTCCCAATACTGTTCTAAGATGCTGCTCATGTATAACCTTGGTCTTTGAATATACAAGTATGTCATCTATGAACACAATGACAAACTTATCCAAATAAGGTTGCAATACACGGTTCATGAGGTCCATGAATACGGCTGGTGCATCAGTCAAACCAAGTTTCTGATCCTCGGTTGTCTTCCTCTATGCGAAGTCTAACGATCAGATCTTCCATGCTCATCTCCTTGCGCTTGTGCTTGAGATAATTCTTGAAATCTTTCCAAGTCGAGGGCAGTTTTTCGATCAGAGCAGCCACTTGGAAGGATTCGCTAATGATCATTCCTTCAGCATGGATTTCGTGAATGATCACTTGTAGCTCTTGTACCTGACTCACTACAGTCTTGGAGTCCATCATCTTATAATCGATAAACCGTCCAACAATCCACTTCTTGGCATCGGCGTCCTCGATCTTGTATATATGGTCTAGTGAGTCCCATAATGCCTTGGCTGATTTAGCACTGCTGTATACGTTGTACAGTGAATCGGCAAGGCCATTCATCACATAGTTCCGACACAAATAGTCAGAAGTTTTCCAAGCGTCAATGGCCATCAAAGTTTGTTGGTCACTGTCTTCGTCATATTTTGGTGCATCCTCCTTGAGGAATCGAGACAAGCCTAGAGTGGTCAGATAAAACATCATCTTCTGTTGCCATCTCTTGAAACTCTGCCCGTTGAATTTCTCTGGTTTTTCCGCATGGTTGACCGGAACCGAAACCGAATTAGTTATCGGAACCGAAACCGAATTAGTTATCGGAACCGAGGCAGAGTGGTTCGCTGAACCCGATCCAGTTAGAGGCGCAGCTCCAGTCGCTGAACCCGATCCAGTTAGAGGCGCACCTCCAGTCGCTGAACCCGAGCCAATTTTCTGAAGCGCATCTCCAGAAACGTCCGTAGATAGTGTTGGGTTTTGAGAATCCACATTGCTTAACTTTTCGAAAAAAGATCTGTTTTAAAAGTAAA
Source organism: Orobanche coerulescens (assembly GCA_033398695.1). Classification (NCBI taxonomy): domain Eukaryota; kingdom Viridiplantae; phylum Streptophyta; class Magnoliopsida; order Lamiales; family Orobanchaceae; genus Orobanche; species Orobanche coerulescens. The sequence goes on along the minus strand of CM065818.1, from coordinate 24,670,550 downwards.
CAAAAAAATTTGCTTTAAGATTGTTGAATAATTTTGAAAACCCTTACTTGAAAAATAACAGAATATAAATATATATCGAATATATATTTTATCTAAATCCTGCAAAAAATCGGTTAGCAAAAACGAAAAATTCCCGTTCGCGTAAACGAGCGGAAGGGTTGTTGTTGAGTCCAGAGCATCTGTCTCCTTAAAGCAAATTCGCCCTCACCACGGTGTATGACGTCTGCCTCCCAGGATAAAACAACAGCTCGATGCAGTGAATTGATGATGCGCTGCACCCTCAACAAATTAGAACAAATCTGTCTACTATCACCGACTGAAAGTATTCGAAAGAAAAACGAAGAAGGAAAAAGAAATCTGTCTGGGAAAGGCTCTCGAAGTGCACGTCTGAAGTGTGTAGAAAACGAGCCCCTCAAGCCGGGTATTTATAGGTGAAAGCTGGAGGAGGTTGTGTGCTGGAGGAACACTATACCGACCAGGATTGATATCTGGAGGAACTCTAAACCGATCAGGATTGGTATCTCAATACTTATCCAGATCTGTTTAATTCGATAATTATCAATTAGTTGATGTTTATCCGGATCCGAAAAATTCGGAATTTATTAATTGAGGTATTTTCAGTAAAATAAATTTTTACCGAATAAAATTGCAGTAAAAAGATAACTTCAAGACATATCGCCCAAATCGCCCTTCAACCGAACCGACGGCGGCGGCAGCGGCGCGTGTGTGTGCGCGCGAGGGGCACCTAGTCACACATCCACACATGTCTCACTTTTTGAACATGACTTTGTCCACATCTCCTTATATACTCACAATTTTTCCCTTCTTTTTCCAATGTGGGATAACATCCCAAACTCATTTCTAAAGGGTTCACTTTGCAACATTATATCTCATTCATACCTCAATCATTTTGAGTGTTCTTACATGTTTTGGAAACTTCGTACGGAGTACTACGTATTCCAACTAAGTCCCGACTTTAACTCGTAGTCGAGCCCACTCGAAATTTCCTCTCAAATGGGCTGCTCAAAAAGCCAATTTTCCTTCATTTTTCCAACAAATAGCATATATGTTCCTACCTTTCTTTGATAGATTTGGGCTCTATCTACCTTTTTGGTAGCTGTTGATCTGCCAGAGTTCTCATTTGATTTGAGGATTAATTGAAAAATTAATTGGGTTCCATCCGACAAATAAAAAACAAATAAGGTCAGTTAGGTATTGTTGGGGGCTAACAAAAGCTATTGTGGAGGAAAGCGCCAAGTGTCTTATGAATGTATGATAAAAGTTCTCAAAGTCAGGAAATATAAAAACAAATAAAATAAAAAATAAAAGTAAAATTGTATCGAAAACTACGGCTATTTTTATATATAAATAAAATATTTCATATTTTCTAATAAATTATGACAACTGCTTGTTCAAAAAATTATAAATAAAAATTATAGTTAATTTTTAAGGCAGTTTTTCCAACTTTTTCAGCTTTTAAGAAAGGTAATTCTACATTTACAAAACCGAAAATTTAAGAAAATTGTTTTTAAAAACTGAGAAAGCAATGAAAAATGGGACCATAATCTTGTGGCACTTGTAGAAGATAAGAACACCCCTCCAAAAAAACAAAAAGAAAAACAAGAAAACCTTTCAAATGTTCTTTCCAAACATTATAAGGACCGGGATCCTCTGCACGCAGATTCGGCACGCACACACACACATACCCATGCGGGTGTGTAATCTGATAGTTGGGAGGCAGCATAGCACCGTGCTGCGTTGTAGAGAATCCGAGTCCTGGTAATAAATGGTTTGGTCAGTTGATTCTATCAGCTTTTTCCAAATGTATTCCCTCCCTCCCTCTCTAGTATTGACATATTTTGACCTTTTCTGGTGATTTTTATTTTTGACTATAAATTTATGAAAAAATATACATAGTTATCGTGACATTAATAGAAATATATTTATCATGAAATATAATTTTTAAAATATTATGATTTTACAATTTTATAATTATAAAATTATAATAATTATATTGATCGTGTTGTTAGTTTGACAAAAAAAGATCAAGCGCGCCAACATTAATAGGACGGAGTGATTATCTAACAAATTTAACTGTTTGCAATAGCGGTTAACATATTATTTTTTTTAAAAGGCATCAATTGTATTTTAAATTTTTGTTCTTGGTGATGTTATGATATTATAATAAGAAAAATGATACAATCACAACCGTTGTAACGGTTGTGTTTGTTTTGAACCATTGATGATGTGGGTGGTGGGGTAGGTGGTGGAATAAATAATGAATTTAGTGATAAATGTATGGTGAGATGATGTGTTGTAAAATTTAGTTGTGTAAATTGATTGTGCACGTAGCATTGTTGTTATAATAATTAGTACATAACTCGTTACTATAGGTAATATTTGAAAAACTAACTGAATGATAATTAGGCAACAAATATAGTTAATAATAATCTTAATATAAATAGTGACTAATAAAATATTGAATAATAATATATATAAAAAATATTTAAAAAATAAATTCTACCAACAAAGATATTTTTTCTAATAATATACCAACAATATATTTAATATATAGTTATTTTTAATTTAAAATTTTAATAAGGCCATAATACCTCTTATAGTCGATAAGGATTAAGTTTAAACAATAATTGCAGCAGTCCAATAATTATGACAGCACTTATGAGTTGGGACAGAGACGTTTGAAGGACAAATAAAGCAAAAGCTCTTTATTCTAAAAGCTATAAAGAAATAACAACTCTTGTTATAAAAACACACCCCAATCCCCCAATCCATTTCCCTACAATCACAAGAAACCCCAACACCACCTTTACTTGTGGAGAAAAAAGCCCAAAAAAAAAAAAATCAATTGTTTCAGTAATAGATAAATCTTGAAAATAAAAAAAAAAATCCATGGCCGAGAACAAGGAGGAGGATGTTAGGCTTGGGGCCAACAAGTTCACAGAGAAGCAGCCACTGGGCACAGCTGCCCAGACAGAAAAGGATTACAGAGAGCCACCACCAGCTCCTCTGTTTGAGCCTGGAGAGCTGAAATCATGGTCCTTTTACAGGGCTGGGATTGCTGAGTTTATGGCGACTTTCTTGTTCTTGTATATTACTATCCTCACTGTAATGGGTGTTGGAAGGTCACCTAGTAAGTGTGCCTCTGTGGGTATTCAGGGTATTGCTTGGGCCTTTGGTGGTATGATCTTTGCACTTGTCTACTGCACTGCTGGTATCTCAGGTTAGTGTTTCTTTCTCTTTTTCCTTTTTTTTTTTTTTTTTCCTTTTTCTCTTTTTTTTTGTGCGTGTGTCAGTGTGTGTGTGTGTGTGTTTTCCTTCTTTAATTCTAGTTTTTTTTTTCCTGTTTGTGATCTTCTTCTAGTACAGATTGGCAGCGCATAATTTGATTTGTTTGTATTTTTCTGGTAGGATTTTGGGCTATTTTGTTTGTTCTTGGTCAGTGGATCTTGTTTCATGTTTATAAACATCTTGATATTTTCAGAATCTAATGGGGTTGTTTGTAATCTCAGAAATATTAGTAATCTTTATGCAATTTGCCAAAAATAAAATATAAAAAAAATTAGTGGGTGTGTTTGTAATTTCAGAATTACAGCTTCAGTTTCTTGATTCTCCTACCTTTTTTTTTTTGATATTATTAGCTAAAGAAGTTGTGTATGTATACTTAAATAATTAACAGGAGGACACATAAACCCAGCAGTGACATTTGGTTTGTTCCTGGCAAGAAAGCTTTCACTGATAAGGGCTGTATTCTACATAGTGATGCAGTGCCTTGGCTCCATATGTGGAGCTGGAGTGGTCAAGGGGTACATGGATGGACCATATCAGGCCCTTAAAGGTGGAGCCAACTTTGTGAACCATGGCTACACCAAGGGCTCTGGGCTCGGTGCTGAGATTATCGGCACCTTTGTTCTCGTCTACACCGTCTTCTCGGCTACTGATGCCAAGAGAAGTGCCAGAGACTCACATGTCCCTGTATGGTGTTCTCTCTCTCTCTCTCTCTCTCTCTCTCTCTCTCTCTCTCTCTCTCTCTCCTTTTGCTTTGATTTCAGCTCTCTTGTAATTCAAGTCTGAAGATGTTCCGTGATTCGTTATTCCGCAGATATTGGCTCCTCTCCCAATCGGGTTTGCGGTCTTTTTGGTTCATTTGGCCACCATTCCCATCACCGGAACCGGCATCAACCCCGCCCGGAGCCTTGGGGCCGCCATCATTTACAACAAAGATCACGCCTGGGATGACCATGTGATTAGAATCTCTATCTAAACTCTACAATTGTTATAATTGCCTTTTTGGTTCATTCTGCTGTTTATTAAATGTGTGTGTGTGTGTGTGTGCAGTGGATCTTCTGGGTAGGACCCTTCATCGGAGCAGCACTTGCGGCCGTCTACCACCAGATTGTCATCAGAGCCATTCCTTTCAAGAGCAGCCGGTCGTCTTCTTGCTAAGATGCACCCATCCATATTTTTATTTGATTGCTTTCTTGATTTCCTTTGTCAATGTCTGATTGATTTCCCTCTCATTGTGTGTTGAGCTGTCAATTTGTGTGTAAATTAATTATGAGATTTATGTAATTAAGCTTGCTTGTATCTTACTAGTAAAAGACAACTACCTCTATAATAATGATCTTGAATGGGTGGTCATCCTTTCCTCATCCTGCATTATTACAATTGAAACTTGTGCAGTAGGGCTGGCCAGAAAAAGACCGTCTCCGGAGGACTGCCGACGGTCGGTTGGGGATTGCAAAAAAAGAAATCTGCCAGTTAATATTATGCATACTTTTGTGAATTTATTATTATTAACCAATTGATATTATTAAATTTAATAGGGGTGTCAGGGGTAAAGTGGTCTTTTTAGTAGCGAACTCCAAAAAAAATACCACTATATTATACATCAGTGGTGCTATAATTGGACTAAAATTGTAAAAAAAATGGAGACCAAAATATATTTAGTTTTTTTAGGTGCACACTAATCAAATTATCAAACTACCTTGGAAAAAAAATATTGGCTCCCAAAGGTTGCCGGCGGCGGCTCCTCCGGCGTGCAGACCGGCAAGACGGGTGCACCCCAAAATAAAAAATTGACCTTCACTAGAAGTCGTTGGCAGTCGTACCCACACACTAAAAAATGGCAAAGCCGCCGCAATTTTAAAAAAATGGTCGACCGGCAGCCAAAGGTATGCTGGCGGCTCCGCCGCGTGCTGAGGTCGACTGTTCAAAAAACGCATGGCCTTTAAAGAAAACTTAGCGGCTACTGGAGGTCTGTCGGCCGCAGGCACACGGGCAAGGCCAGTCGTACACACAAAAAGAAATAAAAAAAACTTTCACTAGCGGTGACCCGCCAGAGGTCGGACGGAGAACTCATTAGAATGAAAAAGAAAGTTTTGAAAATTAGTTTTGCCTTTAATTTAATTTCCTAATTATACTTTTAGAAGTTCATTGTTGTTCAAGATTTGATATTATTATTATTAAGTTCAACACAAAAGGGAGATGAATGATAAATTGGTCTTTTCAAGTGCACACTACGACGACGACTAAAAAACATCACTGTCCCTTATATATTACTAGAGATAATCTGTGCCATAATGGCACGGTGGCAGTGCCATAATTAGATTAAACTAATCAAATTACCAGATTACCTTGCTCGAAAAAAAAATATATATTGCTCCCGGAGATCTGTCGATGGAGGCTCCATTGGAGTGCAGACCGGTAGGCGGCCGCATTCAAAAAAGAAAAAAAGAATTGGCTGTCACCAGCAGGCCAGGAAATCGGCTGTAGGTCGGTCGAAAAAAAATTCAATCGCGGACTGCCCTGCCGGAAATAGGCCGACAAACCGACAACAAAGAAAAATGGCTGGCGCCGAAGGTTTACTGGATGCGGACCTACTTTTAAACAGGATGGGAGGCCAGCCACCAAAAAAAAAAAAAAAAATTGTCGGACGCGGCTGCCTGTCGGAAACAGGTCGACAGACCAACAACAAGAAAGAACCGTCTGGCTGCAACATAACAAAAATGTTCGACTGGAGGTTTGCCAGTTGTCGGCGGCTTCCTGCCGGAAAGCAAAAATTGGTTGGCTGTCGGTCGGTGATCCACCGGAGAACAGTGCGATAGTCGGCAAAAAAAAAAAGAAAAACAGATCTATCGCCGGAGCTCCAGTGCCCGGCAGCCGGCTACCACCAGAAAATATTCGTCAGTCGGCCGTAAAAAATGGCCGGCTATACTTACTTTGTGTGTGAGTGCAGGTAACCCAAAACTAGGAAATGATGAAATTCCTGCGGAACCCCAATATGCCATTTTGACCTATTAGTCTAAAAAGGTGGAGAAAATTTGGAACTTTGGCCCAATATGGCCCAAATGAGATCTCCTCTATTTTTGGGCCCAAACTGTGCCGGCATCGTCCGGTTGCGAGTCATAATCTCGACCGCTCATCTCACACTACTTAAACCTAACCCTAGTATCTCATCTCTCATTTCACCACCTCTCTCTCTTCTCACTCTCACTCTCCTCCACTTTTTCATACCGTTTCTTCTGTCCGCCTCTAATAGATTCGCTCCAATCGTCACTGGTTGTTGCAATTCTCTACTTATCCTTTTCGTTCCCCACTAGTATAAAAAAGGGTACTACATGTGAGGGGAAAAAACACTGAAATTATTTACCTTCTTAAATCTGAGGGAAATCGAGACCTTACTCTTCATCTTTGTGAATAGAGCGTGATACTTGAGACGTGATCTTGAGTTATATGGTTTAATCGAAGGTGCTGCACGGGGCTATGGCCGACCGATGCTGGATCGGTGTCTTCTACTTTGTGGAAACAAAATTTCAGTGTCAAATCACTAGAATTCCGACTCTCATGAGATCTCAGCCGCTATAATCATGTTCTAAAAGGGGTTTTCTTAGATTCATCATCATGTGGTGTATATTCCAAAAGAGACATGGAACTTGCCTTCGACAATAGATTGTTGACATTGTCAGGCGAAAAGATTTTATAAAGAACCCCCTTTCATTTTGTTGCATGGGTATAGTTGCAATGGGACGATTATGAATCCAAGAAAATCCCTTTTAGAACACGATTATAGTGGCTCAAATAATATAACCTGATAGTCGGAACCCTAGCCATTTGACACTGAAAATTTGTTTCTACAAGGGAAGAAGACACTCATCCAACGTCGACTGGACACAACCCCAAGTAGCACCTCCGATTAAACCGTATAACACAAGATCACGCCTCAAATATCATTCACTACTCACTAAGATGAAGAGTAATGTCTCGATTTCACTCAGATTTAAGAAGGTAAGCAATTATAGTGTGCTTCTTCCCCTCACCGGCTGAACCCCTTTTATACTGGTGGGGAACGAAGAGGATAAGCATAAAGTTGCAACAATCGGTTATTGGGTTGGTACCACCACTAAAAGGGGGTTGAATAGTGCGGTATATAGTATTGAACTCTTTTTGCGTGCGGAAGTAATAGATAAGTGCGGAAAATAAATGACACAGTTTTGTAGACATTCAGTAATTTGCGTACGTCCTCTCTCCGTCGTATCTTTGTCTATAGGTTCAAGATAAACCTTCCACCTTATCTTCGATCGGTCCATAGTAAATCATTATAATCTTGTCTTCAATCGATCTAAGATAAACTGTTACAATCTTGTCTTCTATTAGTCCAAGATAAACCATTTTTCCTTTTCCGTTGGACAAGGAAACAACCTTTCTAGCTTTCTATTGGTACTAGAAAAATCTCACTAGATTTAAATTATGATTCTAACAATATTGGATCCACGACCCTAATAATACCAATCAAATCTACAATCCTTTCTTTTCTATCGTGTATGGTTGAGTGAATCAAACACTCAAAGCTTTTAAAAATTAAGCTCGATTACACCAACAATAATGTATACAATAATCTCAAATGTATATAGAAGTTCTTTGAAATTGTTGTGTGTTGAATCATAAATAAGGTGGTATTTATAGGCTCCAAAAGCTAACTAGTTGTTGCTGCATGTTCCTTTCATAGCGTGCGATATGCTGTACACTTAGCATGCATTAAGCTCTGTTGTGTACATCAACCTTATATTGTTACGTATATTATCATATGTCCAGTGCAGTCCAGTATCTGTGGTTCTTTCTTTGTGTACCTTTGATCTTCTTATATCGTACGTTAATGTTCATGTAGACGTTGTATCAGTTTGACCTTATAGAATCAATTCAACAGACTGATTATTTCAATTTGAAATATCATTGTGGCCGTTAATACCATGCCTTAGCGTATGTTAATCTTGTAGATATTACGTACATGAAGTTTTTCCTTTAACATGCGTTAACCGTATATGACCGTTGTATCAGTTGACCTTCTAGAACATCCAACGGGTTGATATTTCGTATTTTAAGTCTTCATAGTGTTAAGTACGTTAATGTTGTAACTTTGGGTACATTAACTTCACTGCTTTGATTACTTCTGGTTCATTGCGTATCCTCCGTAGAGTTTGTTATCACGGTCAGAAGTGTCTGTTTGAAATAATCATTCCATCGACTTTTGCTTTACCGATTTTCTTCTTCTTTTGCTTTAATCATTTCATTATATTCATGGTTACCCTTTTTCTTTTCCTTTTCTTTTCTTTCCTTTTGCTTTTCTTTTGGATTTTTCTCCGACTTTTGAGTCTTCGACTGTTGCTGTCTAATTGTTGTTGTTTTTCGATCATAAACACATCATCAAAATCCTTTAATATATTTATGTGGAATAAAATATTCCAACATCGGTAAGGGTTGGAGCGAACCCGTTGGAGGCGGACGGAAAAAAAGGGGAGGAAAACGTGGATGAGTGTTAGGGTTGTATACTGTAAATCATACTTTATGCTTATATTTCCTTATTTCATTGTAACTACCTATGAGAATATTATTTACATGATCTGCATATTTATTCACGTTATGGTTATGCAAATATATTGGCTAATTATTTTATATTGTAGATAATATGGTGTGTTGGTGTCACACGGAAGATCATATTATCGATGCCTTATAAGATAATATAATAGTTCACAACTTATATAATTACTAGACAAATTATATGAAAGGTTGTAATGTATGCCTGATATTAGTGACTATTAGCATGCATTAGCGTATTTGCATACGTTGAACTAGATCGCAGTGAGATAGTATCTTCTGTACTGACTGTAAGAAGAACGTAGGATAAGTATTATTTCTTAATTCTAAGTATATAATATTTAAAAGTGTATTTATAATAGTTATTGCTTTGATTTACCAGGGGTGAGAGTCAAAATGATTGACTCAATACGCTTCGTATCTTGGACAATAATATTATTTATATGATAACTATTATTATAACTAGAAAGTGTGTCCCGACTCGTGCGGGTTGATGATGTGCTCGTGAGGAGCTCGATAATGATTATTATTGGGAGCGTGCAGAAAAACCGAATTCGAAAAACCGAACCGAAAATCCGAAAATCCGATCCGAACCAGTCCGGTGTCTTAGGATCGGATTTTGGATTAGGATTTTACAAATCGAAAAATTTCGGATCGGATCGGATTAAATCCACGAATTCTCGGATTAATCCGATCGATCCGATATATATATATATATATATATATATATATATATATATATATATAAAGAAATTTTTATTATTTCAGGTAAAATGTCAGAAAATTTTTCGGATCGGATCGGATTAAATCAGCAGATATTCGAATTAATTCGATCGATCCGAAATATATAAAAAAATAGAAATTTTTTATCATTTTTCGATTAGGATGTTTATTATTTTTATTACTTTTTAAAACTTCCGGATTTTTCGGATCAAATCCGAAAAAATCCAATCTGATTCGGATTGATCCGAATTCGATCCGAACAATCGGTTCGGATTTCGAATTGAGAAAAAGGTGGTCCGAAATTTTGGATCAATCCGAATTTGGATCGGATCGGATCAGATCGATCCGAATGCACACCCCTAAACCATGCAGATGGATTCAATTCCGATATAATAATAATCTTCGAGGTACTACTCTTGGATAAAAATTAATTAATTAAAGTCGTGAGTAGCTTAAATTAATTAATCGACATTCGATATCTTAAATACGGGAAATAATATAGTTAAACAAGGAGCCCGATTTCATAAATTGAGCTTTGGGTTAGAAGTACAATATTAATTCTTTAGTGGATATATGAAAGACTTAATATGGAAAGTTGGGTTGCACTAGGAGTCCTAATCCTAATTCTCCTTAAGATCCCTTGAGCAGTCCAAAGCCTATAAATAGGATACTACACAAGGGTTCGGCCGTGGCATTATTCAAGTGGAGATTTCGATTTTTCTCATCTTGTGTTTAATTGTAGATCTTGACTTGTGTCTTTGATTCTATAATTTAGATAACACATCAGTTTTCTAAAAGTGACCAAATATTATTAGAAAATAAGAAAGCAAATTGAGAGGTCTCTTAAGAAAGATTTCAGTCGATCCAAGTTGTAGTTCAAGCAAGATTCGGTAGCTCACTGCCCACACATCATCCCGATTAATGCGAGATCATACTCTAGAAGATCTAAAGATAGAAACAAGGAGATCAAAGAGGAATTCATCCAATTCGCTTCAAAGGTAAAGTATTCTAGGATCTAGGTAGAATACCACAAATTATCATTTATAGATGCGTAAATATATTATTTGATTAAATTGCTTATTAGTCTGGGAAATTAATTATTTGACAAGTTTAAATAGAACTGATTTTTATAAAATCAAATTTCATCGCTTCCACTGCATTTATTTCCAACAATTGGTATCGGAGCCGATCTTTAGGTTCAGTTCAATTTAATTAATTTTGTGATTAATTGCTAGCAACTTAAATATTCATATATTATGATCTTTGGAATATTTTGGTAGTTGCAGGTGAATATGATCCAATTATGCTATATGAATTTTATTTTTATGTGTTTTGGTAATTTTACCCGATTTGAGGCATGTAAATATTTTTCTCATAAAAAATCCACGGGTAGAATAGGACTTTATTTTTTCCTTGTAATTTTATTGTAAATTCGATATATTTTATTTTGTGTAAAATTGTAATCAAATTGGAGTACATAAAGCACGAAGGAAAAAGGAGTTCCACGCGATCAGACCATCTTCGGGTCCGACCGCGGGTAGGCGGTCCAGGCCGTGGATCAGGCTGGGTCGGGCAGCGGGTCGGGTCGTCCAGTGTATGGCCCTGTTCGTTTTTCCCCCGATCGGTGCGTCTGTTGGTGCACAATATTTAAATTTAGAATTTTCTTGTGCAATTAATTTGCATGGAAAAGAAAGTTTCTAAATTTGAAACTTGTGTGGACCAACTGGGAAGAAGTGACGAAATGCTTGAAGCAGTAGGAGAAATCGAACCAAAGATTTTCTCGTTATTCAAAACGAGGAATAAAAGCTATGATAATTGGATTTAATTATCCAATTTTTTATTGTTGAGTTTTACTGTTTTGGAGTATGATGTGTATGAATATATGCATGATATGTTTATTGCATGTTAGGACGGAAAAAATAAAAACTTTAAGGCTAAAATAATTAAGTTATTAAATTGATTTTTTTAAAATAAAATCAAATTGGCTCCATAATTAATTTAAATGGTGAAGTAACTAGTATGCGCGTTGACATTAAGGTCTTCCTCCATATCGGATGTGCGAATTATAGGTGCACTAGTTTTAAATTTCAAATGATTACAAAAAGTAAATATTATTTTTTATGATAGGACCTCCCCATCTGTAGGATTATTATTTAAAAGATAATATTTTTAAAATTATTAAATTAGGTGTATTAATTAATAAGCTCCCCTTCAGAGTGTATGTTAACTACACTACTACAAAACAGACTTGTAACAGCAGTTCTGGGGGCTAATTAACAGCGGTTCTGGAACCGCTGTTATATGTACCGCTGTTAATTTTAACAGCGGTTATTGGAACCGCTGTTGTTTTTGACAATTAACAGTGGTTTCTTGTAACCGCTGTTAAACATGCCAATTAACAGCGGTTATAAGGAACCGCTTTAACTGCAGATATTTAATGGCGGTTTCTGCACCGCCGTTATTTTATAATTTAACAGCTGTTTTGAAGGAACCGCTGTTAAAGTTTCAATACATTTAACTGCGATTTTTCCGGAACCGCTATCATTTTGTCCAGATTTTTGCACAAATTTTGACATTATTTTGCACAATCCAGTACCTGAACTCGGATCAAACTGTAATAATCAATAAACCACCAATTCATTGAATTCATACACACCGAAAATGAACTAACCAACAATAAATTCATTGAAAAAGATAATACAAAAAAAACCCACTAATTCATCCAAATAATTCATACAAATATCAAATGTATAATTCATACAAAAACACCAAAATCATGTCGCAAGACGTTTTCGAATCTCCAAGAAATAGTGTCCACAATCAGCTCGAATTTTATGAATAACGTCATTAGACAGTGCTCCAACATTATCAAACATCTGAACATATAAACGTATAATAAACAAACTTTAAATGTAAACGAGTAAACAGTTTTAGCACCAATTCAAGTTAAAAATGTACTACCTCCAATTAACCAACCAAAATACGCGCTCGGGCGATAGTCGACATTCAGTGCATAACATAATAACTCCCAAACTCCATTTTGTTTATTACACAAAAACAAAAGAAGACAAAATTATATGAGTCGCTTTCAGTAAATAAAATCAACACCCACACACATTGCACACACAACAAAACACAACACACACTGCACACATTGATACATATTGACACACACTACGCGCGCACGCACACACACACACACACTGCACAAACAACAAAACACACACACACACACACACACACTACACACACTGTACACACAGTAAAAAAGCACTGCACACTACATACAGTGCACACATAGTGAAACACACACACACACACACACTGCACACAACTTAAACATAAAGGAATTAGAATAAAAGAGGATGAACCAATAATGTTCAAAGTTAATTGTGCAGCGCTCAATTCCGTATTAAATGAAACTCACAATCACTATTAAATTTTAAATCAAATGGTGTATCGAAAAATTCCAACTTCAACTACCTGTCGTAAGATAAGCATAAACGGCAGCATATTAAACACCACCATAGAACATAATAGATTTTAGTAGGGTTTGGATCATAAAATTGAAATGGAAGAAGCTTACGAGTTGAGTTGAAACCATCACGCAATTTCAACTGTATATAACTAAGAACATTAACCAACAAAAATAAGGTATATAATTCGACAAGACAACATCAAGAACTAGACTCAGCAATCGCAAATCGCGACAGTGCACATGCAGATCCAAACCTGGACCCACTGAGAAAGCAACTTTCGGCGCGCGCACACACACACACACTACACACGCTGCACACATTGACACACACACACGCACACTGCACACACACAGACACACTGCACACACAAACAACACAGAAAGAAAAACACCACATACTGACACACATTTGACACACACTGCATATACAGTGCACACAGAGTAAAAAAAGCACACACTGCACACACAGTAAAAAAAACACTGCACACACTGACACCCTGCACACACACACACACACACACACACACACTGTAAATATACACAAACAAGTACACAGGCTGCACACACTTAAACACACACTCCACACACTGCATACACACTCCACACACTGCATAGTAAACACAAACACACACTGCCCACGCAGTAAACACAGCACACAAACGGATACTTCATACACGATATGTTGGGAGAAGGTACTTAAGACGAAAGTTAACATCTATCCCAAAGAGAGAAGATCCTTACGACGTTAACCACGTCTATCCCAAAATAATTCGTGTTTCCAAAAACAATGTTGTCGTACACACTCATATATTTGCACACACAAACACATATATTTACACTCATGTAATTAAATGTATTACCTTGGGATATATCCAACTAACCGCCTGCTTCGATTTACTTGTATGCATACCATCCATGGTCTTCAATGCAGTCACGACACTGTTTAAAAGTAACAATAATAGATTGAGTCGTCGATATAAGATTTTCAAGTAAATATGTTATAAATAAATCTTACTTTTAGAGTATGGCCTTAACGCGGGAGTCGGTCTTATTATGTAATGAGAAAAACCATATTATAGTTCCTCTTATAGGTATAATGACCACAAGTTGCCAATGATGCCTACATTGATAAATGCATTTGAAGAAAAAATATATTACTAAACTATGTCGTAAAAAAAAACTATGTTGTAAAAAAAATAAAGAAATAGTTTTGTTAAAAAGAAAATAATTTGAAAGTTACAATCTTTAACTTACTTATGATGGTAAGATCCCATATATATTTGCTTCTTCGACTCAAGCATACGCGCCGATATATATCTCGAGATCTCCTCTCCCCTATATCCCATTGTATGGATTGAGAATCAAAATATCCATATAAATCCTAGTCCATCGTGCCCACATTCATATTAGCCAAATACATAATTTGTTAAGCAAATTATTAATATAAGAACCTCAAACTACGAATGTAAAAGAATTTCATAAAGGAAATTACTCACATAGTCCAAAGTTGTACAACTGATAAACTAAGCCACTCTTTTCCTTGAACGATCTCTAAAATATGAGTGTGAACGATGTACAATGGAACATCATCACCACCACAGCCAAAGATAGATGCATCCCACGGCATTGGTAACGGATTATTGTAAAGACTCGACGCAACACTAAGTAAATCTTTCATGATGTCATCTTTGGTCCTCGACCCGTCATTGTGACGAGCCTGCTTCCTAGGTCGCTAAATATCCTGTTTCATATAGTAGAGTGTAAAATACAAGTACATTTGAAATAATTTATTTTGTTTGCCTTTGAAAAATCGGAGATAACAAAATCTTGTGGCCATGCAATAAATCCACCTAAACCTTCCCCCATGACTCTCACCTCATCAGTCGCCACAGGGACTTCAGCGCTGGCATCTACGGCCTCCTCAACCACTACCGTAACCAAATGAGCTGGTAAAGGAGCACAATGTAGGGTCGAATTGCCCTGAATAACCCTACCGATAGCAACTAGACGGGGAGGATGCTCGTCCACATAAAATCCAGCTCAAAGAGTGTCTTTAGTCGGAGTCCTCTCTCCGGAAGGGATGACTAGCATCAACACAACTCCCCTTCGTGCTGACATGAGTAACCTCATCAGATGTACGAATATCAACAGGCCGCTGGGAACTAGCACCCATTGTATGGCCGAATTCTTTCATCAAATTCTGTGTGACATCAAGGGTGATCTTCTTCCTTAGCTGCTCCAACACATCTTCACTTACAGAAGACGTCGGTACACATGATCGCCCAAAGTAATCTCGAATACCACACCAGAACTGATGCCACGAACACGACCAGGGTGCTCGGTCTCCCAATGGCAGCCACCAATATATCCTGTCGTCCCTCAGGAATGAAGGTACCTTGTGTATAGTGCTCTCCAAATAATCCTACAAAAATTTAATTTGGCACCATATAACAAAATTTTGAAATATGTAAACAACTAATACAAGTTGATGAAGGAGAAAAAACAATACAAAAAATGTAGATATAAGTAATTGGGTAGAGAAAAGTAGTTATTTACATTTAATAAAGCAAATATTTTACCTCAAATTTTTAGTGTTTGCTAACACTTAGCAATAAAAAGTGGAGCTTTTTATTTTTCTTACAAAAAAAATAATTCTTCAAAAAGAACTTACAATCCTCTCGACAATCTCTCGTGCAACATCGGATGACGTACCCCCCCCCCCCCGTCTTTTTGTATGACCAAGCTTCCACCTTTGATGGCGCGTAGGTGGAGACCGAGAATCAATAACAATATCTTCTCCAGATTTAGATGCTTGTTGACGCTCCTTCATCTTCCTCTCCATGTCCCGTACTTCCACCAAGTCGTACCCTCCTCAAGCCATATTATGCGGAATGTTCATTTTTGTTAATTCCTGTTTCTTACTTCTTTGGTCCTATTACAAGTATCAAATGACCCATAAATAATTTTATAAATAGTTTCAAATTTAAATTTTTTTTTTACATTTTATGTTCTTAATTAGAAATTGGTTTATTTGATTATTGTAAAATTATTTTCAGATTATTGTACAATCCTTTTATGAATATTGTAATATATATTATAAATATTTTCAAATTTAAAATATTTTTTTATTTCAGATTTTATGTTCTTAATTAGAAATTATTTTATTTGATTATTGTAAAATTGTTTTCAGATTAATGTACAATCCTTTTACGAATATTGTAATATATATATATATTATAAATATCTTCAAATTTAAAACATTTTGTTATTTCAGATTTTATGTTCTTAATTAGAAATTGTTTTATTTTATTATTGTAAAATTTATTTCATATTATTGTACAATCTTTTTATGAATATTGTAATATATATATATATATTTTCAAATTTAAAACATATTTTCTTATTTCAAAATTTATGTTCTTAATTACAAATTATTTTATTTGATTGTGTGTTCATTATTTTCAGAGTTGAACTTAAAAAAAAAAACTTAAAATATTTTTTTAGATATACCTCCCAAGCGGAGTTTTCACGAATCTTTTTGAAGTCTCTCCAGTCCTCCTCGGAGATACCATACTTATCACAAGGAAACTTCCTTTGCTTGGACCATATATGTACTCACGGTCAAATCAGACTTAAACTGCCTCAATTTTACGCCAATTAACTGTAAAGACTTCTTTTGGAAATGACCAAGATTGCTAATCTGGCTAACATCAAAATTGGCCTACATATTGACAATAAAAACTAGAGTTAGCCACACATATTACACACACACACTGCCACACAGACACACACTGCCACACAACGGAACACGACACACACATAATTTTTAATACAAAAAGAGAGTCATGCACCAATATACCCTGCCACAACATTTCTTTATCCGACTTGTCGGGTACATCCTTCCAACTCTTGTACAATATTGACACATGATCTTTGGCAAGTTTTCCCAAGTACGTATTTAACTTCAATTTGTGTTCGTATTTGATCTTTCCCCATACTGGATCAATGTCAAGAGGTAATTTTTTTCCGTCAACACGACATTTCGACATACTTCTATATCGCGTGGGATTTCTCGATGTAGAAGTACTACGTGGATGAGAATCGGGAGACCAGGAGGAATGAGGAGAACGAGCGGGGGAGGAGTGTGAGGGGAACGCGAAGAAGACGCCATGTGCCTGCCTAAACAAATAAATTTAATCATCAACCACAATATACACTGCACACATTAAACACACACACACACACTACACATATAAAACACACACACACACTGCACACTGCATATACTACACACTGCAATAAGAAGATATGGGCAGTAGCAATAAGAAAAAAATTTGGGCAGCAGCAATAAGAAAATCTGGGCAGCTTTCAAATTGAAGTTTCAACTTTCAGGTTCCAACACACAAGTAGAATGCAAATCTAGAAACACAAGTAGAGTCTAATAGACAGCAAAAAAAAAAAAAAATACAAACAATGCAATCAATTAATCAAACATAGTCATCAAGCTCCAAATCTTCATTTGTCTTGGCATAGGTGGTTTATTCATGAGTAGAAAAAATACAAACAATGCAATCAATTAGTCAAACCTAGAATTAACTTTATACTACGTCAACTATGGCTTTGTCATGATTGCTAACTCTATCTGCATGAACTGTCGCGAGAAGATCCTTAAGACGGAAGTTAACATCTATCCCAAAGGGAGAATATCCTTAAGAAGTTAACCGCATCTATCCCAAAATAATTCGTGTTTCACAAAATAGTGTTGTCAAAAGCAAGACACGCAATTAAACACACACACTCAGCTAAATCGATTAAATTATAT
The DNA here is from genome assembly GCA_033398695.1 of Orobanche coerulescens. Taxonomy (NCBI): domain Eukaryota; kingdom Viridiplantae; phylum Streptophyta; class Magnoliopsida; order Lamiales; family Orobanchaceae; genus Orobanche; species Orobanche coerulescens. Next base: position 24,652,635 of record CM065818.1, on the reverse strand, counting down.
GACAAACAAGAATAAAATAATACGTAAAACTACATTACACACTCACATACACATAGTGCACACGCAGATACATTACATACACAAAGCACACAACACAACACATACTGCCACACAAACAATACACACACACACACACAACACATACAGCACACGCACACACACACACACACACAACACACAACACACACTGTCACACACACATACTGCCACACAAACGATACACACACTCACACACACACACAACACATAGAGCACACACACAACACACACAATACACACACACAGTGCCACAAACAATACACATACATAACACACACACACATCACATAACACAACACACAACACAATACAGCCTCACACACAATACACATACACACACACACACACACACTGCACACACACACTGCCACACCAATACATGCACATACACACACAACATGCACACATAGTAAACACACACAACACACAACAATCCTTAAAGACTATATACAATTACCAAATAGAAACAAGGAAGAGAGTTTGGAATAGTTAATTGATTTCAATGTAGAGGACCGCAGTCGATTGCGAAGCGTCGGGAGGTTGCGGAGGTCACGGAGGTCGGGAGGTCGCTGGAGGTTGTGGGTCGATTGTGAAGCATCGGGGAGGCAGAGTCGGGGGGAGTCACAAGCGTCGGGGAAGAAAGAGAGGAAAGAAAGAAGAAAGAAAGAAGAAAGAAAGGAAACCGGTTAAAAATAAAGAGATCATTAACAGCGGTTTTGAAGAAATGTTAAAATTAAGAAAATAAATGTTTAACAGTGGTTATGAAAACAACCGATGTTAAAATATGAACTCTGACTGCGGTTCCCGAAAACCGCCGTTAATTGTCGGACTTTAACAGCAGTTGTTACTATAATCGATGTTACATTTTCATGATATTTACAATGTGTGCCACCGAACAAATTTAACAGCGGTTTTTGCATAACCGATGTTAAATGTCCACTGTTAAATGGTTATTTTGTAGTAGTGTTAATACATGCCCAAGAGTGTAATATTCGGGGGTAATTTTTTTTTTCGTGTTACTGTTGAGTTGTACGTATTCATTTGGAATTGTACAAGTGTTGTTGTTTGGACCGATACAATGTATATTGTATTAGAATATTTTGGGATCGAAATATTTATACTGGTCGTCGGTTTGGTTTCGTCGTTTGGTTGTTGCTTGGCGAGTTTGGAATTTTGGCTAAGTATATAGCCATAGCGTACGCTACCTGTGTAGCATTACGTACGCTGATTTGTTGCGATTACGTACGTTACACCCTGAGGTTACGTACGTAATGCGTGATAGGTGGTAGGAAACTTCCTCGTGGTCAACTTTCGGGGCGAGGGTATCTTTGGGGTATCATTTATATATATATATATGTCAACTTTTGAGATCCCCCTCACGTTCCTATCCCTCACCTTACTCCCTCATGCCATATTATATATATATATAATACATCATCACCACCTATCATCTTCTCCCTCATCTCTCTCTCCCTCTGGCCAGCTCATCTCTCCATCACCTCCCACTCTCTTTTTCTTTTTTTTCTTCTTTCTTCTTGCTGCCATCTCCCTCTCTCGCCATCTTCTCTCGTCCTCTCTCCCTTCTCTCCATCTCTTTCTTCTTCTGGCGAGGTGGAGCTTGAGGACGGGCGGCCAGCTTCTTCATTTTTTCCGCGAGGTAGAGCTCGGCGGCAGCGGCTCGCGGCCCGGAGCTCGGCGGCGGCCTGGTCGGAATTTCCGAATCGGAAGGCGCAAATCCAGTCAGCTGTTCGTCGACATCCGATTCGAACGGAGAATCCAGTGCATTTTTTTCTTCCGCGAGACGGAGCAGGCACCGGCGATCTTCATGGTTTCCGGCCATGGACGGAGCTCCATTGATTCCGGCGACCGGAAGTGGTTTTTGTCCGGAACGGACGGCGGAACGGAGTTTTGACATACTTCCAGCGAGGATTTGCAGACGGAGATGGTGAAAACCGGCCATAGACGAAAACGGACCGGAGTTGGACGAAGTCCGGGTCAATTTTTCCGGGTCGATTTCCGCATGGGAGTTTTCTCTTTCTTCTTTAGGATGGCGATCGGCTCCTGGTAAGCTCTTTGTTTTGTATGTGGTTAGATGTGTTATATATATATATATATAGTGCAGTGGAGTGTGTGTGTTGTATATATATATAATGTGCAGTGGTGTGTGTGTGTTGTATAAGAATATATATATATATATATATAGTGTGTGCCGTGAAGTGTGTGTGTGTGTGTGTCTCATGTGGGTATAAATATATTTATATATATATATAGATATTGTGGGTTGTATTGTATATATATATTATTATATATATATATATGTAATATATATATATATATATATTATATATACGTATGTATACGGATAAATACGAGTATAGTATGTGTTCGTGTTGGAATCGGAATTATCTATTGTGTTGTTTTTGGTCGATATCGTGTTATCGAATGAATTGTATTTCATTCAAGGTTGTTCGAGTGCTTGTGATTGTCGGAGGACGCGTTGATCGATTCGTGGTAGGACGTTGATCGTGGAAGGACTTTCTCGCCTTCGGTTTGAGGCAAGTTTTATACTTGTACTGGTAAATGAGATTAATGTTATCATGTATGTGTATGAATGTGTGTATCATTTCGAGACTTGGTCTCTTTATGATTTTGTTGATATCAGGGGATTGTTCGATACGATACCCTTCGGCAAATTATGCCAAATATTATTGTTGTCCGTAAATGGCCGGTTTAAGGCATTACGGTACTTGTTGGTAATATTGTTGTCGATAGCCGGTTCGCGGTATCGACATATCGATTGTTATTGTTGATTGATGTTTCTTTGAGATATTGTTGTTGATAGCCGGTTCGCGGCATCGACATATCGATTGTTATTGTTGATTGATGTTTCTTTGAGATATTGTTGTTGATAGCCGGTTCGCGGCATCGACGTATCGATTGTTATTATTGATTGATGTTCCATCAAGATATTTTTTGTGAATCGTCGTTATTGATATCAGTGTTTTTCTATTGATGTCGTTTTGGCCGATTGAAGGCATTGACGTATCCGATTATCATCTTCGTTATCGGTAACCGATTAAAGGTGCCGAGACATCCGTTGCACAATTGTTATCGGTTAACCGTTCTGAAGGTAATCGATATATTGAATTGGGATTATCAAAGATAATTCCCATCAGTTGTATAATTATTATCGATTGTCCGCTCTAACGGTAATCGATATATTGAATTGGGATAATCAAAGACCCGTTGTCAAAAAGATAATTCCCATCCGTTGTATAATTGTTATCGATTGACCATTCTACGGTAATCGAAGTATTGAATTGGGATTATCAACGATAATTCCCATCCGTTGAATTATTATTGTCGTGTTGACCGATTCAAGGCAGCACACTATTATTCTTGTGAACTCGGTAATTTTGTGATCGTTGAAGGTTGAGGATTTCCCGAACTGTTGTGTTGTGATCGTTGCTCGTGTTAGTTGGTCCTCAGGGATTTTGATCCCAGGATGGTTGTTTTGAATATTGTTGGTCGTGTCGATCTTTCATTATTCGTGTGTCATCGTTCACTTGGTGAGTCGTATGATTTGTTTTGGATGTGTTATCCTTTGAGTTTCGTTGTCATGTTGTATCGTGACATATCCGGAATCATATATGCGTTCCGATTGGTTATTGTGTAGGATTTTTAGCCAGGCACATATAGTCATTGGCGGATATTATTCCGCATTGAACTGTGCACACGGGACGTAGTTTCGTGAGGCTAATTAGGTACATTGTCCTACGTATATTCTGGATTCCATATACGGGGCGGACATGTGCACGGACACATTTCCGGATCGGGCGTACTGTGATGTCCATCTTTTGAGCCATAAACTTTGATCGTCCATAGTATTGGATGAGTTTGACGTTTTGTGATTGAGCGTTCATACGCCTGAGGGGTATGTTCGACAGTCATGTTTGTTTCTTTGAGATCTGTAATGTGATGATTTACTTGGTGTTCGGCTTTCAGGCCATCGTGATATTTTGGCAGCTTCGGGCTGTTCGGCTTTCAGGCCATCGTGATATTTTGGCAGCTTCGGCTGAGGGCTTTTAGGCCATTTTGATGTATCGGTATTTCCGTTGGAGCCTTCGGGCATTGTGATCCTTATTTATTTCAGCGTTGGTTGATTTACCTTCGGGTAATGTATTGTTGTGTTCTATATTGATGATTCGCCGTTGGGCACTTATGTTCTAACCTATTTGAGCAGGTATTGATCGTATGCCGTGGGCATAGTATTCCACGAATGCTCGATTCTTACTTTGGTTTGTGAGCATCTCGTACTACCATTGTTGTACTATTTATTCTGCCTTTGGATGCATATCATGTTGTGCATGTACTTGATATTCATTATACTGGATGACTGACCCCGTGGGGGCGGAACATGTTTTCATGTTTTAGGTACTTGCGAGGAGAGAGTTGAGACACAGGGGCATGACGATGGCGACGAGGCATTCGAGCGATACTAGTCCGAGATATTTTGGTGTTCATGTTGGTCAGACAGTTGGAGTACTCCCATTTTGTTCAGTCGTTGTCGTTTTGTATTATCCGAGCAAGGCTCGTGTATGTTGTTGTATTTAATTTTGGCCATGTAGGCCCATCCTTGTCGTTGAAATTCCATATCGGAATAGTATGTCGGACGTCATAGTAGGGTCTGTGATCTCCTATTTTGGACAGGTTGTTGTATTTTAGTCGTGTTCGCCTGGTGGATCACCTGGTGTGGGGGTCCACGGCACTGTAATGACCCAATGGGATTTGGGAGTGTTACAAAGAGGAACCAACTATTAATTTTACATATCATAACGTAAATTTACTACATAGTAAAATTTAAGACGTTAAACTCTACTTGAAAAATGTGTGTGTAAACGTTCACACGATTGTGGCTTGCATATGCGGATTTTTTGAGGTGTTGATTGCTAGCATATATATTGTGTTTTGAGGGTTTTCAATATATTTTGCAATTATGTGATGAATGTTTTTAATTTTATCTCAGATGTCTTTCAATCCATTTGCTGTAATTCTCAAACAAACAAACTTGATAGCACTAACTTTGCTGATTGGAAACGTATTCTTAATATTGTCCTGACTGCTGAAGAACACAAGTTTGTTCTAACTAAGGAATGCCCATTAGAGACAAATGCGGATTCGACACCCGATAAGGTGAAAGAATACCGCAAATGGAAGAAATCTGATGAGATGGCTTGCTGTTACATCTAGACTTCTTTAGCAAATGTATTGAAGCATCAGCATCAGAGTATGGGCACGGCCGCGGAAATGGTGAAAAATCTCGACGATATGTTTGGTCATCAGAACCCGGCAGCTTGGCAAAATGCTATGAGGGTTTTGATGACGACCCAAATGCCTGAAGGAACCCCAGTAAGGGATCACGTTCTAAAGATAATTTCTCATCTAAACAAAATTGATATCTTAGGGGCTACTATCGATGCAAAAATGCAGGTTGATATAATCATAGGCAGCTTACCAGAAGTTTTGAGCAGTTCCGCCTAAACTACAATATGAATCGTAGGGAGTATACTTCGGCGGAATTGCTGACAGAACTTCAAGCTGCGGAAGGACTCTTCAGACAAGGGTATCAAGTTCTTGCGGCAACTGGTGTTTCAACTTCTAAACCGAAGTGGGGCAAGAGAAAGAAACAAGTGGGTCAGAAGCAAGTGGCAACTCTCAAGGTAAAAAGCAAGGCTCCTCATCCTCAGGCGAACAAAAAGCCAAAAGGAAAGTGCTACTGTAACACCCCCAAGTTATTCAGGGTATATTACAGCGCCGTGAGCCCCGCCGTGGGACCCACAAGGCTAAACATACGCGGAACTATAAACTTGACCGATAAGGTCTACATACAATAGAATGAAAGACGAAACAAATGGTATTCAAAACCATAACCAATGAAACCATATACATCACTGCACAAATCAATACCTCGGAAACACAGGCCGGAACATCAAGGGAACTGAAATACAATACTCGAGTATTAAAAATCCATTCCAGTACAACAACACTGAATGGAGGAATCCAAGAAAATAACCGGAGACAAGACACAGTATCACACTTGCCCATCATTTTCATGCCGACCCGATACCCGTCTGTCCGCTCTCCTGGAACCTGAAATACATGAAACGTATTTCCCCCATAAAGGGGTTAGCCGTCGAATAGCTAGCGCAAGTATAACAATATGAAACATGATACTCCTCGACAATAAAGTAAATGTAATCCGTCAATTCATCAATATCCGTCAATTCATCAATACAAGACTAGTATTCCGGAATGACTAAAATCTCAAGACGTATGTGAATGCCGTAAAAACGGTTCGTTCATATCATACGCCGTTACATGTAGGAATGCCGTCAAAACGGTTCGTTCATTACATGCCAACATTATTTCATATGAATGCCGTAGAAACGGTTCGTTCATATCAACCATGGAATCGCACCAGAGGCTACGAAACCCTCAGAGGACCATAGGCCCGTCCCGGAGTGGCTAGAAATAATCATACCATCAATATTTCATACTTTCAAAGTCGAGAACGTACAATCATAAAGGTATACTTGCCTTAATAAACGTTACCGAAGATCCCGAAGAACACGGTTCGACCGGGAAGCTTGAACCACGAAGAAGACAACGAACGGAAGGGTTCCGACTTGAGTTCTTCACAAGGATTTCGTCCCTAAGTCATATCAATGATAAATCAACAATCGTACGATGAATAATAATCGTACAACGCACAAACCCCCCCCCCCCCCTCTTAGACATTTTGTCGGACACCTTCAAGGCGTCGACTAATAACTCAACCGAAACGACGAATCAATACACTCCAACCGTGGAATAACGATGGAAATGATAGAATGCACCTAAATCATCATCAATCCATCACTAATCTAAATTACTACGGATTAAAAGGATGAAGTCAAACAAAATCCCCAATTTCCAACACAAAATTCGAAGTGTTCTTGAAAAATCTTTCAATAATACGATGAATACTCCAACAAGTCCATAATCATGCGTATATCACTTCATACCCCATGATTTTAACATCCAAAACATCATTACCCAATACAAAATCGAAATCCAAGATGTTGAAGAAATTACCTCTTGAAGATCCAAGCACTATGATTCGAAGAACACGCGATAGAACGATGATCCGGGCTTAAAAATCGAAAATAGATGAAGAGAAATCACTCACTCAAGTGATAGGTGGAGAAACATCTTCCTCTCAAATCTCCTCTCTCGCCCAAGTGAAGAAATGGGAAAAGTATAGGTTGAATCGCACAAAAAACGCAGATATAGGGGTAATCTGTCATGTGTGCTGCGGCTCAGTATATGTGTGCCGCGGCACAGGCCCAAAATTCGCTCCTGTGGCTCGCGGTGCCGCGGCTCAGCCAGTGTGCCGCGGCACCGGTACAGCGCTTTGGACGAATCTGGAAAATGAGAGTGACTTAGCTATTTCGACCATAACTCCCTCGTCTGGACTCCGATTGACTCACCGTTTGAACCATTGGAAAGATAACTCGATGCTTTATAATATTGCAAATATTCAGAATTTTTTGGAGTTTCCAAGAATTTACAGTGATTTAACAAAGTCGAACTCATACGTGGGAAAGTCGCTAAAGAACACGGAATTCAACAGAACGATACCGAAACGAACTCGGATGACAAAAAGTGTAGAATTAATCATTCTCGGGATGACGAAACGGTCCCAAGCAAGTTGTCAAAAACGGACTTCCGCCAAAAATAGAAAATTTCCAGGAAACAAAATTACGGGTATTACATTCTACCCTCCTTAAAAGAAGTTTCGTCCCGAAACTTAAAACAGGCAGGGAGAAGAAATATTTCGCCAGGAAAAACTCAACGAGATACACAAGAGCCGAAACTTACGCCCAAACGGCGAATAATCAATATAGAACACAACAATACATTACCCGAAGGTAAACCAAACCAATGCCGAAAAAGATACGAATTCACAATGCCCGAAGGCTCCAACGGAAATACCGATACATCACAATGGCACGAAAGCCGAGCCCCAAAGTCAGAATCATCACAATACAGATCTCAAAGAAGCAAACGTGGTATCGGGCATACCCCTCGGCGTATGAACAACCAGTCGCAAATCGTCGGACATATCCAATACAACATGGACTACGAACGATCAATCAATAAAGCTCAAGAGGGACATCACAGTACGCCCGATCCGGAAATGTGTCCGTGCACATGTCCACCCCGTATACGGAATCCAGAATATACGTGTGACAATGTATCTAATTAGCCTCAAGAACTACGTCTCGTGTGCACGGTCCAATGCGGAAATATCCACGCATGACCATCGAGTGCCTGCTAAAAATCCTACACATAACCAATCGGCACGCAGACATGATTCCAGATATGCCACGATACAACATGACAACGAAACTCAAGGGATAAAACATCCAATACGGATCATACGACTCACCAAGTGAACGATGACACACGAATAATGAACGATCGATACGACCAACGATATTCAAAACAACCATCCTGGGATCAGAATTCCCTAAGGACCGATTAATACGAGCAACGATCACAACACAACAGTTCGGGAAAATCCTCAACCTTCAACGATCACAAAATTACCGAGTTTACAAGAATAATAGTGTGCTGCCTTGAATCGGCCAACACGACAATAATAATTCAACGGATGGGAACTATCCTCGACAGTCCCAATTCAATACTTCGATTACCGTAGAATGGCCAATCGATAACAATGATACAACGGATGAGAATATTTTTGACAATGGATGGGAATTATCTTTGATAATCCCAATTCAATATATCGATTACCTTAGAACGGTCAATCGTTAATCAATGATACGATAGAATAGAAGTCCCGGTGTCTTAAACCGACCACCGAAACGGAGATGACAAAAGGATATATCAAACGTCCCCAATCGGTTAACGCAACATCATAGCAAATGCCCAATTTGACGACAAAGATTCAACGATGTCTCAGAACGACATTAATCGCGAACAATAATAATCGATACATCGATACCGCGAACCGGCTATCGACAGCAACTTTACCAACAAGTATCGTAATGCCTTGAACCGGCCATTTACAACCAACAGTAACATTTGGCATAATTTGCCGAAGGGTATCGTATCAAACAATCCCCTGATATCAACAAAATCACAAAGAGACCAAGTCTCGAAATGATACACACATTCATACACATACATGATAACATTAATCTCATTGACCAGTACAAGTATAAAACTTGCCTCGATATCAATACAACGAACTGTTACCAATTCAGTCGCTTTCGTCTTACGAGTCTCGACTAAGTTAATCTACGAACCCTTCAACCTTAACCGCAACACAAAAGTCATAATCTATGATCAAACATCATATCTTACTGTAAAACGAAGGATTGATAATCAACCGGTTCGATGACGACCAATATCAATACCACCAAACCACGAACTCAATCGTTTCACCATATCTCGACCAATCATAGTCCGAATCGGCCCAACTCGGACCCTCACGAATCCATGTCCACAATACGAGCCAAATCCGATGATCATATCAAGAATCAATTCGACCAATAATAAGGGTCTAAATATTATCGGTTCAAATCTCATTTCTTAAACACTAATTGAAAAGGTTCCCTTCTCGTAAATCCGTTAAATTTTCCGATGATCATCGTTAATTCTAACCATCCAATTAGTTCAAGATTATAGATAATCATATTTTAAGGTTATCAAACACTCCAATCATTCGATTTGAATATTTGCTCCGTACGTATGGGCTTCCAAATTCAGAGATGAATAATAGTCTCATCAAGCTCATAATCACATTCATATTTCCTATACGAATATTATTTCCAACACATAGTTTAGCTCTAGATATGAATATTCCATATTCATATTCAAAACATCAACACTTCTTAAAAATTTTCATCACCTCGTATAATTCAAGAGTTCTTCAAGAACATGAAATATCCGAAATCACGTCGAACAACATATCCGAGGTATATATCTCCATGTTACCATTTTCTTCATCATGTCATTCATACAACCTCAAGAATCACAATGAACCCTTATCGTCATATGAAGAAGATCTCAAGAATCATATCAACATCCGAAATCTCTTATTACGATTCCAATAAATCTCGTATAGCATTATCACATGATACCATATAATACCTCAATACCGAATACCTTCCCGTACACAATCTTCTATGTACGATTACCACAAAACATACCTCTATACGGACTTCCTTCCGAAATGTATACCATAGACCAAGAATATCCAAAATGACATCAACAATATCCGAATACTACAATCTTCACCCCAAACCTTACGGGAGTATTACACGCCGTAAACCCTTCTCACAAGGATTTACCAGGCTAAGCACAATTTTCCACGTCATTTCAAAAATGTCAAAAAGACTGATGACGGTAATATTTTTCAAATACTAAAAAAAATCATTCTCCAAATACCGTCAAAACGATCAAGGTTAAAATGCCAAAAACTCAGTTTAGGGAATCGGTTTTACAAAATAAAATTTTAGTTGGCAAAATACCAAAAATCCATTTCAAAAATACTCACGCCGCGGATAAAAGTACAGTCCAATTTATGCATTTTCATTGAAATAAGACGAACATCAAAATACACGATTCCCAACATACTCCCTCCCAAGTAGTAATCCAAAAAGAAAAAAAATGAGCCACTATCAAAGGGATACGAGGATTACCTTGTATGGACGAACCACGAAGAAAGAATAATTGAACTTCATTCCAAGAATCATTAAATCATCATAGTCATCATATGGCCTCAAGAACATCAAGATCTCTATGATTCCATAATCATAATCAACATATTCAAAGCATATCATTATCTTCCTTCAACATAAACCTCATAGAATATGGATAACACAAGAAATCACTTCAAGAATCAACAATAGTTCCATAACCAAGCTCTAATTCCATGATTCCAAGCTCACAATCATGTTAAAAGCGTTTAGAACACTCTTAAAAGTAAAGAGGGACGAGTTTTGGAGAGAAATATCTCAAAGGATCGTGAGAGAAATGAAAGGCAACACTTCAATATATAAATTGCACTCTCATTACGTACGTAAGTGTCCTTTCTTAACGTACGTAACAACTTTAACGTGCGTAATCCAATATCCATAACGTACGTAACCAACTCACTGTCTCATTCCGTGCGGTCCATTACGTACGTAACCCATACCATAAAACGTACGTAATATACCAGTTGACTTGCTACGGTACAATGGTTGTGTTACGTACGTAACACGTCCTGTATAACGTACGTAACACGTCCTGTATAACGTACGTAAAACGTATGTTGACTCACCTGTCAACATCCTCCGCCGAAAGTGCCGAAACAGGGTCCCACCTGCCGACCAGGACTCGGTTCTGTCCGATGCCTTCGTTACGTACGTAATACCTTAGCCTTAACGTACGTAACCATGCCAATCTTACGTACGTAATCTCACCTTATTAACGTACGTAATAATTCCATTCTTAGCCAATTTCAACAATTCCTGTCCAAAGTCATGACATACCAAATACGAGCATACGGCAAAATCAATACATATACTCAATTCAATAACATTTTCAAACGTTCACAACGTCCTCGAGCATAATTAACCATCCACGATATCCAATATATAAATGAAAAAAAAATATATATCCGGAAAATCGGGGTATTACACTCTACCCCCCTTAAAACTAGGTTTCGTCCTCGAAACTTACAATCACTCGTACAAACAACATTTCAACGGGAATTCAATTTCACCAAGAATTATCGAATAATTCGAACAACATACTTACAAGTCCGCGAAGTCGAAGATCTCCCGTGATACTAGCATGCGACTCCTAAACAAAGTCTCAACATAATACCGATACACACCATTATCGAAATTAGCAACTTAACAAAATCTCAAGGAAGAGTTCACGTCCGTGACCACGGCCACGATTCTTCCTACTTTCAGCCAACATTCTGAAGGGCACATACATGCGTAAGTATAATCCGAATCACACATTCTCGAAGTGACCAATTTCCAAGAATACCAAGCTATAAACGAAACGATTACGAAGAATACAAGAAGAGTGAGAGGACTTACAAGTACCGGTCGCACTGTGATGATGGCAGAGTAGTGATACTGTGGGCAAATGCCGACTCAATCGACCCAAAAGACCGACAACCTAGGTATCCATAAACCTAAGCTCTGATACCATATTCTGTAACACCCCCAAGTTATTCAGGGTATATTACAGCCGTGAGCCCCGCCGTGGGACCCACAAGTCTAACCATACGCGGAACTATAAACTTGACCGATAAGGTCTACATACAATAGATTGAAATACGATACAAATGGTATTCAAAACCATAACCAATGAAACCATATACATCACTGCACAAATCAATACCTCGGCAACACAGCCGGAACATCAAGGGAACTCAAATACAATACTCGAGTATTAAAAATCCATTCCAAGACAACAACACCGAATGGAGGAATCCAAGAAAATAACCGGAGACAAGACACGATCACACTTGCCCATCATCTTCATGCCCCGATATACCCGTCGTCCGCTCTCCTGGAACCTGAAATACATGAAACGTATTTCCCCCATAAAGGGGTTAGCCGTCGAATAGCTAGTGCAAGTATAACAATATGAAACATGATACTCCTCGACAATAAAGTAAATGTAATCCGTCAATTCATCAATATCTGTCAATTCATCAATACAAGACTAGTATTCCGGAATGACTAAAATCTCAAGACGTATGTGAATGCCGTAAAAACGGTTCGTTCATATCATACGCCGTTACATGTAGGAATGCCGTCAAAACGGTTCGTTCATTACATGCCAACATTATTTCATATGAATGCCGTAGAAACGGTTCATTCATATCAACCATGGAATCGCACCAGAGGCTACGAAACCCTCAGAGGACCATAGGCCCGTCCCGGAGTGGCTAGAAATAATCATACCATCAATATTTCATACTTTCAAAGTCGAGAACATACAATCATAAAGGTATACTTGCCTTAATAAACGTTACCGAAGATCCCGAAGAACACGGTTCGACCGGGAAGCTTGAACCACGAAGAAGACAACGAACGGAAGGGTTCCGACTTGAGTTCTTCACAAGGATTTCGTCCCTAAGTCATATCAATGATAAATCAACAATCGTACAATGAATAATAATCGTACAACGCACAAAACCCCCCCTCTTAGACATTTTGTCGGACACCTTCAAGGCGTCGACTAATAACTCAACCGAAACGACGAATCAATACACTCCAACCGTGGAATAACGATGGAAATGATAGAATGCACCTAAATCATCATCAATCCATCACTAATCTAAATTATTACGGATTAAAAGGATGAAGTCAAACAAAATCCCCAATTTCCAACACAAAATTCGAAGTGTTCTTGAAAAATCTTTCAATAATCCGATGAATACTCCAACAAGTCCATAATCATGCGTATATCACTTCATACCCCATGATTTTAACATCCAAAACATCATTACCCAATACAAAATCGAAATCCAAGATGTTGAAGAAATTACCTCTTGAAGATCCAAGCACTATGATTCGAAGAACACGCGATAGAACGATGATCCGGGCTTAAAAATCGAGAATAGATGAAGAGAAATCACTCACTCAAGTGATAGGTGGAGAAACATCTTCCTCTCAAATCTCCTCTCTCGCCCAAGTGAAGAAATGGGAATAGTATAGGTTGAATCGCACAAAAAACGCAGATATAGGGGTAATCTGTCATGTGTGCCGGCTCAAGATATGTGTGCCGCGGCACAGCCCAAAATTCGCTCCTGTGGCTCGGCGGTGCCGCGGCTCAGCCAGTGTGCCGCGGCACCGGTACAGCGCTTTGGACGAACTGAAAATGAGAGTGACTTAGCTATTTCGACCATAACTCCCTCGTCTGGACTCCGATTGACTCACCGTTTGAACCATTGGAAAGCTAACTCGATGCTTTATAATATTGCAAAGATTCAGAATTTTTTGGAGTTTCCAAGAATTTACGGTGATTTAACAAAGTCGAACTCATACGTGGGAAAGTCGCTAAAGAACACGGAATTCAACAGAACGATATCGAAACGAACTCGGATGACAAAAAGTGTAGAATTAATCATTCTCGGGATGACGAAACGGTCCCAAGAAAGTTGTCAAAAACGGACTTCCGTCAAAATAGAAAATTTCCGGGAAAGAAAATTACGGGTATTACAGCTACAAGGGTGGTCAGAAAGGATATTTAAAAGTGGATTGCCTATTCTTAAGAAAGGTATGTCTCGTGCACTAGTAGTCAAAATATGTTTGGCAGCTTGTTCTACCACTTCGTGGATAATAGATTCAGGCTCCACTGATCATGTTTGCTTTGACTCGCATGGTTTTCAGGTAACCAAGCAACTCAGTGCGGGTGAGATCACCATGAAATGGGGTAATTATTCCAGGCTTATGGCTGTAGCAGTGGGTTTCATGCAGTTGAAGATTAGTGATAAAATATTAGTTCTTAATAACGTATTATTGGTACCTGATTTTAGAACGAATTTAATTTCAGTTTCTAAATTAAGTTGTCATGGTTATTCAGTTTCTTTTATTGGTGATGCTATTATTAGAAGAAACGGTGAATATGTTTGCAAAGGTATCTATACTGGTGGACAATATGTCATTAATACTGCACAAACTCCCATGTATAAACATAAATCGGTTTTAACTCTTTGTCTAAACCTAAAAATAGAAAAAAACCTTCAAGCATAATCCAAACATATATCTGGGATCTACGGTTAGGTCATATATGTAACACTCCCGATATATTCAGGAATATTACAGCGCCGTAAATCCTTTATATAAGAATTTACAAGGCTGAAGGAAAGAAACTATGATAACCGATACCAACATATACAAGTAACTGACTTAAGAATACAACAGTTCTAAATCAATACCAAAAATACAATATCCAAAGGAGGAACATCACCGAAATCAATTATTACAACGACAACGTACTCGAGTACTTATTAAAATTAACGCAAACAACAGGCAATTACACCTGGCCGGTGTAATATCCGGATAAATTGTTGGGTATTTTCGTCCGTATTTAAACCCTGTATTACCTGAATTGGTGTTATCAATAATCGAAGTATGATCGTTTCCGTATTCGCATCCTCATGCATTATAATATCAACTTTTAATCCTTCACATGCAACTACATCGTAACACACGCTAACAGGTAAGCGTAACGTACGTTACGAACTGGAAATAGCGTACGCTACGAGCTAGACGTAGCGTATGTAAGGAGGTCAATAATTGAACAGGCTGGCTAGCACATGGACGGCTGGTGGTGGGGCTCGGAAAGATTCCCGCGGATGAACCTGGACAGTTTTGAGGTCAACAGGTGTTAACGTACGCTAAGGTTTGTAACTAGCGTGCGCTAATATGTGTAGCTTACGTACGTAATGCATAGGGTGTAACGTACGTAAGGTAGTACAGAACGAGACAGTAAGCTATCAGTGAACGATAGCTTACGCTAAGCTCGAATGGTAGCGTGCGCTAAGTCGATTACGTACGTAAATGGCTAAGGCTAACGTATGTAAAGCTCAAGATATTATATATATATATGGACAACACCCCATTTCATTTCACTTCGTCCCTTTCACTTGTACTTCGTTTTCCTTCATTTCTAGAGAGTCTCCAGCCCTCTAAAACACCTATAGATCACATAAACTCGATCATTAAGTTACGAAACATCTTGGATTGACATTCAAGCAATCGGAGTTGGATGCTACCTCTTGTCTCTGCGTTTCTTTCATATTAGGGTATGTTAATGCTACCTCAACCTTGAATTCGTGTTCTTAAGGATGTTATGAACATACCACCGGGATTATTAAGCTCCATATATGATTTTTATCCGAACACCATGTTTTTGAAAGTTAGAATGTTCATGCTTTAGTTACCCGAGTTAAGAACGTTATAATCCGACTCTTGTTATGATGATCGAGTAAGGTAAATTTTCTGAGATTAATAAACCGTATTGTATGGTTTTTCCATAATGATCATAGACTTAATGTTGATAACAACCTTAGATTTTCCAAACTACCATTGAGGATCTATAATCGAGATTTGGAGTAAGTCTTATGATGGGAGGATTAACCGGGAATTCGTAGACATCAACACCATAGGGTCATTCTGATTCACATGAGTATGATATGTGTGAATATAACGTACGTTAAGCTCTATGCATTACGTACGTTATACCCTCAGGCAAGGCAGTCATCTGAACTGAGAAGAACTGTCCAATGTATGCTTAGCGTGCGCTAATCCTTGTAGCTTACGTGCGCTAACGTGCAGACGTAACGTACGCTACGTATGTGTGTAACGTACGTTACGAAGAGAACAGTTAGGGTTCGGCCATCTTTTTATGCTTTTTCTCGTGTGATTGATTTTTATTTAATGATAGGATATTAAGGACGAATTTCCTTCGATAATCCAGTGTTGAGCCTTTCCGATCGTCATTTCCGTTGGAGTTCCGGATTGTTCCAATCAACTGTATTTCCGGAGTATTCGCGAGAGATTACCAAGGCAAGTACCTTGATATACGAATTATAATTACGTGAAATCATTGTTGTTGAAGTGCATGAATCATGTTATGAATATCTGCATTTATATTATATATATATATATATATAGATATGCGTGGATATATGTATAGATATATGTATATGTATATAAATATACATATGGAGATAAATGTTGGGTGATTCATACCAATATTAGTCGACGTACTCAACTTAGACTAAAGTACGAATAATATTTATAGAGGTAATATGGTAATATTTGTATTTTCGGTTGAGTTACGATATAAGGATATTTATCTAGTATTGATTGATAGTGTTGAAGGCCTAATGTGCTAAGTCTTGATGAATAACGTGCGAGTTATTGTTTACTTTGTGTAGTTATGTACTGGCGAATAAATTATGTGAATTGATGAACTGATTTGATAATTGTTGCAACGGTTGACTGTGTGCTTGGTATTTGTAATAATGTGAATACTTGTTATGAGAGACGTCATATCCGGGTACCTCTGAGGGCGGGGCGTGCACTCCGGCCTGATGTACGCTGCAATGAGCGACTCCATATGATTGGTGAACACCGGTGTTACTTAATGCGCGAGCAAGGGACGGCTCCTATGGGAGTGAATGCCGGCGCGGTGACATGTGCAATGGGCGGCCAATATAGTGGAGTGAACGCCGGTACACAGGTGTGCAAGGGAGGCGCCTGGCAGGCTTATTGGTAATGGATATTTGAGTGATAGCTAAGACCCCGTTACCAAATGATTTTCGAAATTTAAATCCTTGCAACTTGCTTTTAATGTTGGTCTTGATGTAGACCGCGAATTGTGTTTCTGGAGTTCGTTCCAACTTGTTTTAAATGTTGGTATCAGGGTTAATTAACCAAGGATATTTGACGAGATCTCCGAGGGTTAATTAATCAGGGGTCTTGAGCAGGATTTGTCGAATGAGAGGTTATGCCTTCGATTGTACTGTGTTGATTATTCTGTGTATTGGGTCGAGGACCCCGTGAGATGTTGAGATTTGATCTCATGATGATATTATTTGGATTGGGCCGAGAACCCCATGAGATGTTGTAATGATTCGCTGGTGATAGTGTTTTATCATTTGGGTCGAGGATCCCGAATAACGTTGTAATGGTTTTCCACATGTTGGGTCAAGGACCCGAGAGCTTTTAAAGTATTTTCTAAAGTATTTCCATTTGATTTTCAAAACCCCAGGATGGCCCGAGTCAATATTAATGTTTTCGAACTTTCTGATCAAAATACTTTTCCTTTTATAAAAAGGGATTTTTCTGACTCCTTGGGCTCGTTTAAAGTTTCATTGGTGTTATGTTCTGTAAGGAGAATATAACAATGTGATTATCTTTCACCTTGTGTATGTAATGCTATTCTGTGTTGACCATTTAAATGTGTAGTTTGTGTTAAGGTTTCACGACTGTTGAGCTTTGTGTTGTTATTATTCGTATATCTTGTATATTATGTACTTGCACTAGCAAAATTCCAGTTTGCTAACCCCCGAGTTTTCGGGGGGTGGGTGCCTGTTATGCGCTCAGGTTTTTGGCAACTCGGGAGCAGTCACCGGATTGGCTGGGAATGAGATGGAGGACAATGATATTAATCACACCAAAGTTAGAGTCTTTTCTTTTGCTTCATTTTGGTCTGTATTTATCTGTCGTTCGAGTATTCACCCTTGCATGGGTGTAGATTTCATTTATTAAATTGAATTGTCGTTCCTTTCTGTGTTCAAGTTTATTTTCGCCATTGAGATGTAAAGTTCATTTGTTTCTGAATTGTTTAATGACCTTGTCGGTCTGCGTTGTATTTAGATTGACCCCGGTCGGTAAATCATTTTGTAGTCTAGTAGAGTTTAGCCTTGTAGATCCTTGTATGAAGGGCCTACGGCGTGTAATATTTCCGGATGTATTCTGGGGGTGTTACAAATATGGTATCAGAGCTTAGGTTTGCGAAAAACCTAGGCCGTTGGGTCAAGTCCATGTCTTGTGTAAGTCGCGCGCGTCAGAGTTGTGATTAGTATCGTGGTTCCAACATCATCTTCAAGCAATCCGTGATGGTAAGCCTCCCGAATCGTAAGTCCCCTTATATACGTATTTGACTATATTGTGCTTAACGTGAACCTAGGGTTTGAACTTGTTAGAGATTATATAGTTTTACGATATCACCTGCGTATACGGTTCGAGTGAGAATGGTTATGTAGCATACTTCGGTAGTCGAACATATTTATCGATTTCTGCATTTCAGTAGGATAAATCTTTGAGTGTTAATTTTATCCGCTGCGTGAGTATTTTGAAATGACTCTTGACATTTTGGCATTTTAGTCTTGCACATTTTAACGGTATTTAATATTTTACAAATGATTTTGTAAGTTTTGGAAAATGCTACCGTCATCGGCTTTTTGGCATATCTTGAAATGATTTTTAAATGGTTTTTAGCCTGGTAGGTTCCGGCGCATAATCCCCGGCATGTAATATTTTCGGGCCGAATTACGAACATTTCATAGTAGTGTGTTGAAATTTTCCTAACATTGTAAACCTCATGATTTAATGTAGTCATGTCGAATGGTCACGTATTTTGGTAGAAGAGGAAGGATTTTCAAAATTGTGATATTTGGGAACTCAACATTTTTGAAATATTTCAAACTAGTTATAATTTGATTTTCAATTTCCTTGTAGGCATTACTCAAAAATAAAAATTTTTTAGAGTCATTGTATAAACTTCCTCTTCCAAAACAAAGGACAGTATTTACAAGTTTTGAGCACGACGTGACTCGGCTTTTGTTTCGAAATTTTTTTTCATTAAAAGCATACGCATGATGATCGTCCTAGACGAAGGACTGGAAGTTGATTTCATAAAATTTCGTGCTTTACGATATTACCGTTATTCTAAGGATGCTAATTAAACCTTATGTTGATAATTGTGGTATACCGTACAACCGACTATGTGATAACAATAAACGATACTATCTGCATTAGCATGACGAGCCCTGGCAGACGTAGACGTGATATAGGAAGCGGAAGCGGTGAGGTGGTTCGTACGACAACGATTCATGTTACGGTGAAGGAATATCAAGATCAGACGATAACCTATGAAACCTCCTCAGTGACCGAGCCAACAAGCGGAGAAAAGAGACCGAGGACATCTGGAAAATTTTTGGGCGGTGAAGAGACTAAGGTTCTCAAACCCCCACGTGGTTCGAATACGTCGTCTTCGCGGTCGAGAATGAGCATTGGGAATCCCCAGCCAGCATCGGTGACTCCCGGTAAGAAGAGAGTGTGCTTCAACTGCAACCGTACGGGTCATATCCATGTAAACTGTACCTCCCCACTCTTGACTTGCTATCGGTGCGGGTGTGAAGGCCACCAGGAGAAACATTGTGAGATAATTTCCGAATTGGCAAAGAATGCTACTCTGTCGGTGAGCAGAACAAGTGGCCGGAGAATGCCCCAAAACCCTGTGTCTTCTGCTGAAGAGCCTATCATAGGCGAACGTAGATTTTGTGCTGTGTTCTAGTCGTTGCTGTTTCCAACAAATCGTGACTTTGATCATTTTTCATTTTAATTGTTTTTCGTTTCCAACTCCTGCTGTTTTAAGTTTCGAGGCTGAAACGTCTTCTTAGTATGGGGGAACGTAATACCCATACTCTTCCTAGTATTTTCGGTGTTGGGAGACTTTCATTGTTGATGATTCATCTGTGACCCTCTTGACAATTTTAAACTACCATGTTCTACTGAACCTACTGTCATTCGAACGAAGTTCAGAACCGATTTGTTAGAATCCGTGAATTATTGTGGTCTATTCACATCTGAACTTAATCTTTACAAAATTTTGTTCGAAACTATTTGTTCCCACTCGTGCGGTTAATATTTCCAATGTGTTATGAACTTGAATACGGTGGGTCGAACTCGACACGCGATTTTAGTACATCTGAGCCGCTGGTGAATTTCCTTAATTCTGTGAGCTTTTACTTCTCCACTCTAACTTCTCAGGTTCGCGTGTAATTTATCACCTCAATTGACGTGCCTGATACTTCCTAGGTCCAATCATTGTATTTTTTTAGAACCTTGCATTCGCGCATCGCTCGTGATGTTTTGGGGCTGAGCAAGTAGTTATTTTTCCGTGGTTGTTCCACCACTCTACTTTAAGTTTCGGGACGAAACTTCTTTTAAGAGGGATAGTATGTAATATCCGGATAAATTGTTGGGTATTTTCGTCCGTATTTGAACCCTGTATTACCTGAATTGGTGTTATCAATAATCGAAGTATGATCGTTTCCGTATTCGCATCCTCATGCATTATAATATCAACTTTTAATCCTTCACATGCAACTACGTCGTAACGCACGCTAACAGGTAAGCGTAATGTACGTTACGAACTGGAAATAGCGTACGCTACGAGCTAGACGTAGCGTACGTAAGGAGGACAATAATTGAACAGGCTGGCTAGCACATAGACGGCTGGTGGTGGGGCTCGGAAAGATTCCCGCGGATGAAGCTGGACAGTTTTGAGGTCAACAGGTGTTAACGTACGCTAAGGTTTGTAACTAGCGTGCGCTAATATGTGTAGCTTACGTACGTAATGCATAGGGTGTAACGTACGTAAGCTAGTACAGAACGAGAGAGTAAGCTATCAGTGAATGATAGCGTACGCTAAGCTCGAATGGTAGCGTACGTTAAGTCGATTACGTACGTAAATGGCTAAGGCTAACGTACGTAAAGCTCAAGATATTATATATATGGACAACACCCCATTTCATTTCACTTCGTCCCTTTCACTTGTACTTCGTTTTCCTTCATTTCTAGAGAGTCTCCAGCCCTCTAAAAGACCTATAGATCACATAAAGTCGATCATTAAGTTACGAAACATCTTGGATTGACATTCAAGCAATCGGAGTTGGATGCTACCTCTTGTCTCTGCGTTTCTTTCATATTAAGGTATGTTAATGCTACCTCAACCTTGAATTCGTGTTCTTAAGGATGTTATGAACATACCACCGGGATTATTAAGCTCCATAGATAATTTTTATCCGAACACCATGTTTTTGAAAGTTGGAATGTTCATGCTTTAGTTACCCGAGTTAAGAACGTTATAGTCCGACTCTTGTTATGATGATCGAGTAAGGTAAATTTTTTGAGATTAATAAACCGTATTGTATGGTGTTTCCATAATGATCATAGACTTAATGTTGATAACAACCTTAGATTTTCCAAACTATCTTTGAGGATCTATAATCGAGATTTGGAGTAAGTCTTATGATGGGAGGATTAACCGGGAATTTGTAGACATCAACACCATAGGGTCATTCTGATTCACATGAGTATGATATGTGTGAATATAACGTACGTTAAGCTCTATGCATTACGTACGTTATACCCTCAGAGAAGGCAGTCATCTGAACTGAAAAGAACTGTCCAATGCATGCTTAGCGTGCGCTAATCCTTGTAGCTTATATTAGATTGGTACCGCCACTAGAAGGGGGGTTGAATAGTGCGGATAAGAGTATTGTACTCTTTTCGTGCGGAAGAAAAAATATCGGAGTAATAAAAGTGCGGAAAAGAAAGAACACAAGGAATTGTTCGAGAGGTTCGACTATTAATGAAGCCTACGTCCCCTACCTAGTTTTATCGACTAGGACTTTTCTTAGAACTTGGAATTGCACTTTCTAGTTTAGTGCCAACTTCTTACAACTTCTTGATTTCCAGGCTCAAGAACAACCTCACAAAAACACTCTTGTTTTTCTGGGTACAAGATAACATATACACAAAATAAATGTGAGTAGGAACTCGACTTTCACGATATATCGCTCTTAGATACAAGAATGAAGATTGGAAATTATAGAACAAATCTTCTCGTATCACAATCTAGAATAAGTATATCTCTCAAAATGTTTGCTTGATATTGCTTGAGTATGCTAGTAGGCTCAGAATGCTTGTGTATCTTCAATCTCCATGAAGTTGGCTGTTTATAGTCTTCTTGAGCTCAATTTCCCGTTGGAACAGTTTAACTGGTTACGTACGTTATATGCTGAAGGTTACGTACGTTATGAACGTTACATATGTTATATGTTCCGAATAGCGGCCGTAACGAAAGTGAAGAAACTGTCCAGTGAGATATGATAGAATGCGTTACGTACGTTATGAACCTCATGGTTACGTACGTAATATTATGGTCAAAGATCCGTTGATTGAGATGACTTGTTGCAACGGCTAGTGGCTTTTCCAACGGTCAGAATAATTCAAACATTACGTACGTTAGATAACTCTGGTTACGTACGTTACCTGTACAGAAAAACTTACGAAAACAGTGAGTGTTACGTATGTTATAATAGATGAGTTACGTACGTTAACTGTACTAAAAATCTTGCAGACAACTGTGAATGTTACGTACGTTAATGTGGTTTGTGTTACGTACGTTAACTGAAGAGAAAATGTGTTTTAAGTAAATTTTGGTTTTAATAACACATCATCAAAATGATCTAAAAGATATTGTTCCAACAATCTCCCCCTTTTGATGATAACAAAATTTACGTATGTGAGTTTTTGAAAACATGATTTTAATAAGGCTCCCCCTGAACACGAGCACTGCAAAAATTAATATGCTCCCCCTGAAAACGCGCACGGGTTATTTCAAAAGTTGATTTCAAAAACGAATACATATTATTCTCCCCCTTTTTGTCATTAACAAAAAGTTGAGAGATCCTGCAAGAGAAATCAATGATATGCATAATAATCAACATAATCCAAGTCAATGATTAACCAAAATGATAACCAAAATGATGCATAAAAACAGAGATAGTTATTACAGACGAAACAGAAACATGAGAGTGAAATGTTTGGTCTTTTAATAAATTAGGAAACATCATCATCAGAAAGGATAGCCCGACTAGTCAAGGTCCGCATCCGGAGGTGTCGGCGGTATCCCAAAATGCGTGCATATGTTCTTGACCATGATCTTGATGTCACTCATATCTTTCTCGAGCCTATCCATCCGAGAAGCCATCTGGGATGAAGAGGATTCCGGACGAGGACGGGAGGAACCAAGCTGGGATGAAGGACGAGGTCTAGTATGCTCGATCCCCCTCGATGTGATCCTCTCCTCCAGTCTCGGAAGAGTACCCCCATCTATGAGCCGATCATCATCCTTGATATACGCAAAGTATATCCATCCACGATTTCTCGTGCGTAGATACCTCATCGTCCGTAATGTCCCCTCGGTGACGAGGCTCCC
Source organism: Orobanche coerulescens (assembly GCA_033398695.1). Taxonomy (NCBI): domain Eukaryota; kingdom Viridiplantae; phylum Streptophyta; class Magnoliopsida; order Lamiales; family Orobanchaceae; genus Orobanche; species Orobanche coerulescens. Next base: position 24,628,707 of record CM065818.1, on the reverse strand, counting down.
CCTAGGAATCGGAACCCCATGGACCCCAGACAAATCAACTCCTGCTTTCTCAAAAATTTCATTTAAGATTGATCCAAACGGCATTCCCGATTTTCTCTGTCGATCAACTTTCGCGTAGCTCTTTTTGTGGAAAATTTGACCCTTTTCCACGAACCATTTTAGCATAATAGACGCGAAGTTGACATGGTGATCCTTCCACACATGATACATGATCTCCATATCTATATTCACAAGTCGAAGCTGAGCATTAACTTTAGGCATAATACAACGAGTGATAGCATCGTGAAGCAAACGGATGTTTATCCCAAAGTCATTGTTTTCAAACCGCCCGGAATGAACATTTATAACGGCTTTGTCCGACAAAAAATCACGGACTTTGGACTCATGAACACCATAGCTTTCATCATCGGAGAAGTTGTCAATGACTTCATCCGGAGGAACAAACTCTCCTTTGCATCGAAAACCCTCATTAGGGAGACCAAAAATCTCCGAAAGTTTCGCGGCATTAAAGGATATTGGTTTACCACGCACAAGAGAGTTAACTACAGCAAGTCCGTCGGCATCATAAGTGACAAAAATTTTTGCATAAAACTCTTTTACACAGTCCACATATATTGGTCGAGCAAGACTAACGAACCGATTTATCCCAAGCATATCGAAGAATTCTTCGATAGCAACACCAACACAGTTCAGAGATTCGAAATCAAAGTGGTGACTCTGAGTTACCTCTTCGTCGATAAGGATTTCGTTGAAAACTTTCATGGCTTGAGCATTCCGAAATGATGGATCGCCGGAAGCCGTGGAGGATGATTGGGAGGTTTCTCCTCTTCTCTTTTTTCCGGTTCTGGATGCCATGAAGATTGAATCGGTCGAAAAGTGAAGGTTTGATGGATGAACTTGATGTTTAGGTAGATTTTTCAGGAAAATCTTCGTCGACGTCGCTAGGGATTGTAAGGAATGAAAAGGGGACGGTCGAAATGGGTTTATATATGTTAGGGTAAACGACGGATTACGTACGTTATATCCCTTATGTAACGTACGTAGCGTAAAAGCCTGAACTCTCTGGACTGAATCCTGCGTTTCATTACGTACGTAACGTAACAACATGTAACGTACGTAAGGTCCTATTACGTACGTAATGGACCGCTCCTACCGTACGTAAGCAGGACCAAATGAATAGTCTTTTCCTTTCGATGATGTCCCGATTTAAATGACCATTTAATGTGACTATGATGAGTATGCAATATTTAAAAATGATCAGCATGTCCCATTCCTAAATTTATGCGAATAAAGTTGAAATCTTCTTCGGGTAATGGTTTTGTAAAAATATCCGCCAATTGTTCATTAGTACCAACAAATTGGAGACGAACATTCCCGTTTTGGACATGGTCACGAATAAAATGGTGACGAATTTCGATGTGTTTTGTCCTACTATGCAAAATGGGGTTTTTACTTAAATTAATGGCACTTGTAATGTCACAAAAAATAGGAGTATTCTTAAGTTCAATGCCATAATCAAGTAACTGATTTTTGATCCAAAGGACTTGTGCACATGCACTTCCCGCAGCCACATATTCTGCTTCAGCTGTGGAAGTAGCGACACTAGTCTGTTTCTTACTTCCCCATGAAATTAAACATGAACTCATAAAATGACAAGTTCCGGTGGTGCTTTTTCTATCAATTTTACATCCACCGAAATCGGCATCACTATATGCAAAAAGTTGAAAATCAATGCTAGAAGGATACCATAGGCCTAAACCAGCAGTATATTTTAAATATCGAAAAATCCGTTTACATGCAATGAGATGAGATTCTTTAGGGTTTGCTTGAAAACGAGCACATAGACAAGTAGCAAACATTATATCAGGTCTAGATGCAGTTAAGTAAAGTAAAGATCCGATCATACCTCGATACTGTTTTTGGTCAACAGATTTACCTTTTTCATCTTTATCGAGTTTAAGAGTGGAAGACATAGGAGTGGATATTTCTTTGCAATCTTCCATCTTAAATTTCTTTAGGAGCTCATTGACGTACTTGGATTGATGAATGAATATTCCGTCATTGAGTTGCCTAATTTGGAGTCCGAGAAAGTTTTTCAACTCTCCCATCATACTCATTTCGAACTCTCCCTTCATAAGATTTGAAAATTCTTTGGACAGAGATTCGTTAGTTGCACCAAAGACAATATCGTCCACATAAATTTGACAAATTAACATATCATCACTTAAAACCTTAATGAATAGGGTATTATCAACATTACCTCTTTTATACCCATTTGAAATAAGAAAAGAGCTTAGACGATCATACCATGCTCTCGGAGCTTGTTTTAATCCATAGAGAGCTTTATGGAGCTTGTACACATGATCCGGATGATCATAATCTTCAAAACCCGGTGGTTGCTTGACATACACTTCCTCCTGGATGATTCCATTTAGGAACGCACTTTTTACATCCATTTGATAGAGTTTGATCTTCTTGTATGCGGCAAAGGCACAGAGAAGACGAATAGCTTCAAGACGAGCAATAGGAGCGAACGTCTCTTCATAATCCAAGCCTTCTTCTTGATTATAACCTTGGGCGACCAACCTCGATTTATTTTTAATTGGGAGACCATCATCATCGGTTTTGATTTTATGAACCCATTTGGTGCCAATGATTGATTTGTCTACCGGTGCCGGAACTAATTCCCAAACATTATTTCTTTCGAATTGGTTTAGCTCTTCTTGCATAGCAATAGCCCAATTCTCATCATTTATGGCCTCATCGATATTCTTTGGTTCTGTAAGAGAAATAAATGCAATATTGTTAATACAATCATTTATATTTCTCCTAGTTTGTACACCTTCATCGATTTTTCCGAGAATTTGTTCCATCGGATGGTCTTTCACATTTGCCCAATCTTTAGGAAGGTTGTAAGTATTTTCCTCCTGTTTGTCCGAGCTTACGTCGAGCTTCTCCAACTCCTTTGATACTTCGGATACTTCGTTAGCTGGAACCATACCTGCATCATCATCAAAAATAACCTTTCTCGGGGGTAAAACTGTATCATCGAATTTTACATGAATAGATTCTTCTACCGAACCTCTTCTACAATTAAAGACACGATATGCTTTACTATTAGTCGAATAACCAAGAAATATGCCAATATCTGATTTTGAATCGAATTTACCCAAATTATCCTTACCATTGTTATGAATAAACACTTTACAACCAAATGGATGAAAATAAGATAAATTGGGCTTTTTACCTTTAAAAATCTCATAAGGAGTCATCATTTTGTTCCTCCTGAGATGGACACGATTAATAACATAACAAGCAGTGTTAACGGCTTCGGCCCAAAATTATTTAGTAAGACCATACTCATTGAGCATTGTTCGGCTCATTTCTTCTAGAGAGCGATTCTTCCTCTCGACAACTCCATTTTGTTGAGGTGTCCGAGGTGCCGAAAAGTTGTGCCCAATACCATATTTATCGCACCAATCTTCAAAGAGATTAGAATCAAATTCTCCACCATGATCGGTTCGAATGGCGATAAGCGGTAATTCTTTTTCCTTACGGTAACCTTACACCACTTAACAAACTCGTTAAAAGCATCATCTTTATTGGCTAAGAATTTTACCCAAGTAAATCTTGAAAAATCATCGACAATAACTAAAGTATAAAGTTTACATTAGACGGCATGTCGAGATGGACCAATTAAATCCATATGAATTAATTCAAGAATGCGACTAGTGGAAATTTCCATTTTTGGTTTAAACGAGCCTCTTGCATGTTTACCTTTAATACAGGCCTCACAAATGTGGTATTTTCTAAAATTCAATTTTGGTAGACCACGAACAATATCATTTTTGGCCAATTTTGAAAGAAGTGGTAAAGAGGCATGTCCCAATTTTCGGTGCCAAACAACGGCATTTTCATCGTACGAAAGTAGACATTTTTCGTTGAAGGAAAATTCATCTTGGAGATCGACAATGTAAATATTCCCATAACGCAATCCAATAAAAACGATTTGGTCTTTTCTCATTGCCGTGCAATGGGTAATTTCAAAAATCAATTTAAGACCGGTGTCACAAAGTTGGGAGACACTCAGAAGATTATGGCAAAGTCCATCAACAAATAGAACATTTTCAATAGTAGGTAAAAGTTTCTTACCAATTTTACCTGTCCCTTTTATTTGGCCCTTTTTATTATCGCCAAAGGTAACACATCCACGATCTTCCTTTTTCAGCTCCGTGAAGAGATGTTCATTTCCACTCATGTGATTTGAACATCCACTATCAACATACCATTTATTTGATAATGTTGTCTTCCTTGCTTATACCTACAAAAACAATTTTCTTCCGTTTTATAGGTACCCAGGCTAATTTGGGTCCTGAGGAGTTAGATACAAAAACTTGATTTTTAACAATGGTCCCTTTTGGTACCCAAATTTGCTTAACCCTTATAGTACGTCTAGAGTTTTGACAGTAGGTTTCGGTATGTCCAGGTTTTAAACATTTTGGACATGATGGAATTCCCGTTTTTAAAGTGTCCGAATCTTTTGTGGTAATTTCTAAGGACTTTTTCATTGGAAATGAATTATACCCGAGTCCTTGTTTTGAAAGAGAAAATTTTTGACCAAATAATAGTTGCTCAAATTTGTCATTACCACATGAGAATTTTCTAACATAGAGTTTTAACTCTTTCTGAGTTTTGTGCAATTCATCTCTCAAAATTTTCTCGGTTTCCAAGCAATTCGTATGATCAATCGAAACTTCCTTGTTTTTCGATAATTTAGTATTTTCATTTTCAAGGAGTTTTATTTTCTTTTTCAATTCTTTATTACTATTGCAGGCCTTTTCGTATTCATTATTTAGGGATTCAAAAGCATCAAGTAGTTCTTCATGAGAATCACTAACCTCGACTTCTTCGTCACTATCTTCGGATGCGCGGGCCATTAGAGCAAGATTGGTTTGGACTTGTGGTTCATCATCCTCATCATCATCGCTCCATGTGGCGACATAAACTTCCTTCTTTTTGAACTTTTCATGAGGTGGTTTTGATGAACTTATTGGAGCAGCAGCACGACAATCTTTCGCAAAATGGCCTGGAACGCCGCACCTTCGACAAGTGTTGTCGAACTTTTTGTTTTGAGGGAAGTGAGTCTTTTTGGATTCATCCCTTGATTCTTGCTTGATATCTCTCCAGCGCCTTTGTAGAAGATTTTTGAATTTCTTTATGTTTTTGGCATAAAAGGCGGTTTCTTCGTCCTCTTCTTCGATAGGTTCGTCCTCTAGATCGCTTTCTTCTTTGGCTTTGAAAGCGATAGTCCTTTCTCTCTCCTTAGGTTTTGGTTTCGAACTTCGAGATTTAATGACAATCTCATAATTAATGAGAGATCCGATGAGAGCGCTGAATTCTATTGTATTGAGGTCTTTCGACTCCATGATAGCCGTAACGGTAGCGTCCCATTCTCTTGGTAGAGACCGAAGGATTTTCTTGGCTTTATCACTACTTGATATTGGTTTCCCGAATGAAGCTAGCCCATTTGTGATTGCCGAGAAACGGTCAAGCATAGTGGTAATGCTTTCTTCTTCTTTCATGGTGAAGAGTTCATAATCGTGAAGAAGCATATTGATTTTGGTTTCCTTAACTTGACTCGTACCTTCATGGGTGATCTCTAACATTTTCCAGATTTCTTTTGCCGTCTCGCAGGAAGAAATTCTATTGTGATCTTCTGGATTGAGAGCACAATAAAGCAATTGAGTGGCTTTACTGTTGAAGTGATCGTTCTTCCGGTCGGCATCGTCGTACTCTTTGAAACTTTTGAGAGAGCCATCCGTCTTCTTAGGAATGGTAGGTCCAAGGGCAATGACCTTCCATATTTCAATATCGTGAGCTCGGATGAAGATGGACATCTTCTTCTTCCATGTCATAAAGTTTGAACCATCGAAGAAGGGAGGGCGATTGAGAGCGTTGCTTTCAACGGAGGAGTGGATAAAGGCCATTTGGATCTTTTCTCTAGCGGGTGTTAATACGGTGATAAAGAGACTGCTCCGATACCAATTATTAGATTGGTACCGCCACTAGAAGGGGGGTTGAATAGTGCGGATAAGAGTATTGTACTCTTTTCGTGCGGAAGCAAAAATATCGGAGTAATAAAAGTGCGGAAAAGAAAGAACACAAGGAATTGTTCGAGAGGTTCGGCTATTAATGAAGCCTACGTCCCCTACCTAGTTTTATCGACTAGGACTTTTCTTAGAACTTGGAATTGCACTTTCTAGTTTAGTGCCAACTTCTTGCAACTTCTTGATTTCCGGGCTCAAGAACAACCTCACAAAAACACTCTTGTTTTTCTGGGTACAAGATAACCTATACACAAAATAAATGCGAGTAGGAACTCGACTTTCACGATATATCGCTCTTAGATACAAGAATGAAGATTGGAAATTATAGAACAAATCTTCTCGTATCACAATCTAGAATAAGTATATCTCTCAAAATGTTTGCTTGATATTGCTTGAGTATGCTAGTAGGCTCAGAATGCTTGTGTATCTTCAATCTCCATGAAGTTGGCTATTTATAGCCTTCTTGAGCTCAATTTCACGTTGGAACAGTTTAACTGGTTACGTACGTTATATGCTGAAGGTTACGTACGTTATGAACGTTACGTACGTTATATGTTCCGAATAGCGGCCGTAACGAAAGTAAAGAAACTGTCCAGTGAGATATGATAGAATGCGTTACGTACGTTATGAACCTCATGGTTACGTACGTAATATTCTGGTCAAAGATCCGTTGATTGAGACGACTTGTTGCAACAGCTAGTGGCTTTTCCAACGGTCAGAATAATTCAAGCATTACGTACGTTAGATAACTCTGGTTACGTACGTTACCTGTACAGAAAAACTTACGAAAACAGTGAGTGTTACGTACGTTATAATAGATGAGTTACGTACGTTAACTGTACTAAAAATCTTACAGACAGCTGTGAATGTTACGTACGTTAATGTGGTTTGTGTTACGTACGTTAACTGAAGAGAATATGTGTTTTAAGTAAATTTTGGTTTTAATAACACATCATCAAAATGATCTAAAAGATATTGTTCCAACAGCTTACGTGCGCTAACGTGCAGACGTAACGTACGTTACGTATGTGTGTAACGTACGTTACGAAGAGAACAGTTAGGGTTCGGCCATCTTTTTATGCTTTTCCTCGTGTGATTGATTGTTTATTTAATGATAGGATATTAAGGACGAATTTCCTTCGATAATCCAGTGTTGAGCCTTTCCGATCGTCGTTTCCGTTGGAGTTCCGGATTGTTCCAATCAACTGTATTTCCGGAGTATTCGCGAGAGATTACCAAGGCAAGTACCTTGATATACGAGTTATAATTACGTGAAATCATTGTTGTTGAAGTGCATGAATCATGTTATGAATATCTGCATTTATATTATATATATATATATAGATATGCGTGGATATATGTATAGATATATGTATATGTATATAAATATACATATGGAGATAAATGTTGGGTGATTCATACCAATATTAGTCGACGTACTCAACTTAGACTAAAGTACGAATAATATTTATAGAGGTAATATGGTAATATTTGTATTTTCGGTTGAGTTACGATATAAGGATATTTATGTAGTATTGATTGATAGTGTTGAAGGCCTAATGTGCTAAGTCTTGATGAATAACGTGCGAGTTATTGTTTACTTTGTGTAGTTACGTACTGGTGAATAAATTATGTGAATTGATGAACTGATTTGATAATTGTTGCAACGGTTGACTGTGTGCTTGGTATTTGTAATAATGTGAATACTTGTTATGAGAGACATCATATTCGGGTACCTCTGAGGGCGGGGCGTGCACTCCGGCCTGATGTACGCTGCAATGAGCGGCTCCATATGATTGGTGAACACCAGTGTTACTTAATGCGCGAGCAAGGGGCGGCTCCTATGGGAGTGAACGCCGGCGCGGTGACATGTGCAATGGGCGGCCAATATAGTGGAGTGAACGCCGGTACACAGGTGTGCAAGGGAGGCGCCTGGCAGGCTTATTGGTAATGGATATTTGAGTGATATCTAAGACCCCGTTACCAAATGATTTTCGAAATTTAAATCCTTGCAACTTGCTTTTAATGTTGGTCTTGATGTTTTAAATGTTGGTATCAGGGTTAATTAACCAAGGATATTTGACGAGATCTCCGAGGGTTAATTAATCAGGGGTCTTGAGCAGGATTTGTCGAATGAGAGGTTGTGCCTTCGATTGTACTGTGTTGATTATTCTGTGCATTGGGTCGAGGACCCCGTGAGATGTTGAGATTTGATCTCATGATGATATTATTTGGATTGGGCCGAGAACCCCATGAGATGTTGTAATGATTCGCTGGTGATAGTGTTTTATCATTTGGGTCGAGGATCCCGAATAACGTTGTAATGGTTTTCCACATGTTGGGTCAAGGACCCGAGAGCTTTTGAAGTATTTTCTAAAGTATTTCCATTTGGTTTTCAAAACCCCAGGATGGCCCGAGTCAATATTAATGTTTTCGAACTTTCTGATCAAAATACTTTTCCTTTTATAAAAAGGGATTTTTCTGACTCCTTGGGCTCGTTTAAAGTTTCATTGGTGTTATGTTCTGTAAGGAGAATATGACAATGTGATTATCTTTCACCTTGTGTATGTAATGTTATTCTGTGTTGACCATTTAAATGTGTGGTTTGTGTTAAGGTTTCGCGACTGTTGAGCTTTGTGTTGTTATTATTCGTATATCTTGTATATTATGTACTTGCACTAGCAAAATTCCAGTTTGCTAACCCCCGAGTTTTCGGGGGGTGGGTGCATGTTATGCGCCCAGGTTTTTGGCAGCTCGGGAGCAGTCACCGGATTGGCTGGGAAGAAGATGGAGGACAATGATACTAATCACACCAGAGTTAGAGTCTTTTCTTTTGTTTCATTTTGGTCGGTATTTCTCTGTCGTTCGAGTATTCACCCTTGCATGGGTGTAGATTTCATTTATTAAATTGAATTGTCGTTCCTTTCTGTGTTCAAGTTTATTTTCGCCATTGAGATGTAAAGTTCATTTGTTTCTGAATTGTTTAATGACCTTGTCGGTCTGCGTTGTATTTAGATTGACCCCGGTCGGTCAATCATTTTGTAGTCTAGTAGAGTTTAGCCTTGTAGATCCTTGTATGAAGGGCCTACGGCGTGTAATATTTCCGGATGTATTCTGGGGGTGTTACAGCCGGAACATCACTCTGCACCCTCGTCATCGTGCAGCTCCATTGGTTGTTTCCCTGCTCTCCTGGATCGTGAACATAGACAAATGTTCACCCCCAAAGGAGTTAGCACAACGATGCTAGTACAAGTAAAATAGTCATACAACAATGATGTAATCAACAATAATCATAACAAATTTCTCCAACGAGAAATAACAACACATATCACATCATAACAGTCTCGAAATACTGATGGTATTCCAACGATCCAGCGCACACAGCTATAGATTCTCATAATGATCCCGTCGGACCAACACATGGTGGAACTACCTGTCCAACGATCCAGCACACACAGCTATAAATTCCCATGATGATTCCCTTCGGATCAACGCATGGTGGACATTTAATCACAACACATGTACATAATACAATCACAGCATAACTGTTACAATATATACGATTCTAATTAAAGTACTTGCCTCGGTTCGATGACAAGGATAAAGTTTCCACGAATATCAAGACACTCGAAGTTCGTCCCCTTCGATCAATCACGTTGCTAAGCTTGAACCTTAACAACAGAAATAATATAGAATTCATCTCACGTCGTACAAATGTCTAACAATCTAAATTATGGTCGGAATTTCATAAATCATAATATGCCTGGCTTGCTTAACACACGCTACGTATCCTGTGTAGTGTACGCTAAGGCTACTCATTAGCACACGTAAAAATACGAAGTCTAGCGTACGCTAACCACGCACTATCAATACCTCACTGATCAGTCGACTGACTCGTCTGATAATTTAACGCATGCTACGTTCCAAGTGTAGCGTACGTTAACTTATGCCCGATAGCGCACGTTAACCATAAATCTTTAGCGCACGCTAATCATGTATGACAGTTCTTCCCTGGGAAGTCGACTGTTCTAACTGTGATGAATCTTACGAAATCCTTAGTGATTAATGTATGTTATCTCCATGCATATTACGTTTATCTTATTACGAATGATTTCACGGATTCAAACATCTTCGAGATACAAGGATACGTATAATTATCACAACACCATATTCCATCTTGATTACAATTCTCATGCGAAGTTCGGTGTTTTTAGGGTTGATGCACTATATTCTAATATCATCATTACATCCCGATTTAACCATGAAGATGAACTAACAATTCCAACTTATATGAAAGGATGAAATCTTCTATGATTCTTTCCTAAGTCCTTCTAACAAAAGTGACATCAACTTTACGTCTACGATCAATAGGGTAACGTTATCAATATGGATAATCAATCTCAGAATATTTATCTCATCATTCGATGTGGTAGGATGATAATCATGATGTTTCCAATGATGATATCTTAAGCATAAACATTCTAACTTCTAAACATGATGTTGTTTGGATAATCCATCAATGGAACTCAATATCTTGATGGTATGATCTTCATATCCTTAAGAACACGAATTCAAGGTTGGAAGTAGTATAACATACCTTGAGATGAAGAAAACACTGAGACAATAAGTAGAATCTGACTCTGGTTGATTGTTTGCCAAATCAAGATGTTTCTCCACTCCAATGATCAATCACAAGTGACATCAATCTTCAGTGATTAAGTGGAGGTGGTCTATATGAGTTTAAGAAGGAGGAAATGTTCTATGGACTTCAAGAAATGAAGATGAGTGAAGGGAACAAGAAGAAATGGAGTGTTGTCCCTTATATTAAGTTTCTGCACGATAGCTGATTAGCGCACGCTATCATACTGTCCTTAGCGCACGCTAATTAGCGTTGACTCCAAAACTGTCCAGGTTCACCCACGGGAATCTTATCCGGACCCATGTCTGGTCGGCGCATGTGCTAGCCACCTAGCTCAATAATTGACTGCCTAACGCACGCAATCCCTCATTCGTAGCGTGCGATAGTTTTAGCTGATAACGTACGTTAAGCTACATTCTTATCGTACGTTATCACGTGTTTGTATGAGAAAATTTATATGGAAAAATACTCATGTACAAGGATACAAATACGAGGAATAACATACTCCAATTATCGAGATCACAATTTCGAATAATACAGGGTTCAACAACAGATGAAATACACAATAATAAATCCGGATATTATATACTCTCCTACTAAAAAGGAGTTTCGTCCCGAAACTCAAGACGAAAATAATTCTGGATATCTGGACTTCATATTTTATTCCGTCTCCCAAGTGGCTTCTTCCACTCCGTGGCGCGACCACTGAATCTTGACCATGCGATCGGTTTGTTTCTCAATTGCTTAACTCGGCTCTCAAGTATCCTGATCGGTCTCTCTTCAAACATGCCATCCTGAGCGACCTCAATCTCACCGAAATCAATCACATGACTAGGATTTGGTATATATCTCTGTAACTGGGATACGTGGAACACGTTATGAACATGGCTCAATGACGGCGGTAATGCCAATCTGTAAGCCAACTCTCCGACTCTCTCAAGAATCTCGAACGGTCTGATATATCTCGGACTCAATTTCCCCTTTCTTCCGAAACGAAAGATTCCCCGAGTAGAAGAAACCTTTAAAAGTACGTGATCTCCAGTATTGAACTCCAATGGGCGACGGCGTACGTCTGCATAAGATTTCTGTCGACTCTGGGCAGTCAACAGTCTTTCACGAATCAAGGCTATCTTCTCTCGTGTCTGTATGATCAATTCTGGTTCCGTCCCGATCAAGTATGATGAATCGTCCCAACATAGGGGCGATCTGCATCTCCTCCCGTATAATGCCTCAAATGGTGCCATCTTAATGGAAGCATGCCAGCTATTGTTGTAAGTGAATTCGATCAACGGAGATGAACTTCCCAATCAGTTGACCAATCTAATGCACAAGCCCTCAACATGTCTTCCACTGTTTGAATAGTCCTCTCGGATTGTCCGTCTGTCTGCGGATGATAAGCTGTACTGAAGTTCAACTCGGTCCCCAAGGCCTTATGAACTGCTTTCCAAAAATAAGACACAAAACGGCCGCCTCGATCAGAAATAATGGCCTTCGGCGTACCATGCAATCGAACTATCTCTAAAATAAATACTCGTGCTAACCTCTCGGGTCCCCAAGTGTCCTTAATGCCTAGAAAATGAGCCGATTTGGTTAGACGATCAACTATCACCCAAATCATGCTCATTCCTGCCTTGGTTCTCAGCATACTAGTGATAAAGTCTATCGATATGTCCTCCCACTTCTATTCAGGAATTGGGAGCGGCTTCAGCATTCCGGCAGGTCGTTGATGCTCGATCTTAACCTGTTGACAAGTCAAACATTTCGAGACATAATCCGCTACATCTTTCTTCATGTTGCCCCACCAAAAGTTCAGTTTTAGGTCCTTATATATCTTACTGGTGCCCGGGTGGATAGAATAGGGCGTACTGTGAGCTTCCTTCATAATTGTCTGCTTCAGAACATCGACGTCGGGAACACAAAGTCAGTTATGGAACCTTAATACTCCATCATCATGAATTACAAATCCTGGGGCTTTTCCCTTTATCACTTCATCACGTAACCGAATCATCAGAGGATCATCTACTTTCTTAGATTTGATTTCTTCGGTTAACGACGAAGTTATCTCCATCACACACAATTGTCCTTGGACTCTTTGCAACCATACTTCAATTCCTTCGCGAATCAATTCTCTTTGAATTCCGGGCTGGGAGGTCCGAATCTCCAGCATATGAATTGAAACAGGCTTGCGGCTAAGTGCATCGGCAACTACATTCGTTTTGCCTGGATGGTAAAGAATCTCCAAGTCGTAGTCCTTAATCAGCTCCAGCCATCTCCTTTGCCGCATGTTCAACTCTTTCTGACTGAAGATGTAATTGAGACTCTTATGATCCGTGAAGATCTGACAGTGAGTCCCGTATAGATAATGTCTCCAGATTTTCAAGGCGAAAATTACCGCTGCCAGCTCCAAATCATGCATTGGGTAATTCACTTCATAAGGTTTCAGCTGTCGTGACGCATAGGCGATCACCTTATCATTCTGCATCAATACACATCCGAGTCCTTGGTTCGAAGCATCGCTGTAAACTATGAATCCTCCAGTTCCCTGTGGAAGTGTTAAAATCGGTGCTGCCGTCAATCTCCTCTTCAATTCATCAAAGCTTTTCTGACACATTTCATTCCATTCAAACTTTTGAGTTTTATGCAGGAGTCGAGTAAGTGGGCGGGAAATTTTGGAAAACCCTTCCACGAATCGTCGATAATATCCAGCAAGTCTTAAGAAACTCTGGACTTATATCACGTTCTTAGGAGGCTTCCAATCCATAACTGCTTCGATTTTCTAGGGGTCTACTCGTACTCCTTCAGCTGATACCACATGACCGAGGAACATTACTTCCTTTAGCCAGAATTCACACTTAGAGAGCTTGGCGTACAATTGCTCGTTTCTCAAAAGTTCTAATACAATCCGCAAATGCTGCGCATGTTCTTCCGGGCTCTTGGAATAAACTAGAATATCATCAATGAACACAACCACAAACTTGTCCAAATACTCTATGAACACACGATTCATCAATTGCATAAACACGACAGGTGCGTTAGTGAGACCAAACGGCATCACTACAAACTCATAGTGTCCGTAGCGAGTTCTGAATGCTGATTTCGGAACATCAGATTCCTTAATCCTCAGCTGATGATATCCTGATCTTAGATCGATTTTAGAAAATATTGTTGCTCCTTGCAACTGGTCAAACAAATCATCAATCCATGGCAACGAATATTTGTTCTTAATCGTCATCTTGTTCAGTTCTCGATAGTCAATACATAGTCGAAGCGATCCATCCTTCTTTCGGACAAAAAGAACTAGTGCACCCCAGGGTGAAACGCTCGGCTAGATATAGCCTTTGTCCAGTAATTCTTCCAGTTGTTTCTTCAACTCGTACATTTCAGTTGGTGCCATACGATACGGCGCCTTTGAAATTGGTGTAGCTCCTGGTTCTAGCTCGATGGTGAATTCCACATCCCGTTGTGGAGGTAGTCCAGGCAATTCGTCACGAAACACATCCGGAAATTCGTTCACAATAGGAATGGATGAGAGTTCTACTTTTCCGTCTTCTTTCTTCATTACGTAGCACCAGTATCCGGTACAGCCCTGTTTCAACAATTTGACAGCTTTCATCGCCTTGATCATCTTTCCTGAGCTTCCTGGTTTCCATTCTTCAAACAGTATTTCGGAACCATCATCAGCGATCAGCGAGATATTCCTCTTTCGGTAGTTTACGATATCTCCATATCGATTAAGCCAATCATCTACGAGTATCAGGTCGTCTCCTTGCATTTCTATCACAATCAGATTTGAGAGTCACTCCCTGCCTCCAAATGATACAGGGAAATCTCTAGTTTCTAAGTTTCCAACAATCCTCTCTCCGCTCGGTAAACCCACAACATAAGGTTCACAATTATGAAAACCAGAAATATTCAAACGATTTACACAAGGCAAGGATATAAATGAATGCGTAGCTCCTGTATCGAATAAAACGCTAGCGGTGGGAAAGTGCGAGCGATTGCACGATGCGCGACAACATCCTGATCGTCTGTTCTCCTCATCTCGTACAGATGTGGGGGAGCAGATCCGACACTCGATGCTCCTCTATGGTCGAACTATCCTCTTCCTCGGCCTCGACTGAAATTCTGAGGCAGTTGAACACTTTGCTGCGTCTGCTGATTACTTGCTTCCTTTAGAGCTGGCTGAGATGTACGGTTTCCATTAAACTTTGGGGCATCCTTGCAAAATATCGCACGGTGCCCTTCCTTCCCGCAATCAAAACATGTAATTGGAGTACGGAGACAATCACGCCAAAGGTGGCCTGGGCGACCACAGTTAAAGCACTTCCTAGATGTATCCGTCGTGGCTGACACTGCTCCGAAATTCTTTCCGCTCTTAGATGGGTGCGGAGGTTTCTTGAATGAGTGAAAGGATGACTGGGCCTTGCGGGGCCCACTGCTCTTGTGCTCTGTGAAACTACCAGAGACTTTCTGCTTCTTGGATTCTGCAAACTTTTCCATCGCTGCTTCTTTGATCTCATACGCCAATGCTTTATCCTGATATTAACGAAGAGTGGTACATTCAAAACCGGACATGTACCTTTGGATTTCTGGTTTCATCCTCATATCAAAATGGATCATCATTTCCGCGTCTGTTCTGACCAGGTAACAAACGCCATCTGTTGGTTAAACGTCTTAATCGTCTGGGATACTGCTCGTCTGATGGCTGTGCGGAGAAAAATTCCCGAACTCTGGCTTCCCTTACAGGACGAGGGCAGTACTGAGCTTCCATCATCAATTTAAATTCTGTCCAGTCAGCATCATGATCTATAGGTCGGATGGCTTCCCACCACTCGGACGCTTCCCTACCGAGAAATCTTGGGCGATAGAGGCTCTCCTATTGCAGGCAATTAATTCCGGCAAAAATTTTCTCCAGTTCCTTTAACCAGTGATCCCACGTTGGTGTCTCAGAAAAACCGTCTAATTTGGGTGGTTGCATCTTTGCCACCTCTTGCAGCCATCGGTCGCCTCAATTCCCCATATCTGGGATCCCTTGTTGTCCATCTCCCTGTTGTAATCCTACCGCCACCTGCATTCGGTCCACGACTTGGGCGAACTGAGTCATCTGGTTCACCACCTGACGAAGGATTTCGGGCACAGCAGGTTCCGGTTCATTATTAATAGATCTCTGTGGCTCGCCTGAGCTGTGGCTGGCCTGATTAGAAGGTGAAGCTTCTCTTTCAGCATTCCTTCGTCCGCGTCCGCGACCACGTCCACGTCCGCCTCTCAACAGATTGTAAGCATAAATACTCAATATACATGAAACAATACCGTTCAAATGCTCAAGTACAAAGAAGTATAACATATAAAGGACGAGATAGAGTTTAGGAACTTACAACCACTGTCCGCACGAAGACGTAGGCAGTACAGTGATGTTATTCACGGTCGGTTACTTCAAAAGACATATATGACCCCTATTTAAACCTAACGACCAAGATATCCATAATCTTAGCTCCGATACCATATTCTGTAACACCCCCGATATATTCAGGAATATTACAGCGCCGTAAATCCTTTACATAAGAATTTACAAGGCTAAAGGAAAGAAACTATGATAACCGATACCAACATATACAAGTAACTGACTTAAGAATACAACAGTTCTGAATCAATACCAAAAATACAATATCCAAAGAAGGAACACCATCGAAATTAATTATTACAACGACAACGTACTCGAGTACTTATTAAAAGTAACGCAGACAACAGACAATTACACCCAGCCGGAACATCACTCTGCACCCTCGTCGTCGTGCATCTCCATTGGTTTTTTCCCTGCTCTCCTGGATCCTGAACATAGACAAATGTTCACCCCCGAAGGGGTTAGCACAATGATGCTAGTACAAGTAAAATAATCGTACAACAATGATGTAATCAACAATAATCATAACAAATTTCTCCAACGAGAAATAACAACACATATCACATCATAACAGTCTCGACAAACTAATGGTATTCCAACGATCCAGCGCACACAGCTATAGATTCCCATGATGATCCCGTCGGACCAACACATGGTGGAACTACCTGTCCAACGATCCAGCGCACATAGCTATAGATTCCCATGATGATTCCCGTCGGATCAACACATGATGGACATTTAATCACAACACATGTATATAGTACAATCACAGCATAACTGTTACAATATATACAATTCTAATTAAAGTACTTGCCTCGGTTCGATGACAAGGATAAAGTTTCCACGAATATCAAGACACTCGAAGGTCGTCCCCTTCGATCAATCACGTTGCTAAGCTTGAACCTTAACAACAGAAATAATATAGAATTCATCTCACGTCGTACAAATGTCTAACAATCTAAATTATGGTCGGAATTTCATAAATCACAATCTGCCTGGCTTGCTTAACGTACGCTACGTATCCTATGTAGTGTACGCTAAGGATACTCGTTAGCGCACGCAAAAATACGAAGTCTAGTGTATGTTAACCACGCACTGTCAGTACCTCACTGATCAGTCGACTGACTCGTCTAATAATTTAACGCACGCT
Organism: Orobanche coerulescens; assembly: GCA_033398695.1. Taxonomy (NCBI): domain Eukaryota; kingdom Viridiplantae; phylum Streptophyta; class Magnoliopsida; order Lamiales; family Orobanchaceae; genus Orobanche; species Orobanche coerulescens. The sequence continues at coordinate 24,611,410 of CM065818.1, read as the reverse complement.
ACGTTCCAAGTGTAGCGTACGTTAACTTATGCCCGATAGAGCACGTTAACCATAAAGCTTTAGCGCACGCTAATCATGTATGACAGTTCTTCCCTGGGCAGTCGACTGTTCTAATTGGGATGAATCTTACGAAATCCTCAGTGATTAATGTACGTTATCTCCATGCATATTACGTTCATCTTATTACGAATGATTTCACGGATTCAAACATCTTCGAGATACAAGGATACGTATAATTATCACAACACCATATTCCATCTTGATTACAATTCTCATGCGAAGTTCGGTGTTCTTAAGGTTGATGCACTAGATTCCAATATCATCATTACATCCCGATTTAACCATGAAGATGAACTAACAATTCCGACTTATATGAAAGGATGAAATCTTCTATGATTCTTTCCTAAGTCCTTCTAACAAAAGTGACATCAACTTTACGTCTACGATCAATAGGGCAACGTTATCAATACGGATAATCAATCTCAGAATATTTCTCTCATCATTCGATGTGGTAGGATGCTAATCATGATGTTTCCAATGATGATATCTTAAGCATAAACATTCTAACTTCTTTTGGATAATTCATCAATGGAACTCAATATCTTGATGGTATGATCTTCATATCCTTAAGAACGCGAATTCAAGGTTGGAAGTAGTATAACATACCTTGAGATGAAGAAAATACTTAGACAATAAGTAGAATCCGACTCCGGTTGCTTGTTTGCGAAATCAAGATGTTTCTCCACTCCAATGATCAATCACAAGTGACATCCAATCTCCAGTGATTAAGTGGAGGTGGTCTATATGAGTTTTAGAAGGAGGGAAGGTTCTCTGGACTTCAAGAAATGAGGATGAGTGAAGGGAACAAGAAGAAATGGAGTGTTGTCCTTTATATAAAGTTTCTGCACGATAGCTGATTAGCGCACGCTATCATACTGTCCTTAGCGCACGCTAATTAGCGTTGACTCCAAAACTGTCCAGGTTCACCCGCGGGAATCTTATCCGGACCCATGTCTGGTTGGCGCATGTGCTAGCCTCCTAGCTCAATAATTGACTACCTAACGCACGCAATCCTACATTCGTAGTGTGCGCTAGTTTTAGCTGATAACGTACGTTAAGCTACATTCTTAGCGTACGTTATCACGTGTTTACATGAGAAAATTTATATGTTGCTATACTCATGCACAAGGATACAAATACGAGGAATAACATACTCCAATTATCGAGATCACAATTTCGAATAATACAGGGTTCAACAACAGATGAAATACACAATAATAAATCTGGATATTATAATATAAACCTTAGAAGAATTCAAAGACTGGTAGATGATGGCCTATTGCATGACCTCCAAGTTGAGTCATTTCCAATTTGTGAATCGTGTCTGGGAGGTAAATTGACGGAAAGGGTTTTTAAAAACAAGGGAAACCGTGCTCAGAACGTATTAGAATTGGTTCATATGAATGCATGTGGTCTAATGAACACCACGCTAGGGGTGGTTTCGAATACTTCATCAAGTTTATAGATGATTATTTGAGATATGGATACATCTATTTGATGCGACGTAAGTCTGAAGCCTTTGACAAGTTCAGAGATTTCAAGGCTGAAATGGAGAAGCGTCATGGGAAGAGTATCAAGGCACTACGATCTGGTCGTGGTGGTGAATACACTAGTGGAGAGTTTTTGGATTTCTTGGCAAATGAGGACATTTCGTCCCAGTTCACTGGGCCAGGAACTCCACAACAAAATAGTGCTGCTGAGAGAAGGAACGTAACTCGTTTAGAAATGGTTAAGTCAATGATGAGTTACTCAGATTTACCTATTTCGTTCTAAGAGCACGCCTTGAAAACAGCGACTTGCATTCTAAACCTGGTGCCTTCGAAATTAGTTCCAAAAATACCAACAAGACTATGGAGTGGGCGAAAGCCCATTCTAGGACATGTTCGGATTTGGGATACTCCAGTAAATGTGTTGAATAAGGATGCTGATAAGTTGGGATCTCATACAGAGGTACGAGTGTTTGTAGGATACCCTAAGGGAATGAAGGGTGGCTTGTGCTATAGTCCCCAGGATCAGAAGGTCATTGTTAGCACCAATGCCCAATTCCTGTAAGAGGATTACGTGATTAGTCACAAGCCCATGAGCGAAATAATTTTGGAAAAGTTGAGAGGCGAGACTCCGTCTATACCAATCGTACACGCACCAACTAACACTGCACCACGTATCGATTTTGAGACTTTTACACCAAATCAGGATTTGCCTCGTCGTAGTGGAAGGGTTGTTCGTCAGCCGGAATGATTTATAGGCATGAGATAGTCTTCGGACCTAATCCCAGGTGAAAATGAATCAAATACCTGGACTTACAAGGAGGCAATCCAAGATAAAGATGCTGACTCTTGGAAAGTAGCAATTGAATCAGAAATGAGATCTATGGATTCCAATCAAGTGCGGGAGCTTGTAGAACTACCTGATGGGGTTAGGCCATTGGGAGTAAGTAGGTAGACAAGTGAAATAAAGGAGGTGACGGGAAGGTTGAAACCTCCAAAACAAGGCTTGTAGCGAAAGGTTACACTCATAAGGAGGGCGTCGATTATGATGAAACTTTTTTTGCCGATAGCCATGCTTAAATCAATCCAAATTCTTTTAGCTATAGTTGCGCATTTAGATCTGGAGAATTGGCAAATGTATGTCAAGACTGTGTTCTTGAATGACAGTCTAGACAAGGAAATCTACATGCCCCAACCATAAGGATTCATTGCTGAAGGAGAAGAGCACTTAGTGTGCAAACTTAAGAGATCCATTATGGACTTAAGCAAGCATCTAGATCTTGGAATACTTGATTTGACAAGGTTGTCCAGTCATATGGATTCGCCCAATGTCCGAGTGAGAGTTGTGTGTATAAGAAATGTGAAATGTGTTGATGTTTCTTGTACTGTAAGTAAATGATATCCTTTTGACTAAAAACAACGTGAAGGAGTTATCATACATACGGGTAGGGCTGTCTGAGCAGTTTGATATGAAGGATTTGGGAGAAGCAGGGCACATTCTTGGGATCAGGATATTTCGTGATCGTAAGAAAAGATATTGTGATTATCTCAGGCATCCTATATCGATACAGTGCCAAAGCGGTTTAGCATGGAGTATTCCAAGAAAGGTTTTCTACCTTACATATATGGAATTCAACTATCTAAGGATATGTGTCCTAAGACACAAAAAGAGATAGACGACATGAAGATAGTCCCTTATGCATCAGCTGTGGGAAGCCTCATATATGCTATGCTTTGTACTAGACCAGATATCCGCCATGCCGTGGGCGTGACTGCTAGATAGAACCCAGGACCAGGACGCTGGATTGCTGTCAAGCACATATTCAAGTACCTGAGAAGGACTATGGAGTACATGCTAGTATATCAATCAGACAACCTATGTCCACTGAGTTATACTGATTCAGTTTTCATCAGACAAAGAAAAGTCCAAGTCTACATCAGGTTATGTGTTTAGTGTTTACTCTGAATGTGGAGTCATTAGTTGAAGAAGTGTGGAGCAGAAACGCATCTTGGACTCTACCATGGAAGTTGAGTACATGGCAGCCTCTGAGGCAGCCAAAAAGGCGGTATGGCTCAAGTACTTCCTGTAGGACTTAGATGTGATTTCCGATTTGCCAAAGGGTATTACAATTTATTGTGATAATACCGGTGCAGTCGCACATTCGATGGAATCACGAGCCCATAAGGCAAGTAAACATATCAACTGCAAGTACCACATCATACGACACTTCGTAAAGGAAGTAGACGTAGTTGTAGCCAGGGTTGTATCGGAAGATAATTTTGCTGATCCTTTCACGAAAGGCCTACCATCAAAAGTTTTTGAAAGGCATGTGGAAGAATGGGAATGCGGTGTATGGCAGCATTGCTTTGAGTATAAGTGGGAGATATGATAGACTATGTAATAGAGTATTATACTTAAAAGCATGCTTTGAGTATAAGTGGGAGATTGTTAGGATTGTATACTGCAAAGTATACTTTATGCTTGTATTACCTTATTTTCCTGTAACTACCTATGAGAACATTAGCTACATTTAATCACATATTTTGGATATTTATTCACATTACGGTTATGCAAATGTATTGTCCAGTTATTTTATGTTGTAGATAATATGGTGTGTTGATGTCACACGGAAGATCACATTGTCAATGCCTTATAAAATAATATAATAGTGCACAACTTATATAATTACTAGATAAATTATATTAAAGGTTGTAATGAGATTAGTTGGTCTTGACTATTAGCATGCATTACCGTATTTGCATGCGTTGAACTGGATCACGGTGAGATAGTGTCTTCTCTACTTACTATAAAAAGAGCGTAGATCTCGGTTAATTATTATTCTTTAATTCTAAGTATATAATATTTAATTATGTATTTATAATAGTTATTACTTTGATTTACCATGGGTGAGAGTTACAGTGATTGAATCAATATGCTTCGTATCTTGCGCAATAATATTATTTATTATACAATTATTATAACTAGAAATCGTGTCCCGACTCGTGCGTGTTGATGATGTCCCCTTGAGAAGCTCGATAATGATTATTATATTAAACCTTCCATGCGGATATAATTTCGATATAATAATAAGGTTCGAATGGTACTACTCTTGGATAAAAAATTAATTAATTAAAGCCGGCAGTAGCTTAAATTAATGGACATTCGATATCTTAAATACGGGAAATACTATATCTATGGAGCCCGATTTCATAAATTGGAATTTGGGTTGGAAGTGCAATATTAATTCTTTAGTGGATTGAATTGATATTAGTGAACTCAACCATATTAGGAATGACTTAATATGGAAAGTTGGGTTGCACTAGGAGTCCTAATCCTAATTCTCCTTAAGATCCCTAGAGTAGTCCAAAGCCTATAAGTAGGATACTACACAAGGGTTCGGCTATGGCATTATTCAAGTGGAGATTTCGATTTTTTTCATCTTGTGTTTAATTGTAGATCTTGACTTGTGTCTTTGATTCTACAATTTAGATAACATATCAATTTTCTAAGAGTGACCAAATATTATTAGAAAATAAGAAAGAAAATCGAGAGGTCTCTTAAGAAAGATTTCGGCCGATCCAAGTTGTAGTTCAAGCAAGATTCGGTAGCTCGTTGCCCACACATCATCCGAATTAAGGCGAGACCACACTTTAGAAGATCTAAAGGTATAAATAAAAGAAGATCAAATAGGAATCCATCGAATTCGCTTCAAAGGTAAAGTATTCTATTAACTGTAATTAAACTATCGACCATAGTAACTCGATAGACGGATTCGTTGCCCGATTAGGATGGGGGTGGGGAATTCCTGCTTGATAAAATCGAACATGTTGAACAAATTATTACTTGATTTTACCATTTAGGTTGTGAATTGTGAATCAATCAGGTTCGTGTGCTTGTGGCATTTGCGTTAATCCAGAATTTGCGTTCGTCTGACATAAGACAAGTTCGCTACATGCTCGGCCGATGATAATTGGTCTTATTGAATTGTTTGTCTGATTCTGTGGTTGTGATTGTTCTTGGACAATATGATTGATTTTGGAATTATTCCATGTCCAGAGTATGCGCAAGTCGGTACCACCGTGACCTTTGGTTGCGATCAAGGGAGTATTATTTCAGACCGATGCCCTGTCTGGTAGTACACGCGTCCATGACCCTTGGTTTGTTGTGATCAAGTGAGTTGTAAAAGGTGTGATACTGATGAATCACGTGTACTATTTGTGATTGTGGTAATACGATAATATGTTTACAGATTTCCGGATACATATTATGATTCTTTAATTTTGGTTATCATCGACTGACCTCAGGTTGGGTTGCCACGATTCATAGCATGCCGCCCGAGCTTCGAAGGCCGGCGACCTGTTGGAAAAATGTCCAGCAATTGACCGTAAAAAACAAGAAAAAAAAAAGCTAACATTTCGTCATAGCTCCGTTGGCCGTTGGCGCACCGAAAAATAGTCCGACAATCGGCCGTAAAAGAAAAAGGCGAGTCACTGAGTAGAGGGCGAACGTGGTCTTTTCAGATGCACACTATCAAAAACTCTGCAATCTTATATATATATATATATATATATATATATATATATAGAGAGAGAGAGAGAGAGAGAGGGAGAGAGAGATTGACTATGGTGAGAACACCCTTAATGGTGAAATTTAAAAATCAATTGCATTATTAAGTAATTTCATTGCATATTTGTTATTATTTGTTGCATCAAGCTGGTCGCTAGTATATGCAACATATAATGCAATAAAAAAAATACATAAATGCATATAATTCTACTCATCTACAATCGTTAGATCACTAATATCAATGGCTTATAAAAGTATCTAGATTTCACAAGGTAATTAGTTTTCATATGATCTATTTCCTATATATATATATATATATATTCGGCTATCAAAAATTTGTTGGCATTCCGACTGTCCTTCCATCCGACACAGGTCTTGAGGAGCCTTTACATATTATTTACCGTTTACCGGGAGTAAGAGAACCAACACAGCTGCATTTATCCTTCCAGGAATGAAGTTCTTTAAAGCAAGCCTCGGCAAGATAGGTTAACTTCCTAAAGAAAGCATGTAACTTGTCAATTCTATATATATATATATATATATATATATATATATATATATATAACCTTATCATCTTCCCTATTTGCATTCTCTTCAAAAATATTATTCTCCTGTAAATGTACAACCTGTACAAAAAAATCAGCATCCGCCTCCTTTCTAGGTTTTTTCCCCCAACATACAAACTTTACATTTCTTCATACCAGCCAACTTCACAGTATCGTTAGCAGTTAAAGTTTCTTCTCTCTGCAAAAAGAGAAGATAACCTGGATTAGTATTTTCTGTCCAAATGTACAATATTAGGTAGAAAATTACTTATAAAAAATGTTCCATAAATACATTATTACCTTAAAAAAACTGTCTCTCTTTCCCGGTCTCAAACCATCCAGAAAATGAAACAGATAAAAGAATCGTGGATATCGCACCTCTCATATGCTCCAACAAAACACAGAAAACGGACCGTACATATCATCAAAATTCATTCTTGCGGCTAGGCATTGCAAAGTTTGGTCTTAGTTCCAACCCTGGCTTTCGTCTAATGGATTTCCCAACAGCTGTTGTGACACACGATCAGCTAAAACTAAATGCGCATCGTGTAGTTGTTCTTACGGGAAGCATGACGTCCGGCCTTGTTTCCAAGAAAGTCATTTTCTCGAACGAGTGTTTCCACGGAGGAATGAGCTCTCTGAAGAACTCGTCGGAATATATTAGGCTTGTGCGAATAATTTGTTGTGGTCGGATGGCATGGTGGAACAGTCCCCTTACTGCCGCCGCCTGGCGGAGTCGAAGCACCAGGTGCGACTCGAGGGCTCGACATCGGAGAAGGGGATAACCGTAGTTGTGTATGCTGAGGTGGCGGTGATTGTGAAAGAGAATTTCCAGATGGGGAAACAGGGTTAGCCATGTTTCTGACCGTATAGCCATTGCTGCGAACAAAACGATGAGAGTTAAAAAAAGCCAGAGCCATTGCTGCAAACAAAAGGATGAGAGTTAAAAAAATGAATCTACAAGACGGCAAGCGCAAGTCAAGAATGGTGCAGACAGTTGCTAACCAAGATAACATTGAAACATACGGAACAAGCGACAAAAAGGGGAAGTCGTGGCAAGTAGCAATTATCCCAGAAGAATAGCATAAAGTACCTTAAGTACGTAAATTATTATTTCTCCGACTGAAGACTATAATTCCAGCAACCAACATCGAGTCGCATGAATACTGAAGTAGCAGAAATACCTAAAATACTTGAATGATATTTTTTTAACTAAGCACCACGACTTCCGCAACTAATCAACTCACGAGAATGCTACAAGCACAAGTATATCAAATATGTAACTGGACTAGAGTTGCATAATTGCATTCAACAACTTAACAAAAGATGATGGATTAAATCCTTGTGCATGCATGGCAGATCAACTTGCAGCGCGTGTACATGAGGGAGGGGGAGGGCGAGGGAGAGGGCGAGCGAGAGGAAGGGAGGGGGGGAGGGAGGGAGGGAAGAGAGGGAGGGAGAGAGAAACCTAAATCCAGGAACAATTTTTGGGCTTTGCGGGTGATTGACAGCTCCTGATGAGTCCAAACACCGAGAAGTTCCAGAGCGTCGAAAGTCCTGGAAAAGTACGTAGCAAGTTCATTAAAAAGTTAGCCCCAGCTTTTTAATCCCAACTTATCAGCCAGGTATTTACAGAAGAAACTTAGTTTCTTGAAGATCACATTCATAGCATATGACAGGCAATTATACAAGACATGTCTTTCAACTTATTGAAAAGTTATCATTTCTTTGAACACAAAATATTTAACTGTCTGATAAATCTTTTCCTTAGGTCCGATTTTAATCAGCAGTTAACCCCATATAGATATCGATGACCAGAAAAAGTCACATACTCGAAAGAATTCACATGGTACACTTACAAGGTGCATCATGATCAAAAGCACTGGGAAAAAAAAAAGTGGAAAAGCAAACGAGCATATATATACCGGAGCTCTGACTGCATGTGGAAGTGCAGGTGTGGATTCTAAAGGTTCAGCACTTAAAACGGGTCTTTCCAAAAAACTAGAATTTTTTACAAAGGGATGCTCCAGTAGCTGAGCAGCTGTAGGGCGGTAACTGGGACTTCGCTGCAAACATTTCATTACAAAATCTTTGCCGTCGTCTGAGAGGTGATCCGGAAGTTTAGGAAGTTCCTTGCTGTTTCCAACCTTGAACATAGCAGCAACCTTACAAGAAGCACACAAAACAAATCACAATGATGTGTGTGTGTGTGTGTGTGTGTATATATATATATATATGTGTGTGTGTGTGTGTGCGCGTGTGTGTGTGTCTGTGGGAGTGTATTTCACAATGATATAAGAAATAAATTATATAATAATATAAGGACATTAACTACCCCTTCATACTGACTCCAAGGTGGTTTTGTCGTAGCCATCTCCAGAACAGTGCATCCAAGGCTCCATATATCGACCGCAAGGTTACAACCGCTCGAGTTTGTTATGACCTGGACGCATAGTAAAGCAATATCAGAGTTCGCTATGACCTGGACGCATATAAATGCAATATCAGAGTTCGTTATGACCTGGACGCATATAAAATGCAATATCAGAGTTCGCTAAGATGAGTCTAAACAAATAAAAGTAGGAAACGAGTTTTAGCTTAGATCGACCTCAGGTGCCATCCAGTATGGGCTTCCCTTAAACGACAATGGACAGGACTGTCCAGTTATCTACAAAATATAGAAACTGGATTCAGATTAGGCTAACCCAATGGGCATCAAACACATAAATATTTGGTCGAATAAGAGAATAATCTTATCCAGTTATCTTACATGTTTTGCCATCCCAAAATCAGCCAATTTTACCCTCCCATTTGGGTCAACAAGAATATTTGCTCCTTTGATGTCCCTGACCGAATAAAGTACATCCCATCAATATACGAGTGTAATTTGCAATATCATAAACTCTCGAGTCCAAAATATACTAAAGAGTTGAGAAGGAAACTAGATAAAAGCAAACAAGAATCCGTTACTTGTGAAGTACCCACCTATGGATCGTGTTTTTGGCATGCAAATAAGCCAGCCCAGATAAAATCTGTTGGGTATAACTTCTGATTGCTGCTTCACCCAACTGCCCGTACTCTTGCAAAATTTTGTGAATTGAACCACCAGACACATACTCGAGGTATATATATAGTTTGTCATCTACCTGCAGACAAAATAAAACCAGAGCGTGTGACTGAACATAAATGTTACTACTAATATCCTTCATGTGACTATGTTCAGCAACAGCAAAAAAAAAGCATGAAAAATAAATCCATAAACAAATACAAAGTTATAAAAGCAGCAGCAAAAAAAGCAGCTTTCATAAAATGTTTCACATTATCATCAAAGAATCCAAGAGCATGAAAAATAAATCCATAAACAAATACAAAGTTTTACATTCCTCAGCAGGAAACATTGCAATAGTGGAAACATATGAATTTAATATGGAAATTAGATAAAAAGCAACCCCGCAAAATTTCTTCCCCACTAAAAAAACTTATGCGTGCATTTTCGGGCTCTAGGAGTTCTACAACAAAGCTAAGCTTCATTAAGTTTCTCATGAAGAAACAACATTAGAAATTGAAATGCGAATACAAAAGACTTACCATCTCAGATCCATAATATTGCACAATATTTGGATGACGCAGATGACTTAAGAGTGCAATTTCCTGCAAGAACAACTCCAGTTGAAATTACAGAAAGATTATTTTTCGACTTAGAATTAAGATATACATATCTTTTTTCCATTTTTTCTTATGCTGTTTCCAGTAAACAGAATGTTTAAATCTCTACAAAATAGAGCTCCAGCAAAAACCTTTGCGCCTCACCGAACAGATTATATGACTTGATAGAAACTCACTTGTCCGAGTTGTTGTGCACTTTCCTTTGACTTAGGATCATCAGAGAATAACGTAACCTCCTTCATTGCACACATCTCACCACTTCCGCTGCAGCCCAAGTAGAAGAAGAAAAGTAAGATCGTGAAAAGGTGTAGCGCATGCAAATAGGAAAGTTTGTTTATATTGTTTTACCAGTCTACCATTAGCGTCAACATGCAATTGATTAAGAAGCTACCAGATGCTTAATAAGGATCCAATACTAAGAAATAAGCTCTCGCCATGGCATATTGCTAGTAAAAGGAAACAATGAAAAAATATAAATGACCTACTTATAGACCAACCTATTAAAACCCAAATAAACTTGTCCAAATGTTCCTCTTCCAAGTAGTCGTCCTTTTTTCCAGCATGAGGCTGGGCTTGAAGGATATTCAATTCTACCGGGACTCCGTTGAACCCTGGGTGATGTTCCTGATGAATATGATGGAGCAAATGGAGAAGGATTAGAGATTTTTACTGGAGGTAGCGGCAACCGATGGCTCCGTTGCCTTCCATCATTAGACCGGGCAGTAGAAGACTCAGCTGCTGGGGGGCTTGCGCGAGGATGCAGAGGCGTAACTGCACCGCTGTGTATTCTCGAGCTGGGACCCGGGCTCATCATTCTGGGGCTAGGTAATGGAGAACACTCAGGACTATACCTGCTTTGCGGCCAAAAGAGCTGACATGGCATATCTCCTGTAATTGAACTGTTTCCTGAATTGTGTGCAGAACCTGGACTCGAGCACTGTCCAGATCCTGGTATATATAAGTCCGTATATGGCTTTCCTAGCCGGAATCCACTGCTTGATACCGGCTCATGACCAAACACTCTCATTGGACTTCTAGAAGGACTTGACATCAAACTGTCTGGAGCATTCGACAAAACAACGTGATGAGGCTGTGAATTATCATCTTTAGAACTTAAAGGCCTCTGATTAGGTGATGCGGGGCTAATCTGATAGTTCAACAAAATGTTAGCTGGCTTCAACATCTCTTTTGAATTCTTCTTGTCCATGAAGGGGGACTGACCCCTCTGCTTCAACCTATATCAGTTTCATATTTATATAAATACACTTCAGTCAGGAGCAATGAAAGACAGATTTTTCAAACTATAGATAGATATTCGCAAAATAAATGCTTCTGTCAGGCTAACTCACCCAGAAGGACTGGTTGTGTCAGTTCTAATTCCATTCTCATAATCAAATGCTTGAGGGCTTACGGGATGTGAGTCAGGTGGATCGTCGCAATCACTATATGTATCACTAGAGTTAGAAGAGATAGCCATGTCCCCTTCACCAAATACAGCATGTTCCCTAATTTTCGCGTGTCCAGGTTTTGGAAGAGGCGGGGACATTAAGGTTTTAGGACCTTCATCAAGTGATGGTTTATTTAACGGGCTGTTTCCAGAATGAACATGACAACTATTAGTAAAAAGGCTACCCGGAAGGGGAAGTGGTTGGGCCTGGAGTGGCATTTCACCAAAACTATGATTAAGCGACACATGTTTGGACGGCAATAGGGATAGGGAATCTGCCTTGGGTTGAGATTCCTTCGAAGTAGAATCACTGTGTTGTCCTAGAGGAGCTCCAGGCCTGATACATTTTCTGTGCAACGAACTGACGATACCTACCCCATTTGATTTCTTCTTCACTTCTTTATGAGACTTCCCCCACCATGAAGGCATAATTAATAAACAGAACAGAATCACACCCCTTCAGTAGCAGACAACTTAAGCCCCACTGAAGAAGCAAAAGAACATGTAAGAAAATGCCTTGCAATGATATGTGTGAGCAGATGCATGAACTAAATACACCAAGTGTACTGTAAATAGAACGGAGTGAGGACGACCAACTAATCTAATATGGCCAAATTCTGTAAAATGGATTACTGGTCTATTACACATGAACACGTCTTAATCATCAGATCAGCCGTTTGAAAATTCCATTAATTTGATGACAAATACGAGAAATAAGAGAACAATTAATGAAATCAATTTCAACTTCAAACTACATACATGATGGTCGGATGGTCTCTAAAAGACAGTTCAGGAGGCTGATTAAAAGACAAGTGTTCCAACACAGTATCGACTATAAATGTTTCTTAAAACTATATTTTAGTGAAACATTAAATATTAGCATGTAATGGGTGGTCTCTATGATTAGACCACAGGCATCAGGATGCAACAGGGGAGACCGGTATCAGCTTCCTTCAATTAAAGAAATACAAAAATGCAGGAAATGCTGACATGTTTATGTTCAACAGATTTTGAAAATATATTAAGGCACAAAATCTGAAAAGAAAAAAATATCAACATATACCAAAAACAAAGGAAAAAAATTAAAACCATTGTTAGTCCAACCCCCATTAGGAGTAAAAAAAAAAAAAAAAAAATACTCACGAAATTCACCTGGTAACGGACTTCAAACACCCTTACAAAGCCCCCAAAACGTCTCAGGATTTGCAATAGAACAAACAAAAAAGTCCAAATCAAAAAGTATAAATTTTGCTCAGTAAAATTATCGAACATAAAAACACTGATTCGGCTACTGCAAGTCGAGGAAATGGAATTGGCAAGAGGGTAAGAATTTATAGAGGCTAAATTGGTTCATACGCGGTTAAACAATAGTAGGAAAGACGTAATCTGAGCTGCAAAATTACATGAATGTGGAGCCCTAATTATTTGTAAACTGTACTCACCGGAGGGAAGGGCAACCACAAAACAGGCCGAACTCTTTTGCCTTGCTCTCACTGACTCTCACATAATCATCACCACTTACCAAAGCAGAGGGAGAGAGAGAGAGAGAGAGAGAGAGAGAGAGAGAGAGAGAGAGAGAGAGAGGTTTGAGAGAAAAAGAGCGCACTGTCTATACACACAACATATATAGGTAAGTATGCTGTATGCATGCACTTCTGTAGTTTCTCAGGATTTGGGGAAGGGGATTTTGCTATTGACAAACTTGTGAGTCGCAATATTGAATGACATACAATCTGTTATTGCCCACAAATCACAATAAAGCCTACTTTAATGGTCCGATATGTATATTTTTTTAATATAAAAAAAAGATGTTTCATACAAATTTTTATATTAGCTTTTGCAATACTTTATACTACCAACTGACAATAATTTTCTGACCAATAAAAATATTTTAAATATTTATAATTTACGTAATTAAATATTTAGACGTCGTTTGTTTTTTAAGAGTTTGAAGTTTGAAATCTGAAGTCTGATTTCATATTTGAAAATAATATTTCAGAGATGGTGGTAAAGCATTATATATAAAACAACCGGTAAATATCTGAATTTGTTTAGTTGACTAATATACCCTTCAAAACAAAAAATAAAACATAAATAATCTATTTCAACACTTTATGATAATTTCATAAGTTTTTCATCATGTGAATAGAGTTTGCTAAATGACACGTCCTATGAGAATAGAAAAGTGTGATATTAAGAGGAATTAAGTGGTTTGGTTATCACTTAATGGCCCGTTTGGTAGCCATGTTTCGACAAGTTAGGATAAATTAATCCGCCGAAAGATGCATTTGATATGCGTGTTTAGTTAACTCATCGGTCCGGCTTTAAGACAAAGCCCGTGTTAATTCACTGTTACAATTTGATTTTGTAACTCACCAAAATGGTGGGTTTAAATAACATGATTGAATAGTGCTCATGTTAACCCAGTAAGCCCAAAATTACCTCAAGCCTTATTTTTTTTAAAAATCCAGAATATTAATATTAAAAATCGGAAATTTTTATTTAAAGTTCAAAAATAAAAACTAAAAAATAAAAATTGGATGTTTTATTTAAAGTTCGAAAAAAAATAAAAAAGAAAAAATTAGTTCGAAAATAAAAAAAAAAATCGGATGTTTTTATTTAAAGTTTGAAAATAAAAAATAAAAAATAAAAGTTAGTTCGAAAATAAAAAATAAAATCGGATGTTTTTATTTAAAGTTCGAAAATAAAAAATAAAAAATAAAAATTAGTTCGAAAATAAAAAATAAAAATCGGATGTTTTTATTTAAAGTTCGAAAATAACAAATAAAAAATAAAAATTAGTTTGAAAATAAAAAATAAAAATCAGATGTTTTTATTTAAAGTTCGAAAATAACAAATAAAAATCGGTTCAAAAATAAAAAATAAAAATCGGATATTTTTATTTAAAGTTTTTGAAAAAGAAGTGGAATATTATTTTCCATAAATAAATAAAAAACTGAATTACTATATATATTTTTTTAAAATCCTGCTAGTATTCCAGATTTTTTTTACTACTCACAAGGATAAAAATATAATTTTATAATTTAATCTAAATAGTACATTTTTCCTACCAAACACCAAACTCTCATCCCCACTTTATCTAACTTGCTATAAATAACATGACATATCCTAACCTGCCATATCCTGACATTAAATTTTACAATTTAATCTAAATAGTACATTAAGAGGACTGTCAGATACATAAAGAGATTTTTCAGGGAAAAAAAAAACGAGCAGTCCTGAATTTAAAAATCTCTTCATTTTAAGATGTAATAATTAAGCATTAATATATACTTTTCAAAAAAACAAACAATCCCTTATATAGTTGTATTTTGTTGATAGAAACTAACGAGGTACTATACATATTGAACCATGAAAGTATTGTGATTTAAGAGTATATAATCGTTTTGCATTTATAGATGAGTTTAATTTTAAATCGTCCTAGATTACAGAATAGGAAACTGTAAATTAGAGTTTAAAAATAATAAATTAATCTATAAAATAGAAAACTAATGTCTTTAACCTCAATCGGACATTTGTACAATAAAATGCCATTTAACTTTCAATCCACCGTCAATACCTTAAAATATTACTTTTAATCTAACTCCACCAAAGAGGTGAAAAGAGAAGTTTTTCTCTTTATGATCCTCTAGTTCCTCGGGGCTAGCTCGAGCGACCACTAATCAATGTTTAATCTCGCGTCAAGTGGCAGTGTGGGAGTATTTTCTTGCTTAATCCGGAGGTCTTGACCATCGTGCTTCTAGAATCTGTCTTTAACCTCGGCGCAGTGTTAATCAGTTAAGAGTTTCTCCTTGTGCGCAGAAGTGTACAGAATAGACATTGGGAACCTTGGAATTGCTCGAGCGACTTGCGATTTACTTCTCTCAATGGGTTAGGAGTGGGTTTATTGAGGGACTAGGATTAGTCCGGCTAAACTGGGATCACCTAGTTATCAAAAAAAAAATATTACTTTTAATTATAACTTGAAGATTATTTTTGTATATTGCATTAGGCCAACACATAAAACTTGTCTCTCATAATGCGGCTATATATCCATATCTGTATTCGGAATTTTCGGATACGGATAATATTCGTATTCGCTTTTTTTTCGGATACAGATAATATCTGCTTTTTCCGAATACGAATATAGATGTTTCGAACAAATATCGAATTTTTCGGATTTTTTTGACAGTCCTAGCGGCCATCTATAGAAGCATGGTATAATTTTAAATGGTGAGGGCAGTAATGTCTTTTTCATTCGGATTGTGATCTGGCAAAAGCATTTTTAGCTATGTAAATGGTTAGTTGGTGACCATAGTAGAGAGAGAAGCTTATTTTTGCCTGCGATGCAATATAAAAAGAAGCTAGAGAGAGAATCAGAGAAAGATGCAACAGCCATTGGTTGTGGGTTCGGGGAGAAATATGATTTGAGTACTGGTGGCTGCAATGTGCAATGTCCACGCGCCCACTTCACTCTCCCTCCCATGCAGTTAATAACCCTTATTTGTACTTCAATTCGAGCGGAATCAGCGGTGTAATCGAGCTAGGGCGAGCTACTAAATATGATCAGATTCCAGCTCGAGCTAGATTACAAAATTCGAAGTTCGAGCTCGGCTCGAGCTCAGATGAGCATTATCTTTTTAAGCTCCAGCTCGATTTGTTCGGACACTCGATAAGGTTGAGTTCGATGCGACTTATTAATACAAAGTTTAAAGATATTTTTTTTAATTATTGATAATATTGTTAATTATATAATAAAGATATATATATATATATAAAAACGATCGAGATTTAGTGTCGGATTTGTGTTTACCCATTGGGTACACGACACGACACGAGGTACACGAAATAAATAAATAAATAAATATTTATATATATATATAATGTTTTATAACATAATTTAAAGTTTTATACTACCTCTGCTCTGTTATAACTGCAACATCTGAACTTTCACGCTTGCAAATGCACAACTTTGATTATTAATATCTTTAATTCTTTATTTTTAAAAATTATAAGAAGTTGATATTTTGAAAGTATATTTCGAGATGAATCTAACAAGATCCCACATGACTATATTTTTTCATATGTATAAATCACAAAAGATGGTCAAAAGAGAGTGTGTGAACAGTGTAATAGTCAACACGTTGCAATAATAAGAGCACGGAGGAAGTATATATATATATATATATATATATATATAATTTTTTGTTGTCATTCGTTTCGCCTACTAAAACCTCTAAAAATAGTATTAAAATTAAAATTATTATTTTTCTAATATTTTAATATTTATTTTATATTAAATGCCTGACATGAAAACATTACATGAAGCGACAAGAATTTGGACGGTACACGACACGACACGAATTCATTTCGTGTCGTGTATGGGTTTGGACTTTTGATACACGAAATACAGAAGTACACGACGCGATTGATTTGTCAGGTCTACTTGACGGCACCTCTTCCAATCGCTCGACTTGTAGCTACATTCATTAACATCGAGCCAATTTCGAGTTTTTTCCCAATCTATCCGAGGAGCTCAAGATCCAACTCAACAACACACTTAGTGGCTGTTTGTTTGCATCTGAATGATGTCATTCATATGTTGACGTCTGAATCGGTCAGACTTAAGGGTGTTTGGTTACACTCTTAACCACAAACAATAATTTAAGGAATTATGTATGTTGTCCGGATTACAGATTTTCATTGCTCTTCAAAAATTAGTGTAATAAACTATTAATATTTTTGTGCTCCACTAACGTTAATCCCACATGCATTTATTTAATTACCACATTATTACGATAATAATCACGGGTGGATTTAATATACAATACATGTGCAGTTGACATAAAAAAAAAAAATAGGTTGTGGCAAGATCGTGACGATTCTACTTAATATTAAGGAATATATAAAAATAGTCACATCTGTAATTTGCAATCTCTGATGTGTAATATATGCAATTAGTTGTATTTAGTAAAGTTTGACTATTTACATATGTCTTGCGTCATGCCTACCCAAGAAAGTGAAATCACTACTCGTATTTGAAATATGATATGACAACGTTTTTTGGTAACTTCTTTTTATATAAACATCTTATATTTTACATATATATTGATGTATCCGAGCTGATCGGCCACCAAGAATCAGATTGCTCCCTCTGTTCCGAGCTAGAAAACTACCGGAGTTCCTGCAGAAGACGACGGAATGGTCCCGGCACAAACTCTCCGATGCTTAAGCTGGAACAGGTTTCTGGAGAAATCCAAATGTAATGTATGTATGTGTTTTCTTCTCTCTTGGCCTCGAAGGAGGACAGGCCTTCTGATATTTATAGCAGAGAGGGAAACTTGTCCCTGAAATCCTGCCTTTAATTGGGGGAGATCCCTGATTTTCAGTATGTCGCGAAAATCGTGATTCTACTTTTGTGATGAAATCCCAGCCTTTCCAGGAACTTGTCTTATTTGAGTGGACTCTTTCTAGTTTGCCTAATTGACGATGCCGAGGTCTATCTAGTTATGAGCTCATAAAATAGACTTGGCGGTCGGATCTCCTTTCGGGAAAGTTCTTCTCTGAATGCCGAGCTCATCCGCCTCCGACCTACTCCGTGCCTGGTAGTTCGATTGAGTTTGCTTAAGAGCCGGGTTTAGTGGACCAAGTTCTTTAACAGACTGAATATGATGTCATCTAGAGAGGTGACATTTGGGATGACCCGCCGGTCTAGACTGCGGTCTACACCTGTTGGGGGTAGACTTGTGGGGACCGAGTTGCACCTAGTAGAGCTAGCTCGAGCTCCACTCTCCAAGTTTGTTGGTCTACACTTGGCGTGTCTACACTGTGGGGGTAGACTTGTAGGGACCGAGCTGCACCTAGTAGAGCTAGGCTCTGAGCTCCACTCTCCAAGTTTGCTGGTCTACACTTGGCAGGTCTACACCTGTGGGGGTAGACTTGTAGGGACCGAGCTGCACCTAGTAGAGCTAGGCTCTGAGCTCCACTCTCCAAGTTTGCTGGTCTACACTTGGCAGGTCTACACCTGTGGGGGTAGACTTGTAGGGACCGAGCTGCACCTAGTAGAGCTAGGCTCTGAGCTCTACTCTCCAAGTAGTATACTAGGTCGGTGGGACCTATTGGAACTTCACACAATAGACTGGGTCTTTAGTAATCGGACTTTGTTCTGTTATTTCGGGATGAACCGCAATAAACCGGGCAGGTATATTTTGGGTCATATCATCCAGTCTCCCCTGCTCTAGTCGAGCGAAGAATGAGATCGAGTAGAGTAGACTAAATATTTATTATTATTATTATTATTATTATTATTATTATTATTATTATTTAATTTTTTATCCATAAGTGCAAAAGTTAAGCTCTAAAACATGACAAGACCCAATGCAATTGTTCATTTTGTAGCTGATGAGCAAAGCTAAGACTACAATAATGGGCCTCATAGACACACTATCTTGGATTCATGATATAGATGGGGCGATCTTAAGATCGAGGTCTTTGATAGGCTAAGCTAAGACCAAGAGGAAAGGATTCCGAGTCAAGCCTTCTATACCGAGAGACTCCGAGATGCCAAAATAATAAGAGGCCGAGCCGAGCAAGTCGTATATTGAGGGCGATTCACCCGATCAAATTTTGGCGAGTCACCCAGTCTTCAAATTTGAGGGCACTCACCGATCAAATTTACAGGCGAGTCACCAGTCTTCAAATTTGAGGGCGCTCACCCGATCAAATTTTGGCGAGTCACCCAGTCTTCAAATTTGAGGGCGCTCACCCGATCAAATTTTTGGGCGAGTCACCCGGTCTTCAAATTTGAGGGCACTCACCCGATCAAATTTATGGGCAGTCACTCGGTCTTCAAATTTGAGGGCACCACCGATCAAATTTATGGGCGAGTCACCCAGTCTTCAAATTTGAGGGCTCACCCGATCAAATTTATGGGCAGTCACCAGTCTTCAAATTTGAGGGCACTCACCCGATCAAATTTATGGGCAGTCACCCATCTTCAAATTTGAGGGCAACTCACCCGATCAAATTTATGGGCGTGTCATCCAGTCTTCAAATTTGAGGACAACTCACCCGATCAAATTTATGGGCGAGTCACCCAGTCTTCAAATTTGAGGAAGCTCACCCGATCAAATTTATGGGCAGTCACCCAGTCTTCAAATTTGAGGGCGATTCACCCGATCAAATTTATGGGCATGTCACCCAGTCTTCAAATTTGAGGGCAGTTCACCCGATCAAATTTATGGGCAGGTCACCCAGTCTTCAAATTTGAGGGCAGTTCACACGATCAAAGTTATTGGCAGTACAACAAGTCTTCAAATTTGTGGGCAGTTCACCCGATCAAATTTATGGGCAGGTCACCCAGTCTTCAAATTTGTGGGCAGTTCACCCGATCAAATTTATGGGCAGGTCACCCAGTCTTCAAATTTGTGGGCAGTTCACCGATCAAATTTTTGGGCAGGTCACCCAGTCTTCAAATTTGTGGACAGGTCACCCAGTCTTCAAATTTGAGGGCAATTCACCCGATCAAATTTATGGGCAGGTCACCCAGTCTTCAAATTTGAGGGCACTTCACCTGAAATAAAGCTGACGTATAGCTGCGATTTTAGATCTTTTAATTTAGACCTAAAAATAAAAAGCTTTGTCCCGATTCCTTTCCAAATCAACACATCTGTTCTTCTTACCCCATAACTATAAGAAGATATGAAATTTTCTTAAAGAATTTCACCTTGCAGCAATGGATAATAATTAAAACTTATCTTCAAGGAAAATTCATAGCTAATAAAAACTTGTCTTTGCAGGTAATGAAAGAATCCGTGTTAGGTTGAATCCAGGTATGAATAATAAGTCTCACATCTCAACTCAATGAATGACTCGATGTCACTCGTTCCCACAGACGGCGCCACTTGATGTATCCGAGCTGATCGGCCACCAAGAATCAGATTGCTCCCTCTGTTCCGAGCTAGAAAACCACCGGAGTTCCTGCAGAAGACGACGGAATGGTCCCGGCACAAACTCTCCGATGCTTAAGCTGGAACAGGTTTCTGGAGAAATCCAAATGTAATGTATGTATGTGTTTTCTTCTCTCTTGGCCTCGAAGGAGGACAGGCCTTCTGATATTTATAGCAGAGAGGGAAACTTGTCCCTGAAATCCTGCCTTTAATTGGGAGAGATCCCTGATTTTCAGGGGTATGTCCCTGAAAATCAGGGATTCTACTTTTGTGATGAAATCCCGCCTTTCCAGGAACTTGTCCTATTTGAGCCGGACTCTTTCTAGTTTGCCTAATTGACGATGCCGAGGTCTATCTAGTTATGAGCTCATAAAATAGACTTGGCGGTCGGATCTCCTTTTCGGAAAGTTCTTCTCTGGGAATGCCGAGCTCATCCGCCTCCGACCTACCTGTGCCGGTAGTTCATTGAGTTTGCTTAAGAGCCGGGTTTAGTGGACCAAGTTCTTTAACAGACTGAATATGATGTCATCTAGAGAGCCGACATTTGGGATGACCCGCCGGTCTAGACTGGCAGTCTACACTGTTGGGGGTAGACTTGTGGGGACCGAGTTGCACCTAGTAGAGCTAGCTCGAGCTCCACTCTCCAAGTTTGTTGGTCTACACTTGCGTGTCTACACCGTGGGGGTAGACTTGTAGGGACCGAGCCGCACCTAGTAGAGCTAGCTCGAGCTCCACTCTCCAAGTTTGCCGGTCTACACTTGGCAGGTCTACACCTGTGGGGGTAGACTTGTAGGGACCGAGCTGCACCTAGTAGAGCTAGGCTCTGAGCTCCACTCTCCAAGTTTGCTGGTCTACACTTGGCAGGTCTACACCTGTGGGGGTAGACTTGTAGGGACCGAGCTGCACCTAGTAGAGCTAGGCTCTGAGCTCTACTCTCCAAGTAGTATACTAGGTCGGTGGGACCTATTGGAACTTCACACAATAGACTGGGTCTTTAGTAATCGGACTTTGTTCTGTTATTTCGGGATGAACCGCAATAAACCGGGCAGGTATATTTTGGGTCATATCATATATAAAAGAAAATTCAAGTTAGAAGTTTTCATGCTCAAATTATAAGGAAACATTTGGTTCGCAAGATTGGAATGATCAATTACATCGACTAAATTACAATGAGTTGTTTGATTTGCACATTGAATGAAATTGACTTCCACTGTCATTTATGAATTTCATCATTTCATCACATATGTGATGTAATTCAATCATAGTTCTACCCATTAATTCAAAAAAACAAAAAATACACGATATATATATATATATAAGAAAAAATATAATATAATATTATATATTAATAATATATAAAATTATTGAATTCCATATATAAATAATATGCGTAGTATACGATACATATCTATATATGGAAATATATTTATATATAAAAAACATGTATAGAATAAGATATACAAAATTAATTATATATAAATGAATATTACCAATTTAATATATATATATATGTATATTAAATTAGATATGAAATATGTATGATATTTATTTATATTTATACATAAATTTATTTAAATAATAAATAATATATAAATGGTATTCTATATAAAATAATATATATAGTATTATATTTATATGAATAAATATGAGATATTTATTTATATTTATATATAATTTTATTTATATAGTAATATAAAAAATATTATATGTAAATAAATATTATATATTATGATATTATATATAACTTTATTTAGATAATAACTATAGCGTATATATAAATAAATATTTTTTTATATTATTTTGGTCATTTTCATTATTTCTTTCACAAGTTTCATCAAATTCCAAGAACCAAATGCGTTGATAATTAAACCCATGAGTTGCAACTGAAAAATAGAAGTGCAGAAGACAAAAACTTGTATTTGTTGACGTTTGGTTTGGTCAACGTCACGTGTGCTGATTAAGACGAATGAATCGAAGTCACGTAGAAAATAAAATAACAAAAAGGAAGGTGTTTGATCACTAAATTTTATTAATGACCTTTTTGATAGAGTAGAACCGGGCAGGATAATTTATGTCGGTGTATCTGGATGCTTGTTAATTACAAGTCTTATTTTCTTTTCTCTTTTCTCTCTTTTTTTCTCTCTCTATTATAAATGCTTGAAATCCAAAGATCTGCTTTCACTGTACATTTCTTCTATATATAGACAACCTAGGTCAATGGAGAGGTGACAGCTGGCGAATGTCTGGGGAATATGCCCAAGACACTTGTCAATCTGCATTTATGCCCAGGACACGTGGCGGCTTCTAAGGAGCGCATTGGGAAGGGGCGTGATTGCATGCTTTAATTGGCATGCGGGCCTGCTTTGCCGACTCTTGGGGGTGTTTATCCGATGGAGTCGGTCCTCGGGTCTCCCGCCGTTCAGGTCGGCCTTGTTGTAATCTCGAATCCGAGCATTTTTGTCGTCTCTCTGCTCGGCCTTCTCGGATCGGATTTCGGGTCGTCCTTGGCGTCGCCGTCCGGTCCGGTTTTTTGTGAGCCTGGGAGGAAATCGGGTTTTTGCCCGGTCCGACTTCAGGTTCTGCTCGGTCAGTTTAGTTGCCTTGGCGTGTCCATGTGGACCCCAAGTCGGATGGGCTGCCAACAAGGGCCCCCGAGTCCAGGGCCGTGCCGAGCTGGTCGGGGCTGGAGTCGTTTCACGTAGAGACCGATTCGGCT
The DNA here is from genome assembly GCA_033398695.1 of Orobanche coerulescens. Lineage (NCBI taxonomy): Eukaryota > Viridiplantae > Streptophyta > Magnoliopsida > Lamiales > Orobanchaceae > Orobanche > Orobanche coerulescens. The sequence continues at coordinate 24,587,974 of CM065818.1, read as the reverse complement.
TGGGGGAGGATAAGGTCCTTCGAATAGACGCCTCTTCGAGAGTCGCGTCGAATCGATTCCCGGGTCTTTAAGTGTCATTATGTGGGGGACGCGTGGCACAGGCTGATTGGACGGCGTGTTCACGCGCTCTTGAACTTTGCGACGGTTCAGTAGGAATAGTCGCCTCACGCGCCTGGCATTTAATGCCTTTATTCTTCTATAAATAGTGCCTGTCTTCTTCCTTAATGCTCTCTTCGCCATTTTTACGTGTTGTTGCAGAGAAAGATCTTTTCCGGCGATTTTTCTTTTTCCGATTTCACATAGACTTTCCCGGTAAGCTTGCTTTTCCTCCTCTTTCTTCTTTTCTATTTGAGATGTCGGAGATGAGGGGCGAGATAGAGGTCGGTTTGACCGTGTCGCCGGACCGCACGGGTGTGGCGGATCTATCGATAGGCGAAGCTCCCGTTGACTGGAGCGTCAAGGAGGAAGAAGGCGAAGTTGCAAAGTCGCCGGGATCTGGGGAAGTGGAGATGGTGGCACCATTGGCCGACAATCGGAGAGACTCGATCGGAGGAAAGAGTCGAGCCGGTGGTGGCTCGGACCCGCCTCGTCCGTCCTCTCGTGGAGGCGGAGTGGGATTCACTTCGATTCCGAGTACCGTTACGGAGGAACACCGCGGCCCGGCGGGCCGCGATTTAAGATTCCGGCGAGGGTGCGATGTTTGTTCCGAATCCCAAGAGAGGCCCCACAGCCCGCCTGTCGGTTGCACGGCGGTGTATTACCGCTCTACCGGCCGGCTTTCGCTTCCGCTGACTTTTGCCGGTGGCTAAGGCGGGGGGCCTTCCTGTCCCCAGATTCATCCGATTCCGGGCTCGGGTGGTGGGCCTTTTTATTCTTTTTAATCAGACACTGGCCCGAGCCTGGGCCGAGGAGTTCAACAGCCTCTTTCTATGGAGGTCGGTTGGTAGGTCCGGCTCGGGCTGGTTTTATCTGACGGCCCGACATGCTATGCACAAGGAGTTAGTGGGGGCGCCCGAGACCATCCACAGCTGGAAGGAACAGTGGTTCTTTATTGGGGGGCCATGGAGGAGCTCTCTGGATGAGTGGGAGCCGGGGGTGATAGATGCCGAGCTGCGGGTCCCTGTGCTTTTTACGGCCAAAATGAGTGAGTGTCGTATTTTTTGTTCTTGTTCCTTTTTTTGTCTAACGCTCATCATTTGTTGCGTGTGCAGGACGCATCCCGGTGCCAGAGATGTAACACCCTCAAGATATTCGAGGTATATTACAGCGCCGTGAATCCCTATATGGGACCCACCAGGCTGAACAGCATCATACTCATCGGCTCACATAAATGACAAACCAACAACATGTCATAAAGACGCAAAATAGAATAAACCACCCGGTTCAACCGGTCAATATAACATCATCATCCAACACAACATAATAAGCAACGATACAATCCAAACGAACAAGAACCCCTTAAGTACTCGAGTACAACTATTAGTTCAAAACCACAAAAGACGAAAGGTAAAAGACACTAAAACATCACTCGTGCACAATCATCACGCACGGCCATCATCCGTGTACTGGTCCAGCGCCCGCTCGTCTCGATGAACCTGACCTGAAATTCATAAAACGAATTTCCCCGAAACGGGTCCCCAGAGGGGTTAGCAATTACGCTAGTACAAGTAACCAGATGAACGACTTACATCTTACACATATAGTAATGCATGCAATTCAAGAAATCATAGTTCCAAAATACTCATTTCCGGAAATGCCAATGATCAAACCACATTTGTAAACATGCACCACAATTAACCGCGGACCCACAGCTTCGTGGATCCCTGCCGAGACCCCGTCGAATCTAACCCACAGTGGTTAAAAGCAAGCTCGCGGTCCCACAGCTTCGTGGAACCCTACCGAGACCCCGTCGAGTCTAACCCGCAGTGAGCATACACACACACACACAATTTCTCATACAAAACTACTATGTCAAGATTGTAAGTTCATAAGGGTACTTGCCTCGATTAAATAGACGATGACACGAACGGAACGGAAGAATCAAGCACGACCACGAGGAGCCGATGAAAATGAACCTAACGATTCGAATAACACAATCACAACCAACTCTAGACGATTACGGAAATGGAATACACCCGGAAACCCACCTACGATTCATGTATATTCATACCAAAATAACAACGAGGGCGGACCACAACCAAACCCTCTCGATTCCATAAAAATCCACAAAATATCCATGAATCCGTAGGAAAACTAAGGATACTAACAATATTAATCATATACATCATGAATCCACCAACAAAACGGAACTAATCGGAAGAAAATCCCAAAACCCCCAAATTAATCGAAAATAGGGTTTTAGAATATTACCTTAGAAGATTCGAGTACTAAGATCCGTAGAACGCGCATTAGATTGATTGCCCGAGCTACACTACCGAAGAGAAATGATGAAAATCGGCCCCCCAAGTTAAGAAATCTGAGCAGTTCTCCCCTTCTCTCTCACTTCTCTCGCGATGCAGATGAAAAATGGGGGAGGAGACGACCGATCTCGTCTAATAAGGACGAGACTGCGCAAATACCGCTTCGTGTGCCGCGGCACAGAAGAAGTGTGCCGCGGCACAGGCCAAAAATCTACTCCCAGGTTTTAGCATTGTGCCGCGGCACAGCCTACGTGTGCCGCGGCACACGGTACAGTTGGGTTTTGGTCGCGGAAGACACACGAGTGTGCCGCGGCACCGGACAGGTGTGCCGCGCACTGCTCGGCGCCGTGCCGCGGCACGGATGGGTGTGCCGCAGCATGCAGTCTGCCCGACCAACATTTGGAGAAATTTGTGTGCCTTGCACGCACCTCAGGCCGCGGCCCACACCCCTTTTTGGGTCCCAAAATGATAAAAATGATCCGGAAAGAGAATAAAACAATAGGAATCAATATTTGGGGACTAATAACACGAAATGGATCCACGGCAACCCCGAAACGGCGGTTTCGCACAACAATAACAAGAATATAGTTCAACAGTTTGACAGGAAGGACACGCTGAAAAGTACACGAGGGTCACTACGATCGAGAAATACACCAAAAACGAAAATACAAGGGAAAGAAAAATACGGATATTACATTCTACCCCTCTAAAAATAAATTTCGTCCCGAAACTTAAGAAACAAACAACTCCGGGTACCTAGCACGCATGCTATCCTTGGTTTCCCAAGTTGCTTCCTCGACACCGTGTCTCGACCACTGCACCTTGACCAAAGGTATGGTCTTATGCCTCAATCGTTTCTCACGATGCTCCAAAATCTTCAAAGGACGCTCCTCAAAAGTAATATCTTCAGCAATATCAATCTCGCCATAATCGATGACGTGACTAGGATCCGGGACATATTTCCTCAACTGGGAAACATGGAAAACGCTATGAACATGACTCAAGGCCGGAGGTAACGCCAAACGGTACGCCAATTCACCTACTCGCTCGAGGATCTCAAAGGGGCCGATAAATCTCGGACTCAACTTTCCTTTCTTCCCGAAACAAAAAACTCCCTTCGTCGGCGACACCTTTAGCAAAACGTGGTCTCCCACCTCGAATTCCAAAGGTCGACGACGGACGTCGGCATATGACTTTTGTCGACTCTGGGCAGTCAACATCCGTTCTCGAATTAACTCTATCTTCCGCCTCGTCTCTAAAACGACATCTGGCTTGGTCCCGACCAAATCGGACGCCTCATTCCAACAAATCGGTGATCGACATCGCCGCCCGTAAAGTGCCTCATACGGTGCCATCCGAATCGACGCGTGCCAAATGTTGTTGTACGTGAATTCAATCAGCGGCAAATGTTCCTCCCAGTCACTACTCCAATCGAGAGCACAGGCACGCAACAAGTCCTCGAACGTCTGGATGGTGCGCTCCGATTGTCCATCTGACTGGGGATGGAAAGAGGTACTCAAATGTAAACGGGTACCCAACGCCTTATGCACCGCCTGCCAGAAGTGCGATACAAAACGGCCGTCACGATCCGAAACAATAGACTTCGGGGTACCGTGAAGTCTCACAATCTGCGCGATAAACACACGAGCTAACTTCTCCGGGCCCCAAGTGTCCTTGATGCCCAGAAAATGTGCCGACTTGGTCAGACGATCGACAATCACCCACACCATATTCATGCCCGACCTCGATCTCGGCAGACTTGTAATGAAATCCATCGATATATCTTCCCATTTCCATTCTGGAACGGGAAGTGACTGCAATAACCCAACCGGTCGCTGATGCTCGATTTTGACCTGGCGACAAGTCAAACATCTCGCTACAAACCGTGCGACCTCATCCTTCATATCATTCCACCAGAAATTCCTTCTTAAGTCCTTGTACATCTTACTCGAACCGGGATGAACGGAGTAAGGTGTAGCATGGGCCTCCCGTAAAATATTCTGTCTCAACTCGAGTCGTTCGGCACACAAAGACCACTAAGGAATCTCAAAACACCAACCTCGTGAAACACAAATACAGCAGACAATACTTTAAGAACGTACTCTCGGATTTGAGTAATCATCGGATCCTCTAATCGCTTGACTTAATTTCATCGATCAAAGACGACGAAACCTCCAAAGCACGAAGTTGCCCGACGGCTCCAGCAACAAAACTTCAACATCTAACTCGATTAAAGATCGCCGAAGCTCGAACTGAGACGTAAGGATCTCAAGCGATCGCAATGCAATCGGTTTCCGACTCAAGGCGTCGGCCACGACGTTCGCCTTGCCCGGATGATAAAGGATTTCGAGGTCATAATCCTTAATCAACTCTAACCACCTCCTCTGCCTCATATTCAACTCCGCCGAGTAAATATGTATTTCGACTTTTATGATCGGTAAAAATCGACATGCAGAGCGAAAAGATAATGACGCCAAATCTTGAGCGCAAAACGATCGCCGCTAACTCCAAATCATGAGTAGGTAGTTAAGCTCATACGGCCTCAACTGTCTCGACGCAAAGGCAATGGTCTTACCGTCTTTGCATTAATACGCACCCAAGACCACGACCAAGCATCGCTATAAACGGCAAAACCTCGTTACCACATGGCAACGCCAAAACCGGTGAAGTCAAACGCTTCTTCACTCCTCAAAACTCGATCGCCTCTCGTCATTCCGCACGAACCTCTCGGATTTCGAGCAAGCTGCGTAAGTGGCCGAGCCAATTTCGAGAAACCCTCGACGAACCTACGGTAGTAGCCACTAAACCCAAGAAACTACGGAGCTCCTTCACATTCTTGGGCGGTGCCCAATCCAACACGGCCTCAATCTTCTGCGGATCCACACGAACCCCCTACCGAAATCACGTGACCTAAAAACATCACTTCCTTCACCAGAACTCACATTTCGAGAACTTTGCATAGAGTTGCTCGGTCCTCAAAATGTTTAATACTACCCGCAAATGATGGGCATGCTCTTCCTCATTCTTCGAATAAATAAGAATATCAATCAATAAAGACGACGACGCACTTATCCAAATACTCGATAAAAACTTTGTTCATCAATCGCATGAACACCGCCGCGCATTAGTTAACCCGAAAGGCATAACTACAAACTCATAATGTCCGTATCTCGACCGAAAAGCTGTCTTCGGCACATCGGACTCTCTCACCCGGAGCTGATAGTACCCCGATTTCAAATCAATTTTCGAGAATACTGTAGCTCCCTGCAACTGATCGAACAAGGCATCAATTCTCGGCAAAGGATACTTGTTCTTGATGGTCACCTTGTTTAGTTCGCGATAGTCGATACACAAACGTAGTGAACCATCCTTCTTCCGCACAAACAGGACCGGTGCGCCCCAAGGCGAGGCGCTCGGTCGAACATACCCCGACTCAAGAAGCTCGCTCAACTGCTTCTTCAACTCTGCCATCTCTGAAGGTGCCATGCGATACGGCGCCTTCGAAATAGGAGCCGCGCCCGGCTCTAGCTCTATAGCAAACTCAACCTCACGATCCGGTGGCAATCCCGGTAACTCGTCAGGAAATATATCAGGAAACTCATTAACGACTGGAATCGACGAAAGCTCGACTCCACCCTCCCCCGCCTTCAAGGCATAGCACCAATAACCAGTACATCCCTTTCACATGAGACTCATCGCCTTCAAGGCATTAATGACGAATTTCTGGTTTCCCCTCTTTCGCCCCGCGAAAGAGTGCTCGGTGCCGTCCTCGGCTAACATAGTGATGATTCTCGTGCGGTAGTTCATGATCGCACCATGCCGCTCGAGCTACCATCACCAAGAATCAAATCCTCACCCTCGATACTCACAACAATAAGATTAGAGGGCCAAGTCCTCTCACAAATAAGCACAGAACAGTCTCGAACCTCCTGATCACCAACGATCCTATCACCGCTAGGGAGCTTAACGATGAAGGGCTCACAAGGCGTCAAACGGTCGAGACTCAAACTACGTACATAATCCAGAGATATGAACGAATGCGTAGCACCGGAATCGAAAAGCACACTGACAGGATGAGAAAGAATATAAACGGTACCTGTCGCCACGGTAGCCGCTGGGTCATCGGTCTTCCGCATCTCATAAACCCGCGGATGGGCGGAGCCGACACTGGAAGCTCCTCTTGAGGGCTGACCCGACCTCTCCCCCGACTAGCACTCGGCGGAGATTGAGGAGCAACGACCCTGATTCACACTTGGTTCCCTAGGCGCCTAATGGAAGCCCGGGTACCAAGGATTTTCTCCTCTCAAAGACAGACGGCTTTGTGACCTACCGGCCACACCGATTACACGTCGCCAAAGGGTTCGGACAAACACGACCGATGTGGCCTGCCGCCACGGTTGAAGCATTTCACCTCTCGAGAAGGGGCACCGGCAGCTACGGGAAACCCGGTAGATCGAGATGGGCCACCACCTGGAAAAGTTAGCAGATCAAATTTCACGACCCCACTTTGTGGCCCGAAAAGTTCCCAGCGGACTTCTGCTTCTTACTCTCGCGGGCCGCCTCACTCGCCGTCACAGACATATCATAAGCAAGGGCCCTACTCTGATAATCCTTTAATGTAGTGCATATGAGCCCCGACATATAGTCCCGAATCGGCAACTTCATCCGTCTGGAGAAATGGAAAATCTTGTCACTCTCCTCGACAACTTGGGTCTTCACATAACCCAACTCTTTGTTAAAATCAGCAATAGCTTGAGCTACGGGGATATCCCGTGGTTGAGCATCATAAAAAGCATGTACCCGAGCCTGTGTGACTGGCCACGGGCAATATTCAGTCTCCATCGACTCTTGAAACTCAGCCCACGAAGCAGCATGGTCTTTGGGCCCAACGGCCTCCCACCAGTCCGTAGCGTCCCCAGTGAGAAAATATTGAGCAATAGGGACTCTACGTTCCTCAGGACAGTTAGTGGCAACGAAGACCTTAGATATCTCCTTGATCCACCCTTCCCAGCCAATCGGGTCTGAAGCTCCCGAAAACTGAGGAGGATGCATCTTGATGACATCTTGGAGCCAACGGTCCGCTCCGCCCCGATTAGCATGGGCCTGATCCGGGTTCTGAACCGCCTGAGCTATTGCCGCCATTTGGTTCACCATTTGTTGCATAACGGCCGCAATACCAAGATCGGCACGCTCCTGAGAAGAAGCATGGCTATGACGGTCGCCGCATCGCGGCCTCCCGAAGACTGTGGCGTGGCCGCCCCACCGGCTGCCCCACGTCCCCGGTCGCGTCCACGACCACGACCGCGACCACGACCTCTTCCAGCATCCATACTGGAGTTAAATAAGTAGCAAAAGCCACACGAGGATCGATCTGATAAAAGAGCAATCACAAGTCGAGAATCAAGGGTACGATACAAGGAATTAATGAACAGAGGAAGGAAAACTTACTTTACGGACCTTTGGTACTTAGGAATCATGGCAACGTGGACGATGATGTGCAAAACAAAACACCACAAGACCCAATAAACCGACAAGCCTAGGTATCCATAAACCTAGAGCTCGATACCATTTTCTCGTAACACCCTCAAGATATTCGAGGTATATTACAGTAGTGAATCCCTATATGGGACCCACCAGGCTGAACAGCATCATACTCATCGGCTCACATAAATGACAAACCAACAACATGTCATAAAGACGCAAAACAGAATAAACCACCCGGTTCAACCGGTCAATATAACATCATCATCCAACACAACATAATAAGCAACGATACAATCCAAACGAACAAGAACCCCTTAAGTACTCGAGTACAACAATTAGTTCAAAACCACAAAAGACGAAAGGTAAAAGACACTAAAACATCACTCGTGCACAATCATCACGCACGGCCATCATCCGTAATCGTCCAGTCGCTTCGTCTCGATGAACCTGACCTGAAATTCATAAAACGAATTTCCCCGAAACGGGTCCCCAGAGGGGTTAGCAATTACGCTAGTACAAGTAACCAGATGAACGACTTACATCTTACACATATAGTAATGCATGCAATTCAAGAAATCATAGTTCCAAAATACTCATTTCCGGAAATGCCAATGATCAAACCACATTTGTAAACATGCACCACAATTAACCGCGGACCCACAGCTTCGTGGATCCCTGCCGAGACCCCGTCGAATCTAACCCACAGTGGTTAAAAGCAAGCTCGCGGTCCCACAGCTTCGTGGAACCCTACCGAGACCCCGTCGAGTCTAACCCGCAGTGAGCATACACACACACACACACAATTTCTCATACAAAACTACTATGTCAAGATTGTAAGTTCATAAGGGTACTTGCCTCGATTAAATAGACGATGACACGAACGGAACGGAAGAATCAAGCACGACCACGAGGAGCCGACGAAAATGAACCTAACGATTCGAATAACACAATCACAACCAACTCTAGACGATTACGGAAATGGAATACACCCGGAAACCCACCTACGATTCATGTATATTCATACCAAAATAACAACGAGGGCGGACCACAACCAAACCCTCTCGATTCCATAAAAATCCACAAAATATCCATGAATCCGTAGGAAAACTAAGGATACTAACAATATTAATCATATACATCATGAATCCACCAACAAAATGGAACTAATCGGAAGAAAATCCCAAAACCCCCAAATTAATCGAAAATAGGGTTTTAGAATATTACCTTGGAAGATTCGAGTACTAAGATCCGTAGAACGCGCGTTAGATTGATTTCCCGAGCTACACTACCGAAGAGAAATGATGAAAATTGGCCCCCCAAGTTAAGAAATCTGAGCAGTTCTCCCCTTCTCTCTCACTTCTCTCGCGATGCAGATGAAAAATGGGGGAGGAGACGACTGATCTCGTCTAATAAGGACGAGACTGCGCAAATACCGCTTCGTGTGCCGCGGCACAGGCCAAAAATCTACTCCCAGGTTTTAGCATTGTGCCGCGGCACAGCCTACGTGTGCCGCGGCACAGTGATTGGGTTCTGGTCGCGGACGACACACGAGTGTGCCGCGGCACCGGACCGGTGTGCCGCGGCACTGGCCTGGCGCTGTGCCGCCGCACCGGATGGGTGTGCCGCGGCACACAGTACAGATTGCCCGACCAACATTTGGAGAAATTTGTGTGCCACGGCGCACACACCTTGTGCCGCGGCCCACACCCCTTTTTGGGTCCCAAAATGATAAAAATGATCCGGAAAGAGAATAAAACAATAGGAATCAATATTTGGGGACTAATAACACGAAATGGATCCACGGCAACCCCGAAACGGCGGTTTCGCACAACAATAACAAGAATATAGTTCAACAGTTTGACAGGAAGGACACGCTGAAAAGTACACGAGGGTCACTACGATCGAGAAATACACCAAAAACGAAAATACAAGGGAAAGAAAAATACGGATATTACAAGAGACCTCTCCCGACTTCGACGACCGGGTTGAGCAGCTTTTGGATCTTCCTCTTGAACAAAGGAAGTCTCATCTTTTAGTGACCGAGAAAAATCTCTGGGCGGCCGGACTTAGATCGACCGATCCGAGTACAATGTCTTCTTCAGGTAGTCCTCTTGAACAAAGGAAGTCTCACATTTTTTTTTTGATATGTCTTCCTTTTCCAGCTCCTAAGGCCAAGACTTCGTCCGGGCGGAAAGAGACGCCTGCGCAGCGTGTGGCGAGGCTGGCAGCTGAGGCCGCCGAGCGGAGGGAGCGGGCCGGTAAGCGCAAGAGGGTGGAGACCGGGCCTGAGGACAGTGCGAACAAGGCTGAGGGTTCGTCTGCTCCATAAGTCGTCGTGTCCGCTCCGACCCCTGTCCGGGCGGATCGGGAGGAGCCCGTCATTGACCTAGAGGGCCATTATCTCCCGGTTAACCAGGAGTGGGTGGAGCTGTGCGACCAGATGAAGGGGCGAAGGCCGCGCTGGTTCCTTGACTATGTCCGGGCCGCTACCCCGACTCCTGAGATGCTCAATCGGGTCCCTCCTGTGGTGGCCGTCTCCAGTCATATTCCGATCAGGGGTTGGACGCCCAAGCTGGAGATGATGACTAATGATATGGATCCGATTGAGCAGATCCAGTTCGGAAATGCCCTGGTCGGTCGGGCCATGTGCACCTATGTTAAGGCCTCCAGTGAGTTTTCGGCCTTGTCTGAGAAGCACAAGAAGGCGGAGGCCGACCTCAAGGCTTTGCAGGAGGAGCATCACCTATGCCCTTCCTTGATCAAGTCTCTGGAGGGGGAGATAACCTCCATGAGGGGCAAGATGGAGCTCCTGGACAATCAGGCCCTCCAGGCCGACATATGGAAGCTGAAGGCCGAAGAGATGAAAGATGCGGCCGAACAGTTGCAAAAACAGTGCTTGGATATTCGGGCCGAGCACGAGGCTTATCTGAAGGAAACCAAGGCCCAGGTGGAAAGCCTGACCGAGCGTATGAACACTTGCGAGGTCTCGAGCTATGCCCGGGGTCTTGCCGCTGAGGCGGAGGCTTTTAAGGAGTCGCCTGCATTTGAGGAGCTGATCAACTTGAATTATGTCTCCACGTGTTACGAGATATTAGATCTCATGAAGGGTGGCAAGACCGTTCAAGAGATCGAGGCATACATTGCATCTCAGGCGACCGATCTGCATGTTGATATTGCTGGAGCCGATGAGCCAAAGGTTGCTGAGGGTGAGGACGCCGGTCAGGCTCCGCATGGCGAAGGTGAGGGGCAATCCTTTCAGATGGCCGGCCAAGAGGGTGGGGCCGAGTAGTTTCCTTGATTTTTGCTTCTTGCTTGGCCTGCGTGCCTGTCTTTCTTTTGCTTGGTTTCATGTTCGGCCTGCGTGCCCATCCGCCTTGGTTTGTTGTCATTGTTGGTAATTTTGTAATAACGACTGGGTTAAATAAAATCCTTCTTGCTGTATTTGCGGTTGCTCTTTTTATTGTTCCTGGTTGATTGTGCCGAGACGAGCTCGGTCTTATAGTGCCGGAGGAGCCTGTCTTATGAGGTGCCGAGACGAGCTCGGTCTTATAGTGCCGGGGGAGCCGGTCATTCGAGGTGCCGAGACGAGCTCGGTCTTATAGTGCCGGAGGAGCCGGTCTTATCGAGGTGCCGAGACGAGCTCGGTCTTATAGTGCCGGAGGAGCTGGTCTTATGAGGTGCATCAATATTGAAAAATGGAATGACGTCAGTTTTTATTGATAATACCTCTTTAGATACATAGCATTCCACGGGTAGGTTAATCTTTGGCCGTTCAAATATTCCAGCCGGTAGGCTCCATTCTGAAGGACTTCGCTAACTTTATACGGTTTTGGGCTTGAGTGGTCCGGGATCCGGGCCCAACACCTTTTTAAGGACTAGGTCGCCGACCTGGAAGCTTCTCGGGTGAACCTTGGAGTTGTAATATTTTTCACTCCTCCTTTTGTAAACGGCGTTTCGCATTTCTGCCTGAGCTCGTTTTTCGGCAAGGAGGTCCAAATTCACTTTGAGGGCTAAGTCGTTACCCTGCTCCTCAAAGTGGGTTACTCGATAGGTAGGTGCCCCGATTTCAACCGGGATAACGGCTTCAGAGCCGAAAGCTAGTGAGAAAGGCGTTTCGCCAGTGGTGGATCTATGCGTTGTTCGATAGGCCCATAAGGTCCCGGGGAGCTCCTCAGGCCAAGAACCCTTCAGTTCTTCGAGGCGTGTCTTGAGGTGTTGTTTCAGGATTTTGTTGACCGCCTCGACTTGCCCATTGGATTGTGGATAGTAGGGCGTGGAAAAGTTATTTCGTATTTGGAGGCCGTCGCAGAAAGCTCGAAATTTCTTATTGTCAAATTGTTTGGCATTATCAGAGACAATAGATTGTGGAATCCCGAAACCGACATACGATTGAATTCCATATGAAGTCGACTATCTTCTGTTCAGTTGTTCGTGCCATAGGCTCGGCCTCTGCCCATTTCGTAAAATAATCGACTGCGACAATGGCGTATTGCACTCCTCCTCGTCCCTTAGGTAGAGGGCCGATCAAGTCGATCCCCCACTTGGCGAACGGCCATGGGCAATATACGGATGTGAGGGTTTCCGGCGGGGATTGGATCTGCGGAGCGAAGATTTGACACCAGACGCACTTCCGCACGAGCGTAATGGCATCTTTTTTGAGGTTGGGCCAATAATAGCCTTGTCGAATCAATTTATAGGCCAATGCCTGGCCGCCAGAATGATTACCGCATATACCCTCGTGTACTTCTCTGAGGGCGTATTCTGCTTCTGACTCGGACAGGCATTTCAGCAGCGGAACCGAGTATCCTCTTTTATATAAGGTTTCGTCCACGATGGTGAACCGGGCCGCCTGGGTTCGTAAGGATCTCGCTTGGGCTTGGTCCTCGGGTAAAATGCTACTTTGAAGGTATTGCATTATAGGCTGCATCCACCCTTGTGGCTCTAATTGTTCGGCCGCCCGGATTTCGGCCATTTCCAGGGCTGATGAGGAGTGATACCCTATGCTGACCTCATCCATGTGTTCGGCTCCGGAGTTAGATGCGAGTTTGGCCAAAGAGTCGGCTTGGATGTTTTCAGTTCTGGGAATATGTTGTATTGTTCCCCAAAAATTTTGTAGCCGATTCCGTGTCAGGTTGAGGTACTTAATCAGTTTGGGTTCTTTGGCCTCGTATTCGCCGTTGATCTGATTGACCACTAATTGAGAATCACTTAGGATAGAGAGGCGGGCAAGGCCGTGGGAGGTTGCCATTTATAGACCGGCTAAGAGAGCTTCATATTCTGCCTCATTATTGGTGGTCGGGAAATTCAGGTGAATAGCCGAGCAGAACAGGAGCTGGTCGGGACTAACGAGGACTATCCCTGCACCCGATCGGTCAGCGGTAGAGGACCCATCCACATAGAGTGACCATTCTTCTGATCGGTCGTCCCCCTGAGCGATCGCGGGCGTGAATTCTGCAATGAAGTCCGCAAGGGCTTGTCCCTTTATAGCAGTGCGCGATTCGTAAGCTATGTCAAACTGTCCGAGTTCGACGACCCATTTTACCATTCAGCCGGAAACATCAGGTCGGTGCATAACCTGTTTTAATGGATAGTTGGTTAAGACGACTACCTGATGTTCCAAAAAGTAGGGTCTCAACTTCCGGGATGCCATTATGAGCGCAGAGGCCAATTTTTCCATTGGGGCATATCTGAGCTCGGCATCATGAAGGGCCTGACTCACATAATAAACCGGATGTTGCACCGCATTCTCCGTTCGAATCAGAGCGGCGCTGATCGCGGAGTCGGAGACCGCGAGATATAAGCTAAGGAGTTCCCCTCGGGTCGGTCTCTGCAAGGTCGGGGCTTCTGCTAGGACTTTCTTGATAGCTTCGAAGGCTTTTTGGCAAGGTTTTGTCGATTGAAAATCCTTGTTCTTTTTTATCGCCTCAAAGAAAGCTTTGCATTTATCCGTTGAGCGAGAGATAAAACGGCTCAGTGCGGCTAGGCGGCCAGTTAGGCTTTGCACCTTTTTGACCGAGTTTGGAGGAACAAGCTCGGCTACTGCCTTAATTTTATCGGGGTTGGCTTCAATCCCTCTTTGGCTTACCATGTAGCCGAGGAATTTTCCAGAACCTACCCCGAATGAACATTTCTTCGGATTTAACTTCATCTTATACTCCCGCAAAATAGCAAATATTTTATTGAGGTCATGTACATGGTCGGCCGAGCGCAGAGATTTAACTAACATGTCATCTACATATACTTCCATAGTATGACCTATCAAGCTATTGAACATTTTATTTACCATGCGTTGATATGTCGCGCCGGCATTCTTGAGCCCGAAAGGCATCATCCGGTAGTAGTATAAGTCGCGGGGCGAGTAGAATGAGGTGTTTTCCTCATCGGCGGGATGCATTGGGATCTGGTTGTATCCCGAATACGCATCCATAAAGCTCATTAGCTCGTGCCCTGCCGTTGCATCCACCATGTAGTCGATATGGGGGAGGGGGTAGCTATCTTTCGGGCAGGCTTTGTTCAGGTTGGAGAAGTCAATACAGAGCCTCCATAGCCCGGTCGGCTTTTTTACCAAGACCGGTTTAGCTACCCAAGTCGGGTATTGGGCTTCCCGAATAAACCCGTTATCGATTAGCTTTTCTACCTCCTCTTCCAGCCCCTTCTGCCGCTCCGGCCCCATTTTCCTTCTTTTCTGAATAACCGCTTGAGTCGGGTCGATATTCAAAGGTGGCATGCGAGTTCCGGGTCAATCCCCGACATATCCGAATGGGTCCAAGCGAAGACATCCAGGTTTTGGCTAAGATGGGAGATTAGCTCGGAGCGGATCGGCTCTTGGAGGTTGTGGCCGATTCTTAGCCGTCGGGTTGGATTAGAAGAGTCTACGTCGACCAGGTCCAATTCTTCTGTTGGCTCAGCGTAGCGAATTTTTCCTTTCGGATTTTGATACCGCGGGTCGACGGGATCTTCTTCTAAGATCGGCTCTTTCCCGGGCCTGCGGCCCCGGTCCGTTTCCTGTCTGGTTCCCCCTTCGGGGGTTTGCGCGGACCCGGGACCGTCGGACCCCTGTTCAAGCAGGGTGGTTTCTTCCGGCCGTTCGGAACTGATAGTCTCCATTTCTTCTGGAAAGTTTTCCGGGATGCCTTCTGCGGTGTTGATTTCGCGAGCCCGGATGCTAAGGTTGCATTCCCGGGCGGCCCTTTGGTCCCCTTTATGTACCCCGACGCCATCCGGGGTGGGAAATTTCATGCACAGGTGATATGTAGACTGAGTGGCTCTCAGCCTCGACATCACTGGTCGGCCTATGATGGCATTACAATCACTGTGCACATCGATGATCTTGAAGGTTGTGATCATCGTACTTCTGATCGGTCCCTGACCAAATTCCAAGGCGAGGTCGATTTCCCCCAGTGGGGAGGTGCGGCAGTTGGCAAATCCCCGAATATCTTCGTTGCAAGGCCGGACATAAGATTGGTCTACCTTCATCCTACGAAGGGTATGAAGGTAGATGATGCTGGCATAGGCTCCGGAGTCCACCAATATCCTATGAACCGGGATCCCCATTACAGGCAGAGTGATGACAAGGGCGTCTGAATGGGGATGGTCCAAGCCGTCGGCATCGGACTCCTCAAAAGTAACCGCCAGCCGGGGGTTCTTGGGGGCTTCTTCGGCCACTGATAGGAACCCCTCTGCTCGGCGTTCGGTCCGCTGGTAGGAGGTGGTGGCTTCTCGAATGGAGGCCTTTTTCTGGCGCTTTGATCGATGGTCATCGACCTCAGCGGTCCCCATAATGGTTAAAATTTCCCGGGGGAATTTGGGGGCTGGAGGTACTCGATCATTCTTAGCTCTCGTCGGGTCGGCCCTATCCTGGCGATCCCGGGGCGGATTCCGGGTAAATCGCCTCAAGCCTGTCTCGTCGCATACCGCGATCAAAGCGGCGACGAGGTCTCGGCACTGTTCAGTGTTGTGACCCGCTGACTCATGGTATTTGCAAAAGCGGGTCTGGTCCATGTCCTTTTGATCTTTGTAGATCGACCGAGGGACCGGGAGCAGATTTTTGTCTTTTATCTGATCGAATATCGCTGCGGCTCCAATGGAATATATTTCTGTGAAATTGGCCATGAGCTCGGGTCGGAGATAGCTTTGAGTGGCCGGGACTGTCGAGGAAGAGGCAGGGGTTTTATTTTCCCGTCGGGGTTCTTGACGGGCCTCTTTGTAGTCACGCCTTTCTTCTTTCTTTTTATACGATCCTTTCTGATCGGAGGGCATGACTAGCATTGGTGCCGGCATGGCTTCCTCGGCAGCTATGTGGGAGCTAGCGCGCTCCAAAAATTACTGGTAGGTGTGTGGGACATTCTGGCACACCGTCCAGCGAAAGAAAGAATTTTTGAGAAGGCCGACCTGGGCAATAATGGCCAGCGCATCGTCGGACATAGGTTCCGTCTCTAATATCCGTTTATTGAAACGGGATATATAATCTTTAAGGGACTCGCTCGGCCCCTGGACCACGGAAGCAATGGATGAGCGCGGGGCGACTCGCACAAGGGACCCCATGAAGTGGGATCGGAACGTCGCCGATGTAACACCCCCAGAATCAAACCGGGAATATTACACGCCGTAGACCCTCTCCGTGAGGATCCACCAGGCTAGACATCAAAACCACACAATAAATTACATACCGACATGATAAAATACCAAATCCGTAGACCATCTTGGTCTTTCGTCACAACGTACAAGTCAAAAATACACATTTCTATCTCGACTCATACCCATGCAAGGGTAAAATATACTCACAAACCAAAAGTACGACAGAAGAAAGACCATACACAAACTCGGACTGACTGTATCCAACACTGGCCTTCGTGTGATTAGTATCATTCGCCTTCCATCATCCTTGCGCCGATCTGTGTTTTGCTCCCAAACTGCATGTACCGGATGCAAAACAGACATCCACCCCCGAATACTGGGGTTAGCAAACTCCATTGTTTTGCTAGTACAAGTATAAAGTGCAAATACGAGCCATACAAAACACATTCCGAGAATACAACAAAAGACTTCCCGAGCTATTTGATAATTAAAGTAGTTCAAGTCTTGAAAGTAGAAACCAAAACAAGAAATCACTTTGAAAACATTTTCAAATCTCGGGAGTTTTCGAAAACATTTGCGATAGTAAAGTTCTTAATTCTTCAAAAGCCACTTAGGGTCACCGCCCCAATATTCATTTTCCAAAAATGCAAATTCGATTAACAAAACACGGGGTTCACAACCCAACTCATTCCAGTCACAAAACACAGGGTCCACGACCCAACCATTTCGATCATCAATACAGGGTCCACGACCCGTTCATTCACTTCAATTCACTTCCAACGACACATTACACACAACACATTATTTTTATGCCATTTTAGCCAAACACCAAGACTCGATATATAATGTCTCTCGACTCCGAGCAACAAGCATTGTGATACTCCGGACATATCACAATTAATCAACAGTACAAATACTCTGGCAATTCTCGCGATCCGGTTCAGCCCTCCGGTCCCGCCGTAAGGCCACCAAGTCCCTGTGTGCCCCGTCGAGCAATCCCCAGGTGAGAATGCCCACTCGAAGTAACTCTCGCGACCCGGTCCAGCCGCTAAGCCACCAGGTCCCCGTGTGACCCCGTCGAGTCAATCCCCGAGTGAGAGTACCCGAGAAAAACCTTACAATTCTCATCAATTCACATTTCCAAAACCGCAATCCTCAAGAGTCAATCACAATATATATAGTCGAGGTATTTTGCTAAAATGGCCATATTATCCAACACATACTCACGACCCAAAATTTATACTATCCACAAAGAAACACACCATCTAAGCAGCACCAATCGACACAACCAATATCACACAAGTTCACATATTCACACACATCCGCATGACTCCACGCAAAATCTTAACAACATGATTGAACTTTAACTTACCAACAACAAAATCACACATAATGGCATCACTCGAAAATAATGTGATCCTATATTCGACACCAATACGCATAGTCAATTAAGCACATTAATTCCCGAACACAAGAATCCTCTTTAAATAAAACCATGATTATAGTTATAACGATTCTTTAGAAAAATGGTTGTAAACAATTTGTTTAGCACGTCTCGTCAACTTTCAACCATCATATTCACAAAATACGTAATGTATGGGCAAGATACTTGCCTCGATAGTCGATGCCGGACACTCCGACGAACATGGCTCAACCAGGAACCTCGAATGCCCACAACCCTCCGGCGGAAACGACGGTAACATAACCGATCGGGAAACAGCGAACGGAAGGGTTCCGACTCAAGTTCTTCCCAAGGAACCTGACCATATCATAATACCGTCAATAATCAACGATCGTACGAGGAAGAATAATCGTAGAATGCCCAAAACCCCCCTCTAAGGATTTTCACCGGACACCTTCAAGGCACCGATTAGGAACTCAACAAAACGAAGAATCTTTAACAATCGAACCATGGATCAACAAGGAAATTGGTATATTATGACTTAATAATCATCAATCCATCACAATTATAAGTTATCACGGATCAAACGGGCGAAAACAACCAAAACCCCCAATTTTCCCAAAACTAGGATTTTAGGAAAACTAACCTTGATTCGCTGGATTGAAGGATGTTATAGAGTGATTAATCGATGATATGAGCTCCAAAACTTCGTGGATTAGTTGTATAATAACATGTCTTCGTCACCTCCAAGAACCCAGCCGCGGAAGAGAAAGGGAGAAAATGAAAAATGAGTGCAAACAGGACTGCTCGGTAATATTTATATTGGTGCAGTCTAGCGTGCGCTAGACTGCCGGGCTAGCGTGCGCTAGCGGGCGGTCATGGTCGAGAATGTTCGGCCGGGCCCGCCATCATGTGCTGAACACGTGCGCTGTCGGCCCAGCCACAATCCAGAGACTTCCTGGCTCGCCAGAAGCGTCGCAGCCTTTCAAAGTCAGAAGCGTGCGCTACCGCCGGCCAGAAGGCGTCTTGATGTCCGGCAGATAGCGTGCGCTACCTGCCGATCTCCCCACCCGAACCTTTCGCCTCTTATCGCTTTGCCGACTAGCGCGCGCCTAACCGGCCATAGCGTGCGCTACCTCGGCCGTAGCGTGCGCATTTTCCGGCCAGAAGCGTGCGCTACGCGGTTCTGCTGCAACCGCCGGCCAAGGCTGCAGCCGTCCGGCCACCGTCCCCAACCGTCCGGCCAGTGTCCGACCACCATGATTCGACGACTCAATTTTCCGAAATCGCACGGAACGAACACGACAAAATACTCGGGGACAACATCATCGGTCCGAAATGAAAACAACGGATAACAAATCATCACCTACGGTCTTTAACTCCAAAATCAGTTGTCGAGAAAATAATATCGGAACTCGTCAACCGGGAAATATCCGGAAAAAAAATCCAAAATAACCGGAACGAAAATCGTGGGTATTACCTTCTACCCTCCTAAAAATAAGTTTCGTCCCGAAACTTAAAACAAAAGCAAGGCGACTCTCGACAACACACCAGAACTCCATGCAGTATAAAGCCACTATGATCCGATTCAATACGCAAGAATGCTTACGAAAAGCAACGAGCATGAATCGTTGCGGTTGATAAAACCGAGCAATACAAAAATCAAGTCACGATTCCAACGCTGAAAGGTATGTAATTCCAATAACTCACATATTTGGAAGATCAAATATGAAGAAAATTTCCCAACACTTATGGAAATCGCAAAATGGCCCAGATGAACAATAATCACGATTTTGAGGTCAAGCGATAATGATTGGACAACGACGAACGAATAGCAATGATCGAACAACAACGATAACCTTTGAAGTTCATACCTCAAATCAAGACATCAATAACTTGTAGGAAGCATGAGGTGTTAGTTTCGAACACGGTTCACAAGAAATCGATCCGAACATGGAAAGATCACCACGATATGCACATCAATTTGGATCAATATCAGAACTCGCTCGAATGACAAATGAGAGAAACAACACAAGGTCAGAAGCATTAACGAACACAATCGCCGCAATACGGTCGAACAAAACGGAAACGAGAAGAAGAAGAAAAATGCGGGCATTACATCATATCACCTTTAAAAGAGGTTTCATCCCCGAAACCTAAACAACGAAACGAAGTGTTTGAATATCAACCTTCCCGGCCATATCCTCTTGGTCCCGTATCTAGTCTCCATAACCAACTGTACCGCGGTCACGGTCGCGTCCGCTATCCCTCGGCATACTAAGCGGATTCTCACTCAATACGATTGCACCACTTCGCAAAAATAAATATGCTAAACTACCAACTTAGCATGACATATCACATAAGGTAACCAATAACAATTCGCAAGGAAAATCCACGAGGTATCCCTTTAAAGAAAATCTTTTGAAAATCATTGGATTTGTATGTTATTCAAAATAAACTTTAAAAATACTTTTGCTACCTCGGGTTATTTCATCAAAACTTGTAATCAACATACTCTAACCGCCTCATTTGAAATCATTTGCCAAAATAATAATTCCTTGTAACCGGCGTTATCAAAATCGTCATGCCTTTACTCATCACCATTACCGTTAACAATCAACAAGTTAACCATGCAAGATCATCAAACCATTCCTACATACTCTAACATTTCCAAATCCAAGTTTGAACTTTACATCGAGTGAGATTTTTCATCTTTCACTATATATTTTTGAAAAAGAAATCGTATTGGTTTTTGATAAAAAAAAATATTTTATGATGTGAAAGATTTTTGAAAATCATGTACTCGAATTATTCGAAAATACAATAGTACGTTAAAGTCATTTCTGAAAATTCTCCCAACACTACACAAGAATCAACGACGGTAACATTTTACAAAATGTTCAAGGTATTTTAAAACAACTCTTTCAATACCGTCGAGGTTTTATTTGAGAATCCTAGGCCGGCTCGCAAATTTCAAACAATTTCCAAAGTTCATACGAAGCCGCCGGCATAATCGCAACGTCAAATTAGTTTCAAAAATTGATTTCCGAAACTTGAACAAACTTATGAAAGTTTTAGGAAAACATTTCGAACACACACACAGCAGACATAATTTATCAACTCATCGAACAAAATCAATTATCACTTAGCGCGAATGAAAGGTCACAACACTCGTCCACATCAAATGGTTGTCATCACTAGACAACGCACATAGAATACAGTCACAGACGACTGACTGTAGAAAATTAGACCTAACGGCTAAAATGCGATTCCACATCCTCTGTCCCAGCTAACTAACGTACGTTACAACAATTATTTAGCGTGCGCTATCCATGCTGCATTAGCGCGCGCTAGCCTTGTACTTAGCGTGCGCTAACAGCTCAAATTCAGCACGTGATTGCGAATATATATACGACATTATTAGAACCGATAGTTACAAATGAACAACGACAGCATACGAATCTAAATGCCATCGATTCACAAGCTTACAACACTTCGCGAGCAACCATCAAAGGACAACTGTCATCCAGGATCGAAATCCCGTCTATTAATAAAGAGAGCTATCTTAACTCATACCGAACGACTTAGCATTCACATCACTGTTTTAATCTAAAACTGGCATCACTGCCCGAACAACAAGAACATCATCACGTATTTCTCGACTAACAGTCATAAAACCGATAAGTTGAAAACGAGAGTCACGTCTTGTCTACGTTTTGTAAACTTCACTTGGATTCAAAAAATCGTGTTTTGAAAACTTATAATACAAGATGAAAATAAAATATCGGTAGTTGGAATTCTCCAAAAATTTTGACCTTGAGCTCATCATACGAAAATCAAACAACATAGGCCACATACTCACAAATCACCTTTAACTCCACATCATAACACAAAATCATACGGCTCGTATATCAAAAGGCACAATATAGTAGGGAGACTTACATCCACAGGTCGCACGAAGATGATGGCTGCACCTCGATACTAATCACGACCGACATCACCGACGACGCGTCGCGACACGACTTAGACAAACACAATCTGACAGGACAAGACACGACAATACCCGACTGGACCCGATAGCCTAGGTTTCCGCAACCTAAGCTCCGATACCATAAATGTAACACCCCCAGAATCAAACCGGGAATATTACACGCCGTAGACCCTCTCCGTGAGGATCCACCAGGCTAGACATCAAAACCACACAATAAATTACATACCGACATGATAAAATACCAAATCCGTAGACCATCTTGGTCTTTCGTCACAACGTACAAGTCAAAAATACACATTTCTATCTCGACTCATACCCATGCAAGGGTAAAATATACTCACAAACCAAAAGTACGACAGATGAAAGACCATACACAAACTCGGATCGATCAGATCCAACACCGGCCTTCGTGTGATTAGTATCATTCGCCTTCCATCATCCTTCGCGCCGATCCCGTGTTTTGCTCCCAAACCCGCATGTACTGGATGCAAAACAGACATCCACCCCCGAATACTGGGGTTAGCAAACTCCACTGTTTTGCTAGTACAAGTATAAAGTGCAAATACGAGCCATACAAAATACATTCCGAGAATACAACAAAGACTTCCCGAGCTATTTGATAATTAAAGTAGTTCAAGTCTTGAAAGTAGAAACCAAAACAAGAAAGCACTTTGAAAACATTTTCAAATCTCGGATTTTTCAAAACATTTGCGATAGTAAAGTTCTTAATTCTTCAAAAGCCACTTAGGGTCACCCCAATATTCATTTTCCAAAAATGCAAATTCGATTAACAAAACACGGGGTTCACAACCCAACTCATTCCAATACAAAACACAGTGGTCCACGACCCAACCATTTCGATCATCAATACAGGGTCCACGACCCGCTCATTCACTTCAATTCACTTCCAACGACACATTACACACAAAACATTATTTTTATGCCATTTTAGCCAAAAACCAAGACTATATATATAAAGTATCTAAAATCCGAGTAAGAATCATTGTTATACTCCTGACATATCACAATTAATCAACAAGACAAATACTCCTGCAATTCTCGCGATCCGGTTCAGCCCTCCGGTCCCGCCGTAAGGCCACCAAGTCCCTGTGTGCCCTGGCCGAGCAATCCCTGTGTGAGAATGCCCACTGGTAACTCTCGCGACCCGGTCCACCCGCTAAGCCACCTGTGTCCCCGTGTGACCCCGGCCGAGTCAATCCCCGAGTGAGAGTACCCGAGAAAAACCTTACAATTCTCATCAATTCACATTTCCAAAACCGCAATCCTCAAGAGTCAATCACAATATATATAGTCGAGGTATTTTGCTAAAATGGCCATATTATCCAACACATACTCACGACCCAAAATTTATACTATCCACAAAGAAACACACCATCTAAGCAGCACCAATCGACACAACCAATATCACACAAGTTCACATATTCACACACGTCCGCATGACTCCACGCAAAATCTTAACAACATGATTGAACTTTAACTTACCAACAACAAAATCACACATAATGGCATCACTCGAAAATAATGTGATCCTATATTCGACACCAATACGCATAGTCAATTAAGCACATTAATTCCCGAACACAAGAATCCTCTTTAAATAAAACCATGATTATAGTTATAACGATTCTTTAGAAAAATGGTTGTAAACAATTTGTTTAGCACGTCTCGTCAACTTTCAACCATCATATTCACAAAATACGTAATGTATGGGCAAGATACTTACCTCGATAGTCGATGCCGGACACTCCGACGAACATGGCTCAACCAGGAACCTCGAATGCCCACAACCCTCCTAAAACGACGGTAACATAACCGATCGGGAAACGGCGACGGAAGGGTTCCGACTCAAGTTCTTCGCAAGGAACCCGACCCTATCATAATACCGTCAATAATCAACGATCGTACGAGGAAGAATAATCGTAGAATGCCCAAAACCCTCTAAGGATTTTCACCGACACCTTCAAGGCACCGATTAGGAACTCAACAAAACGAAGAATCTTTAACAATCGAACCATGGATCAACAAGGAAATTGGTATAATATGACTTAATAATCATCAATCCATCACAATTATAAGTTATCACGGATCAAACGGGCGAAAACAACCAAAACCCCCAATTTTCCCAAAACTAGATTTTAGGAAAACTAACCTTGATTATTGGATTGAAGGATGTTATAGAGTGATTAATCGATGATATGAGCTCCAAAACTTCGTGGATTAGTTGTATAATAACATGTCTTCGTCACCTCCAAGAACCCACCGGAAGAGAAAGGGAGAAAATGAAAATGAGTGCAAACAGGATCGCTTAATATTTATCTTGATCGTGCGATCTAGCGCTAGATCGCTGCTAGCGTGCGCTAGCGGCGGTCATGGTCGAGAATGTTCGCCGGCCCGCCATCATGTGCCGAACACGTGCGCTGCCGGCCCACCACAATCCAGAGACTTCGGCTCGGCCAGTAGCGTGCGCACTCTTCAGCCAGAAGCGTGCGCGATGTCCGCAGAGCGTGCGCTACCCGCCGATCTCCCATCCGTAACCTTTCGCCCTTATCGCTTTGCCGACTAGCGCGCAGCCTAACCGCCATAGCGTGCGCTACCTCTGGCCAGAAGGCGCGCATTTTCCGGCCAGAAGGCGCTTACGCGGCTTCGCCGCAACCGCCTGGCCAAGCTCGCACTCGTCCGGCCAAAGGCTCGCCGTCCGACCACCGTCCCCAACCGTCCGGCCAGTGTCCGACCACCATGATTCGACGACTCGATTTTCCGAAATCGCACGGAACGAACACGACAAAATACTGGGGGACAACATCATCGGTCCGAAATGAAAACAACGGATAACAAATCATCACCTACGGTCTTAAACGCCAAAATCAGTTGTCGAGAAAATAATATCGGAACTCGTCAACCGGGAAATATCCGGAAAAAAAATCCAAAATAACCAGAACGAAAATCGTGGGTATTACAGTCGAAAGCTGGGCCCACGTTTGAACCGAATGATGGGGCAGCGTCCGATACCACCTCTGGGCCCTCTCTCCTAGAGTTAGGGAAAACATTAGGCATCGGAACGCGTCCTGAGACCCATGCAGATCCATCCAGAAATCATAATGCCCAAGATGGGCGTTGGGGTCTGTTTCTCCGTTATATGGCGGAATTTGAGGAATTTTGAACTTCTCCGGAAGGGGTTCCGCCAGAACGCTAGGGGCCAGGGGACCCTCCTGGCTGTTGAGCCATTCCGAACTTTGGGATGGCTGGAGTTGTTTATTTTCGAGCTCCGTAAGGCGCTTTTTTATAAACTCGATTTCGCTCGAATTATCGCCCGGAGTTGGAGGTAATATTTGTGTTGGATTTAGGGACGGGTGGGGAGCCTTCTCTTCCTTACGGCTCTGACTCTGGACAGTAGGAGCCGGCGCTGCCTTCTCGATTTTCCTTCCCGCCCCAAGGCGATCAAAAACGGATGGGGGGCGCGAAAGTTTACTTTTCCGTGAGGGATGTGAGCTTTCGTCGTGGCTCTCCGCTCTTTCTCCGGCGGCCCCAGAGGCCGTCCTTTTTCTGTTTCGTCCCGAGGCAGCGGGGCAGGCCGTCTGAGATTCTGCTTCGAGCTGATCTTCGGGTTTTTGAAGGGTCCCGCCCCCTGTAACTCTTGCCATAAGGGCCGCCATGCCCTGGATGAAGGCAGGGTGTTTAAAGCACTCAACCACTTTAAGGAGGTTTTCTTCCTCCGTCGCGGGCTGAGGGTTTTTCGAACTGTCGTGAGACATCTCCGGTGAATGGTATATATCTATCTTTTTTATCGAAGGTGCCCTCCTTCTAGCGCCAATCTGTTGACGTCTGGTTTGGTCAACGTCACGTGTGCTGATTAAGACGAATGAATCGAAGCCACGTAGAAAATAAAATAACAAAAAGGAAGGTGTTTGATCACTAAATTTTATTAATGACCTTTTTGATAGAGTAGAACCGGGCAGGATAATTTATGCCGGTCTATCTGGATGCTTGTTAATTACAAGTCTTATTTTCTTTTCTCTTTTCTCTCTTTTTTCTCTCTCTATTATAAATGCTTGAAATCCAAAGATCTGTTTTCACTGTACATTTCTTCTATATATAGACAACCTAGGTCAATGGAGAGGTGACAGCTGGCGAATGTCTGGGGAATATGCCCAAGACACTTGTCAGTCTGCATTTATGCCCAGGACACGTGGCGGCTTCTAAGGAGCGCATTGGGAAGGGGCGTGATTGCATGCTTTAATTGGCATGCGGGCCTGCTTTGCCGACTCTTGGGGGTGTTTATCCGATGGAGTCGGTCCTCGGGTCTCCCGCCGTTCAGGTCGGCCTTGTTGTAATCTCGAATCCGAGCATTTTTGTCGTCTCTGTGCTCAGCCTTCTCGGATCGGATTTCGGGTCGGCCTTGGCGTCGCCGTACGGTCCGGTTTTTTGTGAGCCTGGGAGGAAATCGGGTTTTTGCCCGGTCCGACTTCAGGTTCTGCTCGGTCAGTTTAGTTGCCTTGGCGTGTCCATGTGGACCCCAAGTCGGATGGGCTGCCAACAGTATTAAATCGGTCAAAGATAAACACAAATACATAGTTATTAGAGAGAACTTAGGCTCTGTTCTTTTGGACTAAATGAATCTGAATTGAACTGAACTGAATTGAACTGAATAGACCTGACCTGGTCTGAACTGAACTGAAATATATATTAAGGGTAAATAATAATAATAATAATAATAATAATAATAATAATAATAATAATAATAGTAAACGGGTCGCCTTTGACGCAATCCGGGTTGATTGATTTTACACCAGGGCGAGCGATCAATGGTGCTGCTCAGCGTAAACGGGTCAAGTACGATGCCAAATGTGAAGATATTGGGTATGGGTTTCTCCCCTTCTCTTTTTCCTCTTTTGGGGAACTTGAGAAAGATGCAGTCACCTTACTCAAGCGTATTCGACGTTTCTCGCTGACTCAGGACATTGGAGCGCGTGCAGCAGTTCATATCTTTAATATGATTGGTTTTACCATCGCTAGAGGTGTGGGAGCTCAGTTAGTTTCGAGGCTCCCCACTAATCTTTTGTAATCCTATGAGTTTTTTTTATAATAATAATAAAATAATAACTAAAAAATAATAATAATAATAATAATAATAATAATAATAATAATAATAATAATAATGGTGGGGGCTCAGATTGTTTCTCGGCTCCCCACTAATTTCTTGTAAACCCTATGAGTTTCTTATATTTATTATTTTTATAAAAAAAAAATAATAATGGTAAATAATAATAATAATAGTAATCAACAACAACAATGCTAATAATAATATTATTAGTAATAATAACAATAATAATAATAAAGATTAATAACAATAATAAGAACTGAACTGAACTGAATTGACCTAAACTGAACTAAATTGATCTAAATTAGTGAACAGGTCAATAAGTTAACAGATAGTTGTTGATCATTTTCCCTTTATAGAAAAATACAATACAAAAATATTCCATCACATTGCATCGCATGAAGAACTCCATTTTGAATAAAATCACAATACATAGCATGATAGTAAAAAGCAAGGGAGAACTTTTCGAAGTGTATTTATAAGCACTTTTAGAGCTCATGATAATCCGTACACTTTTCGAAGTGTATTTATAAGTACTTTTTCAACCCATTTCCTAAAAGGGAGTATTTGTGCAACTGATAAAACTAAAAAATGGGTTGAAAAAGTTTATATATATATATACATATGTATCAAGTGGAATTCGATCTTCACGTTACAATTCAAGACATTGTCAAATGTCAACTGAATTATGGTGAAACTTATATGGAACACCAAAAATAACTGTATTCTAAAAGATAAAATGTATACACTTGACAAAGTGAATTTGAGGGAGGGGGAGGATTCACCCCTCTCGAAAGGATCACGTGCTTAAGTCTTTCGTATTTAAACTGTGTTAAGGAATTCTGAACATGTATGTATTTGGACAAATAAATACTCTAATACCATTATACTCGTGAAATATGCACATAAGTACCCACTGCAAGTGTGTGATTGGTGGAGGCATTTTACTCATACTAATATGTATGAATACCCGAGGACTTATGTACCTGGCCAAAGAATACATGAGTACTCATGCAATAAGCCAAATGAGTACGCGAGTACTCAACCATATGGACACGCGAGTACTCAACCATATGGACACGTGAGTACTCATGCACTCGGCTAAAATGAGTACACGGGTACTCATGCACTCGGTCAAATGAGCATGCGAGTACACATGTACTCGGCTGAATAAATACGGTAGTACTCATATAGATATCTGAATACTTCAATAATACTCTTTGACCAAACAATTTAAGTATTGAAGTACACTTAAACATGACTTCAGCACGAAATGGTTTTAGCATCAGATCCATTCCCTGTACAAATTTAGGCAGTTACAATTAGTCCCACCAGTGACGGAAGCGGAGCATTTACTCAGGAGGGTCCGGAGCTATAAAAATTACGGAGATCGGACAACTATATATATAACTTCCCCATTTTATAAGGGAATTTCCATCCGCCGGGGGGTCCGTGGACACCCTTGGACCCCCCTCCCTCCGCCCTCGAGTCCCACTCGCAATTCATCAATCATCATCTAAAAGGATATTGCGTGAATTCTCTCCCCTTCAGATACAAACTTTTCTATCCGAAATTGTCATGTAATCATCGGAACACAAGAATAATAATGATGAAAATGATGATAATAATAATAATAATAATAATAATAATAATAATAATCATAAACATAAACAGCTAGTGGCACGAATATAATATTAAGTGCCATTAAACTTTTATAACCTTGCTTATTCAATTTAAACCATGTACTGTGCCTCTACCATGAAGTGTGATCACGACAAGAATAAAAAAAATAAAAATAAAAATAAAAACTATGGTGAAGTATGACTTTGGAAACTATTAAGAAGTCTGGTAAGTTTGGTAAGAGTCTCACGAGCAGATATCGTGTCCGGATGATCTTCGCCGCAGATCGAAGTCCGAATAAAAACCGCCTTCCTAATCAGATCGTCCCCAATATCAAACTGTCCCCCTCTTACCATCAACTTAGCCCTCACTTCCAGCACGCTGGCTCTAGCCAATGCAAGATCCTGCCACAGACAAGGATTCAACTGAGCATTCGTCTGTATCGGTCTCCAACAAAGGGACTTATCCAACCATCTGTCGACAGGCGTCACAAACGCTTGATCCGTCGCCTCTAACGCATCCGTACAGAGTCGAAGCAACTCCATGGCCGCACTGCAACGCGAGAACGTAACGAAAGTCCTTATGGCGAGCGGCAGAATCACTTGTTTCACGAGAACCAGCAATTCCGTCACTTTCAGCTCAACGACAATCGGGTCCTTCCCGAAGCCGAGGAGAAGAAAACACGCGGCCCATACATGGTCCGAGTTACTGTGAGATGCCAAGCCGCTGCTAATGACGGCTCCTACCATGGCTTCCGCGGCTCCATTATTAATAAACCGCCTCTTCCGTGCGTAAAGCCTGACGAGATGGTCCATGCGGATAGACCCTTCTTTCGTACAACTTCTCGCCATATTAAATCTCAACAAGAGGGAATAAGCTTCGGTTTCGGATCTACGAGCACATGACGACGTGCATCCGCACGATAAGGAACGCATGATTTTTCTCCATACGCGCTTACGTGGGTGCTTCTCGTGTATTTTTTGGGCGGCAAGACATAGTACGGGTATAGGTATCGGTGATGGTGCAAACCAACCGCTCGCGAGGACCATTCGAGTTGCCAAACTACTCGGCCGGCCCGCATGGTCGAATATGGAGAAGCAGACCTCGAAAAGCTGCAAAAGAAAACTGTTCTTTCTTAACGCGTGGTGTTCTCTGCCGTCCCATGTTACGACCCTCGAAGGGGTTCGATTTATGGTGTCCAATAGCCGGCTCGGGTTAATTGGAAGCTCGGATAGAATAGCTCCGACTATAGCGAGCCCTAGAGTTAGCCTTCCGAGTTTTTCCTCAATAACACGTAATGCATCGGTTTCTGTGAACGAGTGATCGTTCGTACCACCCTGCATTAACGACATGGCCTCAACCCCCGATAGGTAAGAAAGCCTCAGAGGCTCTACATTCATTATCCGGGACATGCGGGTCGATATGATAACATGAGTCTCCCCTCCGAATCGGGGTAGCAAATCCATTACATGTCTGTGGTCCCACCAATCCTTTTCATTCTCCAAATTGTCGATTATTACTAGAAACGGAATGTTCCTCATGAGCTCCTTCCGGATTCTGGCTACAGCTGCTTCCTCTTGCTCCTCAAAGCTCTTTGGCCGGCTTTTCTCTGCAGAGCTGTCTAACCCCACATCGATTTCGAGAAACGGCCACAAGTTCATATAATTCTGACGAATATACCTGCTTTCCCCGCCAATCCATAGGACCATTTTATACCTCTGATGAAATCTGTAAGCGAATTCTAAAAGCAACTCGGACTTCCCGATGCCTGAATCTCCCGACACACAAGCGATTCCCTTTCCGTACACAACTTTCATCACTCTCCTCCTCCTCCTCCTCCCATGTTTTACGCCACTCTTTGATTTCGCCGTGAGTTGAGAAAAATCGGTATTTTGCATTTCGATTTCCTTTTCCGATTCTTTCCACACAACTAGTTCTTTTCCCTTTCGGCTTTCACTTTTACACTCCCCTTTTCGTTTCTCATCTATCGAACTAGTCCTTTCCCACACAATCGTCAAATTCTTGCGCCTACGTCGGGTTTTGAGTTCAAAATAGTCCCGCTCGGTATCTCTACTAACATCGCCGAAAAGCATTAACTCTAGCTCAGATAACTCCTTTTTCCGACCGACAAAGGCCTCGTTTCGTGGAAAAGGAAACTCTTCTTTCTCGGCTTTCTCTCTCCACTTGGTTAGTCTATCCACAATGCTTCGCCTTCCCAACCTCAACGCCAAAAGAGTAATAGCTCTTAAAATACAATCCCTCCATTTTCCATTATGAGACTCTAGTTTCCACTCATCAACTCGCGAAAGAGCATTCACAGCATCTTTCCATTCTTTCTCGAGCCCTCCATAAAGTAACCATAATTCGCCCCCGTATTTTTCCCAAATCTCTCCTCTTCTTTCGATTATATCTCTCACAAGGCAGTCGTCTGGACCCAAATCGAAGTATATAGGAACCAGATTCTTTTTACTGGAAAAGACTCTAAGTTCTTCGATAGTGTATGGATTTCTGAACGACTTTTTCGTCAAGATAACGACCCCGAATGTGCTAGTATCCATAGATTTCTCGATGATGCTCGGCCTACGAGTGCTTCGACATCTTGATCTGTCTGTTACAAAACAACTCAAACCTTGAACCTGTAATTCGGCATGAAGCCAATTAATAAACCTAAGCAATAAAGGCTTCCTGCCGTGAAAGCCTATGTACACGTCACAACTCCTCAATCTGTTAGGAGAAAAGGATTTCGGAGGAACTGAGGTTTCGAGCATTCTCCCGACTTTCTTGGGTTTACCCTTTTCTCCATCAAAACCTTTAATATTTAACAACGGACTTCTGGATATTCCCGTTGAAGATGAAACATTCTCGAACTTATTAGGATCGGTTGAAGTAGAAAGTTCGGTACCAGGACGTACATCTGTCGCGGCGCTAATGCTCCTTAAAAATTCTGATTCTGCAGTTCCTAAAATCGTATCCGTGTTTGCTGAAGTTGTATGATGACATGGATCGTCGGAATGTGTAGATAGACGACAAGTTGCCGATTTTGGAGAGTAGAAGGGTGATTGATCTGCCGAATAGAACACGGATGATGATGATGATAGATTCCGGGATGTCGTGCTAGATAACTGCCCGAATCTAGTACTCTCTTTCCGTAGATCCATTTTTACATGTTGGGAGGTGATATCCCAAGCATCTCATCAATACGGATAGCACACCTAAGTAAAGAACAGAATCAAAATGAACAACGATATATTTAAATCTCGATAGGCTCATTCGAGCGTTTTCGAACGCGCTCCGTTAATTAATTAACATCAAATACCATAAAAATCTTTCACAATACATTGTGGAGCAAAACAAAAGGCAGAAATCTATAGTCAAGAGTCACAATAACTACAGAGGAATATAATCCATGTTACCACAACAAATCATTGGAACAGGAATTTCGAATACTGTAAGAATCACCATCAATATCACCATGAAAGCATAAAAAAAAAAATGCTTCAAGTTAGAGCACTGTAGATCTAAATGCCTAAAAGCATTAAAAAAACACATAAAAAAAAGAACTATTCAGTTAACATAAATGGCCCTTAGGCCTTATCCATTTCATTTAAAAAGAAAAAGAAAATTAAGCAATAATATTCAGATCTGGAGAAACTTACTTCAATCAATTCAAAACCAAGATTTCTAGTCTCAAACTTCAAGTCTCCATTGACTTCGGGTAAATCAAATAGCCCATTTCATAGTCACTGATAAAGTCAACGAACTTCTGTAAATCAAAGAAAACGATGTCCGAATTTGAAAAAGCTTACATTTATATATCAGAAAATAGAGAGCTGACACGAGTACGAAAGGAAGAGTTTATTTTCGCTTTGAGAGAGAGTGAGGCCCCAGTTCTTGTGTGTGTGTGGGGGGGGGTACCTTTTTAAGCAGAATGATCTAAAAGGGTTCAGTTTTGATTGAATTACAGTCACTCTCACTCCTAATATAAAGCATAGTAAAAAGCTAAATAAAGGCGCCACCTTTTTAACATTGAAAGTCTCTTCTTTTCTGCAACTGTAAAAGAAGTATAGTTTCACGGAGAAGGAAGGGTGCACCGTTGGTCGTTGGAGCAGGGGACACACAAGATTGGCATCCGATACAAGAAAATCCCAAAATGTCGTTGGTTATTAAAAACTTTCCATAAATAGAATAAAAATATTTTTTGGGGGTTAAATGAAAAAACAAACAAATAAAAAAAATGGAGCATTTCATCCGTAAGTAAATAAATTTGGGTAAACTACTATAAAAATAGGGTATCGAAATTTGTGTATCTATTAATATTGTTCACGTACTTCTCTCTTTAAGCAAGTCTTTAATTGAGACTGGTAGTAGATATATCTTAATGTACGCACCGTCTTCTTTGATCGGCATCCTCGTGCTCTTTTAGAAAGACTAAGGTCCATTGATTCCACCTGCCAAGTATGTATAGGCCTATATCATACTTCATCGTAAATGATGCTCTTGCATCTTGTCTTTAGTCGGTGCAAGACGGAACATAGAACGAATTTGTTCGTTCTTCAATCTACAAGTGCATCTCTTCCACACTCATTCGATGTAATATTATGTCCAATCCAGTTTCGGTGCTAAAATTATGTCCAATCTAGTCTTATGGTAGTCCATTAAAACTTCCTTTCAATCTTAGTGGTATGTTAAGATCGCATACCACTTGCCACTTATCCGCTTCAATGAACCAACTTGCATTATATGGTTGACATTACTGTTTAGTTATCCATCTGTTTATAAGAGAAACCAAATATTTAAAATGACTACTCATAAGTATCTCATGTTCATCAAGTGAAACAATATCATAGTCTCGATGCCGACTGCTAATATTTTCACCTCACTCATATATTTTTAACTATCAATCATATTCGCTCATTCGTGTACTGCTAAAAAGGTTTTGAAAGATCGCATACCACTCATGCGCCACTTATCAACTTCAACGAACCAACTTTCATTATATGGTTGACATTATTGTTTAGTTCTCCATTAGTTTATAAGAGAACCCAAATATTTAGAATGACTACTCATAAGTATCTCATGTTTATCAAGTGAAATTAGAGTCTCGGTACTGACTGCTAATATTTTCAGTCGCTCATATATTTTTAACTATTAATCATATTCGCTCATTTTGTACAGCTTCACATAGAATTTTTCGTCATCTCATTGTCAATCACACCTCAAATTCATTTCGCCTTTCAAATCCTTTTCAATACCTCTTGCCTAGCAATCAATGCACGAAAATGTGTCAAGTTGCGACCTAAATTGGCCTCTATTTGAGGAGGGATCTAATGAGGAATGAAATATTGTAAATATTTGAGATTTATTTTTAAAGTGTCAATATCTTAAAGATAAGTAGTCTACAATCTTTACTCATCTCATCTGTATATCTCAATACTGTTGATTGATGTGGAATATATATTCCTTAGCATTCCCCCACAAGATGGTGGCTCATTTGAGCAGAACAGTCTTGAAAAATATGTGCTTAGTTCAGACTTCTTATGGGATCAAATTACCTGATAGACCATAATGGAGGGCAAGAGACTGTCTATAATCAGCGGCGGACCCATGCACAAATGATGGGGGGACATACCCTGGGTGAAAAAAAAGGTATATATACATATATATATATATATATAAATTTTTTATTTGTTAATTGTTAATATTAATCACTAGTTAGAGTATGTATAAAATTAATTTATTTATTGTTGATTTTAATTTTTAGGGTTTGTTGAAAGAATGGAAAGATTTTTAAAAAGAAAAATATCTACACCCGGATCTTCAAGTGCAGATAATATTTCCCAACCTAGTTCTACTCTTTTGATGCCTACGGAAATTGATTTGGATGATCTTCTTTGGGATCGAAAGGAAAAGAATTTTAGAGTATCACCCTAATCAAAGAAATGAAATAAGGCCGAATTTCTGAAGACTATTTGAACGGTTGTGTAATTTGTACCGATGAAAAAGAAGGACTTGCCGACGTTAAGAATGAAGATGTAATGAATCGCTTTCAAAAGATGAAATTTCGTAGAGAACAACTGTAAAACATAATTTGTTTCACCTTTATAATGATATTGTACTTCATTATTGATTTTTTTTTTATTACGATAATAAAAATTGTGTCCTCGGTCTTAGAAAATCCTGGATTCGCCACGGTCTATAATGGTAGTAATATCAAAACAATGATAGCCTTTATGATCAGAATAATATCGTATAATGAGGTAAGCAAAGATGCAGGAGGTGAGTTTATCATGGGGAATGGTTGAGAAGTAAGGATAGCATATGCACCTAAAGACATGAAGGTGGTGCTGGAAATATTTACTCGAATAAACAAACGTAAACACGGATTAAAATATAAGCCTGCAAAACAAAAGTTAATTTCGTAATTGGACAGAATTTAGTGAAAATAAAAGATATGTAGTATGTTGAGTCCAAAAAATCTCCCTTCTTAAAGCAAATTCGCTCTCACCACTGTCTAGCGTATGCCTCACAGGATAAAACAACACCTCGATGCACATATATAATACTCACTGCACCCTCGGCGAACTAGAATAAACGTGCATTATCATCGCATAAGAACGAGAGAAGCGAAAATATTTTCTGGAACTGGAGAAGGAATTTTTCGAAACGTAAGAGTAGTTACAAAATCGGACGCCTAACGTCTGTTTTTATAAGGAGGACGAGAGAGAGAAGTGTGCTGGAGGAGCTCTCCTATAATTAAGATTGGTATCATAATATATCACAATCCGAAAATTTTAGATTAATTTAATGAGGCAGTTGGCAGATAAAATTGCAGTAAAAAGATAACTTTGAGACGCCAAGATATTTCGCCCAAATCGCCCTTCGACCCAAGACGAGACGAGACAGACGGGCGGCGGCGGCCCGCGCGTGTGTTTGTGTGTGCGCGAAGAGCGCCCAATCACACATTCACTCATGTCAATACTAGTTGTGAACTAGCATTTGTGCATATAGCCTTATATGGAAAATATGTAAAGGAGTTAACTTTGGAGCATTAATGCTCATTCATCCCTCCTCTATTTTGAGTATTTTATATGTTTTGGAAAGCTCTTGCGGAGCACTATATTTTCCAAAGAAATCTCGACGATGTTTCATTGTTTAGTCCACTTAAAGGACCCCTCAAATCGAACTTTAAAAGCCCTTATAAATCCATTTTCCAACAGATGGTCACTAAAAGGTGGGGAAAATATTTTTTTGGGCTCGTAACTTTGGCCTAGTTGAATTATAAGGACATTATCTTTTCGGGCCTGGAGAAGAAGAGCATTAATTTTAAAAAGTGGGAAAACAAGGACAATTAAGTCAGTGAGTCCACTAAATATTAATACAGACATAATTTTAATATCTTATATTTATCTTTAATTTATTCCTTACAATAAAATAAAATTAAATTTACTCATTTTTTGTTGGGCATCACGATCGTTTTGAAATTTTTTTTTTCAAGTGTATGTAGTATTTAATTAAATTTTAAAAAAATTATTTCTAGTTAATTTTTTTAAAAATAATTATTACTTAAAATAAAATTTGAATTTAATTACTTCTTAGAAATCATGGTTTAAACTGAAACCAAACCAAAAAATAAAAATCGAATAAAATCACACCGAATTTCAATAATTTAGTTTTATTTATAAAAATAAACACACCAAACCGAACTAAATCTATTCGTGTTCACTTCTAATCAAAGAAAATATTTCTCACTGCGTAAGTATTTTTTAAAATACTTTTTTATTTTTTAGAAAGTTTAAAAATACTTCAAATCTATTTATAGTGTTTAGAAGAGTTGGAGAAAAAATATTTTTGTTAAAACATCAATTATTTATTTTTGTTAATAGTATTGTAGAGTTATTTAAAACGGTCGTGTGAAGCAAACGAATGCTCCTGTGAACATCAAGATCTTTTAATAAAAAGTTATTTAAAAATAAAAGAAAAGAACATTTTGATATCTTCTCCGTCCAAAAAAATATTTATAATTCTCTTAATTTTTATATTTATATCGTAATATATGAACTAAAAAAATAATTTTAAAAATATAATTGATTAATTTATCAAAAAAATATTTAAATTATTTATAATTTTTTAAATAAAATCAATAATTTTTGTTATAAAATCAAATTTAATCGAGTTAACCAATTCGATTAGTTTAATTTATTTTACCCCATCTAAAGAATTTTTCAAATTGATTAATATAAATAAAAAAAACTATATCAATAGTATTTTTAACTATATCAAAATATTCATGTTTTTACATATTTTTTTTGCTATTAATTAGTTGATGCTTACTAATTTTTAAATTTTATATACATAATTTTTTTATTTTAAATTATTTGATAGTTTTAATTTTGTGATGATTTTCAAATTTTAAAACTTAAAATTTGACTACATTTCGGTTATTAAAATTTTAATGATGTGTAATTATTAAAAATTTAAATATTTTTATTTTTAAAAATATATTTCAAAATCATTGAAATAAAAATATTAATAAAATTATAATAATTGAAAATATAAATGGTAAAATAAATAAAAAAGTAATTTAGAAACTTTAGAAATAAAAAATAATTTAGAAACTTTAGAAATAAATGGTAGTGTCAGTACATTAGTTTTTCGGGCCTGGAGAAGAAGGACATTAATTTTAAGAAGTGTGAAAAGAAGGACAATTAAGCCCAATCGGACCTCCTTCGGGCTTAATTGTCCTTGTTTTCCCACTTTTTAAAATTAATGTCCTTCTTCTCCAGGCCTGAAAAGATAATGTACTTATAACCCAACTAGATCAAAATTACGGGCCTAAAAAAACATTTTCCCCCTAAAAGGTGAGATGACAAACAGCAACTCAAAAAGAAGGCGTTACACAACACTATTAAATATGTGAACGATACGCTCATCATTTACCCGTATTGATAATTTTTGGATCAACTTTTGGGAGCTTTCGTATTTTTCAACATCAATTTGAGATATGATTAGCTAAACTAAAGATCCCATAATGGGATGTTTCAAAAACGGACTTTCTGTTATGGATACTACGAGTTTGTGGTGAGATCATTTGCCTTGACGAAGGCACGGTAGTGTTTATGGAATTAATGAACTTAGTTTTTGTTAATTATCTGGATCATTTGGTCGTCGCTTTCATCGATGATGTTTGATATACTCTCGTGACCGTCGGGGACATGAGCATCATCTTCGTTTCTCCATGTGTTTCGTCCTAAACCAAAAACAAAAACCACCTTCACAATCAAATTTATCACTGATTGCTGCTGCAAGAAAATCATACGTAGAACTGTTCAGTTGACTTGTATGATACTTGGGTTTGGATCATTCCAACGCAAGTCCAAAACAATGTTTTGGTACCATCCAAACAGCACATGCCTCCATGTGAGACTACAAGAATGGAGGGCGCAGATGTATTTCACACATTTGTTATATTAGGGCCCACAATTTCCGATACGACACGATAATTCAATATGAACACGGACGAAATTAATGGATTAATATTTGGTCTTATCGTGTTCGTGTCGTTATCGTGTCGATACGATAAGGACACGCTAATTTCGTGTCGGGTTCGTGTCGTGTTCGTGTAACACGATAACTTTCATGTTCGTGTCGTGTTGTGTTCGTGTAACCCGATAATATTTATATGTTTTTAGAATTAATTTTATTCTCATTTTAAATATTTTTAGCTTATTTTTTAATTTTTTATTTGAATTTATCGATTCGTGTCGTATCGTGTCGTGTCAACACGAAAAATATCGTATCATACCGTGTCCGTGTCATGTTCGTGTCGTATCCGTTTCAACCTTTCATGTCGTGTTCGTATTCGTGTCAGATATATACTTAGCGGGTCGTGTTCATGTTTGACCTTATCATTTCGTTATCGTGTCGACCCAATAACGACCCGACGTGCACGAATTGCCAGTCTTATGTTCCATAATGTATGTACGACAGTACGGTTTGATGTGTCCCAAAATTTAAAGAGGATCTGTGTAGGCGGGAGGTTTTAGTGGAAAAGATCATTTGTACAATTTTTAAAATCACAATATATACTATTTTTTTTGTAGGGATGACAATTTTTACCCGACCTATATTATCCCATCCCGACTCTTGTCGTATGGGTCGCTCCGCTCTGCGAGTTGCAGTGGGCGGAAGTTTGAGTATCACTGTTGCTATGTGGGCATTCGCCCCGCACAATTTCTTTATTTTTTTAATATATTTAATATATATTTTATATATACTATATATATTTATATACTTTTTATATATTATTATTACATCTTATATATTTATATTAGTAATGATAAGTTTTATAAATAATACTCCCTCTGTCCCACTCATCTTGAGCATTTTCTTTTCGGCACGGGATTAAAAAAGTTGAAAAGTAGTGTGTAAAGTGATGGTATAAATATATATATTATTTAAAATTGTGAGAGATAAATGTGTCTTAAAGAAAATGATCAAGTATCTTGGGACGGCCCAAAAAGGAATATGAACCAAGATCGGTGGGACGGAGGGAGTATATATTATAAAAATAAAATACTAGATAAAATACTCATAAAAATATTTATTTTATTAATTTAAAGTAATATTTTCTCCTATGCGGGTCGACCCGTCCCACCCCGCGGCCCATGGTGGGTCGATCCGCCCCGCCCCGTTCACCTTGTGGGACGGGTCTGGTCTTCATGCACCCGACCCGATCCATTGCCATCCCTACTTCCTTCGTCCAGCTCGAAGTACAACATTTAGTTCAAAAGGTATTTTTTTCAGAAATTGATCATTTAATTAAGTAGCTTAAATCATATCAAACAATCATCTTTTATGTTTAAACTTCACCACACATTCACATCAATATTTTTTATATTTTAATCTACACCACTAACTCATTATCAATACTTACAAAACTTACACATCTATCACATTCAATCATTCTCCTGAAATGCATCAATATTACTCAATATGTTGCACTTCGACTGAGATGGAGAGAGTATTATGTTTTGTAATTTTTTATCATATTTCATTTTAAGTGTCGTAGGCGTTACAGTTTGAAATTTCATTTTAGATTAATTGAAAAAAAAAAAAAAACATGCTCTAACATGCTCTTTCACACGTAGTCGAACTTAAAGCTGACGATGTTGACTCTTTAATTCAGACGGTGTGGAGCTGAACATCGTGTACCATTGAGCTCGTACGTGCAGAGAGTCTTATCC
This sequence comes from Orobanche coerulescens, assembly GCA_033398695.1. NCBI lineage: Eukaryota > Viridiplantae > Streptophyta > Magnoliopsida > Lamiales > Orobanchaceae > Orobanche > Orobanche coerulescens. Next base: position 24,548,118 of record CM065818.1, on the reverse strand, counting down.
CATATTATGTTCGGGTATGAGGTTTCATCTTAAATAAGATTTATAGTTTTCATAGTGCGAGCATATATGCTTGGCCTATATTTTCTCTGTTACCATGTCCGAGAATTAGAAGTCCCAACAAATATAAATAATAAATCTTAATTGCAGTTTTGTGAAGAGATATTTAGTAGTATTGCGTAAAATCTACGTGTGTAAGAAATCGACTCTTGGACTGTCGAAAACATCGGTTCGGCCGACCCACTCTGGTCCTTATATAGACATTTTGGAGTATGTGTAAAATTAAAAAGTTCAATAAATAAGAGGTGAGTAGTGAATCCTTATATGGAACGAGACATCATGGTCCGTGCGATGCACGGGCTTTATTCACCCTAAAGCACATGTATTTTATTTTCGATAATATCGAATATTATATTTATATTACATATTATTTCAAGGTCCGAGCATTCACAATTTTTGTTTTTCGAGTGAAATTATTCAAAGTTAAAACATCGTATTTTTATATAAGTTATTTAATATCAAGTATGGCCTAGGCTGGTTTATTGACAGGTTAAAATAACTTGTACTCAAAATGTGCAACATATTTATCCATGATACTAACACCATAAAAAAATTACATGTGCATTTCTTAAGATGGATTATATCTCACTGAAGTAAAACATTTGTTCGTGTTTACAGAAATTAATACGAACTACTTTTTAATTAGTAGCATCGGACTCTCATATATAGCTTATTCGGTGGTGCATCCTAGCGTCAATATGTAAGTCTATATGAGGTTGATTTCAAACAATGGGTTCATATATAACATATTAAGATATCGAATTGATATCTATATAGTCAAGTTACCAAACACGTATTTATCATCTAAAATAAATGACTTGTTGCCATTTAATCAAACACTTATTATGCCTACGATGCTACGTATTTGAATTAATTTTTCTCACACATTTTTATACTTTAAAATTCTTATGGCAAATATTATGATTTTTATTACATATGTCACTCTTACTCCTTAGTTGTTTATATTTTTAGATGTAAAAAATTACACTCTTAGTTGTTCATAGAGTATTTTTTATGTAAATAATGTTATTTTGCGTCATTTGCATGTAATTCGTGGTATGTGTGTTCTCAAGACTGTATTACCTCAAATTTTTAAATTTGTAAATTTTCAAAATTAGTTAAAACCATCTTTATTTTCCTGTAATATAATCAAAAAAATTTTAATGTCTATCATCTTTGCATTGCCTTCCATTTTGAATTGACAGACTTGAATTTATTATCCTTTAAAATTAGAGTTAACTACATTTTTAGTCCTTGTGGTTTGCGGGGTATTTCATTTTCAGTCAAATTTTGAAAAATTTTAGGTTTGGTCCAAAAGTGAAAGGATAATTCTATATTTACCCAATATGAAAATTAAAATACCATATTTTCCCCAAACACAAATTTTTAGTGCATAAGTACAATGCCTTTAAAGAATTTGTTAAGAAAATATGAAATTATTATGTTTAAGTTGAGTATATATAGAATTGCCCCAAAAAAGTGAAACATCCGTTTCGGATTTGATCCGAATTTCCTAACTCCATTAGTTTGACTGTTAAATAAGAGGGTATTTTTGTCCTTTCATAATATTTTCTTTAATTTTATTATATCTATCAAAATTAACTACTTGTAAGTTGTATCCTCCACCTAAAAATACACTTTTTTTTCTCATCACGAAACATATACGACCCTTTCATTTCTCTCGCTAAACCATCATCCATCAACAACCAAACACCGGCCAAAACTACCACGTAACCACACCCTTGTCGCCAAACCACCACCAACAAACCTCCATCGCTGGAATCTCGGGTCTCCTCTAGAATGTGTTTCGAGCTTATAAGTAAGTTACAAACTCGGGTTTTGGTTTGTGTTCGGATCTGGATATTTCGGTGGTGACGGCGGTTATGGCGATGGTGGTGGGGTTTCGATGGTCGAGAAGGTAGAACCAACGATCTGGACACCCTTAGCTCAATTCCTTGATACTCATAAATATTGAAAACCCATCTTGGCAATCGATCCATTATTTTGCTATAAAGAACTCGATATCATCTTTATTTTTAAAGATTTGGTGGGAGTTGACAATTTAATTTTATAATGTTTTGGATATCTCATGGTTTGTAGGTATCGTAGGCTATTTTGAATAAACGTTTTAGTTGTTTAATTGTTTATAAGAAAATTATTTGGGATTTCAAGTTTGGTATGTCAGCGTGAAACCACTAAAACAACAATGAAACCACTCAAGCTCGAAACACCACCTATTGAATTAATATTCATTGGTGTCGCGTGACGATTGATGTTAGCGTGATTCCGGTGGGTGTGGCAGAAGAATCACTCTTGGAGGTGATGGTTGTGACTGCTTTGTGGGTGAGTTGTGTGACTTTTTTGTTTGTTTATAAGTGAGTATAATACCTCAGAAGAAGTTGAAAGAGTTAAACAATAAACACGTCTTTGTGTGGTATGACTATAGAAATTCTTAAAATTTAATAATGAGACTTTGACATGTTTTAATTGGTTGAATTAATTTAGCTTATGACAATGAACATGTATGCATACGTTTTTTATTCGTGCATTTTTTTTATTGTGGTTTGTAAAAGCTCTTTAAAGCTTTAAAAAAAGCTTTAGAGAGTAGCAATATTTCAATTGATATGAATGACTCTACCTTATGACATAAATGCTCACATTAATATATATATATATATATATATTGACATAAATGCTCACATTAATACATGGAACTCAATTTTTATATATATATAGATATAGATGTGTATATTAATCAATAATCACATAATAGGCACATATTTCATACAAGAGTTTATGCGGCATTAATTTTGTCAAAAAATGTCGTAATGAGAGAGAGACTTCTTTTTTATACTCATATGTCTTGTTCAAAAATTTACTTTACATTTATAATTTCAATATATTCGTATTAAACGATCACAATATATTACTTAATCTCAATTCGATATTCACCATTACTATTTACACAGTTTAAAAATCTATCACATTTAATTATTTATCTACAAATAATAAAATCACATTTTTTGTCAAATTTTAAACGGGAGGGAATATTACCTTACTTTCTATTCTTCTAAATTTTTAATAGGGATGGCCATCGTGTCACTTCAGACCCGGGGAGTGCTATCTCCGCCTCCGATCCTCGAAACCGAAACTAATCCCCGCACCCACCCCGATCCCCAAACGGGGATTATTTTACTCCCCGATCCCCGCCCCGAACGGGGAACGGGGATCCCCGCGGGGAATCGAGGAATTTTAATTTTTCTCTAATAAAATATAAAGTATGAGTAATATTTTCTAATATAAATTAACATGATAAATTATAATATTTAATATTTATTTTAATTTACTATAATATTTTAAACATTAATTTGAATTTATATTTATTTATACTACTGGTAATAGGCAAAACTAATATTATTATAATTAAATTATATCATAATTTGTAAATTTTAAATTAATGGGTGAACAAAAAATTTAAAATTATTACATTATATATATTTGATAGTTTATTTGATATACATATAAAAAAATATTATTTTTACTAAAAATAGGGTTTGTAGAGCGGGGTTCGGGGATCGGGGCGGGGAAACACTAATTCCCATCCATCTCGATCCCTGAATTTTTTATATATTTATTCTCGATTCCGTACCTAAAAAATCCCCGAACTCGATCCGAATGGGATGGAGATCGGATCGGGATTGTGGGGGGCCGGGAAAATGCCCATCCCTAATTTTTAAGGTTGTAGATTGTGATTGATGTGCTGCTTCTCTAAAATGACTGTTTCTCCATTTTTGATTTCCACTTTTATTTTTTATTATTTTATTATTCTTTATTGTTTGTCTTTGGTCTGTCAAGTGGTCAGGTGCATGCACTGGAACCCACCTGGAAAGTGATCAAACTGCACTGTTTACCACTACTAATAATGATGCCCATTTTCAGGAAATTGCTCAAACTTCTCTCTCTATTTTTTATACACTTTTTGTGGGGCTTGAGACATTTAAGAAATGGTCATATTCCTTCTCCTCACAGTTCACATTGTTTATTGACTTAGGAAAAAAAATGACTTTCCCAACTTTGGGAAAAAAAATGAAAATGAATCTATTATATTATAAAATTGAATTCTTTGATTAAACGTGCAGTAGTCAAGACACTCAAGATGAAGTCTCAATATTTAATTTGAAGTATTATAAGGTATACAACATTCATGTCTTCATTAATCAAAGGTATATAAAGAAGTACGAAGTTACACTCTCATCATTAATCGAAGATATACAAAGCATCATGGAGTTACACCATCGCTGGAATATAAACAATCGTTGCAACATTAATCATAATCTCATTACTATAAGATAGAGGTGCACTCCTTTACATTCCACCATAATCGCCCATAGAGTCATGAACAGAACTATTAATCGCCCAAAGTATGTTCAATGTTTATTTCTTTCAACTTCTTCATGATAACTCTTAAATGCAAAAGTGTTTAAAGTATCAAGCAACAATTAAATTTTAAGAATTTGTAGAGTCATGAACATAACTATTAATCGCCCAAAGTATGTTCATTGTTTATTTCTTTCAACTTCTTCATGTTTAATGAATAATCAATCAACATTCATTATAAACTTTTCATGTGTCTACTTGAAAAAATACTATAAATAACACATTCATGCAAAAAAACACATCACATTATATCACAACACTGGCACAAAACTAGATATTTAACGTGCGATTTATCTATCGAGAATGATGCAAGTAACAATGCTTCCATGTCTGATAGTGATAAGAGGAAGGCAAAAGCTCGCGAGAGGCAAGCTGCAATAATGGTATAGTGTTTGTTTATATTCTATAACATGAATTACATTTTTACGCTATTATATTAATAGTTGATATCGAGTTTTTAACTATATTAGATGCAGGCAAAAATGGAGGCACTCATGGAGAACGTAAATTCATAAGCAGAAAGTGGCTTAAATGATTCTAATGATGCTGAAGAAAGTATCTATAGAGTTGCAAACGATTGGATGAACCTAAGTGTGTAATATGTTCTTTTTGCCATGAGGCTAACTCAAAGTCTCCTTTATCATTTTTAATTCTTCTCCACGTTTGTGATCTCATTATACACCATAGTTTAGGCTTTACGTTAGTGAATTATCTATTGAAAATATGCGTTTGGGTTGTTACTGAGCCTTGATGTAGTTAGTTATTACTATATACGAGTATCTAATTTATGTGGTTTTGTTGTATAGGATGAACGAATATCAGAAATTTTCAAGAAGATGGATAGTTTTAAAGAGGAAGCTGTGAATCTCGAGAGATTAGTTTTGCTTCTCCAAACGAAAAAGGTTGCGATTTTACGGATAAGTTGTTAGATATGTATTGCTATGTGGAAATGATTATGGTTTTTTAATGTGTCTTTATATTTGTGATTTAGTTTTTGGAGAAGCGATGAGTGGAAGTTGAGTTCCAAGTATAGTAAAGTGCTTATGTGTGTTGTGTTTGTATTTGTGTTTGCATGTGTGCCTTTATATTTCAAGTGAGCAGCGGAAAGTTAGTTCAAGTATAGTAAAGTGTTTATGTGTGTTGTGTTTGTATTTGTGTTTGCCTTTTTTAGTTTTTTCATTTTTAGTCCATTTGACTGCTTTTATTACATCGTTAATCCTTGATATATTTACATTGTTTCTCCCTAATGTACTTTTTTTAAATTTTATGTAATGTGTTTTCCATTAATGAAACTTATTTTTAGTTAAACATGTTGTTTTATTCGAAGTAAAAGGCAAATGAATAGCATTGTACGAAACAATAAATTGTAATGACGAAATCATGTTCTCAAGTAGTGCAATATTTGATGTGATTTATTAGATATAAGTCAGGTAATATTTGTAGATTATATGGATTTAGTATGTTAGTTTATAGGGATATTATCTCTTTTAACAAGCGAACAAAACTGACTAATATATTTAGTAGATTGGTCTTTGCAATGCTCATTAATGGACAAACTAATCAATTTTTGTCTAAAAAGTTGAGTTTTAGACACAAGCAAAAAAAACAAGGCACGTGCATCACATTAGTAAATTTCAATCTTAAATAAAAAGAAACACAAATAAATACTTTTCTTACAGTTATCGCCTTGAATAGTGAATATAGAGGAAAAACTACATATTTTGCTCGAACCCATTTATAAACAAATTAAAAAAGTTAAGCTTAAGACATAAGCAAAAGTTCAATAGTTTATCAGAAAAAAACCGGTGCAAGGCACGGGTCTAAATGTCTCGTAAAGTATATATTGAGAACCTGTCTTCGAGCAAACTTTATTACTCCCTTCGTCTCATTCGAAACTTAACGTTTTAGAATAATAATTTAATGTGATAGATTTGTAAATTTATAAGTACTGAGATGATTTAGATTAAAATATAAAAGATATTGATAGTGATTGTGTGGTGGATATTAAAAAATAAAAAATAATTATATAATATAATTTGAAATATTTTAATAAAATATTATATTTTTAAAAATATTTTTTTAATCAAATGTTATATTTCGATCGGAACAAATGGGGTACTATAAATTGAAAAATATTCTCATAATTTTTCGTAGAGAAAGTTTGGACCATTCGTTGTGACTCACTCTATGTCATCTTGCAAAGCTTTTAACATAGATGCCTAATTTATTTATTAGCTGACAACATGCTAATACGATCGTAATCGGGCTGGAACTAGTATTTTAATGGAGAAGGGTCTTTTTGATCTTATCTCTTAGGCAAAATTTAAATAAGAGCCTCTTCCTGTTCTTAGACCCGTAAATGAGTCGAACTCCATTGTATTTTATTGGGTTGCAGTTCGGCTCAAGTACTTTGAATCGTAGGTTCTTGAATTTATCAAATCTTAATTTTCAAGGTTTGATTCGAGCACGATAAATATCGCTTAGATTCGGCTCGTTTTTCGAATCGTCTTAATAAAATTTGGTTCATTTTATTTTTTGAGAGAGTTAAACATAAATTCTAATCGATTGGGTACTTGGGGTTGTGGGTTAATGATATCAAATATACTATTTGAACAAATGGGCTGAAAGTTTGAAGTTTTGGCCAAAACACTTTACATCAAATCGAAAGGTTCGACTCGTTTGGCTGAACCCTACTTTAAAAGTTCCATCCTACATTTGATTACCCGAGCCGGACAATGACCGAACTATTTCGAGCCAAATCTTTCGAACCGAGTTGAGCTTGCAGGCTCGTTTACGGCCCTACTCCCCCCTCCCCAAACTACTAACCCCCTACTTTGCCAAAAATATTAAAAAGAACAAAATATCGTTTTTATTTTATTCATAATTATTATTTAATACATAATTATTAAAATATTTAATACCTGTTCCATAATCAGTATATTAATTATATAAAGAGGAAAGTGAATATGAGGTTGTCTCACATGTAAGCTTACATGTGAAACCACTCTAAATCACCTAAAATTATGTCACTTGAATTGTTTTTTTTCTCAAAATATGAGTAGTGGATCCAATGCATGAGTAATGCAATATTTTTTAATCGTAAATTTAATCAAACAATTGTTTAAACTAAAGTGAATTGGTTATGTAACAAAAAATACCCAACAATATAATGTAAAAGAAGCATATATTATAGGAAACCCTACTTTAAAGATGTTATGATGAAATTAAGGGGAAACACTAATATAGTGAAGGGACATAATACAAATGAGATTGTTTCAATATTTTTTTGTTAAACGGCGTTATTTTAAAAGGTTCGCATGTAAGCCTACATGTGTGACAGCTTCATATTCACTTTCCTCATATATAAAATATATTTTTCTATTGTATGTTATTTATTTAAATAACTATATTCTTAAATCACTTATTTTGACCTTGTACTAATTTATATTATAATCATTACGTTTTAAATTTTAGTTATCATTTTAAAACAACATTGAAATAATAATTATTCATATTTATGCAAATTTAATAATTATAGATTTAATAAATAATGGAAAGACATAACATAAAAAATTAGTATGAATAAAATTGAGGAGTCCTTTTTAGTTTTTTAATATAATTGTTTTATAAATAAATAAATATTGAAGGGAAAATAATTGAGACGGAAAGTATGGCAAAAGTGTTATATTATTACATTGATGACATCCCTTTAAATAGGGAGAAATACATACAAACATGCCTTAGCCAAACCCTAACTAGGAAAGCCCGTAAACTAACAGACTTAGGCACACAATGGGTATTATTCCTTTAACACTCCCCCTTGTGCCTAGTCTACAAGCGCATGTCATGTTGCCTCGTTAAAACCTCGTCAAGAAAAAACCCAGTGAGAAAAATATCTTGATCGTAGGGAAAAGAGTACAACATCTAGACACATCAAGTTTAGACTTCGTCCTTTGAATTTATCCTCTCATATGATCGTTGCATTTGATCATAGCGCTACTAAGGTGACCATTCCATCGATCCCTAAAATCGTACATCTTGTTACCTCGTTAAGAACCTTTCCAAGTGATAAAAACCTTGTGGGAAAAATGATCCTTAGAAGGAAAAGAGTATAACGTACGGTGTTGATGTAAGACTCCCCCTCAAGTCTACATCCCCCCTGACTTGTACATCAATCGAGGATACTTTGAAAAACTTGTGCATGTGTCGTTTGCCTCATTAAAAACTTTGCCAAGTAACAAAACCCAATGGGAGAAAATAAACCTTGGTCAAAGAAAAGAGTACAACGTCGGTGAGTAAGTTTCTTTATGACTCACCCTTCTCCCTCTACCTCTACATCGATTTCGGGAGTTCGGAAATTCTCCAAATTCCGATACTTCTCACATGTTTTTCAAACACGGCTTTGGGCAGAGATTTGGTGAACAAATCGGAAACATTCTCCTCAGATCTGACTTGCTTTACTTGGATATTGAGGAGAGCCTGTTGTTGCTGATTATAGAAGAATTTTGGAGATATGTGTTTTATGTTATCCCCCTTGATATACCCAAGCTTCATCTGTTCGATGCAAGCTGCATTATCTTCATATATGCATGTGGGTGCTCCAGTGACATTACTTAGTCCACTGTTACCTCGGATATGTGTAATGATAGTTCTTAACCAAATACACTCACGTACCGCCTCATGCAAAGCGATATTATCGGCGTGATTAGATGAGGTAGCTACAAGGGTTTGTTTTGTAGATCTCCAAGATATAGCGGTGTTCCCAATAGAAAATACATAGCCAGTTTGGGAACGACCTTTGTGTGGGTCGGAGAGATACCCTGCGTCAGCAAATCCTACCAATACGTTCGTCGGGGTAGGTTCTATGGCATTAGCAATTACTTCAGCATTCGCCTTTACGGAAGCAGCTTCCTTTGCCTGCTTGTAGGGAAAGAATAGTCCCAAGTCAATGGTTCCTTTTAGGTATCGGAATATATTCTTGACACCATTCCAATGACGTTGCGTTGGTGCTGAACTAAATCAAGCAAGTAAGTTTACTGAGAAGGCGATGTATGGTCGCGTACATTGAGCTAAGTACAATAGAGCGCCTATTGCACTTAAGTAGGGAATTTCAGCTCCCAAAAGCTCCTCGACATCTTCCTTTAGACGAAATGGATCTTTCTTCACATCCAAGCTATGACCATGGGAGTGCTAACCGGGTGTGCTTTGTCCATATTAAAGCGTCTAAGCATCTTCTGGACATAAGCAGACTGGTGGATGAGGATTCCACATACTCTATGTTCTATCTGAATACCAAGACAGAAATGAGTCTTCCCAAGATCTTTCATCTCAAACTCAGTTTTCAAGTATCCGGTGGTTTCTCTTATTTCATCAAGAGTGCCGATTATATTCATATCGTCGACATACACTGCGATGATTGCAAATCCGGAACTTGTTTTCTTTACGAAGATGCAAGGACACAGTTCATCGTTCTTGTATCCCTTTCCAATCAAGTATTCACTTATACGGTTATAACACATCCTTCCAGATTGTTTCAAACCGTAGAGTGAGCATTTCAAACGAACTGAATACTTACTCCGTGGTATAGAGTTACTTGATTTGGGCAATGAAATGCTTTCGGGCACTTTTATATAAATCTCCGTATCTAGATCCCCATAGAGATACGCAGTGACCACGTCCATTAGCTGCATTTCCAATCCTTCAGAAATAACTAGGCTGATTAGATAGCGGAACGTAATAACGTCCATTACGGGGGAGTACGTTTCCTCGTAATCTATACCAAGGCATTGTGAGAAACCTTGTGCAACAAGGCGAGCCTTGTACCTTAGGACTTCGTGATTCTCATTACGCTTTCTGACAAGAACCCATTCGTGTCCAACAAGCTTTACACTTGGCGGAGTTAGCACTACTGGGCCAAGTACCCCACGTTTTGTCAGAGAGTCAAGCTCTGCCTGGATAGCTTTTCTCCATTTAGGCCAATCGGCTCTTCGTTGACATTCTTCAACAGAGCGTGGTTCGACATCATCGTGCTCTGTGATTTCTTGAGCAACTGTGTATGCAAACATATCATCAATATGAGTGGTCCATCGTTTCATCAAATCAGACGCACTTTCATAGCTGATCGAGATCTCTTTGTTCTCTAATGCCGAATCGATCTCTGGGGCATCCCCCCATTAATGATTCGTGGACATAGCTATAGTCAGAGATGATCTCGTGGGAAGGATTCCTAGTATTGATGATTAATGGGTTGGTTTGTGCCTCACCTACCCTTTTCTTCCTTGGGCGGGTGTCTGTCGAACCGGGTGGCCTCCCCCTTTTCCTTTTGGGAGCCACGACCTCGATCGTGCTTCCACTCGGTGCGATTGCATCACTCGGTGCGTTGGTGATGTGCCCCTTATTGGAAACTTCTAACCTTGCAGGCACATTTGCATCTGGAATGTGTGATCTTGTCACTTTGGCGATATCAGTAAACGCATCAGGCATCGAATCTGCTACGTTCTGAAGATCGAGGATTCGTTGTACTTCACGATCACATAGTGAGGTACGGGGATCATAATGAGACAGAATAGGGATGTACCAGGACAATTCCTGTCGTTCCTTGAGAAATTTCTTTTTCTCCTCTCCCCCTAACGACGAGTATTCTGACTCACTGAAGTGACAATCCGCAAAGAGCACAGTAAAGAGATCACCTGTCAAGGGTTCTAAGTAACGGATGATTGTTGGGGATTCGTATTCAATGTAGATACCTAAAACGTCTCTGAGGACCCATTTTATTGCGTTGTGGGGGCGCAATCGGCACATATGTTGCACAACCAAATATGCGTAGGTGTGAGATATCTGGTTCATATCCAGTTACCAACTGGTACGCAGAAAATAGCTGGCCAACGGTGGGTCTGAAACGAATAAGTACGGCTGCATGTAGGACTGCATATCCCCAAGCAGAGATAGGCATGTTGGTTTTCAAAACCAATGCCCGTGCTACCATTTGGATTCTTTTAATGGTTGCCTCTACGAGACCAGTTTGTGTATGCACATGGGGAACAGGATGCTCTACATCGATTCCGATTGACATCTAAAGTAGTCATCAAATACTTTAGATGTAAATTCTTTTGCATTATCGAGTCGAATAGACTTGATAGGGTGATCAGGATGGTGAGTCCTTAGACGAATGATCTGAGCTAGGAGTTTTTCAAATGCAGCATTACGAGTGGAAAGGAGTGCGACATGTGACCAGAGTGTCGAAGCATCCACCAGTACCATAAAGTACCTAAATGGTCCGCATTCTGGGTGGATGGGTCCACAAATATCTCTTTGTATACATTGTAAGAATGGGATGTTCGCTTTAGTGTCTTTAGTGTAGGAAGGTCTCGCTCCTACTTTAGCTAAAGAGCAGGCTTTGCAGAATGAGCGATGTGCTTTCGACATAGTCAATTGCTTAGAAGGGGCATATGTCTCTATTTCTTTAGACGACATAGCATGATTAACATCAATACTGTTCTTCGTGTTGAGTTATTGCCCTTTTTTCACTCGAAAGAAAGGATGTTCGTGGGAGTTCTTTAGGATACGGATCATCATATCTCGACCAGGATGACCTAGTCTATCATACCAAAGCCTATATGAGTCTTTGTCCCAAATTTCATTTATGGTGACATTATAGAATTCGAATACCCTAATGATTGTGGTGTACAGTCCACTATTTTCACTCTTAAGTTTTTCTAGTATGTGTTTACGTCCATATTCATTAGATGTAATATAAAGGAACTCGATTCCATTCTCACATTGGGTTTCGACGTGGAAACCATTGCTACGTATATCTTTAAAGCTTAGTAAGGTTCGAGGGTCCCTAGGTGCGTATAGAGCATCAGTAACTCGGAGAAGAGTGCCGTTAGGCAATAAAAATCGGGTATTGCCTCGCCCTTGGATGAGTTGGGAGGACCCAGTCATCGTGGTTACCGAGTATTGACATGCAACTAATTCAGTGAATAGAAGTCTATTCCTAAGAATGGTGTGAGTGGTCCCACTGTCAACCAAACATTCAAGTTCTACTCGATTCATTCCTACGAGAAAGAGGAAAAAGAATTCGAACCATAAACAAGCAAGCAATATTCATTTCTTCGAAATAAAGCTAAGGATATAACGTAAGCAATAATATCTTGTTCTAGAAAAACAAAGTTTCATCACACCATTACTGAAAATAAAACATCGATAAAATCGTTCTGAGATAACAATGCCAAATGTAAACGAGAAAGTAAACATAATGATGACATTCAGTCATAAAAGGGTGCCTCTAATGACTGTGACATGTATGGCTCATTGCGATTATCGGTGACTGTGAAATTAACGTCGGGGACTCGTCGAGAGCATCTTCCTCCATAGAGTGAGCCTCCCGTTCTTTGGACTCTATATTTCTTGTAGTGTGTTGCGACTTGCTTACTTGCATGGCAGTTCTTGTACCAATGTCCAGCATCTCCACATCGATAGCATGGTTCATCGCCAACTCTGACCTTGGGAGCGACATGGGGGGTAGGTGCTTTGTTTCCTTGGCTAGAAGAGCCGGGAGCACCAAGTCTTCTCATTACATTGGAGGAACCCCCACGTCTTCGTCCACGTCCTCGACCACTGTGTCCTCTTCCACGTTGTGGTTTGGGGTTGCCATGACCAGTCCCCTGTGCATTGGGGTTCTTTCCACCTTTCATTTTGCCATAGTTGGCCTCGGGAACTTTCTTTGTCCCAGCCGGCCTGGCATTGTTGCTCACTAACACTTCATTATGCCTCTCAGCCACTTGCAGTACGTTGATAAGCTTGTTGAAGGTAGTGATGCGTTTGTTGTCATACTCCAGCCTATACTGGTTCGCTAGTATAAGGGCAGAAGTAGGGAAGGTGGAGAGTGTTTTCTGGATCATATCATCTTCTGTGAGGTCCTTTCCACAGAAATTAAGGCGTGCCTTAAGACGGAGCATATCTTTGTTGAAATCGTTGATCCGTTTATAATCAAGCAAGCGGATTTCATTCCACTGCACGGTCAACTCTAGGAGCAAGGTATTGTGGATGTTCTCAAAACGGCCCTTAAGGGCATCCCACAGTTCTTTCGGGGATTTCAACTGCAGATATTCCCATCTTAGACTGGGGTCGATATATCGCCTAAGGAACATTAATGCACTACCTTTGGTTTTGTCAAACGGTACTTCGCCTGCTTTTTCAAAGATAGTAGCACTATAGTCCTTAGCGACAAAAGTGGTCTCTACGTCAGAAACCCATCTATGGTACTCAAGTCCTTCTGAGTCCAAGATGTCAAATTCAGGACGAGTTGGATCAGCCATCTTGAGACAAGAGAGAAAAAAAGGAAAATGAGTTTTCACAGTATATCATGAGTACTTTCCATGATAAAATTTTCAATAATGTGGAGGGTTATTATTTTTCAGAACCAAGATATGGTCAAAATTACTTTCGATGGTATTGGGGTTACCGGTGAAAGTACTTTATCACGGTTCGAGTTGATATAGCCAGTAGAAATAAGTCCTCTAGGTTCTACTAATGATGAACCTAGGGGTGGGCACAAAAAATCAAAATCCCGATCCCGTCCCGGTCCCGTCCCAAAATTACTCGGGATGGGACGGGATCCAAAATTAAAAATACTAGGCCCGTCCCGTCCCATCCCATTAGAGTAACTACGGGACGAGACACGGGACAAAAAATCTGAGGCCCGTAAGGCCCGTCCCGTCCCGCTAAGTTTTTAACCCTTTTTAAAACCATATATTTTTATTATTTGTAACCATTTTTTAATTAATTTTTAATAATAAACTATTTTTAATTTTTACTATCTGTATATTATAATTATACATAAACGTAATCAACCGATATAAAGTTAGTAACTGATATTTTTTCAAAAAAAAAAAATGGATATGTTGTATTCAATCAATGTTAATAATTGATATTTTAAAAATTTAATTTAGGCTATTAAATTAGTTTGTTGGATATTCTCCCGAATTTAAATGTAAAATTATAGATTTTCTTACTTTTTTTTAATGTATATTTTGGACTTTTTTATGCGGGACTAAACCTGTCCCGTCCCGTTCCAACCGGGATAAGGCCCGCGCGGGATGAAATTTTAAAATCATCAATCCCGTCCTGTCCCGTCCCGCTTGTTATAACACGGGACGGGACGTGGGATGACCCCAGGCCCGTCCCATCCCGTCCCATGCCCACCCCTAGATGAACCTAATACACATGCCATAACTAACGATGCATGCAAAGTATATATATAATTATAGATATAATCACATAGCCCTATGAATATATCTATACATGTATGTATGCAGTCAAAGAGGTGTCTTATGCCGTAATAATTATTAATTCAACGTGAATTTATTTTAATTCAAGTTGCTTTTAATTGATTTATTAAGCATAAATTCAGAGTATAATATGCAATCAATAGTAATTAAAAACATGTAAATTCGCACATTGCAGATAGTAAGGTTCATATTTGTGTACTTTATTTCGTGTGGATAGGGATAGAAAAATGGACTGGAGAGATAAAAAACGGGACTGCCGAGCGGGTCGGGCCGGGTCAGCAACCGTGTCTGGATCGCGGGCCGAGTGCTGGGCTGCAGGCACGGGTCAGGCTGGACAACCGGGCTGGTCAGTCGGGCGGGCTGAAGTCTGCAGACGGGTTGAGCGGTGGTTCTCGGTTGCGGGCGGTCACATAGGATTTTCGAGGAGGTCCGATCTGTGCAGGCGAGTTGGGGAGAAACGTTCGGCGACGACGCGGGTGTTGCAGGGTCGCGCCGGTGTGCAGGGACAAGATCGGAGTCGCGACAGGTCTGGTGCGAGAGACGGTGGGTTGGGTCGCGGACTGGCAGTGATCTGTTTCAGTTGGGTTCGGGTCACGGTGGTTGGAGGCGACAATCTCTGGTCGAAAGGGATGACCGGTCGGGGCGTCGGACGTTGGGGGGGAAGAGGGTGGCGCGTCGGTCAGTTGGAATTTTTTTTTTTGCGGGTGGGCGGCTAGGGGTGTCGAACGGTTTGGTTCAGGTTAACCAGACCGAAATTTTCGATTAACCGGAACCATAATTGCCTAAAAAATGAGAACTGAAAACCGAACCATATAAAATTTCGGTTAACCGGAACCGGACCAATTGTTCGGTTAAACCGACAGAACCGTTTTTTTTAAATTATAAATTATAAATTATAAAATTAATATTTAATACATATATAATATATTATTATAAATTTTTAACAAAATATAAAATATTTATTTAAAAATATTAGGGTTTTAAATTTTTAATTTACAAAAATTAAAATAATAAAATATATAAGTATAAAATATAAAATAATATTTAATAAATATATTATAAAATTTGTTTTCGGTTCGGACCGTTCGGTTCCGATTCTGAACCAAAAACCGAAAAATTATGTAATAAGGAACCGAAAACCGAACCTTTAACCGTCGGTTCGGGTTCTAACCGAGAACCGGGAACCATTTAGACACCCCTATGGGCGGCTGCGGGTGCAGGGCTAGGGTTCTGCAGAATTTTTTTTTCCGGGATTTTGCAGAAAATCGGGGAGATTTTTTTTTTGTTTTGCTCAGTTGGGAACTACGTGCTGATAACGTGTTAAAGGAAAAATAACTGGGACAGAAAGTAGGGCAAAAATGTTGTATTATTCCATTGATGACATCCCTTTAAATAAGGAGAAATACATACAAACAGGCCTTACCCAAACCCTAACTAGGAAAGCCCATAAACTAACGGATTTAGGCACACAATGGGTATTATTACTTTAACAATAAATAAATAAAATTGAAGATATATAGGAGGAGATGAGTATTTATGGAAAAAAAAAGAAACATTATATGATCTGTGTAAGAAAATATTGAAAGGGAGTGAAAAGTGGTTCTCTTTTAATTTTGAGGATTATATAATAATATGATTATAAAACTGGTGTAGAGAAATCAAAACATATAAAAATAGAGGGATCAAATGAAATTGCTGTGTTTTTAACCTCTTGATATAAGAATCGACATCTTCCCTCCACTTAAACAATCCATTTTTTGACGGAAATTGTCGTGCGTTGCATAAATGAAGTAGCTCGTTCTTGTGTTCGGTATTGATCGAGTTCGAATCGAGCTACTCATTTTTAATGGATTGTTTTTATGTACGACTCGCTCCGTTCTCCTTGTGCTATCTATTATCTAAAAATACATAAAATTGTAAGAATTACTTTCCCTGCCTATTCTACTACAATGACCAGGTTTATATAGTCATAATACAAAGTAAAGTAGGATAGGCAGGGAAAGTAATTCTTACATGGTATCGGAAAGTTTTCTTTCTTCTTCCGTTGCACCCTAGAACCATAATTTTTTTTCCCCCACCATCTTCATCTTCTTCTTTTCCACCATCTTCTTCTTCTCCAACATGTCTGACACTTCGGCTACTGCGGGAAAAACCTCGTTCCACCCGGTGCTTGCGGTCTCGAATATCCGGAACCACATCCCTATCGTTCTTGAGATGGAGAACGCACAATACGGAACATGGGCTGAGCTTTTTAAAATTCATGCTCGTTCCCACAGGGTCCTTCATCACGTTATAAATCCACCCAAGGATAAGGAGAAACCGACTCCAAAAACTGACGATGAGATCGAGCTATGGTCGACCCTTGACGCAACTGTGCTTCAATGGATTTATTCAACTATTTCTAATGACCTGCTGAATACCATAATTGAACCAGAAGCAACCGCAATGGAGGCATGGGTCCGATTGCGTGATATATTCCTTGACCACCAAACGTCTCGTGCGGTGACCCTAGAACAAGAATTCACAACCACCCGTCTGGAGGACTTTCCAAACGCCTCGGCATATTGTCAACGTCTCAAGAGCCTCGCCGATCAGTTGAAAAACGTCGGTGCACCTGTGACGGATAGTCGTCTGGTATTACAACTGGTTGTGGGTCTTAGTGAGGCTTACAAAGGGGTGGGTACGCAAATTCGTCATGCCAAGCCTCTCCCTCCTTTTACCGAGGCACGATCGTCTCTTCTTTTGGAGGAACGTGAGCTGGCTGCTAATAGCTCCAACTCGGCCATGGTGGCTGCTCCGGACAAGGAGTACGATGATTCTTCCCCTTCAGAAAAATCGGGTCAAAATTGGGGAAGAAACAACCACAAAAAAAGTAGTAGCTCGGCCGCTTCCGGTGGTCGTCAAAACAATGGCCGCGATTACGGAGGCAGAAAGAGAGGTGGTCGCCGCGGCGGCTACGGCGGTCGTGGATTCATCCGTGGCCAGCAGCATCTTACAGCACAACAATGGAAACCTCCTGCCATGTTTCATCCATGGGGATGGATCCCAAATTGGGCCCCTCCTTGCCCATACCCCACTGCAGGGTGGTCTAGGGCTTCTTCTGGCCCAATTCAGCATGCTGGAGTTTTGGGCTCTCACCCACAGCAAGCCCATGTAGCATCCAGTCCAGCCCCTTCCTATGCTCCAACGGATATTGAAGCGGCGATGCACACGATGACCATGAACCCGCCTGATCATAATTGGTACATGGACACCGGTGCAACGTCTCATATGACATCCACAAATGGTAATCTCTCGTCTTATTTTAATTCGAGCAATCATCATAACAGTATTATTGTCGGAAATGGTCATACTATTCCAATTCATGGGTATGGTCACACTACATTGTCTCAACCGAACCCACCTCTAACTTTGAAAAATGTGCTACATGCCCCTAAACTTATAAAGAATTTAATTTCAGTTCGTAAGTTTACCACTGATAACTCTGTAACTGTTGAATTTGATCCTTATGGGTTTTCTGTGAAGGATTTTCGGACGGGAATAGCCCTCATGAGATGTGATAATCGGGGCGATCTTTATCCAATCACCACAATAAAACACCCATCCATTTCTCCATCAACTTTTGCGGGTTTGTTCTCTCCCTTTTGGCATGATCGTCTGGGTCACCGGGGAGCTTCTATTTTGAATTGTCTTAGACTCAATAAAAGCATTGAATGTAATAAATCTAAACTGGTTTTTCCTGATTTGTATAGGTTTTTGCTGATTTTTATTTAAACTTTCCTATTCTACTACAATGACCAGGTTTATATAGTCATAATACAAAGTAAAGTAGGATAGGCAGGGAAAGTAATTCTTACAAAAATATTGTAGAATTTCAAAAAATATGAAATTCACCCAAAACATAAAAATAGAGCATAATGTCACGAAAGGAAGGGCGGATCCAGGGACAGGCCCAATTGGGTTGCATCTAAGTCGTAAAAAAATCGTGCATCTCATAACAAAATTCAGTTGTAGCTCAGTTGTGAGGCTTCTATTAGTCCACCATGAGGACCAGTCGATCGATTTCTTTTGCTGCCATATTTTGTGAATTTTTTTGCACAGCCCTATGAGAGACTGGATGCGACCTTCACGAAAGTGCTACGAAACA
Source organism: Orobanche coerulescens (assembly GCA_033398695.1). Taxonomy (NCBI): domain Eukaryota; kingdom Viridiplantae; phylum Streptophyta; class Magnoliopsida; order Lamiales; family Orobanchaceae; genus Orobanche; species Orobanche coerulescens. The sequence goes on along the minus strand of CM065818.1, from coordinate 24,529,185 downwards.
AAATTAAAATAATATTATAAAAAATAGGAATAAAAATGAATAAAACAACTCCCTCATAATGAAGTATTTGCTTGTTCTCAAGCAAAACAATTATGTGATTGGAATTAAAAAAGAAATACCAAATTTGAATCTATAGCGATTCATGTAGACACATCAAGTTTAGACTTCGTCCGTTGAATCTATCCTCTCATATGATCGTTACATTTGATCACAGCGCTACTATAGTGACCATATCGATCCCTAAAATTGTACATTTTGTTACCTCATTAAAAACCTTTCCAAGTGATAAAAACCATGTGGGAAAAATGATCATTGGAAGGAAAAGAGTATAACGTACGGTGTGGATATAAGACTCCCCCCAAGTTTATATCTCCCCCTGATTTGTACATCAATCAAGTAGTTGTTGTCTCATTAAAAACTTCGCCAAGTAACAAAACCCAATGGGAGAAAATGAACATTGGTCAAAGAAAAGAGTACAACACATGTGATTAAGTTTCTTTATAAATCATCATTTCCTTGTGATCTTTACATCAATCTCGGAAGTTGGAAAAATCTTTAGCTCCCCCAAATGCTTACATTCATATATCGTTGCCTCGTTAAAAATCTTGCCAAGTAACAAAACCCAGTGAAAAAAATAAACCTTGGTCTAAGGAAAAGAGTGCAACATATGTAAGTATATTCTATTATATCTCACATATTTCCCGTTATGATCATTTCATCAATCAAGAGGATTTACAAGTTACATTACGTTTACAAATGTAAGTATGCTCATCAGAGGTAGTATTTAACCGCTAGTTCCTCAAAAGTGTAGAATGGTAGTTCTTAATCATGTACACTCACGGACTGATTCATGCAAAGCAATAATCATGTCGTGAAGGAGGTAGCCAAAAGGGGTTTGCTTAGTCGATTTCCAAAACATAAGCAATTCATACCAACACATACTTTGTGGTAGTTGCTTCGTCACCAGCATTTACTTTAGCATTTGTCTTTTCGTAAGCAGTTTCCTTTGCCTGCTCGGAGGGAAAGAATAGTCCTAAGTCAATGGTTTCTTTTAAGTATCAGAAGATATTCTTGATACCATTCCATTGATGTTGCGTCGATGTTGAACTAAATCTAGTCAGCGAATTAACTGAGTGATATCAGGCCGTGTACATTGAGCCAAGTACAATAATGCGCTATTGCACTCAAGTAGTGAATTTCAGCTCCCAAAGCTCTTCGTCACTTTCTTTTAGACGAGATGGATCTTTCCTTTGCATCCAAATGTTCGATCTATCATGGGATTGCTAGTCATGTGTATCTTGTCCATATTAAAGTGCCTGAGCATCCTTTGGACATAGGCGGACCGGTGAAATAAATTCCACAAACTCGATGTTCTATGTCAATGCCTCGACAGAACCGAGTTTTCCCAAGATCTTTCATCTCAAACTCAGATTTCCAGTATTCGGTGGTTTCTCTTATTTCATCAAGACCGATTATGTTCATGTCATCGACATACATTGCGATGATTGTGAATTCGGAATTTATTTATGAAGACGCAGGGACACAGTTCATCGTTCTTATATCCCTTACCAATCAAGTAGTTACTTAGACGGTTATACCACATCCTTAAGGATTACTTTAAAACCGTAAAGTTGCGCGTTTCAATCAAATTGCATATGCACTGTGTGGTCTAGAGTCACTTGATTTGGGTAATGAAATGCCATCATGCACTTCCATATATATCTCCGTATCTAGATCCCCATAGAAATACACAGTAACCACATCCATTTAGCTGCATTTCCAGTCCCTCGGAAATTACTACGCTAATCAAATAGCAGATACGTATACGTGGGAGTAAATTTCCACATAATCCATTTCAGGGCGTTGTGAGAAATATTACTTCGTGAACCTTGTACATTAGGACTCTACTATTCTCAGTATGATTTACGACAAAGGCTCGGTTATGTCCTTCAGGATTTACACTTGGTTAGGTTAGCACTACCTACACCAAATACCTGTCTCTTTATCAGAGAATCTAATTCTACCTGGAATGTTTTTCTTATAGGCCAATCAGCTCTATGTTGATTTCATCCAACTGAGCGAGGTTCAACATCATCGTACTTTATGATTCATGACATGTCATCAAAGTGGGTGGTTGATCAGGTCACACCCTCATAATTTCATCAAGATTCTTGATTTTATGAATCATATCTTTGGGGCGTCCCCCTCGTCATGACTCATTGACATAATAAAATCAAGCATGATCTCATGAAACGAGTTCATTGATGGTTAACATGTGAATTTGTGCCATACTCTACCTCTTTCTTGGGTGAGTATTTAGTCGAACCATGTGGCTTCCACCCCTTCCTTCGCAGGGAGCCACGGCCTCAACCCCACCTCCACCAAGTGCGGTTTCATCACCCAGTCATTGGTGATGTGCCCCTTACAGGAGACTTCTAACCTTACAGGCACATTTCCAGTTGTAATGTGAGATCTTGTTACTTGAACGATATTAGTAAATGCACCAGGCATTGAATCTGCTACATCCTGAAGATCGAGTATTCTTTGTGCTTCACGGTAACATTGTGAAGTTCGGGGATCATAATGAGATAAAGTGGGGAGACACCATGACAATTCCTGTCGTTCCCCGAGAAATTATGTTTTCTCTCCTCCCCCTAACGACGGGAAGGTTGTCTCATTAAAGTGACAATCCGCAAATCGTGCGGTAAAGAGATCACTGTGAAGGTTCTAAATAGCGGATAAACGTCTGTAGATTCTTATCCAACGTGAATACTTAATCATTTCCAAAGACTAATGCACTGTGGGGCGCAGAAGGCACATATAATGCATAACCAAATATGCGCAATTGGAACTCAAGTCCGTTTGGGTCCAAAATACAAAAATCAGGCTATCCAGTTACCAACTGGTACACATAAACTAATAGGTTAGCAGAGGGTCTAAGAATGAACGATTTAAGTAAAGTTGCATGTAATATTGCATAATTCCAGGCAAAAATAAGCAAATTGGTGCGCATAACCAATGACATAATCACCATACATATTCTTTCAACGATGGTTTATGTGAGACCGTTTGCATATGCACATGAGACGAGATACTATGATCTCTATCATGCATTAAAAATCAAGTACTTTTGATGTGAACTCTCCAACATCATCGAGTCCTTTAGATGTGATAAGGGAGGTGAGTTGGAAGTTCTGTAGCAGTTTGAGTGGATAGGAGAGCGACATGTGACCAACATGTCGGAGAATCCATCAAAACCATAAATACATAAATGGTCCGCAAATTAGATGGATGGATCCACAAATATCTCCTTATATTCAGCGTAAGAATGGAATATTTGCTTTTGTTTCTTTAGCGTAGGAAGGTCTGGCTCCCACATTAATTAAAGAGTAGGCTTTGGAAAAATGAGTGGTGCGCATTTGATATGCATCCGGTTCTTTGGATGATATAATACGATTAACATCAACATTGTTCTTTATGTTGAGTTGTTGCCACATTTTCGCTCGAAAAGAAATGATGTTCGTACAAGTTCTTTAGTATATGGATCATTATACTTCGACCAAGATGACCTAGTCTATCGTGTCAAAGCCTATATAAGTCTATGTCTCAAAGTACATTGTTGTGACAACATAGGATTTTAAAAACCTAATAGTAGTGAGGTGCAGTCCACTAGATTGAGTCATGAGTTATTTTAAAATGCGTTTACGTCCACATTCATTACAATTAATAAAAGAAACTCTATTCCATTCTCACAGTGGGTTTCAATCTGAAAACCATTGCTACATATATTATTGAAGCTAAGTAGGTTCGAAGGGATCTATGTGCATACAGAGCATCAGTAACTTGGAAGACTGCCGTTTGGGCATCAAGAATTGGGCATTACCTCGCCGTTTGATGAGTTGGGAGGACCCAATCATCGTAGTTACCTAGGTTTAGCAGACGACTAATTCGATGAATAGAAGCCTAATTCTAAGAACATTCAAGTTCTACTCGATTCGTTCCTTAGAAGAGAGAGAAATTTCGAACCACAAGCATTCAAGCAATATTCAGTACTTTAGAATAAAGCTAAGAATCTAACGTAAGCAATATTAATATCTTGTTCGTGAAATAACGTTGCATCATGCCATTTGTTGTTACCCAAAATATTATCCGGAGATAGTATTGCTGGAATGATCGAGTAACAAACAAGTGCGAAACACTTCCGTGAGAAAATAGATAACACAAGATTTGCCGGGGTTGTTAATCCCGGGCTTGAATGCTCTCGCGAGATGTTATTAATAAATATACTGTCGAGTACAAATATTAATATTAGAATCTAATACAAGGAGTGTAAAGACTTCTAGTTATCTAGGCTTTAGAGCGCGTAGATTGCCGGAAGAACCAGATAGGTAAATCTGTGAGTTCTTGCTAGGGATATATGACGAATGTGTATGAATATCACTATGAATGTGTTAGTGGTTGCCAAAAGAGCCTTTGATTCTCTCTTTGGTGTGTATTTTGCACTTAATTCGTAGTAGAATTCCCCTTTTTTTTGGCCGCAACAGTGAGTCCTCTATTTATAGGGGACAAGGTAGTTGGGATCCCTCAGGCGATCGCGGGCGATCGCCGTTTTCTATATTAAAATAAAACGGCCGATCGTCCCGTCACGTGGGCCTGTTCCCTTGAGGTCCGAGGTTGCAGTTGGAGGCCAGCTGGGTGAACCAATGGGAAGCCAGCACGTGTTGCGAGTCGCTGTCCGAGGAGGGCCCACTTTGTACCTTTCGGCGGCCTTGTCGGTAGGTGTGGTAGGTGACAGGCTGGGGTCAATGATCCTATTTGTCGGTATCCTTTGAAGATCCGCGGGTGGGCCACCGTCTAAGATTCGGTCTTCGACGACTTTGACGGATGCTGGATCCACACGTGGCATGAGGCGATCGCCTCTGGTCCGTTCATCAAAGACGATCGCCAGATACCAAAAGACGATCGCTGGTTACCAAAAGACGATCGCCGCATTATGCCGAACTCTAGGCGTTTGTCCGGAGTATGTCTTTCATGGTTGTCTTTTCTGATCGTGATGCCGATCGCCTATCGAGGCGTATTAACCGCCGCACAACAATTGTCCCCCAGCTCGCCTCGATGTTGAAAACACGGGGTGAGGTGGCACTGTTGGCGATCGCCAATGTTTAAACGATCGGTCGGTCTGACTTCAAATATGGACGACCTTCTTTCGCGTCGGGAGCAGCGGGAAAAGAAGGCGGGCTTTCTAACGTGGCAGGGACACGCGTCGCGCCGTTGTTGGGGGAGTCCGACGGTTTTGTCGGCCTTGTCGGTTGGCGTGCCCTCAAAAAGACGCGTCTGCGGGATTCGAGGGCGGCATTTAATGCATCCCCACGTGACGGTTGCGAATCAGCCCTCGAGGTTTCCCCTATTTGCATTTAGACCCTCGTCTCCATCTATAAAATGGGCCTGCGTTTCTTCTCTTCACTTTTTTACGCGTCCTTTGTATCCATAGCTGAAATTCTGCAGAAATTTCTGGAGCTTGCTGTGCCGACCGTCTTCCTTTCCTTAGGTAAGAAACCCAATTCTTCTTTTTCCCTTAATTTTTTTGAGAACATGTCGGGAGGATCTAAGGTCTTCGAGGTCGGAAGCACTTCTGCCGCCGCGGCTTCGCCGGACCGGGAGGGAATTCCTATGGGAATCCCCGTGGAGACGGCCGCAGAGGCTATTCGTGCGGGGATTGCACCCGCAGAGCTTGAGGAGCTTTTCAACGAGGCCGTAGTGGAGGGCTCTGCGGCGGCGGAGGAGCGAGATGCGTCGCCGGTGGAGGAAGACGAACTGATGCGTTTGTCTTGGGAAAAAGATAGCGTCTCCGGACCTGTCTATACGGCTTTTGCTAGACTTATGGAGGGGATTGCCGGGCCCTGTCCGGAGTTTGATTTCGAGGCTTACTCCGCCGCTCATCCCTACGTACATGTGAAGCGGACGAAGTTTCGGGCTGCTGAACCGTCTCAATGGACTCTTGGTCAGATTCGGAGTTCGGCGACCTGGAAGGACATGACCCGCTGGAGGGCCAAATATCATATCCCCTCTGATGTGTCATTGCACGTGCCCTCCGAGAACAAACGTGCCGACCAGCCTCCCGAGGGTATGGTCGCCATCAACGAAATGACCCTAGCTCCCGGACTGCGGTTTCCCTTGCCGTTCGCCGTTTCGTATCTGCTGATCGCCTGGAATTTGGCGCCTCTTCAGTTGACGCCGAACGCCTGGCTGCAGATTATCAGCACATTGACATTATTTGGCGGTCACAAGTTGTTTCGCTTGCCTTCTGCGCTGGAGATGAATTATCTATTTAAGCTGACTGTGCAGAAGGGATCGATCGGCGGTTACCATATCCAAGGTCGCCAGGGTAGGGTGGTTACTGGGGTGCCGAGCAAGACTCGGGGCGACCTAAAAAAAGTGGTGCTGGGTTGGTGGTGCATGGAGGTCGGCATCGAGCGAACCGCCGGAGGAGGAGTTGGATATCCCTACCAATTTTCGGGAGAAGAATCCAAGTAAGGGTTTCCATTCTCCCTTTGTTTGGATACTCCTTGGACTGATCTAATTTATTTCCCTTTTTGCAGGATCCCTTGTTCCATCGATCGATGATCTCCCCTTTGATTTCTCGATCGTCTGGGAGCGGATTCGCGCATTGCCGGTTTCCTATAAAGACGTTCAGTCAGTCGGCCACGAATCTCATCGGTTGGGAGCTCGACTGTTTCGCTTCCCTCGCCACCTGAAGGCCCCTGGTATGAATTTTCATCTACTCTCTTCTGCGAGGCGATCGTCTGCAAGAGGTCGCCGTGTCTAAGTAAGTGTCTAACTTGTTTGAGTTTCTTCTTTGGCAGAGATTTATTTTCCTCAGACGCTGAGCTACCGCAGAGATTGCCATGTCTAATCCGGTTTTATCGGTCGCCTTCATCTGGGAAAGAAAACGGGTCGCGTTGCCGCGACGCTGCCTCGCCTCGCCTGTGGTGAAGCCATGGCGGTGCGGTCGCCGAACCGGAATCACAAGGTGAGGAACAACTTCGGCGCAACCGCAAGAGGCGGAGGCCGGAGGGGTCCCTTCCGTCGGCTGAGGCGGATTTAGCTATTTTGGAGCCGCCGATCGCCGCTCCCCCTGTTTCTTCCGTTCCGATGGCGGAGGGGTCTGGTCCCAGGCCATCGGCATCAAGCTTCGGGACATCTGCTGGCTTTTTGAAAAGGACGGCGATCGCTGACGCCGAGACTTCTCGGGGAAAGCCCTTTTTCGGCCGTGATCCAGAGCTGGTCAACAGGTGAGAATGGTTTGAACCTTCCGATCTAGGTGTTCTGAGTAAGGTTTTATGCTAACTCCTTGGTTTCCTTGGTTTGCGCTGCAGGGTTCGTCTTGCCGATCCGGACGTTGCTCCCATGGTGCTGGACTTTCTGTCGAGCAAGGCTCCGCAACAGTCTCTTGAAGTCCCTGCTTACGTTCGCCAGGTTATCACCTCTCTGCCCAAGGCTTGGACGACCGACCTTGACGCGATCGCCCGTCGGCGATCTGGAGACGCCATGCAGGCGACCGTTGCCCTGGCTCTTCAGACGGCGACGATGGCCGTCCAAGCGGCTAGGGATTATGAGGGGCGACCCTCCACTGCTCACCTCCATCGCGACCTCGAGGCCGCCCGGAACAAAAATATCGAGGATGCTAACCGGATCCGGTCTATGGAGAAAGAGTATGAGGAGACGGCCAAAAGGGCTAAGCAGGACGTGGATCGATTGATGCAGGAGCTGAGCCGCTCCAAGGAGGCTGCCGATCGGTCCCGTGATGAGGAGAAAGAAACTCGCCAGAAGCTCGCGGCGTCGCAGGAGGAGGCGGCCGGACTGAAGGCGATGGTTGATCGGCTCAGCGGTGAGCTGGACGTGGCGAGGAAGGAGCTGGAGAAGGCCCACTGTGAGAATGCCGCCAAGGTTGCCGAGCTGGCGGAGGCTGAGAAAACGGTCGTGGAGTTGAAGGGCCAACTGAAGGCGATCGAGACCGATCCCTACCAAAGTGTGGCGCTCGCCGGCGAGTTCGCCTACTACTTGGCCTATGCTGACGCTATTCGAGCCGCAAAGAAAGCAGGGATCGAGATCGGTCCCTTGATGGAGAGCTTCAAATCCTACGCCCTCGCTAATCCTCTGCACCCGGAGTTCTCCTTGCCGATCCTTGACTTAGCCGACTTCGGGATTGACCTGAGTTGGTATACGGGAAAACTCATTCATCCCGAGGCCGAAGCCGATCCGCAACCCGAGGGCGAAGACCAGCAGGCTGGGCCTTGAGAGGCATTTTTTTTTTCCTCCATAACTTGTACTTTTTGTTGTAATGCCTTCGGGCCTCGTAATGTATGAAGCTTGTGTTATGAATAAAATACTCCTTTTTTCATACTGCGTAATGTATTACATGCGATCACTTTTGATTGTTTGCGTGCAATTTTTACGAGTACGTGTATATTTGCTTTCGACTTTTTGCTCATCCGACCGATCGTCTGAGTGTTTGAAAGCGTTGACATGTTTTGAATTGGAATTCTTACTTGTAATATTTGTCGGACGACCCCGATCGCCCTGCATGTTTTTGAGCGAAGCCGATCGAGTGTGGTTCCTCTTTGTTCGATCGTATTTGAGGTTAGCTCGACCTATCCCTGCCCCCTTGTTTTTGTTCACTTATTGTAAGTAAGGAAACAAAGACTAGTCTGTCTGGCGAGCTATCTTCATTTTTCCGATTCTGAAGAGTCATGTGTGGTTGGGGTGTTCGATGGACCGATCTCCCCAATCGTGTCTTCGCGTGCGAGGGATATTGTGTATCCCGCGACTCACTTTTTGTGAGGGTCCTCCGTTAGGCTACGCCTGCCTTGTGTTTAAACGAAAGGTGGGCGATCTCGGTCTGGAGGAGTCCTTGCGCGGAGTGTTGTCGGCTTATTCGACACCACGTCCGCGGCTTGTCAGCTCTGCTTCCACCTCGGCCCGCCATGAAGATGGCGATCCTCGACGGTGTACGTTGAGACGGGGGTAACGGCACGTCGCATTGTTCGGGTTCAACCATGTTAGATCCTCGACGGTGTACGTTGAGACGGGGGTAACGGCACGTCGCATTGTTCGGGTTCACCATGTTAATCTCATTATATTCCTTGTACCTTGAGGACGTGCGATCGTGCCTACTGATTATTTTGGAGGGTCCTTCGGCTACGCCGGCCTCGTATTTAAACGAAGGGCGGGCGATCTCAGCCCAAAGGAACCTTGCATGGGCGAAGCTATCGGTCCCATCGACCTCCAGGACCATGGCTGCATTAATTTTACCTAGGATCGTCGTGATCAGCGATCGTCGGCCGTATGCGATATGCCTGGTTGGGCGATCGCCATAATAGATGGGATAGGAAAAAATCTCATTATATTCCTTGTACATCATTGAAATTGAATACAAATTTATCAATGATAATATTTTTTCAGATGCACGGCGTTCCAGGGGTATTGGTCCGGAGTACCGTCAGGATGTTCCAGTTCGTAGGCTCCTTTAGTTAGCCATCTGGATACTCTGAAAGGTCCCTCCCAGTTCGGACCAAAAACGCCTGTGTGGGTTTGGATCTTCTTAAGGACGAGATCTCCCACTTGAAATCTTCTTTCTCTGACATTTGAATTGAAGAACTTCTCGGCTCTCCTTTTGTGGATTGTGTTCTTCATTTCTGAGGTCAGCCGTCTTTCTTCGAGCATGTCTAGGTCGATTCGTCGGGCTACATCGTTGTCGGTCGTCATCTCCTGCTCGGTTCGATGGCTGAGGACGGCGATCTCTGAAGGAATCACCGCTTGTTCAAGGTAAGGGCGACGGGTTTCACTTAGGTTGAATTACGGGTCATCGTTCGGTAGGACCACAAAGCGTCTGGGAGCTCGCTCGCCCATCGTCCTTGCACGGATTAGTCGTGCTTTGATCGTGTGTTTGAGGATCTTATTCACCGCCTCTACCTTCCCGTTCGTCCGAGGGTGATAGGGTGCTGAGAATAACCTTTTGATTCCCCACTTTTCACAGAATTGCATGACTTCTAAGCCGTCGAACTGTTTCCCGTTGTCGGAGATGATGGCCTGGGGCAGACCGAATCGGCGTACGACGTTTTTCCATATAAACTTGATCACTTTCTCTTGGCCGATCTTGTTGAGCGGTTCGGCCTCAGCCCATTTGGTGAAATAATCGACCCCAACGATGGCGAACTTACAGCCCCCTGGAGCCGTCGGCAAGGGACCTATAAGGTCGATGCCCCATTGCGCAAATGGCCAAGGGCTATACATGGTGGTGAGCTGTTCGGGTGATAATTTAATGTTGGGGCCCATTATCTGACATCTATGACACGATCTGGCATAAGCGATCGCATCTTTCCGAAGTGATGGCCAGAAAAATCCTTGTCTGGTTGTCTTATGGATGAGGGCTCGCCCGCCCGCGTGGTTTCCACAAATCCCATCATGGATCTCAGCTAAAACGAGCCGACCTTCCTCCGGTGTAATACACTTGAGGAGGGGAAGGCTGAAGGCTCGCCTGTAAAGCCGATCGTCCAATAGGGTATACCTGGTCGCACGAAGCTGGAGTTGGCGAGATTTAACACGGTCGTCCGGGACCGTTCCGTCCTTTAAGTATTTGATGAATGGAGTCATGCAATTCTCCTCGGTGATGGCGACCGAGGTAACTAGATTTCTGTCGATCGCCGGCCTTGCTGACTTTGTGATTTGGATATTGGAGAAGTCGGCTGCCCCATCCGATGATGCTAGCTTGGAAAGAGCATCGTCCTGGGAGTTGTGCTCTCTCGGGACTTGCTCAATTAGTACTTCTTCAAATTTTGTGCACATTTCGGCGACCAGCTCTTGGTATTTGACCATCTGTTCGCCGCGTGCCTCATATTCTCCCTTGACTTGGTTTACGACCAAAAGGGAGTCCATGAAGATATGGAGGCGACGAACATCTAGGGCGAGGGCTAGATCGAGCCCGCCTACCAAAGCTTCGTATTCGGCTTCATTGTTGGTTGCACGAAAACCGAAACGCACAGCATTTGTGAAACTCTGACCGTCGGGGCTGATGAGGACAATCCCTGCCCCTGCTCTCGCATTGGTCGCTGAGCCATCCACGTATAATTTCCAGGCAGGTCGGCCGACCTGGGTCGGACTGCGAGGGAACGTTAATTCCACCACGAAGTCCGCCAGAGCTTGGCCTTTGATCGCCGTGCGAGGAGCGTAAGTGATACCGTATTGGGCGATCTCCAGCAACCACTTGAGGAGTCGCCCGTTGGTGTCCGGTCGGTGCAGGACTTGTCTTAGAGGCAGAGTTGTTAGGACTTCCACTTGGTGATCGAAGAAGTAAGCTCTCAGCTTTCGTACACTCATGACAAGGGCGTAGGCGATCTTCTCCAATGGTGTATAACGTGTCTCAGCGTCGTGGAGCGCCTGGCTAACACAGTAGATCGGCAAGTGGGCTTGCCCCTCTGCTCGCACCAGAACGGCACTCAGTACGACCTCCGAGGCCGCTAAGTAAAGGAATAATTTTTCACCGGGGATCGGCTTTGCCAGGATCTGGGGTTTAGATTGATATTCCTTTATCTTGGCGAATGCTATCTGTCTTTCTTTCGTCCATGCGAACTTCTTGTTCTTGATGGTCGCGAAGAAAGGCTTGCTTTTATCGCCGAGCCGTGATATGAAACGGTTGAGGGCGGCTAGACAACCTGTGAGGCGTTGCACCTGCTTGATGTTTCGCGGTTCCTGCATGTCAAGGATCGCCTGTATCTTGGTGGGGTTCGCCTCGATCCCCCTTTGGCTCACTATGTGCCCCAGGAACTTCCCGGAGCCCACCCCGAAGTTGCATTTCTTGGGGTTCAGCTTCATGTTAAACTTCTCAAGGATGGCGAACGTCTCGGCGAGATCGTTGAGGTGATCTTCCTTCTTGAGGCTTTTGACTACGATATCGTCAATGTAGACCTCCATGGTCTTGCCGATCTGATCGGCGAACATCCTGTTGACTAATCGCTGGTAGGTCGCCCCTGCATATTTCAAGCCGAACGGCATTCTGACCCAAAAGTATATGTCTTTTTCTGTGTGGAAAGATGTGTGTTTTATGTCTTCCTCCGCCATCGGGATTTGATGATATCCGGCGAAGGCATCCATAAACGACATCATTTCGCAACCTGCCGTGCTATCGACCAGGTGATCAATATGAGGCATCGGGAAGTGGTCTTTTGGACATGCCGCGTTGAGGTCGGTGAAGTCAATGCATAATCTCCGAGCGATTGGCTTTTTGACGAGCACCACGTTGGCGACCCACTGTGGTTCGTCTGTGGCTACTCCGATCAATTTGTTGTTGAGTAACTTCTGGACTTCTATGTCGAGCGCCGCGTATTTCTCGGGACCGAACTTCCTACGCTTCTGGTGAACAGGCTTCATCGCCCGGTCGATCTTCAGATAATGGCAGACGTGTTCGGTACTTATGCCAACCATATCTTGATGCGACCAGGCAAAGACTCCGATGTTCTTACGTAGCAAGTTGATCAGATCCCCCTTTAATTCGTGGTCGATGCTTGCGCCGATCTGTACTTCCCGTTCTGGATGATCCGGATCCATCGTAATACTTTCCAACTCTTCGACAGGAACGGTCGCCTCTCGTTTGGTACGATCTCCGGACTCGGTCCTTGGATCGATGTCGAGACTTGGCTCGAAACCGATCCTTGGCTCGATGTCGTCCTTCAATTGATGAGAGGTGGCGTCCCCTGAGTCGGGTTGGTACGAAGTGTTAGGCTCGTCGATCTCCATGGGTTGATCGTCGGTCGTTTCAATGTTACATATAGTATGGGAAGTATTGAAAGAAGTAACAATATAGGAGTAATTCAAACATCTCTTTGCCATTAGCTGATCTCCTTTTACAGTACCGACCGTCCCATCGGCAGTGGGGAATTTGATACAGTAAAAGAAAGATGAGGCGACTGCCTCAAAGGTTTCTAAAAAGGGGCGACCTAGGAACCCATTATAGATGCTGGGCCTATCTATGATTACAAAGCTTAGGTTCATAGTAATCCTATCCTTGGGATCATAAAAGAATACTAGCTCAACGGAGAGCTTGATCCTCCCGTAGGCTTGGACTGTGTTGTCGCCGAACCCTTGGAGCATGGTGTCGAAAGGCTTGATGAATTTGATTAGGTTGCCGAGTTGGTCTAGGGCGGATTTGAATATGATGTTGCAGAAACTCCCATTGTCGACCAGCACGCGATCGACCGTCTTCCCAAGGATGCAAGCGGAGATCACTAGTGCATCCTCTTTGGGACATTGCACTCCCTCCCTGTCCTTGTTGGAAAAGGTGATGAGCGCGTCTCTAGAGATGGTCGGCTCCGGGGGTACTACAACATGGACTTCGGCGAAAGCCTTCAGCTCGGCTTTTCGCTTTCTGTATGACAGGGTGGAAACCGGGGAAAGGCCCCCGAGGCTCCCACTTCCTGCTTGGAGCATGTTGATCCGACCGCCAGGGTTGATCGGAGGGATCGACTCATCAGAATACTCCGGCTCATGCTCGATCCTGGCGATCGGATTGGGAGGAATTCTTTCGCTTGGTCGGCGCTCGCGCCCTCCGGTTCTTTCCGTCCTGGGTTCTGGCTTGGTGATCAAATTGTCCAGTTTGCCTTCCTCAAACAGTCGCCAGAGCTGTCTGAGGAGGTCGCGGCATTGGCTAGTGTTGTGGCCGGGACTCTTATGATAGGCACAGAATTTGCTACGGTCTAGGTGACCGTGGTCCCTTATTGGCTTTGGCTTGGAAAGCCACTCGCGACCCTTGATCGCGTTGAAGATGTGGGTCGGAGATAAGTTGAGGTTGTGAAGAAGGTGGACCTCTACATCCTCGAAGGCTTTGAACTCGCCATGCGGCTTGGCGACCGCCTTCTTCTGGGCATGGGAAGGCGCTTTTCCTTCTTCGGACCGTCCCTCGTCTAAGCGGAGTGAGAGCATCTTCTGCCTGGCCAGAAAATCGGCGGCTCTGACGCGGAACGCTGTATAGGTCGGTGGAAAATCCTTTGTGAGGTGCCTGAACATGGGCGAGCGTCCATGGAATCCGTTCAGGACTGCGTGGTGAGCGATCTCGTCGCTGACGGGCTCACCGGTGAGGACTATCTCGTCCACCCGGTCGATATAATCCTCATCCGATTCGTCCTTCCCCTGCCTGATCTTCATCATGCGGTGGGGACCTTCCGGGCGAGCGACTTTGGCGGCGAAGTACGACATGAAGTCGTTCGCCAGCTTCTCAAAGCAATTGATTGAGCGAGATGGTCGCGAGATGTACCACCTGTGGGCGAGATCGCCCAGAGTTAACGAGAACATACGACATTTCGTCGCATCTGAAGCTCCGCATCCAGTCATGTAGATCCGAAATTTACTTAAGTGGGTTCCCGGGTCCGTTCTCCCCTCATATAGAGGTGTTTGTGGGGGATTGATCGTTGATTGGACTGGGGCGATCTCGATCTGGACCGCGAGTGGTTCGTTTAGCTCAGCGATCGGTCTCCTGGCGCCTGTTCCATTTTCCAGGAGCGCTTTCACTTCGTCCAGCTGGCGTTGCATGGCGGCGATCGCCGTCGCCTGACTGCTTGCCGATTGGCTCTCAGAGCGTGAACCAAGGCGATCGTGTACCGATCCCCTAGCCCCGTGGTGAATGACGAGCTCCCTGCCAGTGGGTTCCTTCCTTGGGCGAGCAGGGGCTCACCGACTGCCTGTCTCTTGGGAGTCGGATATGCCGAACTCTGGTAAAGGATTCGGATACCGATGTCTCACATTGGGGCCTCGAGTGCCTGTGTCGCCATGAGGGATCGCTCCCTAGGCGGCTGAAGACGGAATCGTCCCGCCTTACGAGAGCCTTCCCCTGCGGCTCGGGGCTTTCTGTCGATTTCTCAACATAGATCCCCTTGAGCTTCCGTTTGCTTGCCCGGCGGTTAGCTGACGGGGTGATGGTGGGCGTATCGCGGGCCCTCTGCCGTTCCCTGAGGATGGCTATAGCCTCCTCAATCTGTTCCGATGTCTGGAACTGATCGAGTGAGAGGCTAGAACCGTCCCTCGGGGGCGGGAGTGAGAGCCTAGCGTCGCCACGGTCGCCTTCCGCCGTGGGCTGGGATTCGGTCCTCGCCGGAATAAGATTTCCGGCAGATCTCAGGGTGGCCCTCTTGGAGGTTGTTGCTGATGTCATTTTCTGAAGGTTTTTCTATTGAAGAACAGTGAGTGTTTCTTCAAGTATATGTCCGGAGAACAGTGAGTGTTCTTCGAGACGGTAGGAATAAAAATGAAGGTTTAGATTGCCCTCCTTCTAGCGCCAATTGTTGTTACCCAAAATATTATCCGGAGATAGTATTGCTGGAATGATCGAGTAACAAACAAGTGCGAGAACACTTCCGTGAGAAAATAGATAACACAAGATTTGCTGGGGTTGTTAATCCCGGGCTTGAATGCTCTCGCGAGATGTTATTAATAAATATACTGTCGAGTACAAATATTAATGTTAGAATCTAATACAAGGAGTGTAAAGACTTCTAGTTATCTAGGCTTTAGAGCGCGTAGATTGCCAGAAGAACCAGATAGGTAAATCTGTGAGTTCTTGCTAGGGATATATGACGAATGTGTATGAATATCACTATGAATGTGTTAGTGGTTGCCAAAAGAGCCTTTGATTCTCTCTTTGGTGTGTATTTTGCACTTAATTCGTAGTAGAATTCCCCTTTTTTTTGGCCGCAACAGTGAGTCCTCTATTTATAGGGGACAAGGTAGTTGGGATCCCTCACGCGATCGCGGGCGATCGCCGTTTTCTATATTAAAATAAAACGGCCGATCGTCCCGTCACGTGGGCCTGTTCCCTTGAGGTCCGAGGTTGCAGTTGGAGGCCAGCTGGGTGAACCAATGGGAAGCCAGCACGTGTTGCGAGTCGCTGTCCGAGGAGGGCCCACTTTGTACCTTTCGGCGGCCTTGTCGGTAGGTGTGGTAGGTGACAGGCTGGGGTCAATGATCCTATCTGTCGGTATCCTTTGAAGATCCGCGGGTGGGCCACCGTCTAAGATTCGGTCTTCGACGACTTTGACGGATGCTGGATCCACACGTGGCATGAGGCGATCGCCTCTGGTCCGTTCATCAAAAACGATCGCCAGATACCAAAAGACGATCGCTGGTTACCAAAAGACGATCGCCGCATTATGCCGAACTCTAGGCGTTTGTCCGGAGTATGTCTTTCATGGTTGGCTTTTCTGATCGTGATGCCGATCGCCTATCGAGGCGTATTAACCGCCGCACAACACCATTATTGAAAAGAAAACACCAACACAGTCGTCTTGAGGCAACTATACCAAATGTAAACGAGAAAGTAAACATAATACTAAGATTCAGTCTATAGAATGTGGCTCGTATGACTCAATTCGACGATTGGTGACTGTGAAATTGATATAGGTGGACTTGTCTAGATCATATTCTTCCATATAGTGAGTTATACTTTCTTTGGGCTCTCTATATTTCTTGTAGTGAGATGCAACTTGCTTGCTTGAATGGAAGTTCTTGTACCATGTCCAGCATCTCCACAATGGTAGCACGGTTCATTGCCAACTCGAGCCTTAGAGGCGATAGGATGGGTAGGTGCTTTTTAGTTCCCTTGGCTAGTAGATCCGGGAGCACCAAGTATTCGCATTATACTAGAAGAATCCCCACGTCCTCGACCACGTCCTCCACCACTACGTTCTTTTCCACGTTGTGGTTTGGGGTTGCCATGACCAGTCCCCCTGTACATTGAGGTTCTTTCCACCTTTCACATAATTGGCCTCTAGAATTTTCTTTGTCCCAACGGGCCTAGCATTGTTGCTCACTAACACTTCATTATGCCTCTCAGCCACTTGCAGTAGGTTGATAAGCTTATTGAAGGTAGTGATGCGTTTGTTGTCATACTCCAGCCTATACTGGTTCGCTAGTATAAGGGCAGAAGTAGGGAAGGTGAAAAGGGTTTTCTGGATCATGTCATCTTCTGTGATGTCCTTCTCACAGAAATTTAGGCATGTCTTGAGGTGGAGCATATCTTTGTTGAAGTCGTTGATCCGTTTATAATCAAGCAAGCGGATTTCATTCCACTGCACGGTCAATTCTGGGAGCAAAGTTTGTGAATGTTCCCAAATTGGCCATTAAGGGCATCCCACAGTTCTTTAGGGAATTTCAACTGTAATATTCCTATCTTAGGTTGGGTTCGATATGTCACCTAAGGAATATAAGTGCACTCGCTTTTATCTTATCAGACAGTACTTGGTTTGTGGTGTTAAGGAGCGTACCACTATATTCTTTAGTGATAAATGTGGTCTCGACGTAGGAGAACCATCTATGGTACTCGAGCTCTTTTGAGTCCAAGATATCAAATTTGAGTCGAGTTGGATCAGCTATCTTAATATAAAAAAGGAAAATGATTTTTCACAGTTTACCATGAGTGCTTTTCATGATAAAATTTTCAATAATGGGAGCGTATTATTTTTCGGAACCAAGATATGGTCAAAATTACTTTCGATGCTTTTGAGAATTACCAATGATATTACTTTATCATGGTTCTATTTATTATAAACAGTAGAAATAAGTCCTCTAAAATCTACTAATATGAAGCCTAATTGCATGTAATATCTGTAATACCCGGATTTTCGGTATAAATTTTTCGCGTTAATTTATCTGAGGTATACTGTATAGTTTGGTATCTATACAGTATGGATAAAATAAATTGAGAACTGAGACAGTTATACTTGTGTAATTGACGTTTTGATTGACAGTTATATTGTGGATATGTTGTATCAGATTGAACTGATTTGGATGTCAGGGATATAGTATGAGAATATTTTTGGGTTGAGTATATGTGTATTCAGTATGCCGCATGTTCGTATCCAGTATGTCGAGACGTCGGACCGGAACAGTTGGATTTTGGCTAAGTACAGAAGGCCATTACGTACGTTAAGTTTATGGGCTAACGTACGCTAAGTTGGTACGTTTTACGTACGTTATGCGTAAGGTATTACGTACGTAACAAGAGGAATCGGACAGTTGGGCCCGGTGTCGGCAGCTTTCGGCGCAGATGTGGACAGGGGAGTCAACGGACGAAGTTACGTACGTTATACAGGGTGTATTACGTACGTAATACGAGTATAATACTGTAGCAAGTCAACGTACGTATTATGTACGCAACGGAATAAGTGTTACGTACGTTACGGGGCGGCTGGCCGAGTCGTGGCCGAGAGGACCTGTAGTGGCCGAGCATGGTCGGAAGTGACTCGCAGGGATGGCCGATCACGGTCGGCAGTGACTCGCTGGGGGCTAGGACTGGCCCATTACGTACGTAGGCTGTGGTCGGTTACGGCCGTAAGGGCCGATTACGTACGTAAGGAAGCTGCCAGTTACGTACGTAAGGCTGTCGGCCAAAATGGACAGAAGGGTAGGCCACGACCGGCTACGTACGTAAGGACCCGCCGGTTACGTACGTAAGGTACCGGCAGGTCTCGGCCTATATAAGGCCTGGATCGAGTCACATCCGGCATTTTTAATTTTTCTTCGTTCCTTCCGCGATTTTTCACCATAGATTGATGGTTTTAGTATAATCAACTTATAACAACATGTTTTGGAAGTTGGAATCATGGATTAACATCATCTTCCACCCGGATCGAAGGTAAGAACACCTAAACTTTTGGTTTTTGGATATTCTTGAGGTTTCTTGGTGTTTTGGCCGATTTGCTTCATTTTGATTCAGATTGTTGATTGAACTTGATTGTAAACTCGTAATCATTCAATACTCTTGAAGTTTTGTGGAACGAATTCGAGTATTTCTTCGTTAAAATGATTGAATTGGTCTATGCCTTCAAAGTGTTCGATAAAATGCCTCAGTGAGTAGAACTTGGGAAATTCGACACGTTTTCGTATGAATGGTGATTGAATTGATATTGTTGTGATGATTCTTGGTATTTACGGGAATTTGGTTAAGGGAAGATAATGAATTGATGGTCAAATGTCTTGATTATGTTGTTATGATTATGGAATCTAGAGTTCTTGATGTTCTTGATAGTGTAGTTGCGATTCATGATGTTATAAGAAGTATATGTTGAAGAACATGATTATATACACCTTGAATTGTGAATAAGGATTGTTTAGATGTTAGAACACATCGGATTATGCCGTTTGAGGATTTTGAATGTGATTTCGGAATAAGTTGTGTTCTTAAGGAATTCTTGGATTATATGAATTGATGAACATGTTTAAGAGGTGTTGGTGTTTTAGATATGAATATGAAATATTCATATCTAGAACTAAGTTATGTGTTTTGGTATAATATTCGTATAAGAATACGAATATGGTTCCGGGTTTGATAAGATTATGATTCACTTTTGAGTTTAAGAATTTATACGTATTGAACAAGTGTTCAATTCGGATAATGGAATTATTTGAAACCTTTGGAATATGGTTATCTATAATGTTGAATTAATCGGATCGTCCAGATTGATGATGATAATCGGTAATTGATTTTTATTATGAATGTACAAGGAGGAAACTTGTAATCGTATTTAAGATTGAATGTGGAATCGGTAATGCTTAGACACTTGGTTAAATTTATTATTGATATGATTATAGGATTTTGAATTGTG
Organism: Orobanche coerulescens; assembly: GCA_033398695.1. Lineage (NCBI taxonomy): Eukaryota > Viridiplantae > Streptophyta > Magnoliopsida > Lamiales > Orobanchaceae > Orobanche > Orobanche coerulescens. The sequence goes on along the minus strand of CM065818.1, from coordinate 24,509,539 downwards.
TTATGGTTTTGAATTCATGATCGATTGATTCGGTTGTTCGGATTTGTGTTTAATCGGGATATTGTGGAACCGTTGGGCTTATTGATCGGTTACATTGATTATCGAGTTGCGCCTTGTATCGTGTATATGAGTTCGTATTTGTTTGAGTTGTATTGTTCGGTTTTATTTTTGATCCTTATTGGATATGTGATTCTTTGAGTTTCGTTGTCATGTTGCATCGTGACATATCTGGAGTCATATCTGCGTTCCGATTGGATATTGTGTAGGATTTTTAGTCGGGCACATATATAGTCATGCATGAATATTTTCTGTGAAGTGCTGTGCACACGAGACGTAGTTCGTTGAGGCTAATTAGGTACATTATCCCACGTATATCCTGGATTCCGGATACGGGGTGGACATGTGCACTGACACATATTCGGATCGGGCGTACTATGACGTCCATTTTTGAGCCATACCGTTTGGTCGTTCATAGTTCCATGTATGATTGGATATGTTCGATGGCTTGCGACTGGTTGTTCATACACCCGAGGGGTATGTTTCGACAGTCGGGGTTATTTCTTTGAGATCCATTATTGTTGATCATTTGGAGTTTACCTTGTTGATGGTATTCTCGGTTATTGTTGGTCCTTTGTTGATCATTTGGAGTTTACCTTGTTGATGGTATTCTCGGTTATTGTTGATCCTTTATTGATCGTGTCGGAGTTATAATGTTGATGGTATTATCAGTTATCATTGATCCTTTGTTGGTCGTATTGGAGTTATCATGTCGATGATATTCTCAGTGATGTATTGGTTGATCATTGTTATTGATTTCCAGCAGCTTCTCTCTTCTCGATCCACTAGCCTCAAGAAATTCGAAATTAATCCGTCTAGTGGCCCAATACGCTTTAATTTCCAGCTCCACCCGTAAATGACAGGATTTCCCAAAGACGAGCTGGTATGGAGACATTCCAATTGGAGTCTTATACGCGGTCCGATAAGCCCAAAGTGCATCATCTAGATATTTTGCCCAGTCCTTCTTGTTCGTGACCGTCTTCTCTAAAATTTGTTTGATCTCCCGATTGGCGAGCTCGGCTTGTCCATTAGCTTGCGGATGGTAGGCGGACGTAATCTTATGTTTAACTCCATATTTTGCAAGAAGGGTTCCTAACCACCTATTATTAAAGTGGCTCCCCCCTTCACTCAACAAAGCTCGTGGAGTCCCGAAACGAGTCAAAATGTTCTTATTAAGAAATTTAATCACCACTTTCGAATCGTTCATAATCTTCGGCATCGCCTCAACCCATCTCGACACGTAGTCGACCGCAAGTAAAATATACGAATAGCCTCGTGATTTTGCAAACGGACCCATAAAATCGATACCCCATACGTCAAACAACTCTACTTCCATAATAGCGTGCTGCGGCATCTCGTCTCTTTTTGCTATGTTCCCCAATCGTTGGCATCTATCGCAATGTTTCACAAAATCTTGGCAATTTTTATGAATAGAAGGCCAATAGAAGCCACATTGGTACACCTTCATGGCCGTTCGATTCGCTGCAAAATGACCCCCACTCGGTGCACTATGGCATTCTTCAATTATCCTTTGCCATTTGCTTTGTCGAACACACATGCGAATAATCCCGTCCGCGCACCTCCGATAAAGAATAGGGTCTTCCCAATAGTAGAATTTAACGTCATGGGAGAATTTCTTTCTTTGATGAGAAGAAAGACCCGTTGGAACATGCTTGATAGCAAGGAAATTAACATAGTCCGCGTACCATGGTGTATCGTCGGCCAAGGCTAGGATATGCTCGTCCGGAAAGTTCTCCTTTATTTCGACCCTCGAATCTTCTCCCTCAACCGGCTTCTCGAGACGGGAAAGGTGATCGTCAACAACATTCTCGCACCCGTTCCTATCCCGGATCTCCATGTCGAACTCTTGTAGAAGGAGTATCCATCTCACTAATCTCGGCTTCGAATCCTTCTTGGCAAATAGATAGCGAATCGCTGCGTGATCGGTATGAACAATAGTGTGAGTGCTCACTAGGTAAGGTCGGAATTTGTCGAATGCATAGACCACAGCGAGCAACTCTTTTTCCGTCGTGGTGTAGTTCATTTGGGCCGAATACATCTTCTTACTCGCATAATAAATTACCCGGAAAAGCTTATCCCGTTTTTGACCCAAGACAGCCCCAACGACCCAATCGCTCACGTCGCACATCAACTCGAATGGTGCACCCCAATCCGGAGTGATCAAGACCGGTGTCGAAATTAAAGCTCGTTTCAATGTCTCAAACACCCTCAAGCAATCATCATCAAACTCAAATTTCACGTCTTTCTCGAGCAAGGAACATAACGGCTTCGTGATTTTTGAGAAATCCTTAATGAACCGTCTATAGAACCCCGCATGGCCTAGGAAGCTTCGTACTGATTTAACATTGGTTGGAGGCGGTAATTTCTCGATAGCAACCACCTTCGCTCGATCAACCTCCAATCCTTCCGAAGATACTTTATGCCCCAACACTACTCCCTCTTGCACCATGAAGTGACATTTCTCCCAATTTAGAACAAGGTTCGTCTCCTCACACCGGGCAAGTACCAAAGATAAATTTTTCAAGCAATGGTCGAAAGATGAACCAAAAACTGAAAAATCATCCATAAATACCTCCATCATGTTCTCGACTAATCCGTGAAAGATGGCCATCATGCACCTTTGAAAAGTTGCGGGTGCGTTGCACAAGCCAAACGGCATCCTCCGGTAAGCGAATACCCCATAAGGGCACGTGAAAGCGGTCTTGTGTTGGTCTTCCGGAGCGATAGCAATTTGATTGTACCCCGAATACCCGTCCAAAAAGCAATAATACTCGTGTCCGGCTAAACGATCTAGCATTTGATCAATAAATGGAAGTGGAAAATGATCCTTCCTCGTCGCCGCATTAAGTAGCCGATAGTCGATACAAACTCTCCATCCCGTGACTAGCCTTGTCGCGATTAATTCATCTTTCTCGTCCTTGATCACGGTTATACCCCCTTTCTTAGAGACGACTTGAGTAGGACTCACCCACTCACTATCGGAAATCGCATATATCATCCCGGCATCTAACAATTTGAGCACCTCTTTTCTCACAACCTCTTGCATTGCCGGATTTAATCTTCGTTGCGGTTGCACCCTCGGCTTATGATCGTCTTCTAGCAAAATCCGGTGCATACAAATAGAAGGGCTTATTCCCTTAATGTACGAAATCGTCCATCCAATCGCCCCTTTGTGTTTTCGCAGCACCCGTAATAGCTTCTCCAAGTTAGTAGGTCCGAGAGAAGAAGAAACTATCATGGGATAGGACTCGTTCTCGCCCAAGAAGCAATATTGTAAGTGATCCGGCAACGGCTTAAGTTCTAACTTCGGCACCTCGATCGATCGGTCCTCAGCGACAACTCCCCCTTGAACGGGTTTGTTGACATCAAGATAGCATATGTCCCTCTCATTAGATCGAAACTCGTTCGCCTCCAACATTCGATCATACTTTGGCAAATCCTCGGAAATTTCTTCAACATCAGAATGTGAGTAAATAGATTGTGAAATGCAATGCTCCAACAAGTCGGTCGGGGGCGGCATAATAGACTCAATTGCATAACATTCCTCGGGCGCATCCTCGGGCTTCTTCATCGCGTCATAGATGGAAATTTTCAGATTTTGATCATTAACCCGGAAGGTAAGATCACCCTCTTGGACGTTGATAAGTGCTCTCACCGTCGCTAGAAACGGTCTCCCAAAGATCAATGGTTGATTCTCGTACTCGGGCATATCAAGAACTACGAAATCGGCCGGGAAGACTAAGTGTTGGACTCTAACGAACACATCCTCCACAACTCCCCTCGGATAAGAGATCGACCGGTCCGCCATGAGTAGAGAAATGGTAGTCGGCTTCATCTCCCCAATCTTCAACCTCTTAAAGATGGATAGAGGCATAAGATTGATGCTTGCCCCGAGATCACACAACACATTACGGAACGTTTGGTCGCCAATAATGCATGTCAAAGTAAAACGTCCCGGATCCTTCTGCTTGAGCGGGAGCTTGTTTTGAATGATAGCGCTACACTCCTCTGTCAAATTTATCGTTTCAAACTTCGCCAACTTCCTCTTGCTTGCCATAGCGTCTTTCAAGAATTTAACGTACCCCGGCATGTCTCTTAAAGCGTCTAGAAGTGGAATGTTGATATTCACCTTTTGAAACATGTCTATAAACCGTTGAAGCTTTTCATCATATCTCGACTTGGCCAATCGCTGTGGAAATGGAGCTTTTACCTCAAAATCCTTCACATTCGAACCTAAAGGAACCTTTCGACCGATAGGGGGGTCGATCGGCTCAATTTTTGGAATTCTGTCTGGGTATCAGGTGGGCCTATCGGCCGATAGTCTTGGCAGAAAGGCCTGCTACGTTTCATCTTCCTTCTCGTTCTCGGCTCCCATTTCTAGTACATCCTCGTTTCCAGATTTCTCAATTTCAGCCCCATGATTACTGTACCTTGTTCCACTCCGAAGCTCGATTGCGTTGCATTGTTGCGTCTTCGGGTTGGTCTCGGTACTGCTCGGAAAATGGCCCGGCTTATGAATTCCGGCTTGGGCGTTCGCCATTTGACCCATTTGGGTCTCCACCATCGACATCTGCTTTGTCAAGGCTATCACTGAGTTTCCAATAGATGTCACACTATGCTCGAGAGCCCCGAACCTCTTGTCTGCTTTATAAATAAAATCTTTTTGACTCGCCTCTAATCGTTCCAACATCTCTTCCATCGGTGTCTTAGCAATCGGCTCTTGAATAACCCCGTTTTTCACGTTAAATCCCGGTGGTGGCTGAAGAGCATTGTTCGGGTTGGCATATGAGAAATTAGGGTGGTTTCGATTGTTCGGATAATAGTTCCCCCTATTTCCCCCTTGCCGGAAGTTTCCTCCTTGCACGTAATTTATATCCTCCTCAATTGCAATAGGCTTGTTTAGCTCTTCAAAAACTGCATTGACTCCCAAAGTCTTCTTTCTTAACATCTCAAGCTCTTTTTGTTGTCTTTCAAATTTCGCCTTCAAATCACCGTAGGTGTCCTCGTCACCGGATGGGACCTTTCTTCTCGTCATCTTCCTATCGGTCACCTCCTCGTAATCATTGTTGACCGCTAGCTCGATGAGATTCTTGGCCTCTTCATAATCGTTAGCAAGAAATCCCCCTTTCGAGGAATAGTCCAACTCTCTTCTAGCCTTCCTCGTCAAACCCCGATAAAACCGAATGTAGATTTCCTCCTTGTCAATTCCATCTTTGTGGGCATTTGCGAAGTAGCTTCTTAAATCGGATCCATGCCTCGTATAAGTGTTCATCCTCATATTGCTCGAATTGCAAGATATCGTTGATTTGTTTTTGCACCTTCGAGGGAGGATAGAACTGTGCTAAGAAAAAACGAGTCATCTCTCTCCAAGTACCAATTTCCTTCCGATCTAGGCTCTTGTACCAATCTAGCGCATCGTCTTCTAAGGAGAACCGGAATAGGCGGAGCTTAATGACATCCGGAGGCACTCCGTTTTGCTTGATGGTGGCACATATGTCCAAAAACGACTCAAGATGAGCGTTTGGATCTTCATTAACTCCTCCTCCGTATGTTTGAGACTTCACCGTAGCGATGAGGGACGGCTTATGCTCGAAGTTGTTGGCATCAATCTTCCCCCAACCTCCTTCTTGATAATCGTCGGCCGGTCGGCGGGCATTCAAAGGGATCTTCTCGGGACGAGCGAGTTCTAGTGGTGGGTCAACAATGCCGGCCATGGTATCAACGATAGGTATAGAAATAGTCTCGGTTCTCGCTTCTTGCTTCTTCCTCCTCAAATGCTTCTCGATTTCCGGATCCAAAGGAAATAAGTCCTTTCCTTGGGATCTTGTGATCATGCACCGCCTACAAGGAAGAGAAAACAAGATGTGAGGAAACAAGATCGAATATTAATAATAATAGTATACAACCTAAAGTAACAATCTCTTCTTTTTCGAATTATCCCTTTAAGTTTTCTATCAATTCCCAACAGCGCCAAAAATTGATCATTTGAAATTCGCGTAGTATGGTTTTCAAATCCGATCAATTTTAAAATTTGTAAAACCTCGAAGTATTTCCAAGGTGTCGAACCCAAGGGAATTGATATGTCGAAAATAAAGGAAGTAACTCTACTCAAAATTTGACTGCTATTTAGGAATCCGAAAATTTGGTTTGTTTCTAATTATCTAACTTCAAAAATCGAAAAATAAAAATTAAATAACAATTAATCCTAAAAAAATCTAGAACAATAAGATAAGAATTCCAAGTATTATGCAAAGAGAGCAAAATAAAGTGAATTATCTAAATCAAGCAAATAAAGCAAATTAGCAAGATAAAATCACAAGTTGAAAGCTAATTGATCCTAGGGTAGTATCGTCTAATTGAGTTCACACAATCCATTCACTTGATTCCTTTTCCCCAAATTTTAATTCAATCCTAGAAATAATCACTCAGCCGATCTAGAATTCCGATCAAGGCAACCTAGAAAGATAGTTAATTTAAACCCTTTTCCCGCAAGGCTCAAAGAATTTAAATCACTTAAAAAGCGTCAACTTATTTATCTATGATTTATCTTACTCCACTCAAGTCTTAAGATCAAATCATATTGTGCATCAAGTATTTCCACTAATTAATTAATCCTTCCGGGCAAAATTAATTAGCTAGCATGCATCGATTAAGGGCCCTTTAATCTAGCATGAGATTTAACACATCTTGATCACAAGCCTAGGATGAAAGGTAAAAAGGTAATCAAAGGGACATCATGTGAACATCAATTAAAATTACTAACCCTAGAATCAATCAATGGATTTAGCTAGACATAATTGAAATTAAACAAGAAATAGATGGAGAATACATATTATTAATATGAAAAGAGAGATTACAACCCTTCTGGATGAACTCTGAGTCTTCAATCTCCGAAAAAGTAGAAAAACAATAATAATTGCTGCTTTTCAGAAAGTTCTAGTATCAAAGGAATTAAAAAATTGCCAAAAAACGTAAAAGTGTGCTAAAGATGATAAAATATGATAAACTAGGTCTGGAAGGAGGTGTATATAGCCTATGGGAGTTAAACTCCCGATTAGAACTAATCTAGGAAACAAAATCTATCCAAAAGAGTCACAATCTGTTAAAACTCGAGATCCCGCGGAGCAGCCTATCGGACGCACCTATCGGCCGATAGGCTGGCCCGATAGGTGGTCTGACTTTTGCAAAAATCCGTTTCTTCCGTCCGTTTGACTCGACTCTCGGTCCTTTGTCTCGTTTTGGGTCCTTTTGGCTCTAAAAACCTGCAAACACACTAAAACCAACCCAAACGCGTAATACGGCTCGACTAATCATAAATAAGCCAAATACGAGCACATTAATCACGAAACGAGATAAAAACCTAGTATAAAATCCTAGAAAAATGTGGTAAAATTACCACCTGTCAAACCCCCCCCAAACTTGAGCATTGTTCGTCCCGAACAACAAAAAGAAAAGAAAAAGAAAGTCGTGAATCATCGTGCAACTCATAGTGTTCAACCTAATCAATACTATCCTGTAATTCTCTCTAAATAATACAAGTGTCATAATAGCAAGCTGCACTCAGAATAATGATTCCGCAAAGTAATCAAGTTCAGTCCTAATCACTCGTTCATGAAGAAAATCCAGCTCAAAGATTAACAAAACGTGAGTCAAATCGACCGTCAATATGAAAGGCTAAAATAAACAAGCTAGTTCGTCCCGTTCCATAGTCTAATGGCACAATTTTCACGAGTTTCATAACAAATAAACCTCGGACAGTATTCCCTTATATAAATGCTCAAAAATTTGATTCGAGTTGACCACTAGGTTAGGATCTCGGGATGTTTCATCGGGATAATCCTAGGGTGGAACTTCCATTCTCATGTATTAGGAAACCGTTTGACGTAAAAGACACTCATGGGGCACATGGATGCTCCTAGTTACTAAGTTCCCGTCCACAGCGGAGAAACAACTCGAATATATAATTTCCGCATGTCCGAATCAAGGTTGCCATTTTACGCGAGAGTAAACAGCGGGTCACGCGAATACCCACGGTTACTAGGCTCCCTATCATTGGCACATGTGAAATATCTAAATCACTAGTCTAATCAGGGTCGTCGTTTTACGCGAGAGTAAACAACGGGTCACGCGAATGCCCCCGGTTACTAGACTTCCCTTCATAGAACAACATTATCTCGACTTTTGGGAAAAACTGACCGACTCTACATTCAATCTAAATGCCAACACGACTAATGAAACAGTACAACTCACTATCCGGAAAATGTAAAAACAGTACAACTCACTATCCGGAAAATGTAACCAAACGTATTGACGGTGATTTTAAAACAAGTATGTATCGTCTCTTATCTGCCAAGACCTCTACAATCACGAAAAATTTTGGACCTAAATGAATACTAAGCAGAACAGAAATAACTAACTACAACTTGACTAAACTCGACCGTTTCTTCAGAGAGAAAAACAGTGTCGTAACATCAGTATCACACAAATAGAAGCATGAAAAATTCACGAATAAAGAAAAACTAAGACAAGCAAGGCTATCTAAGCAAACAACGAAAAGCAAATAAAAGCAAACACGAAAGCAAAAAACTACTACGACCTAAAAAAAATAGAAACTAGCAAACACACCAAACGAAAATGAACATAAAAATCTAAAAACTAAGAAACAAAAGCCAAATCCACGCAACACCAATATGAGAAGCACGAATAAAAACAACGGGCACCAACACAAGCAAATAGTGATACAAGGCATACAAGGTACTCACACGTGCCGAAATTAACAAAGCCGCACTTCTCCCCCCCCCCCCCCCCCCAAACTTATTTCGCATCCCAGAGGAGGAATAAGTTTGAAAAGAGAAAGGAGTGGCTTTATTAACGGAGTACCTGATCACTGTGGCGGAAATGGCGGGTTTGTCGGCGAGCTCGGATCATAGCGGGCATGTGAATCGGGGAAAGGAGCAAAGTGGTACATCTCGTGTACGATCATATTAGGACAAATTCTCTCCAATCCAATCTAATTCATTCAAAATTCGAATCATCATCAACAATTTAACTCATATCAATCCCAATTAACAATTCAATTCAACAAATTTACCCAATTTCAACAAATTCGAAATTAGGGTTCTTCCAATTTGGGGTTTTTTTTTCAAAATTCGTTCAATTTCATCAATTAATCCCCCAATTCGAAGTACCCATGAACAATCAAGCATAGATAACATGTTTCCATCAAGATTCTATCAACAATCGGGCATAAAATTCACAGAACATCAAAGTCTAACAAAAGCCCCCAAAAAGTGGATCCCCAATTCGAATTTCATCAAAACTCCAAAAAGAATCCGTCAAAGTGCTTCAAAACATGTATAGAATTGAAAAACAAGAGGATTAAGTGTCGAAATTAAGTACCTTGATCGAATTTTGAAGGAAGAACAGTAGAGAAAATCGCCCCTTGTGTTCTTATCGGCCGATAGGTGTGTGTGTGTGTGAGAAAAACGGGTGGTTAAGGTGTTTAAAAGGGGTTATTTAATCAACCGGGTCGAAGCGGAATACTGGACCGGGTATGTCCTATCGGCCTGGCCTATCGGCCGATAGGACTCCAGAAAATTACGTACCTGACTATCGGGCGGGACCTATCGGTCGATAGGGTCTGCCTATCGACCACTGCTTGTAACATTTAATTTTTTCAATTTTCCTCAGCCTATCGGCCGATAGGCTCGCCCGATAGGCACGCCTGGATATGGCGATTAAAGACCTGCAAGTATCCAAAACTCGGCGTACATGGATTAGAACTTAACAAAACTAACAAAGCTACCACGAAACTAGAAACTACAAAAATCACGCAAACGAACAATCGAAAACAAACGAATAAAACGAACTAATATACATACGTTGGGTTACCTCCCAACAAGTGCTACGTTTAACGTCTTTAGCTAGATGATACCTCATTCATTCCGGGTCTTCGAGGTAAGTAACATACTTCTCTTCGTGGTGCAACGGCTTGAAATAGTGCTTCATCCGATGTCCGTTCACCATAAACTTGTTCCCATCTTCTTTCATCACGACACATGATCCGTTTTGATTTACTTGAAAGACGGTGTATGGACCAGTCCACTTCGACATCAACTTCCCCGGAAATAGACGAAGCCGAGAATTGAAAACGAGCACTTCGTCTCCCGGGACGAAGTCCTTCTTCCGAATGCGATCATCGTGAAACTTTTTCGCTCTTTCCTTGTAAATCCTCGCATTTTCGAAAGCCTCGTTTCTCCACTCGTCGATTTCCAGCAGCTTCTCTCTTCTCGATCCACTAGCCTCAAGAAATTCGAAATTAATCCGTCTAGTGGCCCAATACGCTTTAATTTCCAGCTCCACCGGTAAATGACAGGATTTCCCAAAGACGAGCTGGTATGGAGACATTCCAATTGGAGTCTTATACGCGGTCCGATAAGCCCAGAGTGCATCATCTAGATATTTTGCCCAGTCCTTCTTGTTCGTGACCGTCTTCTCTAAAATTTGTTTGATCTCCCGATTGGCGAGCTCGGCTTGTCCATTAGCTTGCGGATGGTAGGCGGACGTAATCTTATGTTTAACTCCATATTTTGCAAGAAGGGTTCCTAACCACCTATTATTAAAGTGGCTCCCCCCTTCACTCAACAAAGCTCGTGGAGTCCCGAAACGAGTCAAAATGTTCTTATTAAGAAATTTAATCACCACTGTCGAATCGTTCATAATCGTCGGCATCGCCTCAACCCATCTCGACACGTAGTCGACCGCAAGTAAAATATACGAATAGCCTCGTGATTTTGCAAACGGACCCATAAAATCGATACCCCATACGTCAAACAACTCTACTTCCATAATAGCGTGCTGCGGCATCTCGTCTCTTTTTGCTATGTTCCCCAATCGTTGGCATCTATCGCAATGTTTCACAAAATCTTGGCAATTTTTATGAATAGAAGGCCAATAGAAGCCACATTGGTACACCTTCATGGCCGTTCGATTCGCTGCAAAATGACCCCCACTCGGTGCACTATGGCATTCTTCAATTATCCTTTGCCATTTGCTTTGTCGAACTCACATGCGAATAATCCCGTCCGCGCACCTCCGATAAAGAATAGGGTCTTCCCAATAGTAGAATTTAACGTCATGGAAGAATTTCTTTCTTTGATGAGAAGAAAGACCCGTTGGAACATGCTTGATAGCAAGGAAATTAACATAGTCCGCGTACCATGGTGTATCGTCGGCCAAGGCTAGGATATGCTCGTCCGGAAAGTTCTCCTTTATTTCGACCCTCGAATCTTCTCCCTCAACCGGCTTCTCGAGACGGGAAAGGTGATCGGCAACAACATTCTCGCACCCGTTCCTATCCCGGATCTCCATGTCGAACTCTTGTAGAAGGAGTATCCATCTCACTAATCTCGGCTTCGAATCCTTCTTGGAAAATAGATAGCGAATCGCTGCGTGATCAGTATGAACAATAGTGTGAGTGCCCACTAGGTAAGGTCGGAATTTGTCGAATGCATAGACCACAGCGAGCAACTCTTTTTCCGTCGTGGTGTAGTTCATTTGGGCCGAATCCATCGTCTTACTCGCATAATAAATTACCCGGAAAAGCTTATCCCGTTTTTGACCCAAGACAACCCCAACGACTGATAAGTGGTAATTTTACCACATTATTTCTAGGTTTTTATACTAGGTTTTTATCTCGTTTCGTGATTAATGTGCTCGTATTTGGCTTATTTATGATTAGTCGAGCCGTATTACGCGTTTGGGTTGGTTTTAGTGTGTTTGCAGGTTTTTAGAGCCAAAAGGACCCAAAACGAGACAAAGGACCGAGAGTCGAGTCAAACGGACGAAGAAACGGATTTTTGCGAAAGACAGACGAGCCTATCGGCCAACCTATCGACCGATAGGCCCGTCCGAAAGGAGTTCCTGCCCTATCGAGTGAAGAGATCGACGAACCAACTATCGGCCAGCCTATCGGCCGATAGGCCAGTCCGATAGGCTGCCCAGCGGACTCTCGTATTTTGACGGATTTTGACTCTTTTGGATAGTTTTTGTTTCCTAGATTAGGGCTAATCGGGAGTTTAACCCCCTTAGGCTATATAAACCTCCTTTTAGACCTAGTTTTATCATTCTTTATCATCTTTGATCAATCTTTCATCAGCCCTTTTCATCTATTATTATCTTTAGCAGATTTTTACATCTTTTTAGCAAGATTTATTTCTTTGATGCAAGAACTTTTTGGAGGAGAATTATTATTGTTTTTCAGAGATTGAAGACTCGGAGTTCATCCGTAAGGGTTGTAATCTCTCTTTTCATATTAATAATATGCATTCTTCATCTATTTCTTGTTTAATTTCAATTATGTCTGGCTAATTCATTGATTGATTCTAGGGTTAGTAATTTTAATTGATGTTCACATGATGTTCCTTTGACTACCTTTTGACCTTTCATCCTAGGCTTGTGTTCAAGTTGTGTTAAATCTCATGTTAGATTAAAGGGCCCTTAATCGATGCATGTTAGCTAATTGATTTTGTCCGGAAGGAGTAATTGATTAGTGGAAATACTTGATGCACAATATGATTTTATCTTAAGACCTAGCGGAGAAAGATAAATCATAGATAAATAAGTTGGTGCTTTTTAAGTGATTTAAATTCTTTGAGCCCTGGCGGGGAAAGGGTTTAAATTAACTATCTTTCTAGGTTGTCTTGATCGGAATTCTAGATTGGCTAAGTGATTATCTCTAGGATTGAATTAAAATTTGGGGAAAAGGAATCAAGTGAATGGATTGTGTGAACTAAATTAGATGATACTACCCTAGGATCAATTACCTTTAGACTTGTGATTTTATCTTGCTAATTTGTTTATTGCTTGATTTAGTTAATTAATCTTTTATTTAATTTTTATTTTTCGATTTTTAAAGTTAGATAATTAGAATCAAAACAAACTTTCGGATTCCTAAATAGCAGTCAAATTTTGAGTAGAGTTACTTCCTTTATTTTCGACACATCAATTCCCTTGGGTTCGACACCTTGGAAATACTCCGAGGTTTTACAAATTTTAAAATTGATCGGATTTGAAAACCTTACTACGCGAATCCCAGCGATCAATTTTTGGCGCCGTTACCGGGAAATTGATAGAAAAATTAAGGGGATAATTCGAAAAAGAAGAGATTGTTACTTTAGGTTGTTTACTATTATTATTAATATTCGATCTCGTTTCCTCACATCTTGTTTTCTCTTCCTTGTAGGCGGTGCATGATCACAAGATCCCTAGGAAAGGACTTATTTCCTTTGGATCCGGAAATCGAGAAGTCTTTGAGGAGGAAGAAGCAAGAAGCGAGAACCGAGACTATTTCTATACCTTTCGTTGATACCATGGCCGGCATTGTTGACCCACCACGAGAACTCGCTCGTCCCGAGAAGATCCCATTGAATGCCCGCTTCCGACCTAAGCTGGACGATTATCAAGAAGGAGGTTGGGGAAAGATTGATGCCAACAACTTCGAGCTTAAGCCGTCCCTCATAGCTACGGTGAAGTCTCAAACATACGGAGGAGGAGTTAATGAAGATCCAAACGCTCACCTTGAGTCGTTTTTGGACATATGTGCCACCATCAAGCAAAACGGAGTGCCTCCGGATGTCATTAAGCTCCGCCTATTCCGGTTCTCTTTAGAAGATGATGCGCTAGATTGGTACAAGAGCCTAGATCGGAAGGAAATTGGTACTTGGAGAGAGATGACCCGGTTGTTCTTAGCACAGTTCTATCCTCCCTCGAAGGTGCAAAAACAAATCAACGATATCTTGCAATTCGAGCAATATGAGGATGAATACTTATACGAGGCATGGATCCGATTTAAGAAGCTACTTCGCAAATGCCCACAGCATGGAATTGACAAAGAGGAGATCTATATTCGGTTTTACCGAGGTTTGACGAGGAAGGCTAGAAGAGAGTTGGACTATTCATTGAAAGGGGGATTTCTTGCTAACGATTATGAAGAGGCCAAGAATCTAATTGAGCTAGCGGTCAACAATGATTACGAGGAGGTGACCGATAGGAAGATGACGAGAAGAAAGGTTCCATCCGGTGACGAGGACGCCTACGGTGATTTGAAGGCGAAATTTGAAAGAAAACAAAAAGAGCTTGAGATACTAAGAAAGAATACTTTGGGAGTCAATTCAGTTTTTGAAGAGCTAAACGAGCCTATTGCAGTTAAGGAGGATGTAAATTACGTGCAAGGAGGAAACTTCTGGCAAGGGGGAAATAGGGGAAACTATTATCCGAACAATCGAAACCACCCTAACTTCTCCTATGCCAACCCGAACAATGCTCTCCAGCCACCACCGGGATTTAACGTGAAGAATGGGGTTATTCAAGAGCCGATTGATAAGACACCGATGGAAGAGATGTTGGAACGGTTGGAGGCAAGTCAAAAAGATTTAATCTATAAAGCAGACAAGAGGTTCGGGGCTCTCGAGCATAGTGTGACATCTATTGGAAACTCAGTGATAGCCATGACAAAGCATATGTCGATGGTGGAGACCCAAATGAGTCAAATGGCGAACGCCCAAGCTGGATTTCATAAGCCGGGCCATTTTCCGAGCAGCACCGAGACCAACCCGAAGACGCAACAATGCAACGCAATCGAGCTTCAGAGTGGGACAAGGTACAGTAATCATGGGGCTGAAATTGAGGAATCTGGAAACAAAGATGTACTAGAAACGAGAGCAGAAAACGAGAAAGAAGATGGAATGCAGCAGGCCCATCGGCCAAGCCTATCGGCCGATAGCCCCAACCGATACCCATACAGAATGCCGGCAGTTAAGCCTATCGACCCCCCTATCGGCCGAAAGGGTCCTGGAAGTTCGAATGTGAAGGATTTTGAGGTAAAAGCTCCATTTCCACAGCGATTGGCCAAGTCGAGACATGATGAAAAGCTTCAACGATTTATCGACATGTTTCAAAAGGTGAATATCAATATTCCACTTCTAGACGCTTTGAAAGACATGCCGGGGTACGTGAAATTCTTGAAAGACGCTGTGGCAAGCAAGAGGAAGTTGGCAAAGTTTGAAACAATAAATTTGACAGAGGAGTGTAGCGCTATCATTCAAAACAAGCTCCCGCTCAAGCAGAAGGATCCGGGACGTTTTACTTTGACATGCATGATTGGTGACCAAACGTTCCGTAATGGGTTGTGTGATTTCGGGGCAAGCATCAATCTTATGCCTCTATCCATCTTTAAGAAGTTGAAGATTGGGGAGATGAAGCCGACTACCATTTCTCTACTCATGGCGGACCGGTCGATCGCTTATCCGAGGGGAGTTGTGGAGGATGTGTTCGTTAGAGTCCAACACTTAGTCTTCCCGGTCGATTTCATAGTTCTTGATATGCCCGAGGACGAGAATCAACCACTGATCTTTGGGAGACCGTTTCTAGCGACGGGGAGAGCACTTATCGACGTCTAGGAGGGTGATCTTACCTTCCGGGTTAATGATCAAAATCTGAAAATTTCCATCTATGACGCGATGAAGAAGCCCGATGATGCACCCGAGGAATGTTATGAAATTGAGTCTATTATGCCGCCCCCGACCGACTTGTTGGAGCATTGCATTTCACACTCCATTTACTCACATTCCAATGTTGATGAAATTTCCGAGGAGTTGCCAGAGTATGTTCGAATGTTGGAGGCGAACGAGAGTCGATCTAATGAGAAGGACGTATGCTATCTTGATATCAACAAACCCGTTCAAGGGGGAGTTGTCGCTGAAGACCCGGAATGAATGAGGTATCGTCTAGCTAAAGACGTTAAACGTAGCACTTGTTGGGAGGTAACCCAACGTATGTATATTAGTTCGTTTTATTCTTTTATTTTCGATTTTTTGTTTGCGTGATTTTTTTAGTTTCTAGTTTCGTAGTAGCTTTGTTAGTTTTGTTAAGTTCTAATCCATGCACGCCGAGTTTTGGATACTTGCAGGTCTTTAATCGCCATATCCAAGCAAAAACGGGACCAATTTTGCGAACGAGAAAAAGCTGGAAAATTTTTGAGACAGACGATCCTATCGGTTGAGCCTATCGGCCGATAGGCCCGGCCGATAGGCTGAGGAAAATTAAAAGAATTTTTATGTTACAAGCAGTGGTCGATAGGCAGACCACATCGACCGATATTCCACCCGATATGAGGTACGTAAGAGACAGAAGTTTCTATCGGCCCAGCCTATCGGCCGATAGGCCAGCCCGATAGGACATACCCGGCCCAGTATGATCCGAGCTCGCCGACAAACCCGCCATTTCCGCCACAGTGATCAGGTACTCCAGTAACAAAGCCACTCCTTTCTCTTTTCAAACTTATTCCTACTTTGGGATGCGAAATAAGTTTGGGGGGGGGGGGGGGGGGGAAGAAGTGCGGCTTTGTTAATTTCTTTACGTGTGAGTACCTTGTTTGCCTTATATCATTATTTGCTTGTGTTGGTACCCGTTGTTTTTATTTGTGCTTATCATATTGGTGTTGCGTGGATTTAGCTTTTTGTTGCTTAGTTTTTTTTTAGATTTTTATGTTCATTTTCGTTTGGTGTGTTTGCTAGTTTCTATTTTTTTTAGGTCGTAGTAGTTTTTTTTTAGATTTCGTGTTTGCTTTTATTTGCTTTTCGTTGTTTGTTTTAGATAGCCTTGCTTGTCTTAGTTTTTCTTTATTCGTGAATTTTTCATGCTTCTATTTGTGTGATACCGATGTTACGACACTGTTTTTCTCTCTGAAGAAACGGTCGAGTTTTAGTCGAGTTGTAGTCAGTTATTTCTGTTTTGCATAGTGTTCATTTAGGTCCAAAATTTTTCGGATTTGTAGAGGTCTTGGCAGATAAGAGACGATACATACTTGTTTTAAAATCACCGTCAATACGTTTGGTTACATCTTCCGGATAGTGAGTCGTACTGTTTCGTCAGTCGTGTTGGCACTTAGATTGAGTTTAGAGTCGATCAGTTTTTCCCAAAAGTTGAGATAATGTTGTTCTATGAAGGGAAGTCTAGTAACCGGGGGCATTCGCGTGACCCGTTGTTTACCCTCGCGTAAAACGATGACTCTGATTAGACTAGTGATTTAGATATTTCACATGTGCCAAGGATAGGGAACCTAGTAACCGGGGGTATTCGCGTGACCCGCTGTTTACTCTCGCGTAAAACGGCGACCTTGATTCGGACATGCGGAAATTATATATTCGAGTTGTTTCTCCGCTGTAGACGGGAACTTAGTAACTAGAAGCATCCATGTGCCCCATGAGTGTCTTTTACGTCAAACGGTTTCCTAATACATGAGAATGGAATTTCCACCCTAGGATTACCCCGATGAAACATCCCGAGATCCTAACCTAGTGGTCAACTCGAATCAAATTCTTGAACATATATATAAGGGAATACTGACCGAGGTTTATTTGTTATGAAACTCGTGAAAATTGTGCCACTAGGCGTAACAGGACGAACTAGCTTGTTTATTTTAGCCTTTCATATTGTGGTCGATTTGACTCACGTTTTGTTAATCTTTGAGCTGGATTTTCTTCATGAACGAATGATTAGGACTAAACTTGACTACTTTGCGGAATCATTATTCTGAGTGCAGCTCGCTTTTACGACACTCGGATTATTTAGAGAGAATTACAGGATAGTATTGATTAGGTTGAACACTATGAGTTGCACGATGATTCACGACTTTCTTTTTCTTTTCTTTTTGTTGTTCGGGACGAACAAGGCTTAAGTTTGGGGGGGTTTGATAAGTGGTAATTTTACCACATTATTTCTAGGTTTTTATACTAGGTTTTTATCTCGTTTCGTGATTAATGTGCTCGTATTTGGCTTATTTATGATTAGTCGAGCCGTATTACGCGTTTGGGTTGGTTTTAGTGTGTTTGCAGGTTTTTAGAGCCAAAAGGACCCAAAACGAGACAAAGGACCGAGAGTCGAGTCAAACGGACGAAGAAACGGATTTTTGCGAAAGACAGACGAACCTATCGGCCAACCTATCGGCCGATAGGCCCGTCCGAAAGGAGTTCATGCCCTATCGAGTGAAGAGATCGACGAACCAACTATCGGCCAGCCTATCGGCCGATAGGCCAGTCCGATAGGCTGCCCAGCGGACTCTCGTATTTTGACGGATTTTGACTCTTTTGGATAGTTTTTGTTTCCTAGATTAGGGCTAATCGGGAGTTTAACCCCCTTAGGCTATATAAACCTCCTTTTAGACCTAGTTTTATCATTCTTTATCATCTTTGATCAATCTTTCATCAGCCCTTTTCATCTATTATTATCTTTAGCAGATTTTTACATCTTTTTAGCAAGATTTATTTCTTTGATGCAAGAACTTTTTGGAGGAGAATTATTATTGTTTTTCAGAGATTGAAGACTCGGAGTTCATCCGTAAGGGTTGTAATCTCTCTTTTCATATTAATAATATGCATTCTTCATCTATTTCTTGTTTAATTTCAATTATGTCTGGCTAATTCATTGATTGATTCTAGGGTTAGTAATTTTAATTGATGTTCACATGATGTTCCTTTGACTACCTTTTGACCTTTCATCCTAGGCTTGTGTTCAAGTTGTGTTAAATCTCATGTTAGATTAAAGGGCCCTTAATCGATGCATGTTAGCTAATTGATTTTGTCCGGAAGGAGTAATTGATTAGTGGAAATACTTGATGCACAATATGATTTTATCTTAAGACCTAGCGGAGAAAGATAAATCATAGATAAATAAGTTGGTGCTTTTTAAGTGATTTAAATTCTTTGAGCCCTGGCGGGGAAAGGGTTTAAATTAACTATCTTTCTAGGTTGCCTTGATCGGAATTCTAGATTGGCTGAGTGATTATCTCTAGGATTGAATTAAAATTTGGGGAAAAGGAATCAAGTGAATGGATTGTGTGAACTAAATTAGATGATATTACCCTAGGATCAATTACCTTTAGACTTGTGATTTTATCTTGCTAATTTGTTTATTGCTTGATTTAGTTAATTCATCTTTTATTTAATTTTTATTTTTCGATTTTTAAAGTTAGATAATTAGAATCAAAACAAACTTTCGGATTCCTAAATAGCAGTCAAATTTTGAGTAGAGTTACTTCCTTTATTTTCGACACATCAATTCCCTTGGGTTCGACACCTTGGAAATACTCCGAGGTTTTACAAATTTTAAAATTGATCGGATTTGAAAACCTTACTACGCGAATCCCAGCGATCAATTTTTGGCGCCGTTCTTGGAATTGATAGAAAACTTAAGGGGATAATTCGAAAAGAAGAGATTGTTACTTTAGGTTGTTTACTATTATTATTAATATTCGATCTCGTTTCCTCACATCTTGTTTTCTCTTCTTTGTAGGCGGTGCATGATCACAAGATCCCAAGGAAAGGACTTATTTCCTTTGGATCCGGAAATCGAGAAGTCTTTGAGGAGGAAGAAGCAAGAAGCGAGAACCGAGACTATTTCTATACCTTTCGTTGATACCATGGCCGGCATTGTTGACCCACCACGAGAACTCGCTCGTCCCGAGAAGATCCCATTGAATGCCCGCTTCCGACCTAAGCTGGACGATTATCAAGAAGGAGGTTGGGGAAAGATTGATGCCAACAACTTCGAGCTTAAGCCGTCCCTCATAGCTACGGTGAAGTCTCAAACATACGGAGGAGGAGTTAATGAAGATCCAAACGCTCACCTTGAGTCGTTTTTGGACATATGTGCCACCATCAAGCAAAACGGAGTGCCTCCGGATGTCATTAAGCTCCGCCTATTCCGGTTCTCTTTAGAAGATGATGCGCTAGATTGGTACAAGAGCCTAGATCGGAAGGAAATTGGTACTTGGAGAGAGATGACCCGGTTGTTCTTAGCACAGTTCTATCCTCCCTCGAAGGTGCAAAAACAAATCAACGATATCTTGCAATTCGAGCAATATGAGGATGAATACTTATACGAGGCATGGATCCGATTTAAGAAGCTATTTCGCAAATGCCCACAGCATGGAATTGACAAAGAGGAGATCTATATTCGGTTTTACCGGGGTTTGACGAGGAAGGCTAGAAGAGAGTTGGACTATTCATCGAAAGGGGGATTTCTTGCTAACGATTATGAAGAGGCCAAGAATCTAATTGAGCTAGCGGTCAACAATGATTACGAGGAGGTGACCGATAGGAAGATGACGAGAAGAAAGGTTCCATCCGGTGACGAGGACGCCTACGGTGATTTGAAGGCGAAATTTGAAAGACAACAAAAAGAGCTTGAGATACTAAGAAAGAATACTTTGGGAGTCAATTCAGTTTTTGAAGAGCTAAACGAGCCTATTGCAGTTAAGGAGGATGTAAATTACGTGCAAGGAGGAAACTTCTGGCAAGGGGGAAATAGGGGAAACTATTATCCGAACAATCGAAACCACCCTAACTTCTCCTATGCCAACCCGAACAATGCTCTCCAGCCACCACCAGGATTTAACGTGAAGAACGGGGTTATTCAAGAGCCGATTGCTAAGACACCGATGGAAGAGATGTTGGAACGGTTGGAGGCAAGTAAAAAAGATTTTATCTATAAAGCAGACAAGAGGTTCGGGGCTCTCGAGCATAGTGTGACATCTATTGGAAACTCAGTGATAGCCTTGACAAAGCAGATGTCGATGGTGGAGACCCAAATGAGTCAAATGGCGAACGCCCAAGCTGGATTTCATAAGCCGGGCCATTTTCCGAGCAGCACCGAGACCAACCCGAAGACGCAACAATGCAACGCAATCGAGCTTCGGAGTGGGACAAGGTACAGTAATCATGGGGCTGAAATTGAGGAATCTGGAAACAAAGATGTACTAGAAACGGGAGCATAAAACGAGAAAGAAGATGGAATGCAGCAGGCCCATCGGCCAAGCCTATCGGCCGATAGCCCCAACCGATACCCATACAGAATGCCGGCAGTTAAGCCTATCGACCCCCCTATCGTCCGAAAGGGTCCTGGAAGTTCGAATGTGAAGGATTTTGAGGTAAAAGCTCCATTTCCACAGCGATTGGCCAAGTCGAGACATGATGAAAAGCTTCAACGATTTATCGACATGTTTCAAAAGGTGAATATCAATATTCCACTTCTAGACGCTTTGAAAGACATGCCGGGGTACGTGAAATTCTTGAAAGACGCTGTGGCAAGCAAGAGGAAGTTGGCAAAGTTTGAAACAATAAATTTGACAGAGGAGTGTAGCGCTATCATTCAAAACAAGCTCCCGCTCAAGCAGAAGGATCCGGGACGTTTTACTTTGACATGCATGATTGGTGACCAAACATTCCGTAATGGGTTGTGTGATCTCGGGGCAAGCATCAATCTTATGCCTCTATCCATCTTTAAGAAGTTGAAGATTGGGGAGATGAAGCCGACTACCATTTCTCTACTCATGGCGGACCGGTCGATCGCTTATCCGAGGGGAGTTGTGGAGGATGTGTTCGTTAGAGTCCAACACTTAGTCTTCCCGGCCGATTTCATAGTTCTTGATATGCCCGAGGACGAGAATCAACCACTGATCTTTGGGAGACCGTTTCTAGCGACGGGGAGAGCACTTATCGACGTCTAGGAGGGTGATCTTACCTTCCGGGTTAATGATCAAAATCTGAAAATTTCCATCTATGACGCGATGAAGAAGCCCGATGATGCACCCGAGGAATGTTATGAAATTGAGTCTATTATGCCGCCCCCGACCGACTTGTTGGAGCATTGCATTTCACACTCCATTTACTCACATTCCAATGTTGATGAAATTTCCGAGGAGTTGCCAGAGTATGTTCGAATGTTGGAGGCGAACGAGAGTCGATCTAATGAGAAGGACGTATGCTATCTTGATATCAACAAACCCGTTCAAGGGGGAGTTGTTGCTGAAGACCCGGAATGAATGAGGTATCGTCTAGCTAAAGACGTTAAACGTAGCACTTGTTGGGAGGTAACCCAACGTATGTATATTAGTTCGTTTTATTCTTTTATTTTCGATTTTTCGTTTGCGTGATTTTTGTAGTTTCTAGTTTCGTAGTAGCTTTGTTAGTTTTGTTAAGTTCTAATCCATGCACGCCGAGTTTTGGATACTTGCAGGTCTTTAATCGCCATATCCAAGCAAAAACGGGACCAATTTTGCGAACGAGAAAAAGCTGGAATTTTTTTGAGACAGACGATCCTATCGGTTGAGCCTATTGGCCGATAGGCCCGGCCGATAGGCTGAGGAAAATTAAAAGAGTTTTTATGTTACAAGCAGTGGTCGATAGGCAGACCACATCGACCGATATTCCACCCGATATGAGGTACGTAAGAGACAGAAGTTCCTATCGGCCCAGCCTATCGGCCGATAGGCCAGCCCGATAGGACATACCCGGCCCAATATGATCCGAGCTCGCCGACAAACCCGCCATTTCCGCCACAGTGATCAGGTACTCCATTAACAAAGCCATTCCTTTCTCTTTTCAAACTTATTCCTACTTTGGGATGCGAAATAAGTTTGGGGGGGGGGGGGGGGGGAAGAAGTGCGGCTTTGTTAATTTCTTTACGTGTGAGTACCTTGTTTGCCTTGTATCATTATTTGCTTGTGTTGGTACCCGTTGTTTTTATTTGTGCTTATCATATTGGTGTTGCGTGGATTTAGCTTTTTGTTGCTTAGTTTTTTTTTTTAGATTTTTATGTTCATTTTCGTTTGGTGTGTTTGCTAGTTTCTATTTTTTTAGGTCGTAGTAGTTTTTTTTTAGATTTCGTGTTTGCTTTTATTTGCTTTTCGTTGTTTGTTTTAGATAGCCTTGCTTGTCTTAGTTTTTCTTTATTCGTGAATTTTTCGTGCTTCTATTTGTGTGATACCGATGTTACGACACTGTTTTTCTCTCTGAAGAAACGGTCGAGTTTTAGTCGAGTTGTAGTCAGTTATTTCTGTTTTGCATAGTGTTCATTTAGGTCCAAAATTTTTCGGATTTGTAGAGGTCTTGGCAGATAAGAGACGATACATACTTGTTTTAAAATCACCGTCAATACGTTTGGTTACATCTTCCGGATAGTGAGTCGTCTTGTTTAAGTCGATCGTGTTGGCACTTAGATTGAGTTTAGAGTCGATCAGTTTTCCCAAAAGTTGAGATAATGTTGTTCTATGAAGGGAAGTCTAGTAACCGGGGCATTCGCGTGACCCGTTGTTTACCCTCGCGTAAAGCAGCGACTGATTAGACTAGTGATATAGATAATACACAAGTGCCAAGGATAGGGAACCTAGTAACCGGGGGTATTCGCGTGACCCGCTGTTTACTCTCGCGTAAAACGGAGACCTTGATTCGGACATGCGGAAATTATATATTCGAGTTGTTTCTCCGCTGTAGACGGGAACTTAGTAACTAGAAGCATCCATGTGCCCCATGAGTGTCTTTTACGTCAAACGGTTTCCTAATACATGAGAATGGAAGTTCCACCCTAGGATTACCCCGATGAAACATCCCGAGATCCTAACCTAGTGGTCAACTCGAATCAAATTCTTGAACATATATATAAGGGAATACTGACCGAGGTTTATTTGTTATGAAACTCGTGAAAATTGTGCCACTAGACTGTGTAACGGGACGAACTAGCTTGTTTATTTTAGCCTTTCATATTGACGGTCGATTTGACTCACGTTTTGTTAATCTTTGAGCTGGATTTTCTTCATGAACGAATGATTAGGACTGAACTTGACTACTTTGCGGAATCATTATTCTGAGTGCAGCTCGCTTTTACGACACTCGGATTATTTAGAGAGAATTACATGATAGTATTGATTAGGTTGAACACTATGAGTTGCACGATGATTCACGACTTTCTTTTTCTTTTTTTTTTTTTTGTTCGGGACGAACAAGGCTTAAGTTTGGGGGGGTTTGATAAGTGGTAATTTTACCACATTATTTCTAGGATTTTATACTAGGTTTTTATCTCGTTTCGTGATTAATGTGCTCGTATTTGGCTTATTTATGATTAGTCGAGCCGTATTACGCGTTTGGGTTGGTTTTAGTGTGTTTGCAGGTTTTTAGAGCCAAAAGGACCCAAAACGAGACAAAGGACCGAGAGTCGAGTCAAACGGACGAAGAAACGGATTTTTGCGAAAGACAGACGAACCTATCGGCCAGCCTATCGGCCGATAGGCCCGTCCGAAAGGAGTTCCTGCCCTATCGAGTGAAGAGATCGACGAACCAACTATCGGCCAGCCTATCGGCCGATAGGCCAGTCCGATAGGCTGCCCAGCGGACTCTCGTATTTTGACGGATTTTGACTCTTTTGGATAGTTTTTGTTTCCTAGATTAGGGCTAATCGGGAGTTTAACCCCCTTAGGCTATATAAACCTCCTTTTAGACCTAGTTTTATCATTCTTTATCATCTTTGATCAATCTTTCATCAGCCCTTTTCATCTATTATTATCTTTAGCAGATTTTTACATCTTTTTAGCAAGATTTATTTCTTTGATGCAAGAACTTTTTGGAGGAGAATTATTATTGTTTTTCAGAGATTGAAGACTCGGAGTTCATCCGTAAGGGTTGTAATCTCTCTTTTCATATTAATAATATGCATTCTTCATCTATTTCTTGTTTAATTTCAATTATGTCTGGCTAATTCATTGATTGATTCTAGGGTTAGTAATTTTAATTGATGTTCACATGATGTTCCTTTGACTACCTTTTGACCTTTCATCCTAGGCTTGTGTTCAAGTTGTGTTAAATCTCATGTTAGATTAAAGGGCCCTTAATCGATGCATGTTAGCTAATTGATTTTGTCCGGAAGGAGTAATTGATTAGTGGAAATACTTGATGCACAATATGATTTTATCTTAAGACCTAGCGGAGAAAGATAAATCATAGATAAATAAGTTGGTGCTTTTTAAGTGATTTAAATTCTTTAAGCCCTGGCGGGGAAAAGGGTTTAAATTAACTATCTTTCTAGGTTGCCTTGATCGGAATTCTAGATTGGCTGAGTGATTATCTCTAGGATTGAATTAAAATTTGGGGAAAAGCAATCAAGTGAATGGATTGTGTGAACTAAATTAGATGATACTACCCTAGGATCAATTACCTTTAGACTTGTGATTTTATCTTGCTAATTTGTTTATTGCTTGATTTAGTTAATTCATCTTTTATTTAATTTTTATTTTTCGATTTTTAAAGTTAGATAATTAGAATCAAAACAAACTTTCGGATTCCTAAATAGCAGTCAAATTTTGAGTAGAGTTACTTCCTTTATTTTCGACACATCAATTCCCTTGGGTTCGACACCTTGGAAATACTCCGAGGTTTTACAAATTTTAAAATTGATCGGATTTGAAAACCTTACTACGCGAATCCCAGCGATCAACGACCCAATCGCTCGCGTCGCACATCAACTCGAATGGTGCACCCCAATCCGGAGTGATCAAGACCGGTGTCGAAATTAAAGCTCGTTTCAATGTCTCAAACACCCTCAAGCAATCATCATCAAACTCAAATTTCACGTCTTTCTCGAGCAAGGAACATAACGGCTTCGTGATTTTTGAGAAATCCTTAATGAACCGTCTATAGAACCCCGCATGGCCTAGGAAGCTTCGTACTGATTTAACATTGGTTGGAGGCGGTAATTCTCGATAGCAACCACCTTCGCTCGATCAAACTCCAATCCTTCCGAAGATACTTTATGCCCCAGCACTACTCCCTCTTGCACCATGAAGTGACATTTCTCCCAATTTAGAACAAGGTTCTTCTCCTCACACCGGGCAAGTACCAAAGATAAATTTTTCAAGCAATGGTCGAAAGATGAACCAAAAACTGAAAAATCATCCATAAATACCTCCATTATGTTCTCGACTAATCCGTGAAAGATGGCCATCATGCACCTTTGAAAAGTTGCGGGTGCGTTGCACAAGCCAAACGGCATCCTCCGGTAAGCGAATACCCCATAAGGGCACGTGAAAGCGGTCTTGTGTTGGTCTTCCGGAGCGATAGCAATTTGATTGTACCCCAAATACCCGTCCAAAAAGCAATAATACTCGTGTCCGGCCAAACGATCTAGCATTTGATCAATAAATGGAAGTGGAAAATGATCCTTCCTCCTCGCCGCATTAAGTAGCCGGTAGTCGATACAAACTCTCCATCCCGTGACTAGCCTTGTCGCGATTAATTCATCTTTCTCGTCCTTGATCACGGTTATACCCCCTTTCTTAGAGACGACTTGAGTAGGACTCACCCACTCACTATCGGAAATCGCATATATCATCCCGACATCTAACAATTTGAGCACCTCTTTTCTCACAACCTCTTGCATTGTCGGATTTAATCTTCGTTGCGGTTGCACCCTCGGCTTATGATCGTCTTCTAGCAAAATCCGGTGCATACAAATAGAAGGGCTTATTCCCTTAATGTCCGAAATCGTCCATCCAATCGCCCCTTTGTGTTTTCGCAGCACCCGTAATAGCTTCTCCAAGTTAGTAGGTCCGAGAGAAGAAGAAACTATCATGGGATAGGACTCGTTCTCGCCCAAGAAGCAATATTGTAAGTGATCCGGCAACGGCTTAAGTTCTAACTTCGGCACCTCGATCGATCGGTCCTCAGCGACAACTCCCCCTTGAACGGGTTTGTTGACATCAAGATAGCATACGTCCCTCTCATTAGATCGAAACTCGTTCGCCTCCAACATTCGAACATACTTTGGCAAATCCTCGGAAATTTCTTCCACATCAGAATGTGAGTAAATAGATTGTGAAATGCAATGCTCCAACAAGTCGGTCGGGGGCGGCATAATAGACTCAATTGCATAACATTCCTCGGGCGCATCCTCGGGCTTCTTCATCGCGTCATAGATGGAAATTTTCAGATTTTGATCATTAACCCGGAAGGTAAGATCACCCTCTTGGACGTCGATAAGTGCTCTCCCCGTCGCTAGAAACGGTCTCCCAAAGATCAATGGTTGATTCTCGTCCTCGGGCATATCAAGAACTACGAAATCGGCCGGGAAGACTAAGTGTTGGACTCTAACGAACACATCCTCCACAACTCCCCTCGGATAAGAGATCGACCGGTCCGCCATGAGTAGAGAAATGGTAGTCGGCTTCATCTCCCCAATCTTCAACCTCTTAAAGATGGATAGAGGCATAAGATTGATGCTTGCCCCGAGATCACACAACACATTACGGAACGTTTGGTCGCCAATCATGCATGTCAAAGTAAAACGTCCGGATCATACGCTTGAGCGGGAGCTTGTTTTGAATGATAGCGCTACACTCCTCTGTCAAATTTATCGTTTCAAACTTCGCCAACTTCCTCTTGCTTGCCACATCGTCTTTCAAGAATTTAACGTACCCCGGCATGTCTCTTAAAGCGTCTAGAAGTGGAATGTTGATATTCACCTTTTGAAACATGTCGATAAACCGTTGAAGCTTTTCATCATATCTCGACTTGGCCAATCGCTGTGGAAATGGAGCTTTTACCTCAAAATCCTTCACATTCGAACCTAAAGGAACCTTTCGACCGATAGGGGGGTCGATCGGCTCAATTTTTGGAATTCTGTCTGGGTATCGGGTGGGCCTATCGGCCGATAGTCTTGGCAGAAAGGCCTGCTGCGTTTCATCTTCCTTCTCGTTCTCGGCTCCCGTTTCTAGTACATCCTCGTTTCCAGATTTCTCAACTTCAGCCCCATGATTACTGTACCTTGTTCCACTCCGAAGCTCGATTGCGTTGCATTGTTGCGTCTTCGGGTTGGTCTCGGTACTGCTCGGAAAATGGCCCGGCTTATGAATTCCGGCTTGGGCGTTCGCCATTTGACCCATTTGGGTCTCCACCATCGACATCTGCTTTGTCAAGGCTATCACTGAGTTTCCAATAGATGTCACACTATGCTCGAGAGCCCCGAACCTCTTATGCCTTTATAAATAAAATCTTTTTGACTCGCCTCTAATCGTTCCAACATCTCTTCCATCGGTGTCTTAGCAATCGGCTCTTGAATAACCCCGTTTTTCACGTTAAATCCCGGTGGTGGCTGAAGAGCATTGTTCGGGTTGGCATAGGAGAAATTAGGGTGGTTTCGATTGTTCGGATAATAGTTCCCCCTATTTCCCCCTTGCCGGAAGTTTCCTCCTTGCACGTAATTTATATCCTCCTCAATTGCAATAGGCTCGTTTAGCTCTTCAAAAACTGCATTGACTCCCAAAGTCTTCTTTCTTAACATCTCAAGCTCTTTTTGTTGTCTTTCAAATTTCGCCTTCAAATCACCGTAGGTGTCCTAAATCACCGGATGGGACCTTTCTTCTCGTCATCTTCCTATCGGTCACCTCCTCGTAATCATTGTTGGCCGCTAGCTCGATGAGATTCTTGGCCTCTTCATAATCGTTAGCAAGAAATCCCCCTTTCGAGGAATAGTCCAACTCTCTTCTAGCCTTCCTCGTCAAACCCCGATAAAACCGAATGTAGATTTCCTCCTTGTCAATTCCATCTTTGTGGGCATTTGCGAAGTAGCTTCTTAAATCGGATCCATGCCTCGTATAAGTGTTCATCCTCATATTGCTCGAATTGCAAGATATCGTTGATTTGGTTTTGCACCTTCGAGGAGGATAGAATCTGCTAAGAAAAACCGAGTCATCTCTCTCCAAGTACCAATTTCATTCCGATCTATGCTCATTTAACAATCTAGCTAATTGTCTTATATGTAGAACCGGAAAATGCGGAGATTAATTACATCCTGAGGCACTACGTTGTGCATGATGGTGGAACATATGTCCAAAACGACTCAAGATGAGCGTTTGGATCTTCATTAACTCCTCCTCCGTATGTTTGAGACTTCACCGTAGCGATGAGGGACGGATTAAGCTCGAAGTTGTTGGCATCAATCTTCCCCAACCTCCTTCTTGATAATCGTCCGGCCGGTCGGCGGGCATTCAAAGGGATCTTCTCGGACGAGCGAGTTCTATTGGCGTGTCAACAATGCCTGCATTGGTATCAACGTTTGGTATAGAAATAGTCTAGATTCTCGCTTCTTGCATCTTCATCCTCAAAGACTTCTCGATTTCAGGATCCAAAGGAAATAAGTCCTTTCCTTGGGATCTTGTGATCATGCACCGCCTACAAGGAAGAGAAAACAAGATGTGAGGAAACGAGATCGAATATTAATAATAATAGTATACAACCTAAAGTAACAATCTCTTCTTTTTCGAATTATCCCTTTAAGTTTTCTATCAATTCCCCGGCAACGGCGCCAAAAATTGATCGCTGAAATTCGCGTAGTATGGTTTTCAAATCCGATCAATTTTAAAATTTGTAAAACCTCGAAGTATTTCCAAGGTGTCGAACCCAAGGGAATTGATATGTCGAAAATAAAGGAAGTAACTCTACTCAAAATTTGACTGCTATTTAGGAATCCGAAAATTTGGTTTGTTTCTAATTATCTAACTTCAAAAATCGAAAAATAAAAATTAAATAACAATTAATAAAAAAAATCTAGAACAATAAGATAAGAATTCCAAGTATTATGCAAAGAGAGCAAAATAAAGTGAATTATCTAAATCAAGCAAATAAAGCAAATTAGCAAGATAAAATCACAAGTTGAAAGCTAATTGATCCTAGGGTAGTATCGTCTAATTGAGTTCACACAATCCATTCACTTGATTCCTTTTCCCCAAATTTTAATTCAATCCTAGAAATAATCACTCACCGATCTAGAATTCCGATCAAGGCAACCTAGAAAGATAGTTAATTTAAACCCTTTTCCCGCAAGGCTCAAAGAATTTAAATCACTTAAAAAGCGTCAACTTATTTATCTATGATTTATCTTACTCCACTCAAGTCTTAAGATCAAATCATATTGTGCATCAAGTATTTCCACTAATTAATTAATCCTTCCGGGCAAAATTAATTAGCTAGCATGCATCGATTAAGGGCCCTTTAATCTAGCATGAGATTTAACACATCTTGATCACAAGCCTAGGATGAAAGGTAAAAAGGTAATCAAAGGGACATCATGTGAACATCAATTAAAATTACTAACCCTAGAATCAATCAATGGATTTAGCTAGACATAATTGAAATTAAACAAGAAATAGATGGAGAATACATATTATTAATATGAAAAGAGAGATTACAACCCTTCTGGATGAACTCGAGTCTTCAATCTCCGAAAAGTAGAAAAACAATAATAATTGCCGCTTTTGAAAGTTCTAGTATCAAAGGAATTAAAAATTGCCAAAAAACGTAAAAGTGTGCTAAAGATGATAAAATATGATAAACTAGGTCTGGAAGGAGGTGTATATAGCCTATGGGAGTTAAACTCCCGATTAGAACTAATCTAGGAAACAAAATCTATCCAAAAGAGTCACAATCTGTCAAAACTCGAGATCCCGCAGAGCAGCCTATCGGACGCACCTATCGGCCGATAGGCTGGCCCGATAGGTGGTCTGACTTTTGCAAAAATCCGTTTCTTCCGTCCGTTTGACTCGACTCTCGGTCCTTTGTCTCGTTTTGGGTCCTTTTGGCTCTAAAAACCTGCAAACACACTAAAACCAACCCAAACGCGTAATACGGCTCGACTAATCATAAATAAGCCAAATACGAGCACATTAATCACGAAACGAGATAAAAACCTAGTATAAAATCCTAGAAAAATGTGGTAAAATTACCACCTATCAACCCCATCGTGGGCTTTATTTTTAGGTACTCGGAGATCGAGCTAGTAGCGGTCGTGAAGGAATTAGCTTCCCGGGTGATGGTTGTGGCATTTATTTGAGTATTGAGTATTCTCTTCTGGTTGTTTTATTCCGTTGCAAATGTGTATTTTGAACTGTGTTTTTTATCCGCTGCGTGTGTTTTTTACAATGGCTTTTCGGTATCTTTACCAACTCGTGTGTACTTTCAAAATGGCCTTTTGGTACTTTGCGAACTTGGGTTATTTCGTTAAACCCCTTTTCCTAAACTATTTTATCGGTACGTATAAGTGGTGGCTTAACGTACATTTTGAAACTGTCGAGATTTGACATTTCGCCTTGTATTTTCAAATAGTATTTGACGGTATTTGAGAACTATATTTTTTTTAAAAATATTTGAGTATTTGTAAAATATTACCGTCATCGGCCCTTTTGGCGTTTTTTAAACGTTTTTGAAATGGTTTTGTAAACAGTTTTTAGCCTGGTGGGTTCCGGCGCGGGACCCACGGCGCTGTAATATCCCGGATGGTTTTGGGGGTGTTACAGAAGATGGTATTGGAGCTTGGGTTTTGTGAAACCCAGGCGTGTGTGTTATGTGGCTCTACCGGTACGGTAGTAGCGTGATTTTTGAAAATGAGCTTTTCTGACTTTTGAGTCGAACCGATTTTTGGAGTTTCCAAACTTTTTTAGATTCTTTTCAAATTGCTATTTGTGATATTGGTGTGTGTTGATGTATTGAGACTTCGTGTGGGAGTCGTGTGCTAGTATCACGGGAGATCATCGGCTTCACGCACTTGTAAGTATATTGGTTTGGTTATTTCGCTTGTGGCGATACTTAATTGTTTTGTGATGAGTAGGAAAGTTTTGGATTTATCTGTTGTTGGTGACAGGTCGCAAGTTTCGAGGACGAAACTTATTTTAAGGGGGTAGTATGTAATACCCGGATTTTCGGTATAAAATTTCGCGTTAATTTATCTGAGGTATACTGTATAGTTTGGTATCTATACAATATGGATAAAATAAATTGAGAACCGAGACAGTTATACTTGTGTAATTGACGTTTTGATTGACAGTTATATTGTGGATATGTTGTATCAGATTGAACTGATTTGGATGTCAGGTATATCGTATGAGAATATTTTTAGGTTGAGTATATGTGTATTCACTATGCCGCATGTTCGTATCCAGTATGTCGAGACGTCGGACCAGAACAGTTGGATTTTGGCTAAGTACAGAAGGCCATTACGTACGTTAAGTTTATGGGCTAACGTACGCTAAGTTGGTACGTTTTACGCACGTTATGCGTAAGGTATTACGTACGTAACAAGAGGAATCGGACAGTTGGGCCCGGTGTCGGCAGCTTTCGGCGCAGATGTGGACAGGGGAGTCAACGGATGAAGTTACGTACGTTATACAGGGTGTATTACGTACGTAATACGAGTATAATACTGTAGCAAGTCAACGTACGTATTACGTACGCAACGGAATAAGTGTTACGTACGTTACGGGGTGGCTGGCCGAGTCGTGGCCGAGAGGACCTGTAGTGGCCGAGCATGGTCGGCAGTGACTCGCAGGGATGGCCGATCACGGTCGGCAGTGACTCGCTGGGGGCTAGGACTGGCCCATTACTTACGTAGGCTGTGGTCAGTTACGGCCGTAAGGGCCGATTACGTACGTAAGGAAGCTGCCGGTTACGTACGTAAGGCTGTCGGCCAAAATGGACAGAAGGGTAGGCCACGGCCGGCTATGTACGTAAGGACCCGCCGGTTACGTACGTAAGGTACCGGCAGGTCTCGGCCTATATAAGGCCTGGACCGAGTCACATCCGGCATTTTTAATTTTTCTTCGTTCCTTCCGCGATTTTTCACCATAGATTGATGGTTTTAGTATAATCAACTTATAACAACATGTTTTGGAAGTTGGAATCATGGATTAACATCATCTTCCACCCGGATCGAAGGTAAGAACACCTAAACTTTTGGTTTTTGGATATTCTTGAGGTTTCTTGGTGTTTTGGCCGATTTGCTTCGTTTTGATTCAGATTGTTGATTGAACTTGTAAACTCGTAATTATTCAATACTCTTGAAGTTTTGTGGAACGAATTCGAGTATTTCTTCGTTAAAATGATTGAATTGGTCTATGCCTTCAAAGTGTTCGATAAAATGCCTCAGTGAGTAGAACTTGGGAAATTCTATACGTTTTCGTATGAATGGTGATTGAATTGATATTGTTGTGATGATTCTTGGTATTTACGGGAATTTGGTTAAGGGAAGATAATGAATTGATGATCAAATGTCTTGATTATGTTGTTATGATTATGGAATCGTAGAGTTCTTGATGTTCTTGATAGTGTTGTTGCGATTCATGATGTTATAAGAAGTATATGTTGAAGAACATGATTATATACACCTTGAATTGTGAATAAGAATTGTTTAGATGTTAGAACACGTCGGATTATGCCGTTTGAGGATTTTGAATGTGATTTCGGAATAAGTTGTGTTCTTAAGGAATTCTTGGATTATATGAATTGATGAACATGTTTAAGAGGTATTGGTGTTTTAGATATGAATATGGAATATTCATATCTAGAACTAAGTTATGTGTTTTGGTACAATATTCGTATAGGAATACGAATATGGTTCCGGGTTTGATAAGATTATGATTCACTTTTGAGTTTAAGAATTTATACGTATTGAACAAGTGTTCAATTCGGATAATGGAATTATTTGAAACCTTTGGAATATGGTTATCTATAATGTTTAATTAATCGGATCGTCCAGATTGATGATGATAATCGGTAATTGATTTTTATTATGAATGTACAAGGACAAAACTTGTAATCGTATTTAAGATTGAATGTGGAATCGGTAATGCTTAGACACTTGGTTAAATTTATTATTGATATGATTATCGGATTATGAATTGTGTTATGGTTTTGAATTCATGATCGATTGATTTGGTTGTTCGGATTTGTGTTTAATCGGGATATTGTGGAACCGTTGGGCTTATTGATCGGTTACATTGATTATCGAGTTGCGCCTTGTATCGTGGATATGAGTTCGTATTTGTTTGAGTTGTATTGTTCGGTTTTGTTTATGATCGGGGTATTGTTGAGCCGTCGAGTCGCTTGGTTGGCTATGTCGGTTATTGATTATTATCGGATTGTTGTTAATTGATTATTGCAATAGGTTGTGATGTTTTGATCGTGGATTATGACCGTTGTGTTGCGGTTGAGGTCGAAGAGTTCGTATATTGCTTTGTTCGGGACTGAGGAGCTCGTGGACGAAGGCATTGGATTTTGGTAACGGCTTCGTGGTATCAGTATCGAGGCAAGTTTATACTTGTTCAGTTTATAATATTTGATGAATGGTTTCGCTGTCATTTCATTTATAATTCATATAGCAATGATATTATAAATATAAATTGTCGGGATGATGGTTTATATATTGTGCCTTGGTTTGAATTAAATCATAATGTATATGGTTTAAATGTATTGGTGAATACGGAAATGTGAGTTATATTTGGTCAGTGTTATGGAATATCGGATATCGAGGATAGTTATCGTGATGACATAAGTATCAGGATAAAGGTTTATTGGTATTGAATGGATGGTACCTTATTTGAGATTATTTATATAACTGTGTATTCGTTCAGGGATGTTGTTCGTGGAAAGGATGTTGCCTTCGGCTTTGAGGTAATTTATGTATTGTTCAGTTATGAGATAATTATTATGTTGAGTTGTTGTATATGTTGTACGTTGAGGCTTCGTATGTTGAGATTCGTATTGGTTGTTCGTTGAGGGATGTTGATCCCAGGACTATTATTGGTATTAATGGTTGTGTTAATCGTCTCATTGAGGGATGTTGATCCCAGAACTGTTGTCTGAGATTGTTGATCGTGTGGATTATCCTTTGGGGTTTGTGATCCCAGGATTGTTGTTCTGAATATTGATTGGTCGTGTCGACTTTTCATTGTCAGTCTATTGTTGTTCACTTCGGTGAGTCTTTTGATCCTTATTGGATATGTGATTCTTTGAGTTTCGTTGTCATGTTGCACTGTGACATATCTGGAGTCATATCTGTCTTCCGATTGGATATTGTGTAGGATTTTTAGCCGGGCACATATATAGTCATGCGTGAATATTTTCCGTGAAGGGCTGTGCACACGAGACGTAGTTTATTGAGGCTAATTAGGTATATTGTCCCACGTATATTCTGGATTCCGTATACGGGGTGGACATGTGCACTAGAGCTGTTATCGGACCGGTTCGGACCGGTTTTCTCCAGATTCGGATCCGGTCCGATAGGTTACCGGGTAGATCCGGTCCGTACCGATAACGGTTCCGGTTCAATTTTTAGAACTCGAATCCGAACTCGTTAGTTTCCGGGTGAGTTTCGGTCCTGGGTATTTCGGTCCGGTTCATGATTGGGTTTCGGGTTCACTCGGACCGCTAACAGCCCTATGTGGGATGGATCTTTACTAGGAAAATGAAAGAAGAGCAGCAAAATAAATCACATAAATGGGGTTACATGATTCGAACTCCAGACCTTTTGTTCGAAGGTATAGCGTCTTAACTACTTGACCAGCATGCTATATGTGTTTAAAACACGTAAAACATATTAATAATATATGTATAAAATATATAAATTATAAAATACATATAAAGTTTTTTTTTAATTTATTACCGGGGTTTTTTTCGGTTTTATCGGTCCGGGTCTTATCGGTTTCGGTTCAATATTTAGAACTCGAAT
This sequence comes from Orobanche coerulescens, assembly GCA_033398695.1. Taxonomy (NCBI): domain Eukaryota; kingdom Viridiplantae; phylum Streptophyta; class Magnoliopsida; order Lamiales; family Orobanchaceae; genus Orobanche; species Orobanche coerulescens. The sequence continues at coordinate 24,474,082 of CM065818.1, read as the reverse complement.
CCGAACTCGTTAGTTTTCGGGTGAGTTTCGATCCCGGGTATTTCAGTCCGGTTCATAACCGGGTTTCGAGTTCACTTGGACCGCTAACAGCCCTAATGTGCACTGACACATATTCGGATCGGGCGTACTATGACGTCCATCTTTGAGCCATACCGTTTGGTCGTTCATAGTTCTATGTATGATTGGATATGCTCGATGGTTTGCGACTGGTTGTTCATAGACTCGAGGGGTATGTTTCGACAGACGGGGTTATTTCTTTGAGATCCATTATTGTTGATCATTTGGAGTTTACCTTGTTGATGGTATTCTCGGTTATTGTTGGTCCTTTGTTGATCATTTGGAGTTTACCTTGTTGATGGTATTCTCGGTTATTGTTGATCCTTTATTGATCGTGTCGGAGTTATCATGTTGATGGTATTCTCGGTTATCGTTGATCCTTTGTTGGTCGTATTGGAGTTATCATGTCGATGATATTCTCAGTGATGTATTGGTTGATCATTGTTATTGATTGTATGAGCATTCGGACTGTACGTCGATGTTTCGGGATTTGTTATCATTGTCTTGTGGTAGTCGATCTACAGATATGTTGTGTATTATTGGTTTATACATGTTGAGATTTGATTGTGTAATTCGACGGACAGGAGTTGGCACAGATTGTATTATTTCCACACTTATGAGTTATGATAATGTTTTGAGGATACTTGGTATTGTTTGAATACTGTACAGTTGGTTGTGGTTGAGTTTATTTTGTCATTTGAGAATGCGAAATGTGAATTATGGTAAGGATCGATTTGGTATGGATTGCCATGTATTGGTAAGGTTATAACGGTAAGATTACTTGGGTAGTATTCTTAATATATTATTACATTGGTATGTAATTATTTATGCTGATGTGATTGATATCATTATTGAGTATTGTGGCTGACCCCATCGTGGGCTTTATTTTTAGGTACTCGGAGATCGAGCTAGTAGCGGTCGTGAAGGGATGAGCTTCCCGGGTGATACTGGCTGTGGCATTTATTTGAGTATTGAGTATTCTCTTCTGGTTATTCTATTCCACTGCAAATGTGTATTTTGAACTGTGTTTTTTATTCGCTGCGTGTGTTTTTTACAATGGCTTTTCGGTATCTTTACCAACTCGTGTGTACTTTCAAAATGGCCTTTTGGCACTTTGCGATCTTGGGTTATTTCGTTAAACCCCTTTTCCTAAACTATTTTATCGGTACGTATAAGTGGTGGCTTAACGTACATTTTGAAACAGTCGAGATTTGGCATTTCGCCTTGTATTTTCAAATAGTATTTGACGGTATTTGAGAACTATGTTTTTTTTTTGAAAATATTTGAGTATTTGTAAAATATTACCGTCATCGGCCCTTTTGGCATTTTTTAAACGTTTTTGAAATGGTTTTGTAAATGATTTTAGCACAGTGGGTTCGTAGCAGGACCCACGGCTATAATATCCTGAGATGATTTTGGGGGTGTTACAATATCTATATATGCATGCAAATATATATGTATATTATAGATATAGACACATAATCCTAAGAATATTTTAATTCATGTTGCTTTAAGCAATTCGTTTTGATTTAATTAAAGTTATTAATATATCATGCTTTAATTGGTTTAATTAAGCATAGATAAATATATGAAAAACAAATATGCAATTAAAGTAATTAAAGTATATAAAATTTCATGTTGCAAATAGTAAGGTTCGTGTACCTTACTTCGGTTCGGAGAAAAAAAATCTGATTTGGTGAAGCGGGTACTGAAAATCGGGTCAGACTGCGACTGAATCGGATCTGGAATACTGGGTGCGGGTTGGACTTGGAGTTAATTGGACTATAAATTGGGTCCTGGTGTTGCGGATCGGTCAGGCTAGCTGGACCGGGATCCATGGGGTGCTGAGTTCCTCTTCCTGGTGCACAAAAATTCCACTGGAAAAAGGTGGATTCGGGATACGTGAGGCGGACGGCTATGGCGCATTTTTTTTCGATCTGGTGGAAGAGATCTGGCCGCAGGTGGCTTCTGACTTGGAGGTCGGAATCAGAGCGGGGTGGGATGGCGGTTCCGATTAACTGCGAGCGGTGGAGGCGGCGGGAAGAAGTTCTGTTCTGGTGCCGGGCGAGTTGGATAGGTGAGGAAGAAGGTCGGTGGATAGGGTTTTGGCCGAGGGTAGTCCGATCTAGGGTTCACGTGTGTTGCAGAAGAATTTCGATTTTTTTTCGAAAATTTTCAAGAATAGTGGCGGCGACCAGGGAGTTAGGGTTCCTCGAAAAAAATTCAATTTTTTTTCGGGACTTTCAGAAAAAACGGAACGAGATTTTACTTGCTCAGTTGGGGAACTACGTGTTGATAACGTGTAGAAGGGAAAATAACTGAACAGAAAAGTAGAGCAAAGACTGTGTATTATTCCATTGATGATATCCTTTTAAATAGGAAGAAATACATACAAGCAGGCATAATTTTATCCTAACTAGAAAACCCCGTAAACTAACCGACTTAAGCACACATTGAATATTATTACTTTAACATTGGCATCTTAGCTTGAATCGGAAAAAAGGATGACGTGAAATTGGCTAGATGGAATGTAAGCTAAAAGATGTCGTCCACGTATAAATATTCAATATGTTTCATAAATTACACGTAATGTTCAACCACAGTCACACATTCACAAACACATTAGCCAAGAATCACATATTTATATACTTATTATTATTATTATTATTATTATTATTATTATTATTATTATTATTATTATTATTATTATTATTATTTATTTGTAAACTCTAAATGTGCAATGCTGGTGCCACCATTCCATGTAGTAGGGAACAATCGTGCCTTAACCCTTTCACCACTTTAATCACAAGCACTCGATTGTCCATGATTTTTAGGTCTCATTGAGGTTTCGGTACCTATCATTAGATATTATTCTCTTCTATGCCTCATACGTCTCGGTATCTCTTTATTAGAAAGGTGTCATTCGATCAATGTGCATTTTTCATTTAATCGTTTATAAGATTTATTCAGTTCGTAATTAGTGACTTAAGTTAGAAACCACTTTCAGTCTATTGAGTCTGATTGTGGATTATACTCACAATTAATTCTAATTGAACCACCGAGGGTAGGGTTGGGCACTTGAACCCGAAATCCCGATCTCGTTCCGATCCCATCCCGAAAACTAAGGGGATGAGACGGGATAGTTTCTTAAAATGGCAATCATATCCCGTCCCGTCCTGCTCTGTTACTATTCAAATGGGACGGGATGGGATAGGGACCATCCCGATCAATCCCGTTCCGTCCCGTAATATTTAATATAATCCATTTTTTTATATATCATTTAATCATGTAAACTCTAAATTGATGTATGATGTATGAAACATCAAAGTTTTAGTTTTAAGTTTTTAGTTTTAAGTTGATATTTTCTGCACTTTCAATTTGAATTTAATCTTTACGTGTTGATGTTGATGTAATATGCACTATGCTTGGATTATTGATCTATTGTCCTTTGTGGGTGTTTACGTTACTATCTATTTTGTTCTGTGTGTTTTTTAAGTTTCTAATGAATATTGTGGGTCACTTTTTTTTTTGGAATGACTACTTTGGATTTTTTTTTTAAATTTCTACCTCATTCATTTGATAATTCCAAAATTTATAGCTGTCCCATTCGTTTTTTCACCGTTTCTGTCAAGGTCAATAAATGTGCGGGATATCCCGTCCCGTCCCGGTCCCGACCCGAACCCGAATGGGATCGGGACGTGCGGGAAGAATTTCAAAATACGCAATCCCGTCCCGTCCCATCCCGGTAATTTATTTTCGGGACGAGACGGGATTCACCCAATCCCGACCCATCCCGTCCTATGCCCATCCCTAACCGAGGGTGAGACTGGATAAATTGGTCTTGGAGTCCAAAAGTGTAACACCCCCAAGTTACTCAGGGTATATTACAGCGCCGTGAGACCCTTCATGGGACCCACAAGGCTATACATACGCGGAACCATGAATTTCGACCGATAAAGTCTAAACATAATCGAGTAGAGGACAATAAAAATAACACCAAGTTAATAATCAATTCGACAAAAATGCAATACGCCAGGAATCAAAACCCAGGGCAACACAGGCCAAGACATCAAGATCATCTCAAGCACTACTCGAGTGTTCATAACCATTCCAAGTACAACAATGCCGAATGGATAAAGTACAAAATACAGACAAGGACAAGACACAACATCACTCTTACCCATCATCTTCGTGCCGACCCAGTACATGCCTATCCACTCTCATAGATCCTGAAATACATGAAAGGTATTTCCCCCAAAAGGGGTTAGCCATCTAATAGCTAGTACACGTATATTGAATATGAAACACAATACTTCTCGACAATAAATTAAACATAATTCTCATTTCATCAAACTCAAGATTAGTATTCCGGAATAACTAAATCTCATAGCATTTCATTTCAATACATACGTGATTAACTATGGAACCGCACCATAGGCAACGGAACCCCGTCGGACCCTCCCATAGTGGTTAACTCAAAAATATTTGTGGAACCGCACCAAAGGCAACGGAACCCTCTGAGGACCCGTCGGACCGTCCGAGAGTGAATATATACAATCATACAATTCATATACTTCACTTTCAAAGTCGAGAACGTACAATCATAAATATATACTTGCCTTTGAGATATTGGAATCGAAGTGAAAATGGTATTCAAGCTCGGAAGGTCCAAGAACACACTTTCGGGCCTAAATGATTCGTAAGGAAATATGATAATCAATCATCAATACTCAATTCTCAAGAAAAACTCCCGAATCCCCTTCGTACGATTCATAAATCTTTGAAGTATTTACATAGAGGTTGGAAATCATTCAAACCCTTTCCACTTCAAGTAATACACAAAAACATTCATATAATCATAAGAGAAATGTGAGTATGGGGTAAATACATCGTGATCTCAAGGATTTCAAGCTTCAAAACGGATTAACCGGATGAATCTAAGAAAACCCCCCAAAATTCCCCAAACTAGAGTTCTAAGAAATTTACCTCGAATCACAGGAGGAAAGACGGATGGGTGATGATTTATCCGCGTTAAAAATCTAAAAATGTTGATGATTGATGAATTCTTGACAACCATTTGTCTTGGGATCGCTCAAATCATCGGAGAGGAAGATGGAGGATGAGAAATGAGGTCCAAAACATGTCCACGCGAATATATAGGTTGACTCGGGTTACGTACGTAACATGCACATGTTAACGTACGTAAGGCTCTTAACGTACGCTATGCATCGAAGTGTTGAGTACGTTACAGCCTGGGCAGAGGACACTGCCACGAACAAACAAAGGCATTACGTACGTAATGCGGGGCCCCCTTAACGTACGTTATGGGTTCTAGCATACGCTATATCCCCCAGGCTAGCATACGTAATACTGTCCCCAGAGGCTACTGCCTCAAATCGTCAGGCCGATTATGTACATTATGAATAACACATAACGTATATTAATGGCTTATAGCATACATTAAATTCCAATGTTAGCGTACGTAACCTGAGAAAATTGAAGGAAGGACAAGAGTACGTATTTCATCTAAGATTTCACACGAACCACAATAATACACAATGTGAAAGGTACATGATAATTCAATATCATTTGATGTGAAGTTCAAATATTAGGAAAATCGAGAAATAAGGAACGGAAAAATTATGGATATTACATTCTCCCCCTCTAAAAGAAAGTTTCATCCCAAAACTTAAGAAACAAAAAGTTCGGGGTAACTCGCCCGTATCTTCTCTTCCGTCTCCTAAGTCGCTTCCTTGACCCTATGTCCCGACCATTCCACCTTAACCAACAGAATGGTTTTGTGCCAGAGATGCTTCTCACGACGTTCAAGAATCTTTATCGGTCTCTCTTGAAAGGTAATATCTTCGGCTACATCAATCTCACTATAGTCGATAATATGACTCGGAGCTGGCACGTACTTGCTCAACTGAGAAACATGACGTGATTCAAAGCTGGAGGCAACGCCAAATGATAAGCTAATTCCCCAATCCTATCCAAAATTTTAAATGCCCCGATATACCTCGGACTAAGTTTCCCCTTTTTCCCGAAGCGAAAAACTCCCTTTTGTCGGTGACACTTTGAGTAGAACATGGTCTCCCACTTCAAATTCGAAGGGTCGACGACGAGTATCAGCATAATATTTCTGACGGCTCTGGGTAGTCAACAACCAGTCTCGGATAATAGAAATCTTCTCCTTATTTTCCATCAACATATCCGGTTCCGTTCCGACTAACTCCGAAGCCTCATCCCAACATAATGACGATATACATCCCCTACCACAAAGTGCTTCAAATGGTGCCATTTTAATCGACGTACGCCAACTATTATTGTAGGAAAACCCGATCAATGGTAAATGAAGTTCCCAATCATTACTCCAGTCCAGGGCACAAGCCTGCAACATATCCTCTAATGTATGGATCATCCGCTCAAGCCTGCAACATATCCTCTAATGTATGGATCATCCGCTCAATCTGGCTGTCTGACTGAGGATGAAAAGACGTACTCAATCTCAACTCGATGCCCAAGGCCTGATGGCCCGCTTTCCATAAATGTGACACGAAATGGCTATCTCGATCAGAAATAATAATTTTAGGGGTACCATGCAATCTCACAATCTTGGCTATAAAGGTTCGAGCTAATCTCTCTGGTCCCAAAGTATCCTTAATACCAAGGAAATGTACAGATTTATTAAATCGATCAACGATTACCTAAATTATATTCATTCTGGCTCTAGACCTCGGCATCCCCGTGATAAAATCCATGAAGATGTCTTCCCACTTCCACTCGGGAATGGAAAGCGGCTTCAACAACCCCACTGGTCGTTGATGCTCGATCTTGACTTGTTGACACGTCAAACATCGCAATACGAACTCTGTGACATCTTTCTTCATATTATTCCACCAAAAAATTCGCTTCAAGTCCTTTTACATCTTACTCATTCCAGGGTGGATTGAGTAAGGCATAACATGGGCTTTTCGAAGAATTCTCTGCCTCAACTCCATATTATTGGGGACACACAGTCTCCCCTGAAATCTCGAAATATTGTCCTCATAGACCATAAATCCAGGGGCTTTTCCCTTAATTACATCTTCCTTCAGTTGGGAAATCATCGGTTCACCCTACTATTTCCCTTTGATGTCATAAACTAAGGACGAAGTAATTTCGAGGGTACACAATTGTCCCTGCACTCTTTGAAGCCAAACTTCTATTAGGGGTGTTCAAAAATACCCGACCCGAACTACCCGGCCCGAATACCCGATGACCCGAACTAAATATTTCGGGTATTTTTAAAATTTTTAAATTTTTTTTTTGCGGGTACCCGAAAAAAGTCATATAATCGGGTGGTCATGGGCCGACTTGTTGCGTAAATTGGTGCCAAAACCCGATTATTTTTAATAATTAGTTTTTTTATAAATTTAATTATTTAATTTGCAATTATATGAAATTTTATCTTTCAACTAATATGAAATATATTTAATATGAGAATACATGTTAATGTATTTTCACTCATGGTATTTATTCTCACTAGTTTGGAAATTTATAAAATCTTTAAATAAAAATAATATATTCTTTCATATATATAATTAAATATTAAATTAAGCATAATTATATAATAAAAAAATGATATATATAAAAAATTTAGTTAGTTTTGAAATTTACTTATTGTACGGAAAATATTTATAATGTATTTAGTACTTGGGAATTAATTTATATAATAAATTTTAAAATAAATTTATATTAAAATTACAAATTATTTATAAAAATTTAAAATTAGTGGTATTAAATTTTGGGTCGGGTACCCTATGACCCGACCGAAAAAATAGGGTACCCGCTTTTGCACCCGACTTTTCGGGTCGGGTCACGGGCCGAATTTTTCATTACCCAAAACCGGGTGTGTAAATTGGTGCAGCAGTACCGGTTATGAACACCCCTAACTTCTATACCCTGCTTGATAAAATCCTGACGAATCTTTGTCTGGGATGTAAGAACCTCAAGCATCTGAAGTGATGCCGGTTTGTGGCTTAAAGCGTCCGCGTCGATATTGGCCTTCCACGGATGGTACAGAATTTCCAGATCATAATTGTTAATCAATTCCAACCAACGTCGCTGCCTCATATTCAACTCTTTCTGACTGAAAAGGTACTTCAAACTCTTGTGATCGGTATAAATCCGACACGAAGAGCCATACAAATAATACCTCCAAATCTTAAGTGCAAAAACAATTGCGGCCAATTCCAAATCATGAGTAGGATAGTTCATCTCATACGGCTTCAACTGCCGTGATGCAAATGCTATCGTTTTATCGTGCTGCATAAGCACACATCCAAGCCCCTATCCTAAAGCGTCACTATAAACTACAAATCCTTCAGCACCCTGTGGCAAGGCTAAAATCGGCGTTGAAGTCAAACGTCTCTTCAGTTCATCGAAGCTATGTTGTCTCTCAGCAGTCCAAACGAACTTTTCTATCTTATGAAGTAATTGCGTAAGTGGCCGAGCGAGTTTCGAGAATCCTTCGACAAACCGATGGTAATACCCAGCAAGACCCAAAAATCTATGAACTTCCTTAACATTATTAGGCGGTCCCCAATCTAGTACTGCCTCTTCTGCGGGTCCACACGAACCCCTTCGACTGAAACCACATGGACGAGAAACATAACTTCCTTCATCCAGAACTCACATTTTGAGAATTTCGCATAAAGGTGCTTGGATTTCAAAACATCTAGTATCAAATGCAAGTGTTGGACATGCTCCTCCTCATCTCGAGAATAAATCAAGATATCCTCAATAAAGACGACCACACATTTGTCAAGGTATTCAATAAATATTTTGTTCATTAACTGCATGAATACTGCCAGTGCATTAGTTAGTCCAAAAGGCATGACCACAAATTCATAATGTCCGTACCTCATCCGAAAAGCAGTTTTTGGAACGTCGGACTCTTTCACTCGGAGCTGGTAGTACTCTGATCTCAAATCAATTTTTGAGAATATTGTGGCTCCCTGCAACTGATCAAATAAATCATCTATACGTGGCAATGGATACTTGTTCTTGATGGCCACTTCGTTTAGCTCAGAGTAATCAATGCATAAATGTAGTGAACCATCCTTCTTTCTCACAAAAAGAACAAGTGCGCCCCAAGGCGAAGCACTTGGTCTAATGTACCATTTCTCTAATAGTGCTCCCAATTGATTCTTCAATTCTTGCATTTCTGAAGGTGCCATACGATAAGACGTCTTAGAAATCGGAGCCACGTCAGGCTCTAAATCAACAGAAAATTCTCTCTCTCGATTTGGCGGTAACTGTAACACCCCCGAGATATTCGAGGCATATTACAGCGCCGTGGACCCCTACACGGGACCCACCAGGCTAGAACAAGAAAACACCGCTCGACTAACTATCTCGGTTAGCGAGGACACACATTTAAATAATACAAACAGATAATAACACGCCCGCTGTAACCGGCGTAATAAACATCAACCGACAATTATATCAACTTCAACGAATACAATCCGCAATTCGGAGACAAAAGCCCAAGTACGCACGAGTACAATCTATAAGTTCAATATTTGGAAAAACAACCATATCGAAAAGAATAACGGAAATAAAAGGACTCAAGTGCACATGTCAACGACCCTAGCCAACATCCTCATACTGTCCCAGCGCCCGCTCGTCCGGCTGAACATATCCTGAAATCCATAACAAGAATTTCCCCAAAACGGGTCCCCAAAAGGGTTAGCAATTACGCTAGTACAAGTAATCAAGGCAAACCAATCGCTTACACATTTCATAGTACAATGCACCAAATTCATTTCAAAACCAAAACTAGACATGTCTTTTCCGGAAACAAACAGTCAATCAATTTGCCTAGGACCGGGACGAAGCCACAAATCCCACTCGAGGCCTCTAAGGACCCTCCTGAGCTGGCCACTTCATAAAACAAATCACGCAAAGGCATCGCCTATGACCGGGACGAAGCCACAAATCCCACCCGAGGCCTCTAAGGACCCTCCCGAGCTGGCAACTTCATAAAACAAATCACGCACAGGCATCGCCTAGGAGCGGGATGAAGCCACAAATCCCAATCGAGGCCTCTAAGGACCCTCCCGAGCTGGCTAGCGAAACAAACTCGTGAATCCAGGGCTAAACCATTGGATTCCCTCCGTGGCCACGTCGGACCCTCCCTAGGTGAGCAAAGCACACACAATATATATTACCATTTCGTGTTAAGCATAATGGTTTCTAAAAATACTTGCCTTGAATAATTGACTACACAACGAACGGAAGAAAAAACACCGACGAACGCTAGGAACCGACAATCACGAACCTAACGATTCGAAGAACACAATCACAACCAATTCTAAATGAATACGGAATTGGAATACACCCGAAAATCCGCATACGATTCATGTATATTCGTATAAAAACAACAACGGGGGCGGACCACAACCAAACTCTCTCGATTACAAAAATACCACGAAATATACCATGAATCCATAGGAAAACCAATAATACCAACAAGATTAATCATATTCATCATGAATTAATCTATCATACGGAACGAATCGGGTGAAAACGTGAAAAATCCCCAATTTACTCAAAAGTAGGGTTCTTAGAAGATTTACCTTGGATTAGGATGGAGGACTCGTGTTGATGCTGTTATTATACACCAAGAACTCAAAGAAGATGATTGGTTGAGGTGATTGGAAGAAAAGATCGCCAAGAAATCACCCAAAATCGCCAAAGCCGCGGGGAAGGAGGTGAAATGAGGAATAGATCCGTCCAAAGTCAACTCCTTGGTATTTATAGCCATACGGCTTAGCGCGCGCTAACGGCTAATGGTTAGCGTGCGCTACTCAGTTATATTACAGTCCAGAACTCATTGTTCTGGACCGTTAGCGTGTGTTATTACAATCTAGCGTGCGCTAACAACGTCTCGGTAGCGCGCGCTATTGGGTCATAGTGTGCGCTACAGGCACTGGACGAAGTCGATGAAGCGTCGATCTTGGGCCGATCGCGTTAGCGTGCGCTACCGGACACCTAACGCGCGCTAGTCCTCGACAATAGCGTGCGCTAGACAAACACAGCGTGCGCTAATCCGTTAGTCCAGAGGACTGGAATCAGAAATAGGTTCACTGCCACTCCCAGGGCTCAGCTCGCTAGCGCGCTCTACGAAGCAAACGTAGCGTGTGCTACTAAAGGATCCCTAGCGTGCGCTATGCAGAAATATTAGCGCGCGCTAGGCACGGAACATAATGGCCCCAAAACACCGAAACATGAATGAAACATCAAACGGAACATCTCAAAACGCATAATAACATAGAATGAATCTACGGCAACCCCGAAACGGCGGTTCCGAACAACAATTACGAGAATCAGATCAATAAGCGACGGAAGAACCGATAAACGTATAACTGGATGACAAAAAGTCTTGAAACAATTATTCTCAAAATTAATACGGTTACACGGGGGTCGCTAAAAACGAGAATACACCAAAAATGAGAATATCAGGAAAAGAAAAAATACGGATATTACATTCTACCCCTCTAAAAAAAGTTTCGTCCCGAAACTTAAGAAACAAACAACTCGGGGTACCTAGCACGCATGCTATCTTCGGTTTCCCAAGTTGTCTCCTCGACACCATGTCTCGACCACTGCACTTTGACCAAAGAGATGGTTTTATGCCTTAGTCACTTCTCACGATGTTCCAAAATCTTCAAAGGACGCTCCTCAAAAGTAATATCTGTTGTGCGGCAATTAATACGCCTCAATGGCGATCAGAGTAAACGGTCAGAGAGTCTACCATAGAAGACATACTCTGAGTAAACACCCAGCAGCCGGCACCCACGGCGACCGTCTTTCGGTATCCAGCGATCGTCTTTTATTAATTGGCGATCGTCTATGATGTCTAGCCAGAGACGATCGTCTCATGCTGTAACACCCCCAATATATTCGGGAATATTACAGCGCCGTAAATCCTTTACATAAGGATTTACAAGGCTGAAGAATTGAACAAGCATAAAAAGGTACTAACGAGTGGAAATAACGGAATTGCAGTGCATCAGTTCTGACCAAATACAGAAATAGTACAATTGTTCAACAAAACTCAATAATACATCACAAATGACTTCGTACTCGAGTACTTATTGAAATAACGAATAAACAACAGATAAATAAACCCGGTTGAGACATCACTCTGCACCCTCGTCGTCATACAGTTCCAGTGGTTGTTTCCCCGCTCTCCTGGATCCTGAACACAAACAAAATGTTCACTCCCGAAGGGGTTAGCACAACGATGCTAGTACAAGTACCACAACATATTATTCATATCTCACGAAGAATAATAACATAAACGACAAAGTACCAACGAGTCTTCTCCTACGAGAAACTCAAACATAACATACACAACTGATAATCACAACATGATATCATAACATACACATGGTAATTCCATCGATCCAGCATTCACTGCCTAGAACCCACGATGATCCCGTCAGACCAACCCGTGGTGGAAAAACCCGTCCGATGATCCAGCGCACGCTAGCATAGATCCCCCGATGATCCCGTCGGACCAACACGAGGTGGACATACAACAACGACATACATGCACGACGATATGTATAGCAACAATACATAAAACAAATAAAGTACTTGCCTCGATTTGAAGACAATAACAACACTTCCACGAAAATGATCACTCGAAGATCGTCCTCCTCAATCAGTCACGTAACGAGACCAAACCTTAACAAAAGAAATGATATAGAATTTATCTCACGTCGTACGAATGTTTAACAATTAGATTCACGGCCAAAAGTTCATAAAATACAATCTTCCTGAACTGCTTAGCGCACGCTAAGTACTCTGTGTAGCGTGCGTTAAGTCTGCTCGATAGCGCACACAAACAACAAAGCCTACCGCACGCTAACGATGCATGGTCAGTACTTCACTGACCAGCCAACTGACTCGTCTGATGGTCTAGCGTACGTTACGTACCAAACGTAGCGCACGCTAACTCGTGCTCGATAGCGCACGTTAATATTCATAGCATAGCGTGCACTATCTATGCATGGCAGTTTACTGCTGAGCAGTAAACTGTTCTCGCCATGATTGAAGCAATGAAATCTTCCGTGATAATTCATGTTACCTTCATGAATATAATATACATACGTTTATGAATGATCTTACGGATAACAACAACTTCGGATTCAAGGGTATGCATACCATTATAAAACCATATTCCATTTCGACTACAATTCTTCATATGACGATTCGAAAAGCTCAACGGTTGATATCAACATCTTATATCAATCAATATTATCATGCTGAAGTTGTTAGACGTTCTATCTATACTAGACAAATCCTTCCATGATCAAACCTTTAGATTTATCTAACAATAAGGATGTTAACGTCTAGTCCAAGATTACTATGAAATCATCTATTAGATTCGGTTTACCAATGATAGAAGCTTCTCTTCACATATTCAGTGTAATAAGATTCGAATCATGATGATTATAATCAAGGTATTTAAAGCTTATTCATCTCACTATTCCAAACATGGTATACTTGGATAATTCATCTATGAAAATCCATATCTTGATAATATGATCGTCCAAATCGTTAGAATCCAATTCTAAGTCTTGAGATAGATTGAACATACCTTAATATGATGAAAATCTCTGAACCGTAGGGTAGAATCCAACTCCGGTTGGTTGTATGCCACTTCAAGGTGCTATTTCACTTCCATGAACATTCCCAAGTGATAACCAATATTCAAACACCAACAAGGTGTGTTCTAAGTGTATAGGAGTATTACTACGGCTCTCTGAACTCTCAAGGTTGAGGAATGGGCGAAAGAAATGAAAGCCAAAACGGTTGTTGTCCCATTTATAATATTCTGCATTATTGACAAGTTAGCGCACGCTACCGAGCATACCTTAGCGTGCGCTAATAATGGTTGACTTGAGAATTGTCCGGTGCGTCATGGGAATCTTATCCGGACCCATGTCTGTGGCGCATGTCTTCATTGTTAGCTCAATAATTGAGTCCTTAGCGCACGTTACTCCTACCTGCGTAGCGTGCGCTAATAATAGCCCGATAGCGCGCGTTAAGATACATTCTTAGCGTGCGCTATCACGAGGTTGCATGAACAATTTTGCATGTTTCTATACTTATGTACAATGATATCAATACACGAAATATCATACTCCGATAATCAGAATCACCAATCCGAATAATACAGGGTTGAATACAGATGAAATACACCGTAATAAATCCGGATATTACATACTCTCCTACTAAAAAGGAGTTTCGTCCCGAAACTCAAGATGAAAATAACTCGGGATATCTAGACTTCATATCAGCTTCCGTTTCCCAGGTGTCTTCTTCCACTCCGTGACGTGACCACTGAACTTTGACCAAAACGATTGGTTTGTTCCTCAGCTGCTTAACTCGACTCTCGAGTATCTTGACCGGTCTTTCTTCAAACGTCCCATCCTGCGCGACTTCAATCTCACCGAAATCAATGATATGACTGGGATCTGGTATATACCTCCGTAACTGGGATACGTGGAACACGTTATGAACATGGCACAATGACAGCGGCAATGCCAATCTGTATGCCAACTCCCCAACTCTCTCGAGGATCTCGAATGGTCCGATATATCTCGGACTCAGCTTTCCTTTCCTTCCGAAACGAAAGATTCCCTGAGTAGGAGAAACCTTCAAAAGTACATGGTCTCCAGTATTGAACTCCAATGGGCGACGACGTACGTCCGCATAGGATTTCTGGCGACTCTGGGCGGTCAACAGCCTTTCACGAATCAAGGCTATCTTCTCTCGAGTCTGCACGATCAACTCAGGTACTGATACGATCAAGTCCGATGAATCGTCCCGGATAGGGCGATCTGCATCTCCTTCCGTATAATGCCTCAAACGGTGCCATCTTAATGGAAGCATGCCAACTATTGTTGTAGGTAAATTCAATCAACGGTAGATGAACTTCCCAATCGTTTGACCAATCTAAGGCACAGGCCCTTAGCATGTCTTCCACCGTTTGTATAGTCCTCTCAGATTGTCCGTCAGTCTGCGGGTGATAAGTCAGATGAAGTTCAATTTGGTCCCCAAGGCCTTATGAACTGCTTTCCAAAAGTGAGACACAAAACGGCCGTCTCGGTCAGAAACAATGGTCTTCGGCGTACCATGCAATCGAACTATCTCCGAAATAAATACTCGTGCCAACCTCTCTGGTCCCCACGTATCCTTAATGCCTAGAAAATGAGCCGATTTGGTAAAACGATCAACTATCACCCAAATCATGTTCATTCTGGTCCTGGTTTTCGGCATATTAGTGATAAAGTCCATCGATATGTCCTCCCACTTCCATTCAGGAATTGGGAGCGGCTTCAACATTCCAGCAGGCCGTTGATGCTCGATCTTAACCTGCTGACAAGTCAAGCATTTCGAAACATAGTCCGCTACGTCTTTCTTCATGTTGCCCCACGAATTCTCGCTTCAAGTCCTTATACATTTCTTGGTGCCCGGGTGGATAGAATAGGGCGAACTATGAGCTTCCTTCATAATCGTCTGTTTCAAAACATCAACATCGGGAACGCAGAGTCGGTTCTGAAATCTCAAAACTCCATCGTCATGAATTATGAATCCGGGGGCCTTTCCTTTGATCACTTCATCATGTAACCGAATCATCAGAGGATCATCTGCCTGTCTAGATTTGATTTCTTCGGTTAAAGATGAAGTTATCTCCATCACGCACAGTTGTCCTTAGACTCTTTGTAACCATACCTCAATTCCTTCACGAATCATCTCTCGTTGAAGGCTAAGTTGGGATGTCAGCGTCTCCAGCATCTGAATAGAGACAGGCTTGCGGCTAAGTGCATCGGCCACTACATTCGCTTTGCCTGGATGATATAAAATCTCCAAGTCGTACTCCTTAATCAGTTCCAACCATCTTCTTTGCCGCATGTTTAATTCTTTCTGACTGAATATATACTTGAGACTCTTGTGATCCGTAAAGATCTGACAGTGAGTCCCGTACAGATAATGCCTCCAGATCTTCAAAGCAAAAACTACTGCTGCTAGTTCCAAATCATGTGTCGGGTAATTCACTTTATAAGGTTTCAATTGTCGCGACGCATAAGCGATCACCTTATCATTCTGCATTAACACGCACCCAAGTCCTTGGTTCGAAGCATCACTGTAAACTATGAATCCTCCAGTTCCCTGCGGAAGTGATAGAATCGGTGCCGTCGTCAATCTCTTCTTCAATTCATCGAAGCTAATCTGACACAACTCATTCCACTCAAACTTTTGAGTTTTCTGCAGGAGTCGAGTAAGTGGGCGGGAGACTTTAGAAAACCCTTCCACGAATCGACGATAGTATCCAGCAAGTCCTAAAAAGCTTCGGACTTCTTTCACGTTCTTTGGAGGCTTCCAATCCAATATTGCTTCGATCTTCTGAGGATCTACTCGGACTCCTTTAGCTGACACCACATGGACGAGGAACATTACTTCCTTTAGCTAGAATTCACACTTAGAAAGTTTGGCGTACAATTGCTCGTTTCTCAAAAGTTCCAATACAATCCGCAAATGCTGCGCATGTTCTTTCGGGCTCTTAGAATACACCAAAATGTCATCAATAAACACGACCACAAATTTATCTAAAAATTCAATGAACACACGGTTCATCAATTGCATAAATACAGCAGGTGCGTTAGTGAGACCAAACGGCATTACTACAAACTCATAATGTCCGTAGCGAGTTACGACGCGACTTCGGAACATCAGATTCCTTAATCCTCAGCTGATGATATCCTGATCTTAGATCGATTTTAGAAAATACTGTTGCCCCTTGCAGCTGGTCAAACAGATCATCAATCCGTGGCAACGGATACTTGTTCTTAATTGTCATCTTGTTCAGCTCCCGATAGTCAATACACAGTCGAAGCGATCCATCCTTCTTTCGGACGAAAAGAACTGGCGCTCCCCAAGGTGAAACGCTTGGCTGAATATAGCCCTTGTCCAGTAACTCCTCCAGCTGCTTCTTCAGTTCGTACATCTCGGTAGGTGCCATACGATACGGCGCCTTGGAAATCGGTGTAGCTCCGGGTTCCAGCTCAATGGTAAATTCCACATCCCTTCGTGGAGGTAGTCCAGGTAACTCGTCACGAAATACATCTGGAAATTCGTTCACAACAGGAATGGACGAAAGTTCCACAATTTCATCTTCTTTCTTCATTGCGTAACACCAGTACCCGGTACAGCCCTGTTTCAACAATTTGACCGCTTTCATCGCCTTGATCAATTTCCCTGAGCTTCCTGGTTTCCATCCCTCAAACAGAATTTCGGAACCATCGTCAGCGATCAGCGAGATATTCCTCCTTCGGTAGTTCACAATTGCTCCATATAGATTAAGCCAATCGTCTCCGAGTATCAGGTCGTCTCCTTGCATTTCTATCACGATCAGATTTGAGAGCCACTCTCTGCCTCCAAATGATACAGGGAAATTTCTAGTTTCTAAATTTCCGACAATCCTCTCTCCGCTCGGTAAACCAACAACATAAGGTTCACAAGCATGAAAACCGGAAATATTCAAACGATTTACACAAGACAAAGATATGAAAGAATGTGTAGCTCATGTATCGAATAAAACGCTAACTGGCTGGGAAAGGATCTGGACAGTACCTGATGCGACACCTTCTCATCTCGTACAGACGTGGGGGAGAAGATCCGGCACTCGATGTCCCCTTTCGGCCCCATTGTCCTCTGCCTCGCCCGCGGCCAAAATTCTGAGGCATCTGAACACTTTGCTGCGTCTGTGGAATACTGGCCTCCTTCTGGACTGGCTGTGGTGTACGGGCTCTAAAAGACTTTGTAGCCTCTTCACAAAACACCGCCCGATGTCCCTCTCGTCCACAATCAAAACAAGTCACGGCAGGAAGAGGGCAATTCCGTCGATAGTGCCCCGTCTGGGCGCAGTTAAAGCATTTCCTGGTAACATCAGTAATAGTTGATGTCGCTCCGAAGTTCTTTCCGCTCCTAGCTGGGTGCGGAGGTTTCTTGAAAGAGTGAAAGGATGACTGGGCCTTACGGGGCCCGCTGTTCTTGTGCTCTGTAAAAGTACCAGAGACTTTCTGTTTCTTAGATTCCAAAAATTTCTCCATGGCGGCTTCTTTGATCTCGTACGCCAACGCCTTATCTTGGTATTGACAGAGTGTGGTACATTCAAATCCGGACATGTACCTCTGAACTTCTGGTTTCATTCTCATATCGAAATGGATCATCATTTCTGCATCTGTTCTGACCAGATGTCGAACAAATGCCATCTGTTGGTTAAACGTCTTGATCGCACAGGATACTGCACATCGTAAGGCCGAGCGGAGAAAAACTACCGAACTTTGGCTTCCCTCACGGGACGAGGGCAATCGAGCTTCCATCATTAATCTAAACTCATCCAATCAGCATCATGGTCTACAGTCGGATGGCTTCCCACCATTCGGACGCTTCCTATCGAGAAAATATTGAGCGATAGAGGCTCTCCTATTGTCTGGGCGATTAATTCCGGCAAAGATTTTCTCCAGTTCTTTCAACCAATGATCCCTGTGGGAGTCTCGAAATACCGTCGAATTTGGGTGGTTGCATCTTCGCCACCTCTTGCGGCCACCGGTCACCTCGATTTCCCATGTGTGGGATCCCTTGCCGTCTCTCTCCCTGCCGTAGTCCCACCGCCACCTGCATTCGGTCCACGACACAGGCGAACCAGGTCATCTGGTTCACCACTTGACGAAGGATCTCTGCACAATGAGATCCGGTTCATTATTAATAGATTGTTGCGGCTACTTTGAGCTATGATCGGCTTCGGTTAGAAGGCGACGCCTCCCTTTCGGCATTTCTTCGTCCGCGTCCACGACCGCGACCACGTCCACGTCCGCCTCTCAACATACTGTAAGCATAAATACTCAATATACAGGAAACAACATCGTTCTAATATTCGAGTATAAAGAGACACAACATGTAAAGAACAAGATAGAGTTTAGGAACTTACAACCACTGTTCGCATGAAGACGTAGGCACTGCAGTGATGTCATTCACGGCCGGCTACCCCAAAAGACATAAATGACCCCTATTTTAACCCAACGACCAAGATATCCATAATCTTAGCTCCGATACCATATTCTGTAACACCCCCAATATATTCGGGAATATTACAGCGCCGTAAATCCTTTACATAAGGATTTACAAGGCTGAAGAATTGAACAAGCATAAAAAGGTACTAACGAATGGAAATAACGGAATTGCAGTACATCAGTTCTGACCAAATACAGAAATAGTACAATTGTTCAACAGAACTCAATAATACATCACAAATGACTTCGTACTCGAGTACTTATTGAAATAACGAATAAACAACAGATAAATAAACCGGCCGACATCACTCGCACCCTCGTCATATACGCCCAAAGTGGTTGTTTCCCCGCTCTCCTGGATCCTGAACACAAACAAAATGTTCACCCCCGAAGGGGTTAGCACAACGATGCTAGTACAAGTACCACAACATATTATTCATATCTCACGAAGAATAATAACATAAACGACAAAGTACCAACGAGTCTTCTCCTACGAGAAACTCAAACATAACATACACAACTGATAATCACAACATGATATCATAACATACACATGGTAATTCCATCGATCCAGCGTTCACTGCCTAGAACCCACGATGATCCCGTCAGACCAACCCGTGGTGGAAAAACCCGTCCGATGATCCAGCGCACGCTAGCATAGATCCCCTGATGATCCCGTCAGACCAACACGAGGTGGACATACAACAACGACATACATGCACGACGATATGTATAGCAACAATACATAAAACAAATAAAGTACTTGCCTCGATTTGAAGACAATAACAACACTTCCACGAAAATGATCACTCGAAGATCGTCCTCCTCAACTAGTCACGTAACGAGACCAAACCTTAACAAAAGAAATGATATAGAATTTATCTCACGTCGTACGAATGTTTAACAATTCGATTCACGGCCAAAAGTTCATAAAATACAATCTGCCTGAACTGCTTAGCGCACGCTAAGTACTCTGTGTTGCGTGCGTTAAGTCTGCTCGATAGCGCACGCAAACAACAAAGCCTAGCGCACGCTAACGATGCATGGTCAGTACTTCACTGACCAGCCAACTGACTCGTCTGATGGTCTAGCGTACGTTACGTACCAAACGTAGCGCACGCTAACTCGTGCTCGATAGCGCACGTTAATATTCATAGCATAGCGTGCACTATCTATGCATGGTAGTTTACTGCTGAGCAGTAAACTGTTCTAGCCATGATTGAAACAATGAAATCTTCCGTGATAATTCATGTTACCTTCATGAATATAATATACATACGTTTATGAATGATCTTACGGATAACAACAACTTCGGATTCAAGGGTATGCATACCATTATAAAACCATATTCCATTTCGACTACAATTCTTCATATGACGATTCGAAAAGCTCAACGATTGATATCAACATCTTATATCAATCAATATTATCATGCTGAAGTTGTTAGACGTTCTATCTATACTAGATAAATCCTTCCATGATCAAACCTTTAGATTTATCTAACAATAAGGATGTTAACGTCTAGTCCAAGATTACTATGAAATCATCTATTAGATTCGGTTTACCAATGATAGAAGCTTCTCTTCACATATTCAGTGTAATAAGATTCGAATCATGATGATTATAATCAAGGTATTCAAGGCTTATTCATCTCACTATTCCAAACATGGTATACTTGGATAATTCATCTATGAAAATCCATATCTTGATAATATGATCGTCCAAATCGTTAGAATCCAATTCTAAGTCTTGAGATAGATTGAACATACATTAATATGATGAAAATCTCTAAACCGTAGGGTAGAATCCAACTCCGGTTGGTTGTATGCCACTTCAAGGTGCTATTCCACTTCCATGAACATTCCCAAGTGATAACCAATATTCAAACACCAACAAGGTGTGTTCTAAGTGTATAGGAGTATTACTACGGCTCTCTGAACTCTCAAGGTTGAGGAATAGGCGAAAGAAATGAAAGCCAAAACGGTTGTTGTCCCATTTATAATATTCTGCATTATTGACAAGTTAGCGCACGCTACCGAGCATACCTTAGCGTGCGCTAATAATGGTTGACTTCAGAATTGTCCGGGTGCGTCCGCGGGAATCTTATCCGGACCCATGTCCCGGCTGGCGCATGTGCTAGCTGTTCCGCTCAATAATTGAGTCCTTAGCGCACGTTACTCCTACCTGCGTAATGTGCGCTAATAATAGCCCGATAGCGCGCGTTAAGATACATTCTTAGCGTGCGCTATCACGAGGTTGCATGAACAATTTTGCATGTTTCTATACTTATGTACAATGATATCAATACACGAAATATCATACTCCGATAATCAGAATCACCAACCGAATAATACAGGGTTGAATACATATGAAATACACCGTAATAAATCCGGATATTACACATGCCACGTATGAATCCAACATCCGTCAAAGTCGTCGAAGACCGAATCTTAGACGGTGGCCCACGTGCGGATCCACAAAGGGCGCCGACAGATAAGACATTTGACCCCAGCATGTCACTTACCTCACCTACCGACAGGCCCGCCGAAAGGTGCAAAGTGGGACCTCCCGGACAGCGACGCAGGACGCGTGCAGGCTTCCCATTGGCTCGCACAACTGGCTGCCAGCAGTAGCCTCAGACTTTAAGGGAACAGCCTCACGTGACGGGACGATCGACCATCTTATTATAATATAGAAAATGGCGGTCGCCCGCGATCGCCGGAGAGGTCCCAGCAACTTTGTCTCCTATAAATAGGAGGCTCACAACAGTGTCCAGGAGGCATGCGATTATCTTCACAAAATCAGACAATCATCACCGTGAATACAGAGAGAAATACACATTCTCATACGTTAACAGAACATCAAATAGCAAGAACTCCCAGATCTTCATATCTGGTTCTTCCGGCAATCTACACGCTCTACAGCTTAGATAACTAGAAATCTTTACACTCATTGTAATAGATTCTAACATTAATATTTGTACTCAACAGTATACTTA
This sequence comes from Orobanche coerulescens, assembly GCA_033398695.1. Lineage (NCBI taxonomy): Eukaryota > Viridiplantae > Streptophyta > Magnoliopsida > Lamiales > Orobanchaceae > Orobanche > Orobanche coerulescens. Next base: position 24,451,891 of record CM065818.1, on the reverse strand, counting down.
TTAATAACATCTCGCGAGAGCATTCAAGCCGGGGATTAACAACCCCGGCAAATCTTGTGTTATTTATTTTCTCACGGAAGTGTTCTCGCATTTGTTTGTTACTCGATCATTCCAGCAATACTATCTCCGGATAATATTTTGGTTAACAATAATTGGCGCTAGAGGAAGGGCACCTGAACCTTCATTTTTATTCCTACCGTCTCGAAGAACACTCACTGTTCTCCGGACATATACTTGAAGAAACACTCACTGTTCTTCAAGAGAAAAACCTTCAGAAAAATGACATCTGCAACGACCTCCAAGAGAGCCACCCTGAGATCTGCCGGAAATCTCATTCCGGCCCGGACCGAATCCCAGCCCACGGTGGAAGGTGACCGCGGTGACGCCAGGCTCTCACTCCCGCCCCTGAGGGACGGTTCTAGCCTCTCACTCGATCAGTTCCAGACTGCGGAACAGATTGAGGAGGCTATATCCATCCTGAGGGAGCGACGGAGGGCATGCGACTCGCCCACCATTACTCCGTCTGCCATCCGCCAGGCAGGCAAGTGGAAGCTTGAGGGGATCTATATTGAGAAATCAACAGAAAGCCCCGAGCCGCAGGAGAAGGCTCTCGTGAGGCGGGACGATTCCGTCTTCAGCCGCCTAGAGAGCGATCCCACGTGGCGACCCGGGCACTCGGGCCCCAGCCGGGAGACATCGGAGTCCGAATCCTTTACCAGGAGTTCGGCATATCCGACTCCCAGGAGACAAGCCGGTCAGCGAGCCCCCGCTCGCCCAAGAAATGAACCCACTGGCAGGGAGCTCATCGTACACCATGGAGCCAGGGGATCTGTCCACGATCGCCTCGGCTCGCGCTCCGGGAGCCAATCAACGAGCAGTCAGGCGACGGCAATGGCCGCCATGCAGCGCCAGCTCGACGATATGAAGGCGCTCCTGGAAACTGGGGCAAGCGCCAGGAGATCGATCGCTGGGCTAAATGAACCACTCGCGGTTCAGATCGAGCTCGCACAAGTTCAACCAAAGATCGCTCCCCCACAAACGCCTCTATATGAGGGGAGGTCAGATTCGGAGACCCATTTGAGCAAATTCCGGATCTACATGACCGGATGCGGAGCATCAGATGCGACGAAATGTTGAATGTTCCCGTTAACTCTGGGCGACCTCGCCCACAGGCGGTGCATCTCACTACCATCTCGCTCAATCAATTGCTTTGAGAAGCTGGCGAATGACTTCACGTCGTACTTCGCCGCCAAAGTCGCTCGCCCGTAAGGTCCCCACCGCATGATGAAAATCAGGCAGGGGAAGGACGAATCAGATGAGGATTACATCGACCGGGTAGACGAGATAGTCCTCACCGGCGAGCCCATCAGCGACGAGCTCGCCCTCTACTCAGTCCTGGGGGGATTCTGCGGCCACTCACCCATGTTCAGGCACCTCACAAACGATATCCCCCCGACCTACACGGTCTTCTACGTCAGAGCAGCCGATTTCCTGGCCAGGCAGAGGATGTTCTCCCTCCGCTCAGGCGAGGAACCCTCCGGAGAAGGGAAGACGCCTTCCCATGTCCAGAAGAAGGCGGTCTCCAAGCCCAGAAAGGCGGTCGCAAAGCCACCTGGTGAGTTCAAAGCCTTCGAGGATGTGGAGGTCCACCTTCTCCACAACCTCAACTTATCTCCAGCCCACATCTTCAACGCAATTAAGGGGCGCGAATGTCTTTCCAAACCAAAGCCGATAAGGGACCACGGTCATCTAGACCGTAGCAAATTCTGTGCCTACCACAAGAGTCCCGGTCACAACACCAGCCAATGCCGCGACCTCCTCAGACAACTCTGGCGACTGTTTGAGGAAGGTAAATTGGACAACTTGGTCACCAAGCCAGAACCGAGGACAGAGAGGACCGGAGGGCGCGAGCGCCGACAAAAGGAAAGGACCCCTCCCAATCCGGTCGCCAGGATCGAGCATGAACCAGAATACTCTGATGGATCAATCCCTCCGATCAACCCTGGCGGTCGGATTAATATGCTTCAAGCAGGAGGTGGAAACCTCGGGGGCCTTTCCCCGGTTTCCACCATGTAAAACAGGAAGCGAAAGGTCGAACTAAGGGCGTTCGTCGGGGTCTATGTCGTGGTACCTCCAGAGCCGACCATCTCTAAAGACGCGCTCATCACCTTCTCCAACAAGGACAGGGAGGGAGTACAATGCCTCAAACAGGATGCATTGGTGATCTCTGCTTGTATCCTTGGAAAGATGGTCGATCGCGTATTGGTCGACAATGGGAGCTTCTGCAATATAATATTCAAATCCGCCCTAGACCAGCTCGGCAACTTGACCAAGTTCATCAAGCCATTCAGCACCGTGCTCCAAGGGATCGGCGACAGCGTAGTCCAAGCCTACGGAAGGATCAAGCTCTCTGTCGAGCTAATATGCTTTTACGATCCCAAGGTTAGGATTACTAGGAACCTAAATTTTGTAATCATAGATAGGCCCGGCATCTATAATGGGTTCCTAGGTCGCCCCTTTCTAGAAACCTTTGAGGCGGTCGCCTCGTCTTTCTTTTACTGTATCAAATTCCCCACTACCGATGGGACGATCGGTACTGTAAAAGGAGATCAGCTAATGGCAAACAAATGTTTAAATTACTCCTATGTCGTTACTTCTTTCGATACTTCCCATACTATGTGTAACATTGAGACGATCGACGATCAACCCATGAAGATCGACGAACCAAGCACATCGTACCGACCCGACTCAAGGGACGCCATCTCACATCGATTAACGGACGACATCGAGCCAAGGATAGGTTTCGAGCCAAGTCTCGACATCGATCCTAGGATCGAGTCCGGAAATCGTTCCAAACAAGAGGCGACCGTCCCCGTCGAAGAGTTGGAAAGTATAACAATAGATCCGGCTCGCCCGGAGCGGGAAGTACAGATCGGCGCAAGCATCGATCGCGAATTAAAAGAGGACCTAATCAATTTACTACGTAAGAACATCGGAGTCTTTGCTCATCAAGATATGGTCGGCATAAGTCCTGAACACGCTTGCCACTATCTAAAGATCGACCCGGCAAGGAAGCTTGTTCACCAGAAACGTAGGAAATTCGGTCCTCAGAAGTACGCAGCGCTCGACGTAGAAGTCAAAAAGCTACTCAACAACAAACTAATCGGAGTAGCTACAGACGATCCTCAGTGGGTCGCCAATGCGGTGCTCGTCAAAAATCCAACTGGTTCCTGGAGGTTATGCATCGACTTCACCGACCTCAACGCGGCATGTCCAAAAGATCACTTTCCGATACCTCATATTGATCACTTGGTCGATAGTACAGCAGGTTGCGAAATGATGTCATTTATGGATGCCTTCGCCGAATATCATCACATCCCAATGGCATAGAAAGACATAAAACACACATCTTTCCACACGGAAAAAGACATATACTTTTGGGTCCGAATGCCGTTCGGCTTGAAAAACGCAGGGGCGACCTACCAACGACTAGTCAACAGAATGTTCGCCAATCAGATCGGCAAAACCATGGAGGTCTACATTGACAACATCGTGGTCAAAAGCCTCAAGAAGAAAGACCATCTCAATGATCTCGCCAAGACGTTCGCCATCCTCGAGAAGTTCAATATGAAACTGAACCCCAAGAAATGCAATTTCGGGGTGGGCTCCGGAAAATTCCTGGGGCACATCGTGAGCCAAAGGGGGATCGAGGAGAACCCCACCAAGATTCAGGCAATCCTTGACATGCAAGAGCCGCGTAACGTCAAGCAGGTGCAACGCCTCAAAGGTTGTCTAGCCGCCCTCAACCGTTTCATATCCCGGCTTGGCGATAAAAGTAAGCCATTCTTCGCGACCATAAAGAACAAGAAGTTCGCATGGACGAAAGAGAGTCAGGTAGCGTTCGCCAAAATAAAGGAATATCTATCTAATTCCCAGATCCTGGCAAAGCTGATCCCCGGTGAGAAACTATTCCTTTACCTGGCAGCCTCGGAGGTCGCACTGAGTGCCGTTTTGGTACGAGCGGAGGGACAAGTCCACTTTCCCATCTACTATGTTAGTCGATCACTCCATGACGCTGAAACACGTTATACACCATTGGAGAAGATCGCCTATGCCCTTGTCATGAGTGTTCGTAAGCTAAGGGCTCATTTCTTCGAACATCAAGTGGAAGTCCTGACAACTCTACCTCTAAGGCAAGTTCTACACCGACCAGACACCAACGGGCGACTTCTCAAGTGGTCACTGGAGATCGCCCAATACGGTATCACGTATGCCCCCCGCACAGCGATCAAAGGCCAAGCTCTGGCAGAATTCATGGTGGAATTAAGATTTCCTCACAGTCCAACCTAGATCGGCCGACTTGCCTGGAAGCTATATGTGGATGGTTCGGCGACCAACTTGCGAGCAGGGACAGGGATTGTCCTCATCAGTCCCGATGGGCAAAGTTTCACAAACGCTGTGCGTTTCGATTTTCGTGCGACCAACAATGAAGCCGAATACGAAGCCTTGGTAGGCGGGCTCGATCTAGCCCTCGCTCTGGATGTTCGTCGCCTCCATATCTTCATAGACTCCCTCTTGGTCGTGAACCAAGTCAAGGGAGAATATGAGGCGCGCGGCGAATAGATGATCAAATACCAATAGCTGGTCGCCGAAATGTGCACAAAATTTGAGGAAGTGCTAATCGAACACGTACCGAGAGAGCACAACTCCCAGGCCGATGCCCTATCCAAGCTAGCGTCATCAGATGGGGCAGCCGATTTCTCTAATATCCAAATTACAAAATCAGCAAGGCGAGCGATCGACAGAAACCTGGTTACCACAGTCGCCGTTGTCGAGGAGAACTGGATGACTCCGTTCATCAAATACTTAAAGGACAGAACGGTTCCCGACGACCGTGTTAAAGCTCGCCAACTCCAGCTCCGTGCAACCAGATATACCCTATTGGACGACCGGCTTTACAAGCGAGTTTTCAGCCTTCCCCTTCTCAAGTGTATTACACCGGAGGAAGGTCGGCTCGTCTTACCCGAAATATGTGATGGGATCTGCGGAAACTATGCTGGCGAACGAGCTCTCATCCATAAAACGACCAGGCAAGGTTTTTTCTGGCCATCACTTCAGAAGGATGCGATCGCCTATGCCATATCGTGTCACAGGTGTCAAGTAATGGGACCAAACATTAAACTCTCCCCCGATCATCTCACCTCAATGTACAGCCCATGGCCATTCGCGCAATGGGGCGTCGACCTTATAGGTCCCTTACCGACGGCTCCAGGAGGCTGTAAGTTCGCCATCGTAGGGGTCGACTATTTCACCAAATGGGCCGAGGCCGAACCGCTCAACAAGAACGGCCAAGAACAAGTGATAAAGTTTATCTGGAGAAACATCATATGCCGATTCGGTCTGCCCCAGGCCATCATCTCCGACAACGGAAAGCAGTTCGATGGCTTAGAAGTCATGCAATTCTGTGAGAAGTGGGGAATCAAAAGATTGTTCTCGGCTCCCTATCACCCTCAGACGAACGGGCAGGTAGAGGCTGTGAACAAGATCCTCAAACACACAATTAAAGCGCGACTCGAATCCAGGCTGGGACGATGGGCAAGCGAGCTCCCAGACGTTTTGTGGTCTTATCGAACGACGACCCGTAATTCAACCGGCGAAACCCCATTCGCCCTCGCCTTCGGAACAGAAGCAGTGATTCCCTCGGAAATCGCCATCCCCAGCCATCGAACCGAACAAGAGATGACGACCGACAACGATGTGGCCCGACGGATCGACCTCGACATGCTCGAAGAACGACGACTGACCTCAGAAATGAAGAACACAATCCACAAAAGGTGATCCGAGAAGTTCTTCAATTCAAAGGTCAAGGAAAGAAGGTTTCAGGTGGGCGATCTCGTCCTCAAAAAGATCCAGACCCACACAGGTGTCTGTTGTGCGGCGGTTAATACGCCTCGATAGGCGATCGTCACCACGATCAGAAAAGCCAACCATGAAAGACATACTCCGGACAAACGCCTAGAGTTCGGCATAATGCGGCGATCGTCTTTTGGTAAACAGCGATCGTCTTTTGATGTCTGGCGATCGTCTTTAATGAGCGGACCAGAGGCGATCCTCTCATGCCACGTGGGGATCTAGCATCCGTCAAAGTCGTCGAAGACCGAATCTTGGACGATGGCCCACCCGCGGATCTTCAAAGGACACCGACAGATAAGATCATTGACCCCAGCCTGTCACCTACCACACCTACCGACAAGGCCGCCGAAAGGTACGAAGTGGGCCCTCCTCGGACAAATGACTGCAACGCGCGTCTTGGCTTCCCATTGGTTCACCCACCGCCTCCAACCGCAACCTCGGACCTCAAGGGAACAGGCCCACGTGACGGGACGATCGGCCGTTTTATTTTAATATAGAAAACGGCGATCGCCCGCGATCGCCTGAGGGATCCCAACTACCTTGTCCCCTATAAATAGAGGACTCACTGCTGCGGCCAGAGAGAGGCGAATTCTACTACGAATTAAGTGCAAAATACACACCAAAGAGAGAATCAAAGGCTCTTTTGGCAACCACTAACACATTCATAGTGATATTTATACACATTCATCATATATCCCAAGCAAGAACTCACAGATTTATCTATCTGGTTCTTCCGGCAATCTACGCGCTCTAAAGCCTAGATAACTAGAAGTATTTACACTCTTTGTATTAGATTCTAACATTAATATTTGTACTCGACAGTATATTTATTAATAACATCTCGCGAGAGCATTCAAGCCCGGGACTAACAACCCCGGCAAATCTTGTGTTATCTATTTTCTCACGGAAGTGTTCTCGCATTTTGTTTGTTACTCGATCGTTCCAGCAATACTATCTCCAGATAATATTTTGGGTAACAACAATTGGCGCTAGAGGAAGGGGATCTAAACCTTCATTTTTATTCGTACCGTCTCGAAGAACACTCACTGTTCTCCGGACATATACTTGAAGAAACACTCACTGTTCTTCAATAGAAAAACCTTCAGAAAATGACATCTGCAACGACCTCCAAGAGAGCCACCCTAAGATCTGCCGGAAATCTCATTCCGGCCCAGACCGAATCCCAGCCCACGGCGGAAGGCGACCGCGGCAACGCTAGGCTCTCACTCCCGCCCCCGAGGGACGGTTCTAGCCTCTCACTCGATCAGTTCCAGACATCGGAACAGATTGAGGAGGCTATAGCCATCCTCAGGGAACGGCAGAGGGCCCGCGATTCGCCCACCATCACCCCGTCAGCTAACCGCCGGGCAAGCAAACGGAAGCTCAAGGGGATCTATGTTGAGAAATCGACAGAAAGCCCCGAGCCGCAGGGGAAGGCTCTCGTAAGGCGGGACAATTCCATCTTCAGTCGCCTGGGGAGCGATCCCTCATGGCGACCCGGGAACTCAGGCCCCAACTAGGTGACATCGGAATCCGAATCCTTTACCAGGAGTTCGGCATATCCGACTCCCAGGAGACAGGCCGGTCAGTGAGCCCCTGCTCGCCCAAGAAAGGAACCCACTGGCAGGGAGCTCGTCATTCACCACGGGGCTAAGGGATCGGTACACGATCGCCTTGGTTCACGCTCTGAGAGCCAGTCGGCAAGCAGTCAGGCGACGGCGATCGCCGCCATGCAACGCCAGCTGGACGAGGTGAATGCGCTCCTGGAAAATGGGGCAGGCGCCAGGAGACCGATCGTTGGGTCAGGCGAACCACTCGCGACTCAGATCGAGCTCTCCCCAGTCCAACCAACGATCAATCCCCCACAAACACCTCTATATGAGGGGAGATCGGATCCGGAAACCCACTTAAGCAAATTCCGGATCTACATGACCGGATGCGGAGCTTCAGATGCGACGAAATGTCGTATGTTCCCGTTAACTCTGGGCGATCTCGCCCACAGATGGTACACCTCACTACCATCTCGCTCAATCAATTGCTTTGAGAAGCTAACGAACGACTTCATGTCGTACTTCGCCGCCAAAGTCGCTCGCCCGGAAGGTCCCCACCGCATGATGAAAATCAGGCAGGGGAAGGATGAATCGGATGAGGATTACATCGACCGGGTAGACGAGATAGTCCTCACCGGTGAGCCCGTCAGTGACGAGATCGCACTCAACTCAGTTATGAGCGGATTCCACGGACGTTCGCCCATGTTCAGACACCTCACAAAAGATATCCCCCCGACCTACTCGATCTTCCGCGACAAAGCCGCCGGCTTCCTGGCCAGACAGAGGATGCTCTCACTCCGCTTAGAAGAGGGACCATCCGAAGAAGGAAAAGCACCTTCCCATGTCCAGAAGAAGGCGGTCGCCAATCCCAGAAAGGCGATCGCCAAGCCGCCTGGCGAGTTCAAAGCCTTCGAGGATGTAGAAGTCCACCTTCTCCACAACCTCAACTTATCTCCGGCCCACATCTTCAACGCGATCAAGGGTCGCGAGTAGGGGTGGGATTTTTAACCGAGGAACCGATTTTTTTTAAAAACCGAACCGAAAAAACCGGTTCCGGTTCCGGGTTTTATAACAAAAAGCGGGTCCGGTTCTTAATTCGGGTCTATTTAAATAAATCGGTTCCGGGTTTTGGGTCTTCAATTTCAGAACACACATTACCCGGTTAAGAACCGGATTTTAAATATATATATAATATAATAATTATAATTATATTTAATAATATAAAAAATAAAGGCAGCTTTAACCTAGTTTGAGAAAGAAACGCCGCCCACCCTCGTCATTCTTCTTCCACTCCAGACTCCAGAGAAACAACAAAAAGGGTTCTTCAGTTCTTCTACCTTTCTTCCAGTAACGGATCGACTTCTTCTACGTTTCTTCTTCACCGAAACTCCTGCTATCACAAGGTAAATTTTCCTGTTTCTTTGAGAACGAATCATTTCCAGTTATCCCTATCTGACAAATCACTGCTGAACGTTTGTAATCTGACATCGACTTTGCACTGTCTCCTCCATTTTGTGATTCTTCATTATTTTTCTGGTGTTCTTCTGTTACACAAAAGAAATTAATTGTTCTTCTGACAAAACTAACTATTTTTGTCTGGTGTCTTTTTTTTTAAAGAAAGGCATAAAAGGCGTAAGCCTAATGTCGTCCAACGCAAAAGGCATGAGCATCAGACAAGAGCATAAGCTTTAGCTGTAAAGGCCTGTGCTTTGTTGGTGAAAAGCACTTTGTAAAGAGCCTCAGTGCGTTTATGTTCTAGGCGTCTAGAAGCGAGCCTTGATGCAACGAGGCATAAGCTTTTTTAATAATTGCTATAAACTGAGCATCTTGGGCGTTTGGTTTCTATTGATTTTTGGAAAAATTCAGGAAGGCATTTGTAATACCTAAATCTAATATAGACGTGATAGTATCACATTAAAAATAGAAAGTAAACTGCTTGTTTCTGAACATCAACAGGGTGAAAGTTTTACAGTAACACATGGTTACCTGAAGATCATCAACTAGACACTGATGAATATATCCAGACTTAATTGTTTTCTGGAAATGTTGAATGTTGCTTAAATGTTGAATGTTGTTCAATGTTGATGATGCCAAAGCATTTTATTTAAATTGTTTATGTCATGCAGATTCCGATTTTCGATGGCTTCTATTTCTGATGATACTAAGAGCATAAGTAGCGGCGATACGAAGAATGAAATACGTGATGGTGCTACAAATACAACTCAACTACCAAAGAAGAATTCAAGAAAGAGGAAATCGAAAGATAAATCGAGAGCGAATAAGTCTTGGGTGTGGGACCATTTCAATGCACAACAGATACCTTTGATCAATAATCAAGATGGAAAAGAGATTCAGGTTGGGCATACTACAAAAGCTCAATGTAAGTATTGCTTCACCACACTTAATGCTGAATCAAGGAACGGCACGAGTACACTACAAAAACACTTAGAAATTCATTGTTCGCAATATCCTGGTAGTGCTAAGAACTCGATTAAGGGCCAAAGACACTTTGCTACAGATGTTAAAGGTGTGGATGCTTTGGTTACTCATTGGACCCAAGACAATTGCACTAAAGCGGCGGTTGAAATGATTGTTATTGATGAAATGCCATTTAGTGCAATTGAGAAGCCGGTTTTAGGAGATTTTGTAAGATTGTGGTGCCTAAATGGAATGTCCCTTGTAGGAAAACGGTGGTTAAGATATTTTTGGGTATGTACGGTGAGATGAAGGAAAGTTTGAGAAATGAGCTTAGAGATCGTTGTGTAAGTTTAACAACCGACACGTGGACTTCAATACAAAACATAAATTACATGGTATTGACCGCCCACTTTATTGACGATAAATGGATTATGCATAAGAAAGTTCTTAACTTTTGTGTAATTCCAAATCACCAAGGCTTAACAATTGGAAAAATTTTAGAAAAATGTTTGCAAGAATGGACAATTAAAAAGCTTTTAACTATCTCCGTAGACAATGCCGCTTCTAACAAAGTGGCATTAGACTACATAAAGAGAAAGTTAAACAATGGTGATAAAGAGATTTTGTTGGGTGGGAAATATCTCCATGTTAGGTGTTTAGCTCATGTTGTCAATCTTATTGTTAAATCGGGTTTGAAATGTGTGGAGAAGTCCGTTGCATCAATTAGGAATGCTATAAAATATGTTAGGAGTTCCCCGAGTAGACTTGAGACTTTTAAAGAGTGTGTTAAAAAAGAGTCATTAGAGAGTAAGAAGGTGTGTTTTGGATGTTCCCACTAGGTGGAATTCGACTTACCTAATGCTTGAGACGGCACTTGAGCTTAGGCAAGCATTTGATAGGTTGTTAGAGGAGGAGGATTTGAAGTATACGGGTATTTTGATGAAGAAGATGGAGAAGGTGAAGAAGATGAGTTGGACTTGGATATTGGGGGAAATGGTAAGAAAAGGGTGGGACCTCCAAATGAAGATGATTGGGGTAGGGCTTTAGAGTTGGTGAAGTTTTTGCGCGTTTTTTATGAAACAACTATGAATATTAGTTCATCAAACAAGCCAAGTGCCAACAAATCATTCATTGAGGTTGTTGGAATCAAATATGAGATCGATAATGTTTGCAACCACCCTTATGCGAAGGATAATATTGGTGTCGGAAAAGTTATTTTTGATATGTCGATTCACATGAAGAGCAAATATAGAAAATATTTTGATAAGCTAGAAGATATCAATCAACTCTTACTCGTTGCTTTGATGTTAGACCCTAGAAGGAAGCTAAGATTTTTCATGCTACTTCTTCAAAAAATGATGGGGTTTGATATTGATTTGTCGTAGAAAAATTGTGATGAATTGAAAGAGTTTATTGTCACACTCACCGACATTTACGCTTCAACAAGTGGTACTCCAAATCAAAGGTCTAACTTGGAGAAAGAAGTAATTCAAAATGCATCTAGCAGTACAATATATTATTTATATTCTTTAGTAATGTTTTTATTGTTGTTTTTATTATTTACTATTTAGTTTAGACTGCTTTTATTGTTGCTTATTTTATTTCGTTTTTTAAAGCATTTTGTGTGTATATTATTGATTGATTTGGTAGCGTTTAGGACTGTTTTAATGCGCATTTACATGGCTGATTTTAGAGTGATTATGATTGGTTGTATCTGCATCATACTGAAGTTGATTGTTTGAGTTTGAACTAGATAGTGTTGGTAACTTTATCATACTGGCATCAGGTTTTATCAGGTAACTTAATTTGAGTTTGAAAATTTTTGATATGCATACTGGCATCAGGTTTTATCAGAAAAATAAAAGCCATCAGCTTCTAATTCAATGAAAATGATATGCATATTATTTTCAGCTTCTAATTCAATGAAAATAAAAGCCATCAGAAAAATGATATCAGAAAATAAAATTAAAAGCCATCAGGTTATATCAGAAAAATGATATGCTTCTAATTCAATGAAAATAAAAGCCATCAGCTTCTAATATGTTACATCAGCTTCTAATTCAATGAAAATGATATGCATACTGGCATCAGGTTTTATCAGGAAAATGATTTCCCAACTGACTTGAGTTTGAAAATGATTTCTCATGTGACTTGTGAAGGCTAATTTTTTAGTATGCATATATTTGATTAATTTAAAGTGTTTAACATTGTTTTGATATGTTTTTTAGTGCGAACAAGAGACGTATACCAAATAGAAAGGCATCACTCTTTGAAGAGTGGGAGAAGGATCTTCAAGGAGGAAATCAAGTTGTTGTTACTCATGAAGTGGAAAGGTATATTCTAGATCCTATTGAAGAACAAAATGAAGAATTTGATATTTTGGCATGGTGGAAACTAGTGGGTCCTAAGTACCCAAATTTACAAAATTTGGCTAAAGATATATTAGCAATTCAAGTCAGCACTGTTGCATCCGAGTCAAGTTTTAGCACGGGAAAAAGAGTAATTGATCCTCATAGGAGCTCTTTGACTCCTAGATCGGTTGAGGCATTGATTTGCCTACAAAGTTGGTTGAGGTCGGATGTCGTTACAAACTTGGAATATGCTCCTACACCTGAGGAAATGGAATGGTTTGAGAAAACGGAACAAGGTACATCATTATTTTCATACTTGTTTTAATTAATTTAAAACTCATCGTCGCACCTTCATTTTATACTCTAAATATCTCGTTGGTTTATTGATTATTTGATTAATTATTGTAGAGTTTGAGCAAGAAGAAAAGGAACTCATGGAGAAGAAAAGTAAGGTCACAAAGACAAGCAAAGGGAATAGAGATTCTGAGTTGTTTTATGTTTAATTTATTATTGTTGTTAGTACTTAGTATGCAAGGTTGTAGTAATTTAATATGCGAGGACTGTTTATGCAAATATTTAGACATTTGGATTGTTGGACATTTGGATTTGGACGTTTAAATCTTATTTTGTGACTTGACTTTGGACATTATTGTTATTGTTTTTGGACATTATTAAATCTGAATCTAATATTATTAATGTTAAAATTTTGATTTTTTTTGTGTATACCATTGTTATTTATGTAATAAAAAATTCATTAAACATATGTTCAAATTATTGAATATATTTTCGGTTCTAGTTGCTTATTCGGTTATTATTGAGAATTCGGGTTTTAACAGAATTCGGGTTTTAGCAGAATTCCGGTTTTTTTAGTCAATCATTTTGAATATCAAAACGTTTTTTTGTCTTGAAAGATTACAACTCGTAATCTACTGTGTTAATGTATGATTACTTAAATTATTTGATAGAAATCTCAAGTTAGATAAACTTGATTGAAAAATAAGTCGCATTTAACTAGTCTACGAACAGCTCATAATTTCGATTGTAAACTTAGAATACATTGTAAGATTGTGCTCGCGCGCCAATCATAAGCTTAAGTTGTAAATCAGATCGAACGTGCTCGCGAAAGCGCTCATCATTGTAGACTAAGTCACTAAGTCGACCTTTTGACGAAAGACCAAGAAATCTGCCAGAAGTCATCAAAGAAGAACGCTTCATGAAGAAGGTTTTGGCATCATCAAGAAGACTTGAAGAGTTAAGAAAGTTAGTCTTGGCAAATTGTCAAAAGGGGGAAATTGTTGGGAAAAACAAATACCCTGCATCGAAACAGCCGGGATACCCGATCCCTGTATCGAATGATATTTGATAAAGAGGTTTTGACATATATGCCAATCCGAATACAAGAAAGGAAACAGATTGAGGCGTTAAGGCTTTATCCTGTATCGAAGACCTGCCTCGAATCAGCATTTAAGTGAAGCTCTTCAGTACAGCAAGAAGACTTGTAAAAAGACCAAGTATGGAAACTGTCTCGATATTCAAAATACAGTTATCTTCCATACAGCTCACAACAGGACAAAGAAGGAACACAAGTCAAGTCCCGTTGAATAAAGAAGTATTTAAATACTCAAGGATATAGTATTTAAATACCGCGCCTTCGTATCTTCGAATCCCGCGAAATCCGGATCGTGTCATAATCCCGTTGGAACGGAATCTCATTCAAACGGATACATCTCAACGGATACATTCTTCAGAGACTATATATATCTTATGAAGACATTAAAGATCAGTTACCCAAGTAACCTAACACTCAAGCTATCAAAAGTTATCATCAGAGCAAACATATCTCCAAAGCTTACTGCATTCAAGAACGAAAGAGATATACAGTGCTCAACATCAAGAACAGCCATCATCAGCTCAAGAACTTCATATTCAAAGCTGCTGTTCTTACCTGGTTACCTACCTTTTACCTCTGTGTAAAAACTGAGCTCTGTGTGAACTCAACAAGCTATTCTGACCTGTGTGGGACGAATAAGGACGAAGCTTTGGAACTGTGTGTGAAGAAGCTAGTCAAGAAGGAAGCTTTAACCAATCTGTGTGAACGGTTGAAAGCGATATTATTTGTATCAATCTGTGTGAACGATACAAGGATAGGTTTGTTTATAATTACGTAGTTGTGTACGCAGTAATTATAAATAAACTTTTTACTCCTGTGTGGAGGACCAGTAGACGTAGAGGGGTTTACCTCAAACCACTTTAATTACTGTGTTATTTACCTTCAGCTTTTACTGTTTTAAATTACTGTGATATATTAAGTATACACTATACACTTAGTTGCTGTATCCACGGCAACCTACTGTATCCAAGACTTCCGCTACGCACTCAGATTTAGATTCCATACAGTTTGTTGTTTAAACTATTTTCCAAACTGTATCCAGTATACTTATGTGGCCAACAAGTGGTATCGGAGCGGTTGATTCTAAAAAGAATCAGTCGTATTTATTTTTAACCGAATCAGATTCAAATCACTTATTTTCAAAACAGTCTCTTTCATTCCTATATTATCAGTATGAATACTTCTATGATTAACAAAGTCCCTATGTTCTCTATTAACGAATTTGACGACTGGAGAATTAGAATGGAAGCTCATCTTGCAGCAATGCACGAAGAGATGATTTTTGTTATACAGGATGGTCCTATCAAGATCATGAAGGTCAATTCGGCCGCAAGGATTGAGGGCCAAGCCCATGCTGAAATGCTCGAGAAGGAACGCGAGCAATGGACAACAGATGAAAGGAAGCGAGCCAATCTCGACAACGTGGCTAAGAACGCGTTATTTGTCACTCTTGACAAAGGCACGTTCTCAAAGGTAAAGAGCCGCAAAATGCCCAAAGAAATCAGGATAAACTCAAGTTAATTTGTGAGGGAACCGAGCTCTCAAAAGAAAACAAGATTTCAAAACTTACTCAAGAATTTGAATCTTTTGAAATGAAACCAACTAAACACTTGAGGAACTTGACCTCGATTTACCGGTATTGTTGGTGAACTTGAAGCGTTGGGCAAAATTTACACCCCAAAGGAGAAGAATTTAAAAATTTTCGTATCTCTCCCACTGATGGGACATTAAGACCACAGCTATGCGTGTATCCTGTAATCTTAATGAAATATCCACTTTTGATCTCTTCTCTGACCTCAAAGCTTTTGAGTATGACATTGACAGAAGAGAGAAAGCTGAAGAATCCCTTCAAAGGTCACAGCTCTCGCTGCTGTATCGAACCGTCGACACAGCATGCCTAGCTCGTCGAAGCCCGGTCACAAGAATTCTGACAGTGACGACGACATCCTATCCCAAGATGAAATGGCGCTTCTAATGCATAAATTCAAAAAGTTCATCAAACAGTCTGGAAAGACTCCCTACAGGCCCAAACCTGTCAACAAGGTAAGTACCGAAACATCATCTGGTGATGCTAACATGTGCTATAACTGCAGGAAACCAGGCCATTATGCAAACAAATGTCCTCATCCCAAAGTTTAAAGATTGCCTGAGGCCGAGCAACAAGAGAGAGATGAAAGAAGACGTGCTTGGAAAGACAAGCTCAAGGCCCTGATTGGAGAATCAGAAGCCTCCCCCACACCATCTAAATCAGCAGAATGTCTTCAGGTGGTCACTGAAATTGATTCATCTGACGATGAGTTCGATGATAAAGCATACATGTGCCTTATGGCCAAAGATGTTCCAGAAGGTGAAGACAGCGACGATGAGGTAAGTTCAACCTCTGCTATTCCATCTAATGCATCTCATACTTTCGAAAATATGATGAATGAATTTAAAAACATTCAAAAGGCCCATGAGACTCTAAAAACTGAGAATATACAGCTTCAATTAACAAATTTAGAGCTGAAAGATGAAAATGACTTGCTGAAAATAAATTATGAAAATATGTCTCTTGATTGTGAAACCAGCAAGGTCGATTTTGAAAAACTCATGAAGAGCAATCATCAACTTGCTCATGAACTAAATGAGGTTAAAACCCACAATGAGAGCAAGACAAATGATTTGGTTCTACTACAAACCAAAATCACAACTCTCGAAAAGCGAGAAAATGAACTTGAGACCATTCTGAAGTCTTTTGAAAAATCGTCCAAAAGAATGGAAGAAATTATGAGCACTGGGCAACTTGCTCATGATAAAAGTGGCTTAGGATACAGCTCATGTTCAAATAAAGGGAAAACTAGTACAGTGTTCGTCAAGAGTGTGGAACACATTCCAGAATCGGAAGATACTCCTAGTCCCATAAAGGAACTGTCGTACCGAGAAAACCGAAGGCTGCAATTCCGCCCCCGCAACTCTACTATTCGAGACAGTGGAACCAACAGCCACTCAGAAGGCGTAATCAACAGCATGCTCCACAAGCATATCATCAAAGCCGACAGTCATTCAGAAAGAAGGCGGTATCCAACCACCAAAGGCCCGCACGGCAGTACTCTCAGTACAGCGCGACTAGGTATTGGATACAGGAGCCTCGTTATCCCTCAAGACAGCAGATGCCAGTTCAGTATCAACAACAGCATTGGGAATCCAACTGGAGACCCAGAAGACAAGCTGTTAGGCCTAAGAAAATGGCTCCACCTCCTAGACGGCACTCGTACTGGAATAATAATAATAACCCTGAATTTTACATGCATAGTAATTATCATGATTATGACAACTACGGGTATGCCCCCCGTAGATATCGCAACACTATACCGAGTACATCCTACAGTAAACCAATTGCTGTCAGGAAAGTTTGGGTACCTAAAGGAACTAACATATATGGACCCAAAAATCAAAGGGGACCTAAATCTACCTAATTTCTTTGTTACAGGACACTCTAGAGGAGGATACCTGGTACTTTGATAGTGGATGCTCTCGTCACATGACCGTAGATAGGAGCAAGCTATCTGATTTTGTAGAAGGTCGCGGTCCAAAAGTTCGCTTCGGTGATAAGTCTAAAGGAAGAACAAGAGGGAAAGGAAACCTACTTGTCGGGAAATTCAAGGTCACCGATGTTGCATATGTTGAAGGCTTACAGTATAATCTACTTAGTATTAGCCAGTTCTGTGATAAACAGTTCTCGGTGAAGTTCTATATAGATCGCTGTAGAGTCAAGAACACCCAAACCAAGGAAGTTGTGCTTACAGGAAGCAGATCAGGTAATATGTACATTCTTGTTGAAGCCTATGAGCTCCTCAATTCCATGTTTTGTTGCCAAAGGCACTGCAGATCTTAGCTGGCTATGGCATAAGAGGATGTCTCACGTCAACTTCAAGACGATCAACAAGCTTTCAAGACAGGGTATGGATAGAGGTTTGCCAGATGTGTCATTCAAGAAGGACAGCGTCTGCGGACCATGCCAGAAAGGCAAGCAAATCAAGTCAACCCTGAAAAGCAAATCCTACCTTTTAACCCAAAGAGTGTTGGAAATGCTACACATGGATATCTACGGTCCTGTAGACCCAGTAAGTTTGGGAGGTAAGAAATATTGCATGGTTGTTGTTGATGATTATTCCAGGTATGCTTGGACGATCTTTCTTAGCAAGAAGAAGGAAACAACATCAAGGTTGCCCGAGCTCCTGAGAAAGTTGCAAAATGAAAAAGCGTCGAGTATCGTGTGCATTCGTTCCGAAAATGATCTTGAATTTACTAACCGCTTTATAGAGCAATCTTGTTCGAGAATGGAATACGGCCACGAATACTCATTTGCCGTACACCTCAACAAAATGGTGTTGCAGCGAAAGAATAGGGCGTTGAAAGAAGCAACAAGGACAATGATTTCCGCAAGCAAATTGCCACAAAGCGTTTACGGGTGAAGCAACCAATACAATGACGTGCTACACTCAAAACATTGTATCGTCAACAAGCACCACAACAAAACAAAGATATGAGGTATGGAATAACAAAACTCCATTAGTTTCGTATTTTCACATTTTGGATGCAGTGTTATGTATTGAACAATGGGAAGGACCAACTTAGAACCTTTGATGAAAAATCGATGAAGGAATATTCGTAGGATACTCCTCCGTCAGCAAAGCTTTAATCTTTGATAAAAGGAAGTCGACGATCGAGGAATCGATTCATGTAGTGTTCGACGAACCACACCATGACCCTACAGAGTAGATGATATCACTCAGACATTCACCATCTATCTATCTTGGATCCACCTACACCCATAGAACCCGCCGTTGATTTAGAAATCAACCCCGCACTGTAAGAATCGATGTGGATGAAGCCGACGTTGTACAAGTGAAGCCGTATCCACAGAAACTTTCGATACAAGACGGATCCTGAACTAGAACCCGACCGAAGATGGTTGAGAGATCACCCGCAAGAGCTGATCATTGGAAACATTAATGCCGGTGTTTCTACTCGTAGGAGAATACAGAGTACACAAGGAAATGTACTTTGTGCACAAGAAGAATCTAATGTCAAGTTTCACAGTTTCTGAATGGAAATCTCAATCCGAACTTAGAAGACTTAATATGTGCACTATCGCCGTATTCTTAGCCCATCCGAACTGTTTCGACCATAGACGCTCTTAACAATTCTCATTGGATAACATCTATGGAAGAAGAGCTTAACGGTTTCGAAAGAAACAATGTATGGTATCTTGTACCTGCACCAGACACACCAATCGGTTATAGGAACCAAATGGGTATTTCAAACAAAAAGGATCGAAATGGACTTATCATAAGGAACAAATCGGTGGTAGCACAAGGCTATTGTCAGAAGAAGGAATCGACTATGATGAAACCTTCGCCCCTGTAGCGAGACTAGAAGCCATTAGGATATTTTTAGCCTTTGCCCATAAGAGTTTTATCGTATACCAAATGGACGTCAAGAGTGCTTTCTGAATGGAGATCTTGCGGAAGAAGTTTATGTTGAACAACCACCGTGGTTTGCCAACACAGACGGTATCGATCTAGTTTACGGGATAAGGAAAGCGGCATGCAGGACTCAAACAAGCCCCTAGAGCACAGTACGAAACCCGTCCCGAGATCTAACCAACAACGGATTTGAGAAGGGTGTCATGGACAAAACCTTGTTCAAGATACAGGAAGGTGATGACCTTCTAATGGTACAAATCTATGTCGATGATATTATTTTTGGTTCAACTAACCTTGCTCTATGTCAAAGGTTCTCTCATCTCATGCAAAGTAAATTTGAAATGAGTATGATGGGGGAACTTAGTTATTTCCTAGGTTTGCAGGTAAAGCAGTTGCCTACAGGTATATTCATCAACCAGGAGAAATACAGCAAGGAACTCCTCAACAAATTTGGAATGAACAATTCCAAATCCTCGCCAACCCCTATGAGCACTTCCGTGCAAATTAGTGCTGATGAAGCCGGAAAGCCGTTTGACCAATCACTCTACAGGAAGCTCATTAGTTCGCTCCTGTACCTAACGGCTAGCAGGCCCGATATCCAGTTTGTTGTTGGAGTGTGTGCGAGATACCAAGTAGCACCTAAGGAATCACACTTCAATACAGCTAAACGAATCCTGAAGTACATTAAAGGAACAGTCGATGCAGGACTATGGTATCCTAAGGAAGTCGGATTCGATTTAGTTGGATACAGCGACTCGGATCTCGGAGGCTGCAAGCTAGATAGGAAGAGTACAAGTGGAACTTGTCACTTTCTCGGACCTAGACTCGTTTCTTGGTTCAGTAAGAAGCAATTGGCTAACTCTCTTTCCACGGATTAATCAGTACTATGTCTGCTGGTAGCTGCCGTATGCAGATCCTTTGGATGCGGAACAACTGTCGGACTATGGAATCGATGCTAGAGAGACTCCAATCATGTGTGATAGCACGAGTGCAATTGCAATCAAGCACAATCCTGTTCTGCACTCGCGCACTAAACATATCAACATGAAGCATCATTTTATCAGGAATCATGTCGAGAACAAGGACGTTCGCCTGGAAAAAGTTCATACAGACGTTCAGCTGGCGGACATTTTCACCAAGCCTCTCGACACAGCAAGATTCAACATGCTCAGACAAGAATTGGGAATGCTACACCGGACTCCTGTAAGTAATTTACTGCTTTTACTCAACAATTGAGGGGAATGTTGTAAGACCCGTGAATACAGATTCAACATTAATTATCTGTACACTCGTAATCATCAATACAAGATCGTAGCGGCGACGCATAGCGGCGAACGCATATGAATCCTACGGTGGTGTGTGCAACAATTAAGGGAATATTGTAGGACCCATGAATACAAAGATTAATCAAATATTCAGTATGGAATTCAAAACCTATTAGTACCTTTTTAAGGGGAAAGCAGCGTATCGACGGAAAACGGACATGCTATAGGATTTCGATTCAGTATATAATATAATATTATTTCCTTTTTAAAATAATTTTTGTCCACGTGCCCTGTTTTTATGTCAAACGTCATGTTCATTAAATGCCTTACACGACATCTGGACAACTGAATCTCAAAAGCCGCGATGTTTTTAAATTGTTTATTATTTTTAAACCGCCGTTTTAGGCATTTAGGGTATCAACCTGTGTCAGAAGTGGGACCCGCTCTATTTTTAAACTTTTTAATGGATTAGCGTACCAGTTACACTCAATCCATCTCAACCGTTGAGTTCAAAACCGGTTCCCATCCCTTAAAATCTGACCATTCGTACTCTGCAAAAACCCTATTTCGCCGCCCAACTATAAAAGGACTGAATCTGCCATTAGAGACTCTTTACGCTTTCTGCAATTACAAGAGTTCTCAAGCAAACAGCCTACATATTTTTCTGCATTTTACTGCATATTTCGATTGTTTTCTTCCACCTTTTTATTAAGAAAACATCAATGGCTGGTCAATCTTCTTCCCCTGTTCTGAAGAAATCCTCCAACATCATTGATGGCCGGCTATTCTCCAAACCTGTCATCATCGAGCGTATTCTCTCAGAAACCAACGACGAAGAACCTATGGAATATATCATTACTCGTCTTCAACAACAAGGCCGCTATCGCCTTGGGAGCAAGACTGCCGACAAATACGACACCCATCTGGTTGAGGAATTCTACCTCAACGCCGCCGTCCGCTTTCTGTCACTGGCCCAGGGAGGTCATGTTGCTGACATCACTGCAACAGTCCAGGGAGTGGAGATCCGCATCGATCGCGATCTGCTCCAGAGAATCTACAGGCTACCCGCTGACGGCCTGACCATGGATCAGCTTGAGACGTTCGGGTCTCAAGAGCTCATTACAAAGTTTTATGGACTATTTACAGGGTCCAAAGTGGTTGATATGGTGACAACTACTTGTCACAAGAAAAATTTTCTTCTTCATTTTGTGTATCTTCACGACTTCTGCTCCAGGATTATTGAAAACCGAACCGGTGCGTTCGAGATGTGCACAAACTTAAGGTTCAGGAAGTTGGTAGCTATTTTGACCTGTGAAAAGGTCAATTGGTGCCAAATAATTCTGAAACGCTTACAAGAGGAGGTGTGAAAACCTGCCACTCAGAAGAAATCCTTCGGTTTAATGCTGAATTATATTCTGACGAAGTGCGGACTGACGCAATCCGCCGATGCGAAGAAAAATAGCTCGAGGATATACTTAGGAGGCGTCAAACCCACTGCGTATAACCAGAGCACCATGCACTGCAACCACCCGAGAACCAGGCACATGCCAATTTCGGACAATCCGAGAGATGAAACCTTGAAGGTCCCAGAAATGGAATCTTCAAAGAAGCGAAAGCGATCTCACAGCAAGAAACACTCTGCTGGTGAGAAGTCCAAGAAGAGACTCAGGAGGCTTTCAAAAATCAAATCTGCCAAGCACTCCAAGGATGTCTCCCCCGTGGCTCAACCCACTGATGAAGAACCCCAGGGCCCAGCCCCTGTGGAAGAGGTGTCTCCTACTGCATCGACAGTAGATCCCGAGCCTTTGGCGGCTACGATGGATATAGAGACATCTGCCAACGCTCAAGACTTTAGCGAGTCGGCTACCCATTCAGAGCCAAAAGCTACTTCTCCTCTGCGGGATCCCACACCCGTGCAGGATCCATCATCCTTCAGGGCACCATCCCCTGTAAGGAGTCCCTCTTCCGTACAGGATCCCATACCTGTACAGGAATCCCTCGAAACAGCGTCTCCACACGTTATTCGAAGTCCCTCCCCTGACTCGATCATTAATCAAACCCTTCTTTCGGTTCAAATTGAACACGCGTACGAAAGATTTCTGCAATGGAAAGGCTACAGGCTAGCTCCGTACGATACACTGTACAACTGGAGCGATTGGAGCCACGAAGAGAGATTCGTCTCCGAAGTAACAGACTCAACTGAAATTGAGGCCCTGCTTCGATGGGACAACCCCTCTTGCAAGGACCTAATTGAAAGCCATCTTCTGCACAAATCTGACGCCAGGAGGAAAGGAAAGAATAAGTCAGAGGATTCTCCCACCAATCCAAAAGATGACGAAGATCATGACTCAGACGACGACGACGACGCTCTACAAGCAGGTCTGAGAATGAGTCGTGAAGAGGCTGAAGCTCGAGACGCCTCTCCACCCAGAAATGATGAAGGGCCTTCTACCCAAGCCAATCCCCCTTCGCCACAGCCTGAGAACATTCCCGACGAAGAGGAATCAGTCCCTCCAGTCGAGGAAGTACAAGGAATTTTTGAACAGGCACCTGAGCCTGCTGCGACCGAAGAAGAAGCCATTCCTGAAAACCAACAGGAGGATTCAGTCCCTCCTGCATCCATGATTACTGAAGAATCTTCGTAACAGGACGCTTCTCAACCCACTGTCGCCGAACCACAGGAAGCTGCTCCCGCCCCTTCGACCGTGGAATCCGAGGACGGTATCGAACCTAAGGATCTCCAACTTACTTCACGTCCATCCGTGAATGTAAGAAGGTTGAATAGCGCTGCAGACCTTGCCCAACCAGATTCTCCGATCTCTGCCGCACGAAAAGAGCGCCTGCGTGCTCTTGGCCTTCAGACTGTGTTTATCCAAGATGCAGTAAATGCTCTATCTTCCGTTGAAAAAGCACTGAATTGGATGCACACTTCTGCCGTCGAAGAAATGACCACTCTTCAACATGAAGTATCTCGAGTTGTCGACGCATTCATTATTTTGCCAGAAGTTTTCAAGCAAGCCTTGAAGATCATGGAAGATAAGCAGGAGCAACTGCTGAAGGAGGAAGCTACAAAGACGAGGATAGCTGAAGCCAAGACCGCTTGTGCAATGATTGAGAACAGCTCTCAACTGCGTGCTCACGACAAATGCATTCAGGAAATGTCGCAAACTCTTTCCTCCCTTGTAGAAAGAATGACCAGCATCGAGACCAAACAGACGCTGCTCTAGAAATCCTGCAAAGTCTTGATGAAGCCAAAA
This sequence comes from Orobanche coerulescens, assembly GCA_033398695.1. Classification (NCBI taxonomy): domain Eukaryota; kingdom Viridiplantae; phylum Streptophyta; class Magnoliopsida; order Lamiales; family Orobanchaceae; genus Orobanche; species Orobanche coerulescens. The sequence continues at coordinate 24,428,279 of CM065818.1, read as the reverse complement.
AGGGGGAAGAGGCACGAGAAGTCGCTAGGAGAATAAGGCCGCAACAAGAAAGGGAATTTGAGGCTGCTCGAAGATTATCCTTTGCCGAATTAAACAAGCTAGCACCTCCATCCCAAAGTTTTAAAATTTCAGGCTCCAGACCGGAATTTCATGATCCCAATGTCCCTTGGCAAACTCTTATTCAGAGACCTTCGGAAATTCGTCTACCGACCAACCGCAACCCAACTGCCGACGAAGTGAAGCACTGGAGGAAGGACGAACTGATGAGATACTTTGTCAGACTCGTCAGGGAATCCGCCATCTTCAAGAACTATAAAACGTTAGTGGAGGCCGCAGATAAATTTACGAAGATGCTAGAAGAAGGTAAACTCCCTCTCCAAATCGAAATGAAATCCAAACATAGAAGAAGAGATCGGGTCACCCATCCAGAAGACTGGATACTTGCCTTTGATCGATCTTATGAAGGAAGAGCGATATACCAGGATCGAGGCAATGATTCACTTCAGAACTGGTGGCGTGGCACCGAGAATGAACCAGGGAAAAGACCATGGAGGCATGCGGATTATAAATAAGGAGCTGAAATCTATGTATATTTTTTTTTTTGTAATTTCTATTCGAAACAGCAAACTCTGTACTCAATCATTTTGAATATCAAAACGTTTTTTTGTCTTGAAAGATTACAACTCGTAATCTACTGTGTTAATGTATGATTACTTAAATTATTTGATAGAAATCTCAAGTTAGATAAACTTGATTGAAAAATAAGCTGTACGAACTAGTCTACGAACAGTTCATAATTTCAGTTGTAAACTTAGAATACATTGTAAGATTGTGCCTGCGCGCCAATCATAAGCTTAAGTTGTAAACTGTATCGAACGTGCCTGCGAGCAGTTCATCATTGTAGACTAAGTCACTAAGTCAGACCTTTTGACGAAAGACCAAGAAATCTGCCAGAAGTCATCAAAGAAGAACGCTTCATGAAGAAGGTTTTGGCATCATCAAGAAGACTTGAAGAGTTAAGAAAGTTAGTCTTGGCAAATTGTCAAAAGGGGGAAATTGTTGGGAAAAACAAATACCCTGCATCGAAACAGCCGGGATACCCGATCCCTGTATCGAATGATATTTGATAAAGAGGTTTTGACATATATGCCAATCCGAATACAGTAAAGGAAACTGTATTGAGGCGTTAAGGCTTTATCCTGTATCGAAGACCTGCCTCGAATCAGCATTTAAGTGAAGCTCTTCAGTACAGCAAGAAGACTTGTAAAAAGACCAAGTATGGAAACTGTCTCGATATTCAAAATACAGTTATCTTCCATACAGCTCACAACAGGACAAAGAAGGAACACAAGTCAAGTCCCGTTGAATAAAGAAGTATTTAAATACTCAAGGATATAGTATTTAAATACTGCCAGTCTTCAGATCTTCAGAATCCCGCGAAATCCGGATCGTGTCATAATCCCGTTGGAACGGAATCTCATTCAAACGGATACATCTCAACGGATACATTCTTCAGAGACTATATATATCTTATGAAGACATTAAAGATCAGTTACCCAAGTAACCTAACACTCAAGCTATCAAAAGTTATCATCAGAGCAAACATATCTCCAAAGCTTACTGCATTCAAGAACGAAAGAGATATACAGTGCTCAACATCAAGAAACGACCATCATCACCAAGAACTTCATATTCAAAGTCATTGTTCTTACCTGGTTACCTACCTTTTACCTCTGTGTAAAAACTGAGCTCTGTGTGAACTCAACAAGCTATTCTGACCTGTGTGGGACGAATAAGGACGAAGCTTTGGAAATGTGTGTGAAGAAGCTAGTCAAGAAGGAAGCTTTAACCAATCTGTGTGAACGGTTGAAAGCGATATTATTTGTATCAATCTGTGTGAACGATACAAGGATAGGTTTGTTTATAATTACGTAGTTGTGTACGCAGTAATTATAAATAAACTTTTTACTCCTGTGTGGAGGACCAGTGGACGTAGAGGGGTTTACCTCGAACCACTTTAATTACTGTGTTATTTACCTTCAGCTTTTACTGTTTTAAATTACTGTGATATATTAAGTATACACTATACACTTAGTTGCTGTATCCACGGCAACCTACTGTATCCAAGACTTCCGCTACGCACTCAGATTTAGATTCCATACAGTTTGTTGTTTAAACTATTTTCCAAACTGTATCCAGTATACTTAAGTGGCCAACACAGGTGAAACGCCTCACAGGTTGTCTAGCCGCCCTCAACCGTTTCATATCACGGCTCGGCGATAAAAGCAAGCCTTTCTTCGCGACCATCAAGAACAAGAAGTTCGCGTGGACGAAAGAAAGCCAGATAGCATTCTCCAAAATAAAGGAATATCTATCTAACCCCCAGATCCTGGCAAAGCCGATCCCCGGTGAAAAATTATTCCTTTCCTCAGCGGCCTCGGAGGTCACGCTGAGTGCCGTTCTGGTGCGAGCAGAGGGGCAAGCCCACCTGCCGATCTACTATGTTAGCCAGGCGCTCCACGACGCTGAGACACGTTATACACCATTGGAGAAGATCGCCTATGCCCTTGTCATGAGTGTACGTAAGCTGAGGTCTTACTTCTTCGATCACCAAGTGGAAGTCCTAACAACTCTACCTCTAAGACAAGTCCTGCACCGACCGGACACCAACGGGCGACTCCTCAAGTGGTCGCTGGAGATCGCCCAATACGGTATCACTTACGCTCCTCGCACGGCGATCAAAGGCCAAGCTCTGGCGGACTTCGTGGTGGAATTAACGTTCCCTCACGGTCAGGCCAGTCGTGACACACTGAAATTATACGTGGATGGCTCAACGACCAATGCGAGAGTAGGGACAGGGATTGTCCTCATCAGCCCCGACGGTCAGAGTTTCACAAATGCTGTGCGTTTCGGTTTTCGTGCGACCAACAATGAAGCCGAATATGAAGCCTTGGTAGGCGGACTCGATCTAGCCCTCGCCGTAGATGTTCGTCGCCTCCATATCTTCATGGACTCCCTTTTGGTCGTGAACTAAGTCAAGGGAGAATATGAGGCGCGCGGCGAACAGATGGTCAAATACCAAGAGATGGTCGCCGAAATGTGCACAAAATTTGAAGAAGTGCTAATCGAACAAGTCCCGAGAGAGCACAATTCCCAGGCCGATGCTCTTTCCAAGCTAGCATCATCGGACGGGGCAGCCGACTTCTCCAATATCCAAATCACAAAGTCAGCAAGGCCGGCGATCGACAGAAATCTGGTTACCACAGTCGCCATCGCCGAGGAGAATTGGATGACTCCGTTCATAAAATACTTAAAGGACGGAACGGTCCCTGACGACCGTGTTAAAGCTCGCCAACTCCAGCTTCGTGCGACCAGATATACCCTATTGGACGATCGGCTTTACAAGCGAGCCTTCAGCCTTCCCCTCCTCAAGTGTATTACACCGGAGGAAGGTCGGCTCGTTTTAGCTGAGATCCATGACGGGATTTGTGGAAACCATGCGGGTGGGCGAGCCCTCATCCATAAGACAACCAGACAAGGGTTTTTCTGGCCATCACTTCGGAAAGATGCGATCGCCTATGCGAGATCGTGTCATAGGTGTCAGATAATGGGCCCCAACATTAAACTATCACCCGAACAGCTCACCTCCATGTATAGCCCTTGGCCATTTGCGCAATGGGGCATCGACCTTATAGGTCCCTTGCCGACGGCTCCAGGGGGCTGTAAGTTCGCCATCGTTGGGGTCGACTATTTCACCAAATGGGCTGAGGCCGAACCGCTCAACAAGATCGGCCAAGAGCAAGTGATCAAGTTTATATGGAAAAACATCGTATGCCGATTCGGTCTGCCCCAGGCCATCATCTCCGACAACGGAAAACAGTTCGACGGTTTAGAAGTCATGCAATTCTGTGAGAAGTGGGGAATCAAAAGGTTATTCTCGGCGCCCTATCACCCTCAGACGAACAGGCGAGTAGAGCGGTGAATAAGATCCTCAAACACACGATTAAAGCGCGACTCGAATCCGTGCAAGGACGTTGGGCGGCGAGCTCCCGAGGCGTTTTGTGGTCCTACCGAGCAGCGACCCGCAATTCAACCGGAGAAACCCGTTCGCCCTTGCCTTGAGCGAAGCGGTGATTCCTTCAGAGATCGCCGTCCTCGGCCATCGAACCGAGCAGAGATGACGACCGACAACGATGTAGCCCGACGAATCGACCTAGACATGCTCGAAGAAAGATGGTGACCTCGAAATGAAGAACACAATCCACAAAAGGAGAGCCGAGAAGTTCTTCAATTCAAAGGTCAAAGAAAGAAGATTTCAAGTGGGCGATCTCGTCCTTAAGAAGATCCAAACCCATACAGGCATTTTTGGTCCGAATCGAGGGACCTTTCAGAGTATCCAGATGGCTAACTAAAGGAGCCTACGAATCGAACATTCGGCGGTACTCGGACCAATACCCCTGAACGCCGTGCATCCGAAAAATATTATCGGTGATAAATTTGTATTCAATTTCAATGATGTACAAGGAATATAATGAGATTTTTCCTATCCCATCTATTATGGCGATCGCCCCACTGTGCATATCGCATACCGACGATCGCCGATCACGACGATCCTAGGTAAAATTAATGCGGCCATGGTCACGGAGGTCGATGGAACCGACTTCGCCCATGCAAGGTTCCTTTGGGCTGAGATCGCCCGCCCTTCGTTTAAATACGAGGCCGGCGTAGCCGAAGGACCCTCCAAAATAATCAGTAGGCACGATCGCACGTCCTCAAGGTACATCATCTAACATGGTGAACCCGAACAATGCGACGTGCCGTTACCCCCGTCTCAACGTACACCGTCGAGGGTCGCCATCTTCATGGCGGGCCGAGGTGGAAGCAGAGCTGACAAGCCGCGGACGTGGTGTCGAATAAGCCGACAACACTCCGCGCAAGGACTCCTCCAGACCGAGATCGCTCGCCTTTCGTTTTAACACAAGGCAGGCGTAGCCTAACGGAGGACCCTCACAAAAAGTGAGTCGCGGGATACACAATATCCCTCGCACACGAAGACACGATTGGGGAGATCGGTCCATCGAACACCCCAACCACACATGACTCTTCAGAATCGGCAAAATGAAGATAGCTCGCCAGACAGACTAGTTTTTGTCTCCTTACTCACAATAAGTGAACAAAAACAAGGGGGCAGGGATAGGTCGAGCTAATCTCAAATACGATCGAACAAAGAGGAACCACACTCGATCGGCTTCGCTCAAAAACATGCAGGGCGATCGGGGTCGTCCGACAAAAACTACAAGTAAGAATTCCGATTCAAAACATGTCAATACTTTCAACACTCAGACGATCGGTCGGATGAGCAAAACGACGAGAGCAATCATACACGTACTCGTAAAAATTGCACGCAAAACATTCAAAGGGCGATCGTATATAAAGAGACAGTATGAAAAGAGGAACATTTTATTCATAACACGAGTTTCATACATTACGGGGCCCGAAGGCATTACAAAAGGAAAACAAAAAGTACAAAGTTACAGAGGAAAACAAAATGTCTCTCAAGGCCCCGCCGGTTGACCATCGCCCTCAGGTTGCGGATCGGCTCGGCCTCGGGATGAATGAGTTTACCCGTATACCAACTCAAGTCGATCCCGAAGTCGGCTAAGTCAAGGATCGGCAAGGAGAACTCCGGGTGCAGAGGATTCGCGAGGGCGTAGGATTTGAAGCTCTCCATCAAGGGACCGGTCTCGATCCCTGCCTTTTTTGCGGCTCGAACAGCGTCAAGATAGGCCAAGTAATAGGCGAACTCGGCCGGCGCCACATTTTGGTAGGGATCGGTCTCGATCGCCTTGATTGGCCCTTCAACTCCACGGCCGTCTTCTCGGCCTCGCCCGGCTCGACAACCTTGGCGGCATTCTCACCACCTGGCCTTCTCGGCTCCTTCTTCGCCACGTCCGGCTCACCGAGCCGATCCACCATCGCCTTGATCGGCCGCCTCCTCCTGCGACGCCGCGAGCTTCTGGCGGGTTTCTTTCTCCTCATCACGGGACCGATCGACAGCCTCCTTAGAGCGACTCAGCTCCTGCTTCAATCGATCCACGTCCTGCTTAGCCCTTTTGGCCGTCTCCTCATACTCCTTCTCCATAGACCGGATCCGGTTGGCATCCTCAATATTTTTGTTCCGAGCGGCCTCGAGGTCGCGATGGAGATGAGCAGTAGAGGGTCGCCCCTCAAAATCCCTAGCAGCTTGGACGGCCATCGTCGCCGTCTGAAGAGCTGTGGCAACGGCCTTTGCATGGCGTCTCCAGATCACCGACGAGCGATCGCATCAAGATCGGTCGTCCAACCCTTGGGCAGAGAAGTGATAGCCTGGCGAACGTAAGCAGGGACTTCGAGAGACTGTTGCGGAGCCTTGCTCGACAGAAAGTCCAGCACCATGGGAGCAACGTCCGGATCGGAAAGACGAACCCTGCAGCGCAAACCAAGGAAACCAAGGAGTTAGCCTAAACCTTACTCAGAACGCCTAGCTCGGAAGGATCAAACCATTCTCACCTGTTGACCAGCTCTGGATCACGGCCGAAATAGGGCTTTCCCCGAGAAGTCTCGGCGTCAGCGATTGCCGTCCTTTTCAAGAAACCGGCAGGTGTCCTGTAGCTTGATGCCGATGGCCTGGGACCAGACCCCTCCGCCATCGGAACGGAAGAAACCGGGGGAGCGGCGATCGGCGGCTCCAAAATAGCTAAATCCGCCTCATCCGACGGAGGGGATCCCTCCGGCCTCCGCCTCTTGCGGTTGCGCTGAAGTTGTTCCTCACCTTGAGATTCCGGTTCGGCGACCGGCACTGCAGCGGGCCTCACCATAGGGGCAGGGCGAGACGACGTCGCAGCAACGCGACCCGTTTTCTTTTCCAGATGAATGCGACCGATAAAACCGGGATTAGACATGGCAATCTCCTACGATAGCTCGGCGATACGGGGAAAATAAATCTCTGCCAAAGAAGAAACTCAAACAAGTTAGACACTTACTTAGACATGGCGACCTCTTGGAGACGATCGCCGCGCAGAAGAGAGTAGATGAAAAGTCATACCAGGGGCCTTCATGTGGCGAGGGAAGAGAAACAGTCGAGCTCCCAACCGATGAGATTCGTGGCTGACTGATTGAACGTCTTTATAGGAATCCGGCAATGCGCGAATCCGTTCCCAGACGATCGAGAAATCTAAGGGGAGATCGTCGATCGATGGAACAAGGGATCCTGCAAAAGGGAAATAAATTAGATCAGTCCAAGGAGTATCCAAATAAAGGGAGAATGGAAACCCTTACTTGGATTCCTCTCCCGAAAATTGGTGGGGATATCCAACTCCTCCTCCGGCGGTTCGCTCGATGCCGACCTCCATGCTCCACCAACCCAGCACCACTTTGTCAGGTCGCCCCGAGCCTTGCTCGGCACCCCAATGACCACCCTACCCTGGCGACCTTGGATATGGTAACCGCCGATCGATCCCTTCTGCACAGTCAGCTTAAAATGATAATTCATCTCCAGCGCAGAAGGCAAGCGAAACAACCTATGACCGCCAAACAATGTCAATGTGCTGATAATCTGCAGCCAGGCGTTCGGCGTCAACTGAAGAGGCGCCAAAGTCAGCGATCGCAGATCTGAAGCGAACGGCAAGGGAAACCGCAGTCCGGCAGCCAGGGTCATTTCGTTGATGGCGACCATACCCTCGGAAGGCTGGTCCGCACGTTCATTCTCGGAGGGCACGTGCAATGACACATCAGAGGGGATATGATATTTGACCCTCCAGCGGGTCATGTCCTTCCAGCCCAAAACTCCGTCCGCTTCACATGTACGTAGGGATGAGCGGCGGAGTAAGCCTCGAAATCAAACTCCGGACAGGGCCCGGCAATCCCCTCCATAAGTTTAGCAAAATCCGTATAGACGGGGCCGGAGACGCTATCTTTTTCCCAAGACAAACGCATCAGTTCGTATTTCTCCACCGACGACGCATCTCGCTCCTCCGCCGCCGCAGATCCCGCCACTACGGCCTCGTTGAAAAGCTCCTCAAGCTCTGCGGGTGCAATCCCCGCACGAATAGCCTCTACGGCCGTTTCCACGGGGATTCCCACAGGAATTCCCTCTCGGTCCGGCGAAGCCGCGGCAGCAGAAGTGCTTCCGACCTCGAAGACCTTAGATCCTCCCGACATATTCTCAAAAAATTAAGGGAGAAAGAAGAATTGGGTTTCTTACCTAAAGAAAGGAAGACGGTCGGCACAACAAGCTCCAGAAATTTCTGCAGAATTTCAGCTATGGATACAAAGGACGCGTAAAAAAGTGAAGGAGAAGAAGCACAGGCCCTTTTATAGATGGAGACGAGGGTCTAAATGCAAATAGGAGAAACCTCGAGGGCTGGATCGCAACCGTCACGTGGGGACGCATTAAATGCCGCCCTCGAATCCCGCAGACGCGTCTTTTCGAGGGCATGCCAACCGACAAGACCGACAAAACCGTCGGACTCCCCCAACAGCGGCGCGACGCGTGTCCCTGCCACGTTAGAAAGCCCGCCTTCTTTTCCCGCTGCTCCCGACGCGAAAGAAGGTCGTCCATATTTGAAGTCAGATCGGCTGATCGTTTAAACATTGGCGATCGCCAACAGTGCCACCTCACCCCGTGTTTTCAACATCGAGGCGAGCTGGGGGGCAATTGTTGTGCGGCGGTTAATACGCCTCGATAGGCGATCGGCATCACGATCAGAAAAGCCAACCATGAAAGACATACTCCGGACAAACGCCTAGAGTTCGGCATAATGCGGAGATCGTCTTTTGGTAAACAGCGATCGTCTTTTGATGTCTGGCGATCGTCTTTAATGAGCAGACCAGAGGCGATCATCTCATGCCACGTGGGGATCCAGCATCCGTCAAAGTCGTCGAAGACCGAATCTTGGACGATGGCCCACCCGCGGATCTTCAAAGGACACCGACAGATAGGATCATTGACCCCAGCCTGTCACCTACCACACCTACCGACAAGGCCGAAAGGTACGAAGTGGGCCCTCCTCGGGCGATGACTGCGCAGCGTCTTTGGCTTCCCATTGGTTCACCCAGTGGCCTCAAGCGCAACCTCGGACCTCAAGGGAACAGGCCCACGTGACGGACGATCGGCCGTTTATTTTAATATAGAAAGCGGCGATCGCCCGCGATCGCTGAGGATCCCAACTACCTTGTCCCCTATAAATAGAGGACTCACCGCCGCGGCAGAGAGGCGAATTCTACTACGAATTAAGTGCAAAATACACACCAAAGAGAGAATCAAAGGCTCTTTTGGCAACCACTAACACATTCATAGTGATATTTATACATATTCATCATATATCCCAAGCAAGAACTCACAGATTTATCTATCTGGTTCTTCCGGCAATCTACGCGCTCTAAAGCCTAGATAACTAGAAGTCTTTACACTCTTTGTATTAGATTCTAACATTAATATTTGTACTCGACAGTATATTTATTAATAACATCTCGCGAGAGCATTCAAGCCCGGGACTAACAACCCCGGCAAATCTTGTGTTATCTATTTTCTCACGGCAGTGTTCTCGCATTTTGTTTGTTACTCGATCGTTCCAGCAATACTATCTCCGGATAATATTTTGGGTAACAACAGTGTCTTTGGTCCGAACTGGGAAGGACCCTTCAGGATATCTAAGTGGCTAACTAAGGGAGCCTACGAACTTGAACATCCTGATGGTACTCCGAATCAATATCTCTGGAACGCCGTACATCTAAAGAAATACTACCAGTGAAAACTTTGTAGTCACTTTCTACTATCCTATGTACAAGAAATAAAATGAGATTTTTTGCTATCCCATTTACTCTGGCGATCGCCCCACCAGGCACGTCATATACCATCAAGGGTCGTCGTTCGAATATGGCGATCCGAGATAGAAAAAATGCAGCCATGGTCCTGGAGGTCGATGGAACCGACATCTTCGCCCATGCAAGGTTCCTTTGGGCTGAGATTGCCCGCCCTTCGTTTAAATACGAGGTCGGCGTAGACGAAGAACCCTCCAAAATAATTTGTGGACACGTTCGCACGCCCTCAAAGTACGTCATCTAACATGATGTACTCGGACAAGGCGACGCGTCCCTACCCCGTCACAACGTATACCGTCGAGGGTCGACATCCAACATGCCGACCCGAGGTAGAAAAGTGCTTACAAAGCCGCGGACGTGGAGTCGAATAAACCGACGTCGCCCCGTGCAAGGACTCCTCCAGACCAAGATCGCCCACCTTTCGTTTAAATACAAGGCAGGCGCAGCCTAACGGAGGACCCTCACAATAAAGTGAGTCGCGGGATAGGCAATGTCCCTCGCACACAAAGACACGGTTGTGGAGGTCGGTCCATCGAACTCCGCGACCGTGCACGATTCCTCAGAGTCGGCAAAACTGAAGATAGCTCGCCAAACAAACTATTTTTTGTTCCCTTACTTACAATAAGTAAACAAAAACAAGGGGGCAGAGAAGGGGAGCTAATCCTAAATACGATCGGTCAGAAGGAACTGTACCCGACCGGCTTCGCTCGCGCTCTCACAGGACGATCGGAATTATTCGACAATATTTACAAGTAAGAATTTCCAAACATGTCAATACATCCAAACATTCAGACAATCGATCGGATAAACAAGACTTTGGAAGCAATCATACACATACTTGTAAAAATTTGCACGCAAACATTCAAAGGTGATCATACATGAAGAGACACAAGTGCGAAAAAGGAATATTTTATTCGTAACAAAGATTTCCTACATTACGAAGCCCAGAGGCAATACAAAGGGAAAGCAGGAAATTACAAGATACAAGGAAAATAAAGAGATCACTCAGGGTCCCACCGGCTGGTCCTCGCCCTCAGGTGGCGGATCGGCATGCGCCCCTCCATCAGCCTCAGGGCGAATGAGTTTATTCGGAAAAGGATACCAACTCAAGTCGATCCCCAAGTCGACGAGGTCGAGGATCGGCAAGGAAAACTCCGGGTGCAAAGGGTGCTCAAGCGCATAGACCTTGAAGCTCTCCATCAAAGGACCGATCTCGATCCCTACCTTCTTGGTGGCTCTGACAGCATCGGCGTAGGCCACATAATAGGCGAACTCGCCGACGAGTGCCATATTGAGGTAGGGATCGGTCTCGATCGCCTTCAGCTGCCCTTTCAACTCCACGGTCGTCTTCTCAGCTTCCACCAGCTCGACCACCTTGGCGGCGTTTTCTACTTTGGCCTCCTCCAGCTCTCTTTTCGCCGCCTCCAACTCGCTGCTGAGCCGATCCACCATCGCCTTCAGCCCGGCCGCCTCCTCCTGCGAAGACGCATGCTTCCGGCGAGTTTCTTTCTCCTGATCACGGAACCGATCGGCAGCCTCCTTGGAGCGGCTCAGCTCTTGCTTCAGTTGGTCGATATCCCGTTCAGCTCGTTTCGCCGTCTCTATATACTCCCTCTCCATAGTCTGGATCCGGTTGGCGAACTCAATGTTCTTGTTCCGGGCGGTCTCGAGGTCGCTATGGCGGCGGGCATTAGAGGGTCGCCCCTCAAAATCCCTGGCGGCTTGGACGGCCATCGTCGCCGCCTGGAGATCCAGGGCGATGGTCGCCTGCATGGCGTCTCCAGATCGCCGACGAGCAATCGCATCAAGATCGGTCGTCCAAGCCTTAGGCAGAGCGGTGATGGCCTTATGGACATAAGTAGGGACGTCGAGGGACTTTTGCGGAGCCTTACTCGACAAGAAATCCAGCACCATAGGAGCGACGTCCGGGTCAGCAAGACGGACCCTGCAGCACAAACAAAAGAGACCAAGGAGTTAGCTTATACCTTACTCAAAATGCATAACTCGGAAAGTTCAATCCAACCTTACCGGTTGACCAGCTCGGGATCGCGGCCAAAATAAGGCTTGTCCCGAGGAGTTTCAGCCTCGGCGATCGCCACCTTTTTCGAGAAGTCGCCCGATGACCTGGAGCCGGACGTCGAGGGCCTAGAGCCGGATCCCTCCACCATCGGAACGGCAGAGATAGGAGCCGCGGCAATCGGAGGTTCCAGAATAGACACGTCCGCCTCAGTGATCGGCAGGGACTCCTCCGGCCTCTGCCTCTTGCGGTGCTGGAGTTGTTCCTCTTCTTGAATTTCCGGCTCGGCGACCGGTACCACAGCAGGCCTCACCACCGGAACAGGGCGAGACGTCGTCGCTGGAACACGACCAGTCTTCTTACCCTGGTGAAGGCGACCGATGAGTCCTGGGTTAGACATGGCGATCTCTGGTGGTGGCTCGGCAAAAAAGGGAAAGTGAATCTCCGTCAAAGAGGAAGTACAAACAAGTTAGACAACTACTTAGACGTTGCGACCTCCTGGAGACGATCGTCAAAGCAAGGAAGAAGAAGTAAAATTTATACCTGGAACTTTAGATGACGTGGGAAGCAAAAAAATCGAGCCCCCAACCGATGGAGTTCACGACCGAGTGAGCGAACGTCTATGTAAGAGTCCGGCAAAGCGCGAATTCGCTCCCAGACGATCAAGAAATCGAAGGGCAGATCGCCGATCGCTGGAACAATGGGTCCTGCAAAAAGGAAACGAAATTAGATCAGTTCAAGACAAGTCCGATCAAAGGGAGAGTTAAAACCCTTACTCGGATTCCTCTCCCGAAAATTGGTGGGGATCTCCAACTCGTCCTCCGGCCTATCACTCGATGCCGATCGCCACGCTCCGCCGACCCAACACCATTTTTCCAGGTAGCCCCGGGTCTTGTTCGGCACACCGAGGACCACTCTTCCCATTCAGCCTTGGATATGATTACCGCCGATCGATCCTTTCTGCACAGCTAATTTGAAGAGATAGTTCATCTCCATCGCAGAAAGGAGGCGGAACAACCGGTGACCGCCGAAGAGTGTCAAAGTGCAGATGACCTGTAGCCAGGCGTTCGGCATCAGTTGGAGCGGCGCCAAATTCCAGGCGATCAATAAGTAGGAAACGGCGAACGGCAAAGGGAATCGCAGACCGGCCTCCATGATCATCTCACTAACGGCGACCAGAACCTCGAGCGGTTGATCGACACGTTCATTTTCCGAGGGCACGTGCAGGGAAACGTCAGAGGGAATATGAAATTTTTCCCTCCAGCGGCTCAAGTCTTTCCGGGTCGCCGAACTACGGATCTTACCAAGGGTCCACTGAGATGGGTCGGCGGCCCAAAACACCGTCCGCTTCACATGCTCGTAAGGATGAGCGGCGGAGTAAGCTTCAAAGTCAAATTCCGGATAGGGTCCGGCGATCCCTTCCATAATCTTGGCGAAAGCCATATAGGCAGGGCCGAATACGCTACCCCGTTCCCAAGCCATCCGCACCAGTTCGTCTTCGTCTGCCGGCGAGGCCCCCTGCTCCGCCGTCGCCGCCGTCTTCGCCACTTCGGCCTCGTTGAAGAGCTCTTCGAGTTCTGCGGGTGCAATCCCCGTACGAATGGCCTCAATGGACGTTTCCATATCAAGCCCCGCGGGAATCTCCTCCCGCTCAGGCGAAGCCGCGGCGGCGGAAGTGCTTCCGGTCTCGAAGGTCTTAGATCCTCCCGACATATTCTTGAAAAGTAAAGGGAGAAAGAAGATTGGTTTTCTTACCTAAAGAAAGGAAGACGATCGGCACAAGAAGCTTCGGAAATTTCTGCAGAGTTTCGGCTAGAATGCGAGGATGCGTGAAGAATGAAAATGAAGAAGCCCTAGCCCCTTTTATAGGCGGGAGCAGGGGTCTCTGTGCAAATAGGCAAAATTCCGAGGGCTGAAGTGCAACCGTCAGTGGGGGGACACATTAAATGCAGCCCTCGAATCCCGCGTACGCGTCTTTTCGAGGGCACGCCAGGCGACAAGTCTGACAGACCGTCGGACTCCCACAATGGTAGCGCGACGCGTGTCTTTGCAGCGTTTCGAGAGCCCGCCTTCGTTTCCCGCTGCTCCCAACATAAAAGGAGATCGTCTAATTTTGAAATCAGATCGCCTGATCGTCTAGGAATTGGCGATCGCCAACAGTACCACCTCACCCCGTGTTTTCAACATCGAAGCGAGCTGGGGGGAAATTGTTGTGCGACGATTAATACGCCTCAATGGCGATCAGATTAAATGGTCAGAGAGTCTACCATAGAAGACATACTCTGAGCAAACACCCAGCAGCCGGCACCCACGACGACCGTCTTTCGGTATCCAGCGATCGTCTTTTATTAATTGGCGATCGTCTATGATGTCCAGCCAGAGACGATCGTCTCATGCCACGTATGAATCCAACATCCGTCAAAGTCGTCGAAGACCGAATCTTAGACGGTGGCCCACGTGCGGATCCACAAAGGGCGCCGACAGATAAGACATTTGACCCCAGCCTGTCACCTACCTCACCTATCGACAGGCCCGCCGAAAGGTGCAAAGTGGGACCTCCCGGACAGCGACGCAGGACGCGTGCAGGCTTCCCATTGGCTCGCACAACTGGCTGCCAGCAGTAGCCTCAGACTTTAAGGGAACAGCCTCACGTGACGGGACGATCGGCCATCTTATTATAATATAGAAAACGACGGTCGCCCGCGATCGCCGGAGAGGTCCCAGCAGCTTTGTCTCCTATAAATAGGAGGCTCACAACAGTGTCCAGGAGGCATGCGATTATCTTCACAAAATCAGATAATCATCACCGTGAATACAGAGAGAAATACACATTCTCATACGTTAACAGAACATCAAATAGCAAGAACTCACAGATCTTCATATCTGGTTCTTCCGGCAATCTACACGCTCTACAACTTAGATAACTAGAAATCTTTACACTCATTGTAATAGATTCTAACATTAATATTTGTACTCAACAGTATACTTATTAATAACATCTCGCGAGAGCATTCAAGCCCGGGATTAACAACCCCGGCAAATCTTGTGTTATTTATTTTCTCACGGAAGTATTCTCGCATTTGTTTGTTACTCGATCATTCCAGCAATACTATCTCCGGATAATATTTTGGGTAACAACAATATCCTCGGCGACATCAATCTCACCATAGTCGATGACGTGACTAGGATCCGGGACATATTTCCTCAGCTGGGAAACATGAAAAACGCTATGGACATGGCTCAAGGCCAGAGGTAACGCCAAACGGTATGCTAACTCACCGACTCACTCGAGAATCTCAAAGGGTCCAATAAATCTCGGACTCAACTTTCCCTTCTTCCCGAAATGGAAAACTCCCCTCGTCGGCGACATCTTTAGAAAAATGTGGTCTCCCACCTCGAACTCTAAAGGTCGACGACGGACGTCGGCATACGACTTCTGTCGACTATGAGCAGTCAACATCCGTCCTCGAATCAATTCCACCTTCCGCCTCGTCTCTAAAATGATATCCGGTTCGGTCCTGACCAAATCGGACGCTTCGTTGCAACAAATCAGCGATCGACAACGCTGCCCATAAAGTGCCTCAAACGGTGCCATCCGAATCGACGCATGCCAACTATTGTTGTACGTGAATTCGATCAATGGCAAATGTTCCCTCCAGTCACTACTCAAGTCGAGAGCACAAGCACGCAACATATCCTCGAACGTCTCGATAGTGCGTTCCGACTGCCCATCTGACTGAGGATGAAAAAAGGTACTCAAACGCAAATGAGTACCCAACGCCTTATGCACCGCCTGCTAAAAGTGCGATACAAAACGGCCATCACGATCCGAAATAATAGACTTCGGAGTACCGTGAAGCCTCACGATCTGCGAAATACACACACGAACCAACCTCTCCGGGCCCCAAGTATCCTTGATGCCCAGAAAATGTGCCGACTTGGTCAGACGATCAACAATTACCCAAACCATATTCATACCCGACCTCGATCTCGGCAAAATCGTGATGAAGTCTATCGATATATCTTCTCATTTCTATTCCGGAACAGGAAGTGACTGCAATAACCCGCCCGGTTGATGATGCTCGATTTTGACCTGCTGACAAGTCAAACATATTGCTACCAACTGTGCTACCTCCTCCTTCATATCATTCCACCAGAAATTCCTCCTCAGGTCCTTGTACATCTTACTCGAACCAGGATGAACGGAGTAAGGTGTAGCATGGGCTTCGCGTAAAATACCCTGTCTCAACTCCGAGTCGTTCGGTACACAAAGCCGACTCTGGAATCTCAATACTCCATCTTCATGAATCACAAATCCAGGAGACATTCCCTTAAGAACATTCTCTCATATTTGAATAATCATCGGATCCTCCAGTTGCTTCCGTTTAATTTCGTCGATCAGAGACGATGAATCTATAAAGCACAGAGTCGCCCTACGGCTCCAGGCAACGAAATATCAACACTCAACTCAATCAAATCCCGCTGAAGCTCGGCTTGAGATGTAAGGATCTCAAGTATCCGCAACGAGACCGGTTTCCGACTTAAGGCATCGGCCACGACGTTCGCCTTGCCCGGATGATAAAGGATTTCGAGATCATAATCCTTAATCAACTCTAACCACCTCCTCTGCCTCATATTCAACTCCCGCTGAGTAAATATGTACTTCAGACTTTTATGATCAGTAAAAATATGACATGCAGAGCCAAAAAGATAGTGACGCCAAATCTTGAGCGCAAAAACAACTGTCGCTAACTCCAAATCGTGAGTAGGATAGTTATGCTCATACGGCCTTAACTGTCTCGACGCAAAAGCAATAGTCTTGCTGTGCTGCATCAACACGCACCCAAGACCCTGACTCGAAGCATCGCTATAAATTATAAAACCCTCGTTGCCACATGGCAACGCCAAAATTAGGGCTGAAGTCAAACGCCTCTTCAGCTCCTCAAAACTCGACTGCCTCTCGTCATTCCAGACGAACTTCTCAGACTTCTGGAGCAACTGTGTAAGTGGCCGAGCTAGTTTCGAGAAACCCTCGACGAACCTACGGTAGTAGCCAGCTAAACCTAAGAAACTACGAACCTCCTTCACGTTCTTAGGCAGTGCCCAATCCAACACTGACTCAACCTTCTGCGGGTCCACACGACTCCCTCGGCTGAAATCACGTGACCCAGAAACATCACTTCCTTCAGCCAGAACTCACATTTCGAGAACTTTGCATAGAGTTGCTCGGTCCTCAAAATGTCTAACACTACTCGCAAATGATACGCGTGTTCCTCCTCGCTCCTCGAATAAATAAGTATATCATCAATGAAAACGACGACACACTTATCCAAATACTCGATAAAGACCTTGTTCATCAACTGCATGAACACTGACGGCGCATTAGTTAACCTGAAAGGCATAACTACAAACTCATAGTGTCTGTATCTCGTCCGAAAAGCTGTTCTCAGAACGTCGGACTCTTTCACCCGGAGCTGATAATACCCCGATCTCAAGTCAATCTTCGAGAATACCGCAGCTCCCTGCAACTGATCGAACAAGTCATCAATCCTCGGCAGAGGATACTTGTTCTTGATGGTCACCTTGTTCAGCTCGCGATAATCGATACACAAACGTAGTGAACCATCATTTTTCCGAACAAACAGGACCGGTGCGCCCCAAGGCGAAGCACTCGGTCAAATATCCCGACTCGAGAATCTCACTCAACTGCTTCTTCAACTCAGCCATCTTTGAAGGTGCCATGCGATACGGCGCCTTCGAAATCGGAGCCGCACCCGGCTCTAACTCAATAGCAAACTCAACCTCACGGTCCGGTGGCAAACCCAGTAACTCGTCAGGAAAAACGTCAGGAAATTCACAAACGACTGGAATCGACGAAAGTTCGACTCTACCATCCTCCACCTTCAAGGCGTAACACCAATAACCAGTACACCCCTTTCGAAGGAGTCTAATCGCCCTCAAGGCGTTAATCACGAACTTATGGTTTTCCCTCTTTCGCCCCGCGAAAGAGTGTCCGGTGCCATCCTCGGCTAACATGGTGATGATTCTCGTGCGGTAGTTCATGATCGCACCATGCCGCTCGAGCCAATCATCCCCATGAATTAAATCCTCACCCTCAATTCCCACAACAATGAGATTAGAGAGCCAAGCCCTCTCACAAATAAACACAGGATAGTCTCGAACCTTCTGATCACCAACGATCCTATCACCGCTAGGAAGCTTAACGATGAAAGGTTCACAAGGCGACAAACAGTCGAGACTCAATCGACGCACACACTCCAGAGAGATAAATGAATGCGTAGCACCCGAATCGAAAAGCACACTGACATGATGAAAATGGATGTGAACGATACCTGTCGCCACAGTAGCTGCTGGATCATCGACCCTCCTCATCTCATAGATACGCGGATGGGCAGAGCCGACACTGGAAGCTCCCCCTCTAGCGGGCTAACCCCGACCTCTCTCTCGGTTGGCACTCGGCGGAGACTACGGAGCAAACGAGCCCTGGTTCACACTCGGCTCTCTAGGTGCTGGAAAAGAAGCTTGAGCACCAAGAAGTTGTCTTGCCCGCTCACAAAAGAAAGCCTTGTGGCCCGACTGACCACAAGCATGACAAGTCATAGGCGGAGGAGGATACTGCCGGTTCCGATGGTCCGGCTTTCCACAGTTAAAGCATTTGGCCTCCCGAACGTAGGCACTTGCAGTACCTCGATAGCCCCCAGGTAATCGAGCCGAACTACCTCCAGGAATATTCACAGACTGAGATTTTTGCTAACCTCCACCCTTGTGACCCGAGAAATTTCTGGCGGATTTCTGTTTCTTACTCTCCCGAACCGCCGCACTGGCCGTCACCGACATATCATAGGCAAGAGCTCGACTCTAATAATCCTTCAAAGTAGTACAGACGAGCCCAGACATATAGTCCCGAATTGACAGTTTTATCCGTTTGGAAAAGTGAAAAATTTTGTCGCTCTCCTCGACAAGCTGGGTCTTCCCGTAGCCCAACTTCTTGTTGAAATCGGCAATAGCTTGAGAGACAGGAATATCCCGTGGTTGAGCATTATATAAGGCATGGACTCGAGCCTGTCTAATCGGCCACGGGCAATATTCAGTCTCCATCAGGTCCTTGAATTCTGCCCACGAAGCAACGTGATCCTTAGGCCCAACGGCCTCCCATCAATCAGTAGCGTCCCCAGTGAGAAAATACTGGCAAATAGGGACCTTGCGGTCCTCGGGACAGTTGGTGGCAATGAAGACTTTGGATATCTCCTTAATCCACCCTTCACAACCAATCGGGTCTGAGGCTCCCGTAAACTGAGGAGGATGTATCTTGATGACATCCTGAAGCCAGCGGTCAGCTCCGTCCCGAGCAGCATGGGCTGGATTCTGAACTGTCTGGGCTATCGCCGCCATCTGGTTCACCATCTGTTGCATAACATCCGCAACACCGAGGTCGGCGCCATTTTGAGAAGAAGCATAGCTATGTCGGTCACCGGTGTTGCCGGCTCCTGAAGAATGCGACGTGGCTGCCCCACCAGTTGCACCACGTCCCCGTCCGCGTCCACGACCACGACCACGGCCATGGCCTCTTCTAGCATCCATACTAGTGTTAAGAGATAGCAAAAGCAATTCGATGATAAGTAAGAGACGAAAAACATCCACAATTCAAGAAATGGAATTACGTTACGAGGAAACAAAGAACCGTGTAAGGAAAACTTACAAACACTGGAAGTACTGAGATGTTGGCAGCGGTGTGACAATGTGCAAAACAAAACACAACTAGACCCAAATAACCGCCAAGCCTAGGTATCCATAAACCTAATGCTCTGATACTATTTTCTGTAACACCCCCGAGATATTCGAGGCATATTACAGCGTCGTGGACCCCTACATGGGACCCACCAGGGTAGAACAAGAAAACACCGCTCGACTAACCATCTCGGTTAGTGAGGACACATATTTAAATAATACAAACATATAATAACACGCCCGGTGTAACCGGCGTAATAAACATCAACCGACAATTATATCAATTTCAACTAATACAATCCGTAATTCGGAGAGAAAAGCCTAAGTACTCGCGAGTACAATCTATAAGTTCAATATTTGGAAAAACAACCATATAGAAAAGAATAACGGAAATAAAAGGACTCAAGTGCACATGTCAACGACCCTGGCCAGCATCCTCGTACTGTCCCAGTGCCCGCTCGTCCGGCTGAACTTATCCTGGAATTTATAACAAGAATTTCCCCAAAACAGGTCCCCAAAGGGGTTAGCAATTACGCTAGTACAAGTAATCAAGGCAAACCAATCGATTACACATTTCATAGTACAATGCACCAAATTCATTTCAAAACCAAAACTAGACATGTCTTTTCCGGAAACAAACAGTCAATCAATTTTCCTAGGACCGGGACGAAGCCACAAATCCCACTTGAGGCCTCTAAGGACCCTCCCGAGCTGGCCACTTCATAAAATAAATCACGCACAGGCATCGCCTAGGACCAGGACGAAGCCACAAATCCCACCCGAGGCCTCTAAGGACCCTCCCGAGCTGGCCACTTCATAAAACAAATCACGCACAGACATCGCCTAAGACCGGGACGAAGCCACAAATCCCACCCGAGGCCTCTAAGGACCCTCCTGAGCTGGCTATCGAAACAAACTCGTGAATCCAGGGCTAAACCATTGGATTCCCTTCGTTGCCCTGTCGGGCCCTCCCGAGGTGAGCAAAGCACACACAATATACGTTACCATTTCATGTTAAGCATAAAGGTTTCCAAAAATACTTGCCTTGAATAATTAACGACGCAACGAACGGAAGGAAAAACACCGACGAATGCTAGAAACCAACAATCATGAACCTAACGATTCGAAGAACACAATCACAACCAATTCTAAATGAATACGGAATTGGAATACACCCGAAAAGCCGCCTACGATTCATGTATATTCGTATAAAAACAGCAACGAGGGCGGACCACAACCAAACCCTCTCGATTACAAAAATACCACAAAATATACCATGAATCTATAGGAAAACCAATAATACCAACAAGATTAATCATATTCATCATGAATTAATCTATCATACGGAACGAATCGGACGAAAACGTGAAAAAACCCCAATTTACTCAAAAGTAGGGTTCTTAGAAGATTTACCTTGGATTAGGATGGAGGACTCGTGTTGATGTTGTTATTATACACCAAGAACTCAAAGAAGATGATGGTTGAGGTGATTGGAAGAAAAGATCGCCAAGAAATCACCCAAATTCGCCAAAGCCGCGGGGAAGGAGGTGAAATGAGGAATAGATCCGTCCAAAGTCAACTCCTGGGTATTTATAGCCACACGGCTTAGCGCGCGCTAACGGCTAATGGTTAGCGTGCGCTACTCAGTTATATTACAGTCCAGAACTCACTGGTCTGGACCGTTAGCGTGCGCTACTACAATCTAGCGTGCGCTAACAATGTCTCGGTAGCGCACGCTATTGGGTCATAGTGTGCGCTACCTGGGCACCTGACCGAGTCAGTAGGAAACTGTCCAGTACTGGACAGTCGCGTTAGCGTGCGCTACCGGACACCTAACGCGCGCTAGTCCTCGACAATAGCGTGCGCTAGACAAACATAGCGTGCGCTAATCCGTTAGTCCAGAGGACTGGAATCAGAAATAGGTTCACTGCCACTCCCAGGGCTCAGCTCGCTAGCGCGCGCTACGAAGCAAACGTAGCGTGCGCTACTAAAGGATCCCTAGCGTGTGCTATGTAGAAATATTAGCGCGCCCTAGGCACGGAATATAACGGCCCCAAAACACAGAAACATGAACGAAACATCAAACGGAACATCTCAAAATGTATAATAACATAGAATGGATCTACGGCAATCCCGAAACGGCAGTTCCGAACAACAATTACGAGAATCAGATCAATAAGTGATGGAAGAACCGATAAACGTAGAACTGGATGACAAAAAGTCTCGAAATAATTATTCTCAAAAATTAATATGGTTACACGGGGGTCGCTAAAAATGAGAATACACCAAAAATAAGAATATCGGGAATAGGAAAAATGCGGATATTACAGTAACCCTGGAAGATCGTCTGGAAAAACGTCTGGATACTCATTAACAACTGGAATCGACGAGAAATCGACTCCATTCCCTTCCGACTTCAAAGCATAACACCAATAGCCCGTGCAACCTTTATTTAAGAGTTTTACGGTCTTCATGGCACTGATAAGCAACTTAGGTTGGCCCGATTTACATCCCATAAACGAGTACTCGAAACCATCTTTAGTTATCATAGTGATAACCTTAGTGCGGTAATTCATAATCGCTTGGTGACTCTCAAGCCAGTCCTCATTGAGGATCAAATTCTCGCCCTCGATATCAACCAGAATCAAATTCGATAATCAATCAACACCTGCTATGCTCACCGGATAACTTCTAATCTCCCGATTCCTCACGATTCTATCCCCGCTAGACAGTTTCACCATTAAAGGATCGCAAGTAGTCATACAATTTATATTCAAACGGCGTACACAATCCAAGGAGATGAAAGAATGTGTAGCACCAAAATCAAAAAGTACTCGAACTGGATGAGATAGAATATGAATGGTACTTGAGGCTACCGCCGCATTGGGTTCATCTGCTCGGCACATCTCATAAACTCGTAGGTGTGCTGAACCGATGCTAGAATATCCCTCTGTCGCTGATTCATACTCTGATCTATATGTGCTGGAGCAGAAGCCCGAGTATCCAAAGTCTGATCTTGTTCGGGGCAATAAACTGCTCGATGTCCCATCTGACCACAAGTGTGACACTTCAGAGGTGGGAAGTTGCACTCCAGATTGATGTGGCCTGGATTACCACATTTAAAACAAGTCACCGGGCGAATTGAGGTGCCCGAAGCAGAACAAAAACTCTTCTTTCTTTTAAAAGAATGCGATGACTGCCCGACAAAATGATTAGCCAACTGAGGCCTCTGAAAGTTGCCGCCCTTAGAGCCAGAAAAATTACCGGTGGTCTTTTGCTTCTTCGGCTCGTCTATGGTGTCATTGTGGGAACACAACATGTCATATGCCAAAGCCCTATCTTGGTATTCTTTCAGAGTAGTGCAAGCAAGCCCAGCCATATAACACTGTAAGTCCATATTCATTCGCATGTCGAAGTGGCGGATCTTGTCACGATCATCACGCACCTGATTCTTCACATGAATCAGCTGTTGATTGTATTCCACTATTGCTTGTGAGACTTGAATGTTCTGCGGCTTAGCTTCGAATAAGGCTCGGATCCTGCTTTCTTACACTGACCAACGACAATGCTCAGCCTCCAGCAGATCTTTAAATTCATCCCATGTAGCAGCATGATCTTGCGGTTTAATAGCTTTCCACCAAGTCGCGGCTTCCTTAGAAAGGAAGTACTGAGCAATAGGTACCTTCCTCGTTTCTGGACAGTCAACCTCTTCAAACACTTTCTCCAATTCAAATAGCCAACTTTCCCAACCCGCTGGGTCGGTAGCACTACTGAACTACGGAGGATGCATACGGACCACATTCTGGAGAAAAACATCCGCTATCGGATTATAATTATTCAGTTGAATAGCTTGGGCCAGGATAGTCATCTGATTTGCCAATTGTTGAAGAACATTCATAACCCCAAGATCTGCATTATTCCCTTGGCCGGTCGACTAGTCATGTTGACTTTCGGTATCGAGATGCACTGAATTAGATAAACTAGGGGTAGCCGACCCCGCAACGGAACTGAGGGAAGCGGCTGCGCCACGTCCTCGCCCACGGCCTCGGCCTTATCCCCTGTCATCAGACATTCTTAAGGACACACAAAGTACATAAGTACAATTCAAATAGTATGTCATCGAGGTGGCCGATCCCCAAGAATACCAAATCAAAAGCAGAGCGATTAGGCAAAATACAACAAGAGTAAAAGGACTTACTAATACCGGTCGCACCGAGATGATGGCAATATAGTGATACTGTATTCGAACGATAACTCAATTCGACCAAAAAATACCGACAACCTAGGTATCCATTAACTAGCTCTGATATCATATTCTTTAACACTCCCAAGTTATTCAGGATATATTACAGCTCTGTGAGACCCTCTGTGGGACCCACAAGGCCATACATATGCGGAACTATGAATTTCGACCGATAAGGTCTAAACATAATCCAGTAGAGGGCAATAAAAATAACACCAATGTAATAATCAATTCGACAGAAATGTAATACGTCGGGAATCAAAACCCAGGTCAACACAGGCCAAAACATCAAGAGCATGTGAAGCACTACTTGAGTGTTCATAACCATTCCAAGTACAGCAATGCCGAATGGATAAAGTACAAAATACAGACAAAGACAAGACACAGCATCACTCCTGCCTATCATCTTCGTGCCGACCCAGTACATGCCTATCCACTCTCTTGGATCCTGAAATATATGAAATGTATTTCCCCCAAAAGGGGTTAGCCATATATTGAATATGAAACACAATACTCATCGACAATAAAGTAAATGTAATTCTAATTTCATCTAACTCAAGATTAGTATTCCGGAATAACTAATTCTCATAACATTTTATTTCAATACATACGTGATTAACCATGGAACCGCACCAAAGACAACGTAACCCTCCAAGGCCCCGTCGGACCCTCCCATAGTGGTTAACCCAAAAATATTCATGAAACCGCACCAAAGGCAACGAAACCCTTCGAGGACCCGCGGGCCATCCCAGAGTGCATATATACAATCATACAATTCATATACCTAACATTCAAAGTCGAGAACGTACAATAATAAATATATACTTGCCTTTCAGACATTGGAATTGAACTGAAAATGGTATTCAAGCCCGGCAGGTGCAAGAACGCACTTTCGGGCCTAAACGATTCGTAAGGAAATACGATAATCAATCATCAATACTCAATTCTCAAGGAAAACTCCCGAAACCCCTTCTTACGATTCATAAATCTTCGAAGTATTCACATAGAGTTTGGAAATCATTCAAACCCTCTCCACTTCAAGTAATACACAAAAACATTCGTATAATCGTAAGGAAAACGTGTGTACGGGGTAGATACATCGTAATCTCAATGATTTCAAGCTTCAAAACGGATTAACCGGACGAATCTAAGAAAAATCCTCAAAATTCCCCAAACTAGAGTTCTAAGAAATTTACCTTGAATCACAGGAGGAAAGACGAATGGGTGATGATTTATCCGCGTTAGAAATCCAAAAACGTTGATGACTGATGAATTCTTGACAACCCTTTGTCTTGGGATCGCTCAAATCGCCAGAGAGAAAGATGGAGGATGATAAATCAGGTCGAAAACCCGTCCCCGCGAATATATAGGTTGACTCGCGTTATGTATGTAACATGCACACGTTAACGTAATTAAGGCTCTTAACATACGCTATGCATCGAAGTGTTGCGTACGTTACGGCCTGGGCAGAGGACACTGCCTCGAACAAACAAAGGCATTACGTACGTAATGCGGAGCCCCCTTAACGTACGTTATGGGTTCTAGCGTACGCTATATCCCCCAGGCTAGTGTACGTAACACTGTCCCCAGAGGCTACTGCCTCAAATATTCAGGTCGTATGTACGTTATGAATAACACATAACGTACATTAATGGCTTATAGCGTACATTAAATTCCAATGTTAGCGTACGTAACTCGAGAAAATTGAAGGAAGGACAGGAGTACGTATTTCATCCAAGATTTCACACAAACCACAATAATACACAATGTGAAAGGTACGTGACAATTCAATATCATTTGATATGAAGTTCAAATATTAGGAAAATCGAGAAATGCCAGAAAAATTACGGATATTATAAAAAGTGCAAAGAGTAAAAATGAATTCAGAAGAGAAACGAGATGAAATTGGTTATGCGGACACATTCTGGGCTGAGCGTGTCGCACGGCCCACAGGCGAACACGGCCCTTGTCGGGTTAGAGGGATCATCGATTGGTCTTAAGTCCTATATGGACTGGGACTCTCTTTCAGTGTGTGTATCATATTATTTACGACCTACATATATATATATATATATATATATATATACACATAAATAAAAAAAAATATATGTGCATGATTAGGACCAAAACATAATTCATCCTAACACTAATTAGGGGTGTTCAAAATTGGATATCCGAACTTGCGGATATCCAAAATTTCGGCTATTAGATTTTGATATCAGATATCCGTATCCGAAAAATTTGATATTTTTTCCTATTTAACTTTTACAACAATTAAATATAAAGTTAAAACAACAAATTATCTTAAGTAAATGACAATTTAACATCCATCTAAGGTTCAAACAATAAAAATAACATTTTTAACTTAAACATTATCGAAATATTTATATAATCGAAATTCAAAACGTCTCCAATTCTTTATGATTCTCCATTATTGGCATTCCTGTTAAATCAACCCACAGATGACCTACAAAAAATTATAAAAAGTAAGTAACCAAACTTAATAACTTAATAAATTATAAGTTAACTTATTAACTTGAGCCCAAAAAATTAACAATCAAAACTATCGTCGATTGTTTCATCAATAACAATGCTTGGTTGGTCCACATTTAAGTCCTTCAAACCTGATATTTAAATTAAAATAAACATTTCAAATCAATATGAATATAGAGAGTATAATTGCCAATTGAAATAAAATATGAGCATTATAAACATACTTTCTTCTTCCATTTTCTCTATTTCAAGAAACGTCTCATCAATCATAATAGGAGTATGAGAAGCGCATAACCAATCTTGCGCACAAACTAACTCTTCCACCATTTTTGAAGTTAAAGAAGTTCGGAAAGAATCAAGTACCCTTCCTCCAGTGCTAAAAACCGACTCGGAAGCAGCCGTAGAAACCGGAATAGCAAGTATATCTCGGGCCATTTTCGCAAGTATGGGATATCTACATTCTTGAACTTTCCTCCATTTCAAGATATCAAAAGTTGGTATCAAAGGTTCCCGATCTTCCCCTAGATATTTGTCTAATTCCGTCTTTTTCAAGTTGGTTTCTGAACTTCCCATAGTCATTTCAAATAGCTTGGTCATAATCTCCTCAATATCCATGACTACCCCATTGCCCCACATAATACTAGGATTAGAAGTAGTATATCTAAATGTGACATCCTCATCCATCTCTCTTTTAGGCATGGAAGAACTATAGGAATCAAACATAGCACACATCTTGCAATCTAAGTTCAAAAGAAAACTACCCGCTTCTTCCTTCTCAAAGTTTTCTTCCACGACCCATACAATATATTGCCATTTCCGAGTAGGGTCAAGAACAACACTAATGAACAAAAATTGGTTAAGTTTCTCAACATCCCCCCAATACTTTTTATATTTTAATTTCATTTATATGCCATGTTTCTAACGGACGTATCGGCATGCCTAGTAAATCCATCAATCACTTGACCTATTCCGAAAATTTCATGTACATAAGTATCTGAAGTCAAATAATGGGAAGCCAGAAACCTTAACGTAGCATCATAGAAAATTTTCAGAAATAGCAGCAAACCATTTACATTACTCCAATCGGGTTCATTAACCAACCCACCCTCACACTTTTTGAGTTCTTTCTCACAATTGACATCTTTCAAAAGTAAGTTAGAAAATACTTTCTTAAATTTTAAGGCACTTTGAAGCATTAAAAAAGTCGAATTCCATCTTGTGTCTACATCCATACAAACAAGACTCTTACTTTCAATTCTCCTCTTCAATACAAATTTTAAACTTTAGAAGTCTAGCGGGAGAAGACCTCACATATTTTACAAGAGCTCGACTTTTTTATGGACAAACTCACATCAGTTAAGCCATCTCTCACAACCAAGTTTAAGATGTGTGCCGCACATCTCATATGT
Organism: Orobanche coerulescens; assembly: GCA_033398695.1. Classification (NCBI taxonomy): domain Eukaryota; kingdom Viridiplantae; phylum Streptophyta; class Magnoliopsida; order Lamiales; family Orobanchaceae; genus Orobanche; species Orobanche coerulescens. Next base: position 24,400,507 of record CM065818.1, on the reverse strand, counting down.
AAAAACACTCCTTTTAATACACTACAATCCCAATGATTGAATACCTTCTTCAAATGATGAATCACGACATCATTCGAACTAGCATTGTCTACCATTATGGTCAAGATGTTCTTCAAGCCCCATTCAATTAAACACTTCTCAACTGCTCTACCAATGATTACCCCCAAATGACTAACAACGGGACAAAAATTAATAATCTGCTTATGTTGGTGCCAATCACCATCAATGAAATGTGCCGTCAAACACATGTAACTTAAACTCTGACCTGAAGTCCATGTGTCTGTGGTGAGGCATACTCTTGAAGATAAGTGTTTAAAGATATTAAATAATATTTTTCTTTCCTCGATGAAAAGAGTATAACAATTTATTGTTGTCGTAGAGCGTGAAGGAGGAGTAAAATGAGGATTAATAACTTTGCAAAACTTATGAAAACCCTCACGTTCTACAAAATTAAATGGCAAACTCATCAACGATCAACATCATAGCAAGAGCTTTCCTAATTACCTCTTGGTCATACTCCCACAACTTAGGAGCTGTTGAGGTTTCAAATGAACCATCGTCACTTACACGAGTTCTAGACTCAAGATCACATAGTTTCTGTTTTTTATCAACAATTGTTGGGTGCTTTTTGCAACCAAGTATGTAATTTTTTAAAGGGGTTGTCCCACTCTTAGATGCACACCCAATTTTATTATGACAATAAAGACATTCCGAAATGTCGGGACTCAATTTTTGATAATGATGCCACCATTGAGATCTATTTCTTGTAGCGGGTCCGCATGGTGGTTTTCATTTTGGGACTGCTTTTGTCTTCCCTTTGGCTTTTGTAATTACTTAGTTTTCGGATACAAACTCACATTTTGAACTAATTTCATCAACCAAGTCAATTGCTACACTCTGAAAATGAAAGTGAACATGTTATAAAAAGTTAAACAAAAAAGATTAAGCTAATATTCTGCTGTCAATCACCATCTCAATTAATAACAATAAAGCAGCTACACTTCAGATTCATGACAGTTAAATGATTAAATAATTTTTTTTCAATTGAGTCCCAGGCCAGTCCGACCCACTTTGCTTCATCGACCCTCTTTCTTTTTCTGAATCTGGAGCCAAAAAGCTCAAAGAGAGTCTGAGAAGTTTAGGCAAACGCATACGCTTCAGACGTTTCTGGGGCTTGAGTTTGTGAGCAGAGGCAAAAGATCTGGAGCTTTCAATTCTCTAGGCCTTTCGAGAGCTATCAAGCGGCATCCTGCTCCCAGACTTCTCGGATCTCATATCTGGTATTCGCCGAGAAAGCTAAACTAAAAAGTTAATTAGGATTTAATTACATACTTGGGACTGCGTATAGTGGAACGGACTGCCGATTGTCGATGAACACAACTTCCGATCGTCGATGAACCCGACTTTCGATCGTTGATCGTTGATGAACACGACTGGTGAGTGGCGATTCGCACGCCTGACGGAGACTTCGACTGGCGGTGTCCTTGGTTTCAGATGTATGCTGGATTGCTGGTGCTGGAACGGACCGTGGAATGGTGGAAGACAGAAAACAAAAACCCTAGTTGTTCTATGACTCGATTTTAAAAGAAAATGAGGAAATTGTGAATGGGCCGGTTAAAGATTTTTTTTTTCCGCACACGCACACGAGGGGGATCGTCCTCTATTCTAAGACTTAAAGAGGCCGAAGACCCCGATCTAGGTAAGTTCTTAGCGTAGCCTGATCGCCTTATCATTCCCACTGCCATGCGCTTTCAGCCAGCAGAAGTTAATGGTTTCATCCCCGAACATTGCCTAAGGGCTCCAGACGTTCCCCTAAAGACTTAGACTAAAGCCTCAAGATATGTTCCGTGAATGCCGATAGAGGGGTGATATTGTGGAGTTTAAAAAAAATCATAAAAACGATATCATTATCTCCACATGGGTTTGAAGGTATATATTCGTCTACTTGATATATATATATATATATATTATATACATATATTAGATTAAATTAGATTCATTTATAATATGTGTATGTGATCCTTTCAGTTTGATATTTTTCGCAAAACTTATTTTGATCAAATACCCTACATGGTGTCGGAGACTCTTACGCATATTATATTTGATCTAATTCTATTTGATTATTATTCATGTGTTTGTTGTTAGATTTAGATTTTAATTGATTTTTGTTCTCGCTATATAAAATCCTCAACTATATAAATTGCCGTAGAAATTAATTTAATTTTAATAATTTTTATTGAGAATCTAATTTATTTAAAAAATATGTATCTGCTGGTAGCTTTAAGGGGCTGGACCGCCATGGACCAGCAACACGCCATTGATTTGCGGTCGCCGTAGTGATGATTAGGCGTGTGGTGGCAATCAGGCGGGTGGTTTGAGATGTTTGCTCGGTCTGTTGTTTGGATAAGTCCAAACCTAAAAAGAATTTGGTTCGTGGTCAAGTTATAGCAAATTTGATACATTTGGTGTATTTCAAAACATGAAACGGAATTCGAAACGATATATAAATGTACTATTATAGGGAGTTGTAGATTCTTTTGAAATTCCGAAATTGATGTAAAGATAAATGATTTATAGAGAAACTTAATTACTTGGGTTGTACTCTTTTTAACTAATGTTTGACAAATTTTTTAACGAAACAACTGTTGGAAATAAAACGCAGCGGAAGCGAGGTTGGGGGAAAATTTGATAAAAGCGTTTTACGCATCCACGAGCATAAAACCTATTTAGGCATGCTAATTAATTAACTATTAAGATTAATAAGCAATTTAAACATTATTTGTTAATTATTAAGTAAATATGTTGGTAAATCGAATATCCTAGTCTTAATTAAAGATCATAGGATATTATCTTTTGAAGCGTAGTGGTTGCTTGCTCCTTGATCTTCTTGTATTTCTACCTTTAGATCTTATAGAGTATGATCCGCCTTAATCCGGACGTTGTGTGAGCACCGAGCTATCGAATCTTGCTTGGACAACAAAAGTGGATCGGCAGAACCAAGTTCCTCACAGCTCGCGATTTTCTTTTCTTCAAGTAATTCCGATTTCAACAAGAATTAGAGTGTTATCTCACTTATGGAATCAAAGACACAAGTCAAGATCCACAATTAAACACTAAGATGAAAAAATCGTAACCCCTTGTGTAGAATATGAGTATTCGGCCGAACCCTCCCAATGCTCCTATTTATAGACTTTGGACTACTCTAGGGATCTTAAGGAAGATTAGGGTAAGGACTCCTAGTGCAACCCAACTTTCTGTAACACCCCCAGAATCTGACAGGGAATATCACACGCCGCAGATCCTCTCCATGAAAATTTGCCATGCTAGGTATCAAAACAACATAACTCTAATAGACCGATTTGGTCTCACATCATTATCATACAACTCTAATATACATAACTCTATCTGGACTCATACCCATGCAAGGGTAAAATACACTCACAAACAAAAGTACGACAACAGAAAAGACCATACAACGAACTCCGACTGACTGCACCCAAAATTGGCCTTCATGTGATTAGTATTATTCGTCTTCCATCATCCTTCACACCAATCCTGTGTTGTGCTCCCAAAACCTGCATATACCTGGACGTAGAACAGACATCCACCCCCCAAATACTCGGGGGTTAGCAAAACTCCACTGTTTTGCTAGTACAAGTATAAAATGCAAATACGAGCCATAGACAACCCATTCCGAGAATACAATAATTACAATCATCTACAACTTAGTCACAACAAAAGCTTTCCTGAGATTTCTCATTCGAATAAATTAGTTCAGATCGAAAAGGTATAAATGAAACAAGTGGTCATTTTGAAAATCAATTTAAATCTCGGGAGTTTTGAGAATATATGGGATTGAAAAATCCTCAGTTCATCAAAAATTGCTTAGGGTCACAACCCAAAGTTTTATTTTCCCAAAATACAAATCCGTTCAGGAAACACGAGGTCCACGGCCCAACCATCCGTTCCAATTCACTTCTAAGGACACATTACACATAACACATCACTCTTATGACATTCTAGCCAAACACCAGGACTCGATATATAATGTCTCTCGACCCTGAGCACAAAGCATTGTGATACTCCGGACATATCACAACCAATCATCAATAAAAATACTCTGGCAATTCTCGCGACCCGGTCCGGCCGTCAAGCCACCAAGTCCCCGTGTGCCCCGCCGAGCAACCCCAGGTGAGAATGCCCCACCCGGAAGTAACCCTCGCGCAAGACCACATGGCCAAGTCCATGTGGGCCCCGTCGAGCCAATCTCCAGGTGAGAGTACCCGAGAACAACCTTACAACTCTCATCAATTCACGTTTCCAAACCACAATTCCCGAGGGTCAATACCACTATATATAGTCGAGGTACTTTGCTAGAATGACCAAAATGTCCAACACATGCTCACGACCCATAAATAATATTATCTCAACAGCACCGAACGGCATAACCAATATCACATAATTCACATATTCATCGATAGCCACATGTCTCCACGTACAACTTAAAATAAAGGATTAAACTACAAAACTTACCGACGATGAAATCAAACATATTGGCATCACCCGAAAGTAATACGACCCTATACTCAACACTAATACACATATCCAATTAAGCACATCAATTTACGGAACACACGAGTCGTCTTTCAAGAAAACCATGATGGTAAACATACCGATTATTTTAAAAAAATGGTTATAAACATTCATTTAGCACATAACGTCGATTACCAACCATCCGCAAAACACGTAATGTATGAACAAAATGTATAATTGATACCGGACACCCCTATGAACACGGCTCAATCGGGAACCCTCGAATACCTACAATTCTCCGGGCGGAACAATAATAACGCGATCGATTGGGAAGCTTGAAGAAAACGACGAACGAAACAGTTCCGCCTCGAGTTCTTCGCAAGGAACCTGGCCCTAACATCATACCATCAGTAAATTAACGATCGAACGAGGAAGAATAATCGTAGAACGCCCAAATCCCCTTTGTGACATTTTATTGAACACCTTCAAGGCGTCGATTAGAAACTCAATAAAATGATGAATCCTCGGCAATCCAACCGTGGAAAAAAAATGAATTCGATATAATGCAGCTCAACAATCATCAATTCATCACTATTCTAAGTTAATTCGGATTAAACGGATGAAATCAAGCAAAATCCTAATTTTCCCAAAACTAGGATTTTAGGAAAACTTACCCTGATTCGATCGATCAGAGCAAGTTATGGAAAGATTAATTGATGATATGGACTCAGGAACTTCGTGGATTTATAGTGAAACAACATGTCCTCGTGTCTTCCAAGCCCCAACCGCGGAAAGGAAAGAAAAGAAATGGGAAAATGGGTGCAAACCCGTCTGCTCTGTCATATATATACTCGTGCGGAACACGGCGCAACAAACGGCCCAAATAGCGCCGTGTTTATCGCCGTGTTGCGGGTCAGTGCGCGACCTGACCGACACGGCGCAAGACACCTGCGCGTGTGTCTCGGCCATGTCCGACACGGCATCACCCGACGCAAAACTTGCTCAGGTGTCTCGGTCGTGTCTCGGCAGATTGCTAGTCCTGGCCTACCCGTTGCATCACCCGACACAAGACCCGGCGCTCGGCAACGTCGTTCGGCAAACGGCGCAGGACACGGAGCTCGGCATCTCCGTTTTCACCGCCATTTTGTACAGGTCCGGCCAAGAAACCTCCGGATGCAAAACGATTCTGGCACAATCTGAAAATTATGATAGAACCACAACAACGATCTGGAAGAAGACGAATAATAATAAAATAGGACATACGATTAGCTCGACTTACACAACAATAAGTCGTATCCGACGAGCACCACAACACGGTACATCATGCCGTACCCAACATAGGGGAAAATCTCAAGAAATCGCCAACCGGACAAAATGACCAGCGCAACCGGCAAAATTAAAAAATAACCGGAACCGAAAATTTCGGGTATTACATTCTACCCTACTAAAAATAAGTTTCGTCCCGAAACTTAAAACAAGAGCAAGGCGACTCTAGATAACACACATTATCTTATATTTACAGCGCACAACAATACGCAAGAATGTTTACGAAATTAAACGAACATGAACCACTACAGTTGATAATTTCAAGCAGTACAACAATTAAAACACAAGTCCAATGTTGAACAAGAGTGTAATTCCAATAAACTCAAAGGTTTGGAAGATCAAATATAAAGACAATTTCCCAACACTTATGGAAATTACAAAGTGGCCCAGATGTTCAATAATCACGATTACGAGATCAAACAATAATGATTGGACAACAACGGACGAATAGCAATGATCGAACAACAACGATCAGCTCTGAAGTTCACACCTCAAATCAAGACATCAATAAACTTGTAGGAACCACGAGGTGTTAATTTCGCGCACGATTCATAGGAAATCGATCCGAACTTGGAAAGATCACAACAATATACAGATCAATTTGGGACAATATCAGAACTCGCTCGAATGACAAAGGTGAGAAACAACACAAGGTCAGAAGCATCAACTAACACAATCGAGTCGATATGGTCGAACGAAACGGAAGCGAAAAATATGGGTATTACATCATATCACCTTTAAAAGAGGTTTCATCCCCGAAACCTAAACACGAGAACGAAGTGCTAGAATAGCAACCTTCCCGGCCATATCCTCTTGGTCCCGCATCTGATCTCCATGACCAACTGTACCGCGGTCACGACCGCATCCTCTGTCCCTCGGCATAGTAAGCGGATTCTCACTCGATTCGATGGCACAACTTCGCAAAAATAATATGCTAAAGTACCAACTCAGCACGACATATCACATAAGGTAACTAATAACAACTCGATAAGAAAATCCACGAGGTATCCTTTTAAATGATATCATTTGAAAATCCTTGGATTTGTGTGCTATTCAAAATGAAACTTTAAAAGTATTTTTGGTATCTCAGGTTGTTTCGTCAAAACTTGTAAACAACAGACTTTAACCGTCTCATTTGACATCATTTGCAAAACAATATTTTGGAATATCAATTTCCCTTGAAATCAGCATCATCATTATCGTTAATAACAAAAAGGGTAACCACACAATACCATCCAACCATTCGCACATGCACTAAATATTTCCACCAATCAACAATTATTTTGGAGTTATTCAAACTTATCCAAATCCGAATTTGAAGTTTAAATCGAGTAAGATCTTTCGTCTTTTACTATATATTTTGAAAAATAAAATCGTATTGGATTTTGAAAAAAAAAAGAAAATTTATGGTGTGAAAGATTTTGAAAATCAAGTACTCGAATTGTATGAAAATACAACACTACGTTTAAAAATTGCCTTCGAAAATCCTCTCAACACTGCACAAAAATCAACGACGGTAATGTTTTACAAAATGTCCAAAGGCACTTTAAAACAACTCTTTCAAATACCGTCGAGGTTTTATTTGAGAATTCTAGGCCAGCTCGCTAATTTCGAATAATTTTCAAAGTTCATACAAAGCCGCCAATTAATCACACCGTCGAATTAATTTCGGAAATTTGACTTTCCACAACTTGCTCAAGTTTATGCAATTTTCACGAAAATGTTTTCGGACACACACACCGCAGACATAATTTATCAACTCATCAACAACCCATCACCACCTAGCGTGACGAAAAGTCCAAAACACATATTCACACACAACAATTGTCATCACTAGACAACACACATAGAATGTAGTCACCAGTGATCGACTGTAAAAGTTAGACCCAACAGTTAAGAATAAAATTTCATGACCTCATTTGAGTTTAAAACTCGTGTCTTGAAAACTTACAGCATACAATGGAAAAACGCCGAAATACCGCGCCTCTACTTGTCACGCGCCGGAAAAACGACCGGAACAACAACACCTTGCTATCCTCCAAGGATACGGCTAGAGCTAGATGCTGAAGCTATTGATTATAACACTCTAAGTGTTTTAATGTTTGATCTCTCTATTTTTCTCTCAGAGATCTCTAAGAAAAATGAAGAAGAAATAAATGAAGAAGATGAAGATGAGTGATGAACTCAAAGTCACTTTATCTCTCTCTCTCTCTCTCTCTCTCTCTATATATATATATATATATATATATCATACGTATGATTCTAAAATCAATTAGATTGAGATGAAAGTCTTCTTCTAATGCTATATACACACCAACCACTTTCACAACTCATCTCACATGATAGATGTTATTCAAGTCATTATCATTCATTAAAGAATGAAACAAGAATCAAATGGAAGGTGGGTGGAAATGTGGGGGGCGGCCCATGTAGAAATCGGACAAGTTTGGTTCGTTTCGGACTCCCGAAAGTCCAAACAGATAAACTCCGATTCTGTTTTGATGTATTTATATTGATTAATTAATCCAATTAATTAAACATATCAAATACAAAATAATATAATTAATTTCTCCAAGAAATAATTATATACCTGAATTAAATTAATCACCTAGTAATTTATTTAATTCATTAGGCCGTAAATCAATTTATCCAATAAATCGATTTAGACATCTAATGTCCCAACTTTAGATATCCAATATCTAATATACATAATGAGAGAATTAGCTCGTTTCATTCCGTCGTCAATCATATTGCGCGACTCGGTAGGTTAAATCTGATCAAGAATGGGAGGAACCAAAGAGTAGTAAAGATCGCCTAGCCAGCTGGCGGCCTACACTGCACTTAATCGAGAACGAATGATTGGGATCATTCAAGAATCATTCTGTCGTGAATACCATTATACGTATAAACCCTTCTTTCAAACGTCCCGATCAAGTTATAGGGTCACGGTCAGTCGAACCCTATCTGTACTTGACGCTATGCATGCGTTAATGCAAATTGAGATCATCGAGCTCTCGTGTATCTAATATAACTAGCTTCAATGCTTTGGCCAAAGACTTGTGATCTCATCTGCCAATAACCGCATAGGACATATAACCCGCTCGCTAACGAGAGAAAGAATTCTATCTTGGTATTCAGTAAGACCTGCTACTTGCCCGTCAAGATGCACGTCGAGGTTGACCCCCACCTCCCGGTTTATAGGGTCGAACTACTCTAATGAAAATCTTGACGTCACAAGCACATCCATACTAAATCCTCAAGTCGAAGGTTCACGAATACCTATCACAACCTTTCGATTCCGTCATTGACTGTCTTGGAGTGAAAACCGTGTGACGAATCGAGGGTGAGTCGGTTCGAGTATACTAATCCAATTAGCATACCGATAACGTGTGCTCCCACTAACCATTAGTGTTCGACAGGCACTCTCCATGTCAAAGAACACGTCATACAAGTCTTCACATAAACTTAACACCCAGTCAAGTTTCATCGACTTGCGAACGATTAAGTGTAATATCCGCATTTTTCCCTTCTCTTATTATTCTCATTTTAGTGCATTTTTCGTTTTTTAACAACTCGTTTGTAACTGTATTGACATTTTGAGGATATTTAATATTGAACTTTTTGTCGTTCGAGCTTGATTCGGACTCGTTTTACACGATTTGATGTTTCATGTTGTTATTTCAGATATTATCGTAATCGTCGTTTGGAACCGCCGTTTCGGGGTTTCCAAAGATCCATCTCGTGTTATTATGGGCGTTGTGAGCTTTTGTTTGGTGTTTCGACCATGTGTCGTACATTCCGGATGTTTGGGCCGTTTTGTAAATTTTCCCAAACTTTTGGGAAAATTTCGTTTGTTGATTGTTTTTCCGAACCTTTGAGTAGTCGGGAATATGTTTTCCTTCGGCATTTAAGTTCGCTGCTTCGTGTCCCTAACGTCCGTACCATCGTGAATTGTTCACCGTTGTATTCGATTCTTTCCGTTACCTTCCTCATTTCTTCGGCTGTACTCCACGAGAAGGAATGTTACGACGTAACACCCTTTTGGTTACGTACGTAACGTTGTGTATTTCGGTCCGACGATTACGCCTTTTTGGTTACGTCGTAACACCCTTTTAATTACGTACATAACGCCCTAGTGTATTTCGATCCGTGCGATTACGCCTTTTTGGTTACGTCGTAAGGCCCTCATGGGTTACGTGCATACCTTACGACGCGTTAGCATGTGGTGGCTAACGACGTAACGAGGCTCGGGTTTATAAACCCGTGGGTTGACCGATTTCGGCCATTTTCACTCCTTCTCCTCCCCATCCGACTCCTAGGCGATCTTCTTGGCATTTCCGGCGATTTGAAGCTTGGTAACTCCGAGCCATCATCTTCTTCGAGTTTTTGGAGCATATTATCAACCTCTAATCGTGTTCTTCGTCATTATTCAAGGTAAACTCCTAAAACCTTGTTTTGGGTAATTGAAGGGGTTTTCATGTTTCGTCCGATTCGTTCCGTATGTTAGATTAATTCATGATGGACATGATTAATCTTGTTGATTTCGTTGGTTTCCCTACGGATTCATGGTATATTTCGTAGTAATTTTGTAATCGAGAGGGTTTGGTTGTGGTCCGCCCTCGTCGTTGTTTCTATACGAATATACATGAATCGTAGGCGGGTTTTCGGGTGTACTCCAATTCCGTATTTATTTAGGATTGGTTGTGATTGTGTTCTTCGTATCGTTAGGTTCGTGATTATCGGCTCCTAACGGTCACCGGTGTTTTTCCTTCCGTTCGTTGCGTCGTTTATTATTCAAGGCAAGTATTTTTGGAAACCTTTATGCTTAACGTGAAATGGTAATGTATATTGTGTGTGATTGCTCACCTCGGGAGGGTCCGACGGGATCACAGAGGGAATCCAATGGTATAGCCCTGGATTCACGAGTTTGTTTCGCTAGCCAGCTCGGGAGGGTCCTTAGGGATCACGGAGCGGGATCAATGGTATAGCCCTGTTCCCAAGGCGATGCGTGTGCGTGATTTGTTTTATAATGTGGCCAGCTCGGGAGGGTCCTTAGGGATCACGGAGCGGGATCAATGGTATAGCCCTGTTCCCATGGCAAATTGTTTGACTGTTTATTTCCGGAAAAAGACATGTCTGGTTTTGGTTTTGAAATTGATAATGGTGCATGTACTATGAAATGTGTAAGCGATTGGTTTGCCTTGAATACTTGTACTAGCGTAATTGCTAACCCCTTTGGGGACCCGTTTTGGGGAAATTCTTGTTATGGATTTCAGATTATGATCATCCGGACGACCGAGCTCTGGGTCAGTACGAGGATGTTGGCCAGGGTCGTTGACATGTGCACTTGGGTCTACTTATTTCTTTTGTCCACTTCGATATGGTTGTTTCCTATATTTATAAACCGATAGACGGTACTCGCGAGTACTTAGGCTTTTCAATTCAAACCCCGTGTTGTATTATGTTAAATTGCTACATTGTCGATTGTTGCTCATTTCGTCGGTTGCTTCGGGTGTATTTTCATATGATGTATTATTTGATTGTGTATCCTCGCTAACCGAGATGGTTAGTCGAGGGGTACCCGCTTGTTGTAGCCTGGTGGGTCCCATGTAGGGGTCCGCGGCGCTGTAACATACTCCGAATATCTTGGGGTGTTACAGAAATGGTATCGGAGCTCTAGGTTTATGGATACCTATGCTTGTCGGTTATTTGGGTCTAGTCGTGTTTTGTCTTACACATTGTCACACCGCTGCCGGCATCTCAGTACTTCCAGTGTTCGTAAGTTTCCTTACTCGATTGTTTATTTTCTCGTATTGTATCCCGTTTCTTGAACTGTGGTTATTTTCCCTCATTTGCTTATCATCGTAGTTGTTTTTCCTTCCTTACTCATCCTCGATATACTTTTGTTATCTCTTAACACCAGTATGGATGCCGGAGGAAACCGTGGCCGTGGTTATGGTCGTGGGCGCGGCCGAGGACGTGGGGCAGCCGGTGGGACAGCCACGTCGCATTCTTCAGGAGCCGGCAGTACCGGAGACCGTCACAGTCATGCTTCTTCTCAGGAGCGCGCCGATCTTGGTATTGTGGCTGTTATGCAGCAAATGGTTAACCAAATGGCGGCTATAGCTCAGGTGGTCCAGAACCTCGATCAGGCCCATGCTAATCGGGGTGGAGCGGATCACTGGCTTCAGGATGTCATCAAGATGCATCCTCCTCAGTTTTCGGGAGCCTCGGACCCGATCGACTGGGAAGGGTGGATCAAAGAGATATCTAAAGTCTTCACTGCTACCAACTGCCCCGAGGATCGTAAGGTCCCTATTGCTCAATACTTTCTCACGGGAGACGCTACAGATTGGTGGGAGGCCGTTGGTCCCAAAGATCATGTTGCTTCGTGGGCTGAGTTTCAGGAGTTGATGGAGACCGAATATTGTCCGTGGCCGGTCAGACAGGCTCGAGTGCATGCTTTCTATGATGATCAACCACGGGATATTCCCGTATCCCAAGCTATTGCCGATTTTAACAAGGAGTTGGGTTATGTGAATACCCAAGTTGTCGCTGAGAGCGACAAAATTTTCCATTTTTCCAGGAGGATGAAACTGTCCATTCGGGACTACATGTCTGGACTCGTCTGCACTACCTTGAAGGATTATCAGAGTAGGGCCCTCGCTTATGATATGTCAGTGACGGCTAGTGATTTGGCTCGTGAGAGCAAGAAGCAGAAGTCGGTCGGAAATTTTTCTGGTCCCAAGAGTGGAGGCCAGCAGAAATCTCGAGCTGCGAATATTTCTACGGGCGGTTCGGCTCGTTTCTCTGGGAGCTTTCGGGGAGCCGCTGGAACCCCCGCTCGTGAGCCCACATACTTTAACTGTGGATTTTCGGGTCATAAGAACCGGGACTGTCCTCGTCCGCCTTTAACTTGTCATACTTGTGGTCAGTCGGGCCACAAGGCTTCTTTTTGTGATCAGCTCAGACAGCTTCGCGGTGCCCGTTCTTCGCACCCAGCACCTATGGATCCGAGTGTGAACCAGGGCTCATTTGCCCCGCCGCCTCCACCGAGTGCCGGCCGAGGTAGGGGTCGGGGTCAGCCCGCTAGGGGTGGAGCTTCCAGTGTCGGCTCTGCCCAGCCACGTATCTATGAGATGAGGAGGGCCGACGATCCAGCAGCTACTGTGGCGACAGGTACCGTTCATATTCATTCCCATCCTATCAGTGTGCTTTTCGATTCGGGTGCTACGCATTCATTCATTTCTCTAGAGTGTGTACGCCGTTTGAGTCTCGACTGTTTGTCACCTTGCGAGCCTTTCATCGTTAAACTTCCTAGCGGTGATAGAATTGTCGGTGATCGAGAGGTCCGAGACTGCTCTGTGTTTATTTGTGAGAGAGCTTGGCTCTCTAATCTTATTGTCGTTAATATTGAGGGTGAGGATTTGATTCTCGGGGATGATTGGATCGAGCGGCATGGCGCAATCATGAACTACCGCACGAGGATCATCACCATGTTAGCCGAGGACGGCACCGAGCACTCCTTCGCGGGGCGAAGGAGGGGAAATCAGAAATTTGTTATTAATGCCTTGAAGGCGATGAGTCTCCTGCGAAAAGGGTGTACTGGTTATTGGTGCTATGCCTTGAAGGCGGAGGATGGTGGAGTCGAGCTTTCATCGATTCCAGTCGTTAGTGAGTTTCCTGATGTATTTCCTGACGAGTTACCGGGATTGCCACCGGATCGTGAGGTTGAGTTTGTTATAGAGTTAGAGTCGGGTGCGGCTCCGATTTCGAAGGCGTCGTATCGCATGGCACCTTCAGAGATGTCAGAGTTGAAGAAGCAGTTGAGTGAGCTTCTTGAGTCGGGTTATATTCGACCGAGCGCTTCGCCTTGGGGCGCGCCGGTCCTGTTTGTGCGAAAGAAGGATGGTTCACTGCGTTTGTGTATCGACTATCGCGAACTAAACAAGGTGACCATCAAGAACAAGTATCCTTTGCCGAGAATTGACGACTTGTTCGATCAGTTGCAGGGAGCCGCGTTATTCTCGAAGATTGATTTGAGATCAGGGTACTATCAGCTCCGGGTGAGGGAGTCCGATGTGCCGAAAACAGCTTTTCGGACGAGATACAGACATTATGAGTTCGTAGTTATGCCTTTCGGCTTAACTAATGCGCCGGCGGTGTTCATGCAGTTGATGAACAAAGTCTTTATCGAGTATTTGGATAAGTGTGTCGTCGTCTTCATTGACGATATTATTATCTATTCGAGGAATGAGGAAGAGCATGCCCATCATTTGCGGATAGTGTTAGACATTCTGAGGACCGAGCAACTCTATGCGAAGTTCTCGAAATGTGAGTTCTGGCTGAAGGAAGTGATGTTTTTGGGTCACGTGATTTCAATCGAGGGAGTTCGTGTGGATCCGCAGAAAATTGAGGCAGTGTTGGATTGGGCACCGCCCACAAATGTGAAGGAGGTCCGTAGTTTCTTGGGTTTGGCTGGCTACTACCGTAGGTTCGTCGAGGGTTTCTCAAAACTAGCTCGGCCACTTACACGCTTGCTCCGTAATCCGAGAAGTTAAATGCGGAATGACGAGAGACAGTCGAGTTTTGAGGAACTGAAGAAGCGTTTGACTTCAGCTCCGGTTTTGGCATTGCCATGTGGCAACGAGGGATTCACCGTTTATAGCGATGCTTCGGGTCAGGGTCTTGGGTGCGTATTGATGCAGCACGGCAAAACCATTGCCTTTGCGTCGAGACAGTTGAGGCCGTATGAGCTGAACTACCCTACTCATGATTTGGAGTTTGCGGTAGTTGTGTTCGCACTCAAGATCTGGCGTCACTATCTTTTCGGCTCTACATGTCAGATTTTTACCGATCATAAGAGCCTGAAATACATATTTACTCAGCGGGAGTTGAATATGAGGCAGAGGAGATGGTTAGAACTAATTAAGGATTATGACCTCGAAATCCTTTATCATCCGGGCAAGGCGAACGTCGTGGCCGACGCCTTGAGTCGGAAACCGATTGCGTTGCAAACGCTTGAGGTCCTTACGCCTCAGTCTGAGCTTCGGCGGGCTTTGATCGAGTTAGATGTTGAGGTTTTGTTGCCTGGAGCTGTCGGGCAACTTTGTGCTTTAGAGATTTCGTCGTCTTTGATCGATGAAATTAAGCTGAAGCAATTAGAGGATCCGATGATTACTCAAATCCGAGAGAGCGCTCTTAAGGGAAAGTCTCCTGGGTTTGTGATTCACGAGGACGGTATTTTGAGATTTCGGAGTCGGCTTTATGTACTGAACGACTCAGAATTGAGACAGAGTATTTTGCGTGAAGCCCATGCTACACCTTATTCCGTTCATCCTGGTTCGAGTAAGATGTACAAGGACCTGAGGAGGAATTTCTGGTGGAATGATATGAAGGTGGAAGTCGCACAGTTTGTAGCGAGATGTTTGACTTGTCAGCAGGTCAAAATCGAGCATCAGCGACCGGCTGGGTTATTGCAGTCACTTCCCATTCCAGAATGGAAATGGGAAGATATATCGATGGATTTTGTTATGAATTTGCCGAGATCGAGGTCGGGCATGAATATGGTATGAGTGATTGTTGATCGTCTGACCAAGTCGGCACATTTTCTGGGCATCAAGGACACTTGGGGTCCAGAAAAGTTGGCTCGTGTGTTTATTGCGCAGATTGTGAGGCTTCACGGTACTCCAAAGTCTATTGTTTCGGATCGTGATGGCCATTTCGTATCGCACTTTTGGCAGGCGGTGCATAAGGCGTTGGGTACCCGTTTGCATTTGAGTACCTCTTTTCATCCCCAGTCAGATGGACAGTCGTAACGCACTATCCAGACATTCGAAGACATGTTACGTGCTTGTGCCCTCGATCGGAGCAGCGACTGGGAGGAGCATTTGCCATTGATCGAATTCACGTACAACAATAGTTGGCACGCGTCGATTCGGATGGCACCGTATGAGGCACTTTATGGGCGGCGATGTCGATCGCCGATTTGCTGGAATGAGGCGTCCGATTTAGTCGGGATCGAACCGGATGTCGTTTTATAGACGAGACGGAAGATAGAATTAATTCGAGAACGGATGTTGACTGCCCAGATTCGACATAAGTCATATGCCGATGTCCGTCGTCGACCTTTAGAATTCGAGGTGGGAGACCACGTGTTGCTGAAGGTGTCACCGACGAGAGGAGTTTTCCGTTTCGGGAAGAAGGGAAAGTTGAGTCCTAGATTTATTGGACCCTTCAAGATTCTCGAGCGAGTCGGTGGGTTAGCATACCGTTTGGCGTTACCCCCGGCCTTGAGTCACGTTCATAACGTTTTCCATGTTTCGCAGCTGAGGAAATATGTTCCGGATCCTAGTCACATCATCGACTTTGGCGAGGTCGATATTGCCGAGGACATTACCTTCGAGGAGCGTCCCTTAAAGATTTTGGAGCACCGTGAAAAGCGACTGAGGCATAAGACCATTCCTTTGGTCAAAGTGCAGTGGTCGAGACATGGTGTCGAGGAGGCGACTTGGGAAACTGAGGATAGCATGCGTGCTAAGTATCCCGAGTTGTTTATTTCTTAAGTTTCGGGACGAAACTTATTTTTAGAGGGGTAGAATGTAATATCTGCATTTTTCCCTTCTCTTATTATTCTCATTTTAGTGCATTTTCGTTTTTTAACAACTCGCTTGTAACCGTATTGACATTTTGAGGATATTTAATATTGAACTTTTTGTCGTTCGAGCTTGATTCAGACTCGTTTTACACGATTTGATGTTTCATGTTGTTATTTCGGATATTATCGTAATCGTCGTTTGGAACCGCCGTTTCGGGGTTGCCAAAGATCCATCTCGTGTTATTATGGGCGTTGTGAGCTTTTGTTTGGTGTTTCGACCATGTGTCGTACATTCCGGATGTTTGGGCCGTTTTGTAAATTTTCCCAAACTTTTGGGAAAATTTCGTTTGTTGATTGTTTTTCCGAACCTTTGAGTAGTCGGGAATATGTTTTCCTTCGGCATTTAAGTTCGTCGTTTCAGGTCCCTAACGTCCGTACCATCGTGAATTGTTCGCCGTTGTATTCGATTCTTTTCCGTTACCTTCCTCATTTCTTCTGGCATGTACTCCACAGAAAGGAATGTTACGTACGTAACACCCTTTTGGTTACGTACGTAACGTTCTAGTGTATTTCGGTCCAGACGATTCTGCCTTTTTGGTTACGTACGTAACACCCTTTTGGTTACGTACGTAACGCCCTAGTATATTTCAGTCCAGGCGATTCTGCCTTTTTGGTTACGTACGTAAGGCC
The DNA here is from genome assembly GCA_033398695.1 of Orobanche coerulescens. Lineage (NCBI taxonomy): Eukaryota > Viridiplantae > Streptophyta > Magnoliopsida > Lamiales > Orobanchaceae > Orobanche > Orobanche coerulescens. The sequence goes on along the minus strand of CM065818.1, from coordinate 24,383,361 downwards.
CCCATGGGTTACGTACGTAATACAGCTTACGTACGTTAGCATGTGGTGGCTAACGTACGTAACGAGGCCTGGGTTTATAAACCCAGGGGTTGACCGATTTCGGCCATTTTCACTCCGTCTCCTCCCCATCCGACTCCTAGGCGATCTTCTTGGCATTTCCGGCGATTTGAAGCTTGGTAACTCCGAGCCATCATCTTCTTCGAGTTTTTGGAGCATATTATCAACCTCTAATCGTGTTCTTCGTCATTATTCAAGGTAAACTCCTAAAACCTTGTTTTGGGTAATTGAAGGGGTTTTCATGTTTCGTCCGATTCGTTCCGTATGTTAGATTAGTTCATGATGTACATGATTAATCTTGTTGATTTCGTTGGTTTCCCTACGGATTCATGGTATATTTCGTAGTAATTTTGTAATCGAGAGGGTTTGGTTGTGGTCTGCCCTCGTCGTTGTTTCTATACGAATATACATGAATCGTAGGCGGGTTTTCGAGTGTACTCCAATTCCGTATTTATTTAGGATTGGTTGTGATTGTGTTCTTCGTATCGTTAGGTTCGTGATTATCGGCTCCTAACGGTCACCGGTGTTTTTCCTTCCGTTCATTGCGTCGTTTATTATTCAAGGCAAGTATTTTTGGAAACCTTTATGCTTAACGTGAAATGGTAATGTATATTGTGTGTGATTGCTCACCTCAGGAGGGTCCGACGGGATCACGGAGGGAATCCAATGGTATAGCCCTGGATTCACGAGTTTGTTTCGCTTGACTCGGGAGGGTCCTTAGGGATCACGGAGCGGGATCAATGGTATAGCACTGTTCCCAAGGCGATGCGTGTGCGTGATTTGTTTTATAATGTGGCCAGCTCGGGAGGGTCCTTAGGGATCACGGAGCGGGATCAATGGTATAGCCCTGTTCCCATGGCAAATTGTTTGACTGTTTATTTCCGGAAAAAGACATGTCTGGTTTTGGTTTTGAAATTGATAATGGTGCATGTACTATGAAATGTGTAAGCGATTGGCTTGCCTTGAATACTTGTACTAGCGTAATTGCTAATCCTTTGGGGACCCGTTTTGGGGAAATTCTTGTTATGGATTTCAGGTTATGATCATCCGGACGAGCGAGCTCTGGGTCAGTACGAGGATGTTGGCCAGGGTCGTTGACATGTGCACTTGGGTCTACTTATTTCTTTTGTCCACTTCGATATGGTTGTTTCCTATATTTATAAACCGATAGACGGTACTCGCGAGTACTTAGGCTTTTCAATTCAAACCCCGTGTTGTATTATTTTAAATTGCTACATTGTCGATTGTTGCTCATTTCGTCGGTTGCTTCGGGTGTATTTTCATATGATGTATTATTTGATTGTGTATCCTCGCTAACCGAGATGGTTAGTCGAGTGGTACCCGCTTGTTGTAGCCTGGTGGGTCCCATGTAGGGGTCCGCGGCGCTGTAACATACTCCGAATATCTTGGGGTGTTACAATTTGAGCTATAAACCTTTCTAGTTCTGACCCCCTTATCCAATAAGAAGTTAACGTTTTGCTCTCAAATACATGGACTAGTTTCTATATGTATATTTACGAGTTAAGAATGCCAGTAACTACCAGTAAATAAAGAAACATTCATTGCCTTATATAAATGATATACATAATTACAAGTACAATGCCCTCACTCAACATCCTCCGAGTGGCATTCGAGGGCATACTCCTAACAATCTCCCACTTGCACTCAATGCCACACACTATGGTATCTAATACCCATGTTCTCCAGATGATGCTCCAAGCTAGTCTGAGAAAGTGGCTTGGTCAGTGGATCATCAACGTTGTCGGCTGAGTCTACTCTATGCAGCATAATGTATCCCTTGCGAACAAATTCTCTTACGAGATGATATTTCCTCTCAATATGTTTGGTGCTGTTGTGAAACCTCAGCTCCTTGGCCTGCGCTACAGCTCCGTCGTTGTTGCGATAAATGAACAGTAAATTTCAAAGACATGGTATCACTTGAAGTTCTCCCAGAAACTTCTTAATCTAGAAGCCTTCCTTGGAAGCCTCCGAGGCTGCTTGATACTCAACCTGACAGGTAGAATCAGCAGTCGCGCTTTGCTTGGCGCTACGCCAAGATACTGCTCCTCCATTAAGAGTAAATATGTAGCCAGAAGTAGACATCGAATCGTCCTTCAGTCCTTGGAAGTCCGAATCAGTGAATCCCACCACATCCAATTCTCCACCGCCATACATCAGAACCATATCTCTAGTCCTTAAGTACTTGAGAACGTTCTTTACGGTAGTCCAATGTTCCCTACCTGGGTTTGCCTGAAACCTACTCACCACGCTTACAGCATGAGCAATGTCAGGACTTGTACACAACATAGCATACATAAGGCTACCCACGGCCGAAGCATATGGTATATTACTCATTTCCTTTCGTTGTTCCTCACTTTGAGGACACATCTTCAAGGAGAGTTCTATTCCATGTCGCATCGGTAGGAACCCTCTTTTAGAATCATCCATCTTAAATCGCTTTAAGATTTTATCTATATAGAGGGCTTGGGAAAGACCTATTGTTCTCTTCGCTCTATCCCGATAGAGTCGAATTCCAAGAATATAGGTTGCTTCTCCCAAGTCTTTCATGGAGAAATTACTCGAAAGCCAAGCTTTCACAGAACTGAGCATTCCCACATCATTTCCTATTAGTAGAATGTCATCTACATATAGTACTAAGAATGCAATCTTGCTCCCACTAACCCTCTTGTATATACAAGGTTCCTCCTTGTTTTGCAGGAAGTCAAACTCTTTGACCGTCTCGTCAAAGCGAAGGTTCCAACTATGCGACGCTTGCTTCAGTCCATAAATGGAACGCTGAAGCTTGCACACTTTCTGAATATCGACTTCGGACATAAAGCCTTTAGGCTGCTCCATATAGATTTCCTCCTCGAGGAATCCATTAAGGAAAGCCGTCTTTACGTCCATTTGCCATATCTCATAATCGTGGTAGGCCGCTATAGCATCATACGAATAGACTTGATCATAGCTACGGGCGAGAAGGTATCGTGGTAGTCGATTCCTTGTTTCTGGGTATATCCCTTTGCCACAAGCCCTCCCACATCTCATGTGGAGTTTTAGGAACATATTTGGAAGGACATCTGTTCAAAATGTAAGCGGCAGTCAGGAGTGCATACCACCACAAGTAAATCGGTAAGTCAGTATAGCCCAGCATGGAACGAACCATGTTCAACAAGGTCTGGTTCCTTCTTTCTGACAGGCACTCTCCATGTCAAATAACACATCATACAAGTCTTCACATAAACTTAACGCCCAATCAAGTTTCATCGACTTGCGAACGATTAAGTATTTGAGCTATAAACCTTTCCAGTGCCGACCCCCTTATCCAATAAGGAGTGGAACGTTTTGCTCCCAAATACACGGACTAGTTTCTATATGTATATTTACGAGTTAAGAATGCCAGTAACTACCAGTAAATAAAAAAACATTCATTGGGTTATATAAATGATTTACATAATTATAAGTACAATGCCCTCACTCAACATCCTCCGAGTGGCATTCGAGGGCATAATCCTAACAATTACATACCGACGTAACAAAATAACGAACCAATAGACCGATTTGGTCTTACATCATTATCATACAACTCTAATATATATAAATCTGTCTGGACTCATACCCATGTAAGGGTAAAATACACTCACAAACAAAAGTATGACAGCATAAAAGACCATACAACAAACTCCGACTGACTGCACCCAAAACTGGCCTTCATGTGATTGGTATCATTCCTCTTCCATCATCCTTCGCACCGATCCTGTGTTTTGCTCCCAAAACTTGCATGTACCTGGACGCAGAACAGACATCCACCCCCCGAATACTCGGGGGTTAGCAAAACTCCACTTTTTTGCTAATACAAGTATAAAATGCAAATACGAGCCATACACAATCCATTCTGAGAATATAATAATTAGAATCATCTACAGCATAGTCACAACAAAAGCTTTCCCGAGATTTCTCACTCGAATAAATTAGTTCAGATCGAAAAGGTATAAATGAAACAAGTGGTCATTTTGGAAATCAATTTAAATCTCGGGAGTTTTGAGAATATATGGGATTGAAAAATCCTCAGTTTATCAAAAACCGCTTAGGGTCACAACCCAAAGTTTTATTTTTCCAAAATACAAATCCATTCAGGAAACACGAGGTCCACGACCCAACCATCCGTTCCAATTCACTTCTAAGGACACATTACACATAAGACATCACTCTTATGCCATTCTAGCCAAACACCAGGACTCGATATATAATGTCTCTCGACCCCGAGCATAAAGGATTGTGATACTCCGGACGTATCAAAACCAATCATCAGTAAAAACACTCTGGCAATTCTCCCGACCCGGTGCGGCCGTCAAGCCACCAAGTCCTCGTGTGCCCCGTCGAGCAACCCCAGGAGAATGCCCCACCCGGAAGTAACCCTCGCACAAGACCATACGGCCAAGTCCCTGTGGGCCCCTTCGACCCAATCATCAGGTGAGAGTACCCGAGAACAACCTTACAACTCTCATCAATTCACATTTCCAAACCACAATTCCCGAGGGTCAATCACACTATATATAGTCGAGGTACTTTGCTAGAATGACCAAAATGTCCAACACATGCTCACGACCCATAGCTAATACTATCAACAAGGAAACATATAATCTCAACAGCATCGAACGGTACAACCAATATCACATAATTTCACATATTCATCGATAGCCACATATCTCCACGTACAACTTAAAATAAAGGATTAAACAACAAAACTTACCGATGATGAAATCAAACATATTGGCATCACCCGAAAGTAATGCGATCCTATACTCAACACTAATAAACATATCCAATTAAGCACATCAATTTACGGAACACACGAGTCGTCTTTCAAGAAAACCGTGATGGTAAACATACCGATTATTTTAAAAAATGGTTATAAACATTAATTTAGCACATAACGCGATTACCAACCATTATATCCACAAAACACGGAATGTATGGAGAAGATACTTACCTCGATAATTTATACCGCACACTCCTATGAACACGGCTCAATCGGGAACCCTCGAACACCTTCAATTCTCCGGGCAGAACAATAATAACGCGATCGATTGGGAAGCTTGAAGAAAACGATGAACGGAAGAGTTCCGCCTCGAGTTCTGTGCAAGGAACCTGACACTAACATCATACCATCAGTAAATTAACGATCGAACGAGGAAGAATAATCGTAGAACGCCTGAATCCCCTTTGTGACATTTTATCGAACACCTTCAAGGTGTCGATTATAAACTCAATAAAACGACGAATCCTCGGCAATCCAACCGTGAAACAAAAATGAATTCGATATAATACATCTTAACAATCATCAATCCATCACTCTTCTAATTTAATTCGGATTAAACGGATGAAATCAAGCAAAATCCCCAATTTTCCCAAAACTAGGATTTTAGGAAAACTTACCCTGATTCGATCGATCGTAGCAAGTTATGGAAAGATTAATTGATGATATGGACTCATGAACTTCGTGGATTTATAGTGGAACAACATGCCCTCGTGTCCTCCAAGCCCCAACTGCGGAAAGGAAAGAAAAGAAATGGGAAAATATGTGCAAACCAGTATGTTCTGTCATATATATACTCGTGCAGAACACGGCGCAACAAACGGCCCAAATAGCGCCATGTTTACCGCCGTGTTGCGGGTCAGTGCGCGACCTGACCGAAACGGCACAACACCCGGTGCAAGACACCTGCGCGTGTGTCTCGGCCGTGTCCAACACCGCACATCACCCGGCGCAAAACTTGTGCGGGTGTCTCGGTCGTGTCTCGGCAGATTGCTAGTCCTGGCCGACCCGTCGCATCACCCGGCGCTCGGCAATGCCATTCGGCAAACGGCGCAGGACACGGCGCTCGGCAGCACCGATTTCACTGCCGTTTTGTACAGGTCCGGCCAGGAAACCTCCGGCTGCAAAACGATTCCGGCACAATCCGAAAATTATGATAGAACCACAACAACGATACGGAAGAAGACGAATAATAATTAAACAGGACATACAATTAGCTCGACTTACGCAACGATAAGTCGTATCCCCGACGAACACCACAACACGGATCCAAACTTGGAAAGATCACAACAATATACAGATCAATTTGGGAGAATATCAGAACTTGCTCGAATGACAAAGGTAAGAAACAACATAAGGTCAGAGGCATCAACTAACACAATCGAGCCGATACGGTCGAACGAAACGGAAGCGAAAAAAATATGGGTATTACACTTTCCATATTAAGCCCTTTCCTAAAGAATTAATATTGCACTTCCAACCTAAATCCTAATTTACGAAATCGAGCTTCTTATTTAAATATATTATTTCTCGTGCTTAAGATATCAAATGTCCATTAATTAATTTAAGCTACTGACAGCTTTAATTAACTAATATCTTATCCAATAGTAGTACCCCTCGAATTATTTTATTAGAAATAAAACCACCTGAAGGGTTTGATATAATAATCATTATCTAATAATTTGTCTAATAATTATATAGGTTGTGAACTATTATATTATTTTCTAAGGCACCGATAATGTGATCTTTCGTGTGACACCAACATACCACACTATCTATAATATAAAATAATTAGACATTTGCATAACCATAACGTGAATAAATATGCAAAATATGTGATTAAATATAATTAATATTCTCATAGGTAGTTATAGGGAAATAAGGTAATACAACATAAAGTATGCTTTGCAGTATACAACTCTAACAATCTCCCACTTATACCAAAGCATGCTTTTCAGTATACTACTCTATTACATAATCTCTCATTTCTCCCTGATGAACAAATTATAACTCGCAAGTGTACGAATCGCTTTTGTAGGTTGTTGTTGCCCAAAATATTTATCCGAAGATTAATACTGCTGGAAGACGGACAACAAACAACAATTGCGGGAGCACTTCCGAGAGTAGATAAATAATACAAGATTTGCCGGGTTTGTTAGGCCCGGGCTTGAATGCTCTCGCGAGATGTTATTAATACAAATATTCGTGGATACAAGTATTAATGAGAGAAATCTAAATACAATGAGTGTAAAAAGACTCTGTTAATCCGGCTCTTGAGCGAAGCTTGGTGTTCTTCGTCCCCGCCGATAATCTGCTGGATGAGATAGGCCGGGAGAAGTAAGACCGAATGATAGCTGTTGCCAAGAGTTGGAGATTAGCCAAGTGTGTGTATTTTGCTTCTGTATGGTGTGTGAAAATGCGAGAATGCAGAGAGCCAGAATCCAAGTGCAGGCTGCCTTCTTTATATAGGGGTTGAGATGCCTTGTTCCCTAGTGGGCGATCGCCTTTCGGCCATTAATGTAATGGGGCGATCGTCCTAAAGGTCACATGGGCTGCCTGCCAAAAGTCTAAGGCTACAGCTAGTAGCCAGCTGTGCGGTCCAATGAGGAGACAGCACGCGTCCGGAAGTACTGTCACAGGAGGTCCCACTTTGATACTTTCGGCGGATTTTGTCAGTAGGCAAGGTAGATGACAGGCTGTGGTCACCAGTCTTGTCCGTCAGCTCCTTTTGCAGGTCTGCGGCCCTGTTGGTAGGTGAGGTAGGTGACAGGTTTGTCAGCGCCTTTTGTGGATCTGCACGTGGGTGCTGTCCTGTGGCTCGGCCTTGGACGACTGGATGGCCATCGGCCCAGATCGTCATGATGCGGTCGTCTCTAGCTGGACACCGAGGATCGTTCTCGGCCAGTCACTGAAGGTCGGCATTGGTCGGTCACCAAGGGTCGGTCGGCAAAGCGCTGAGAGATGATCGTCCATAAGTCGGTCGCCAGAAGTCGGTCGCCAGGCGCCGAGAGATGATCGTATTGGATGTCGATCGCTCGGCACCGGGACTTGTCCTGGGACCTTCGGCTGGGCGATTCATGCTTGTCTGCTTAGCTAAGGCTAGGTCGCCCAGTCAGCCGGTCGGATTCTTCCTTGGGACGCTCGCGGTGACTCGGTCGCCCGACCTCCTAGGCGATCGCCGGTCGGAAGGTGTTAATTCTTGACACAACAATTGCCCCCCAGCTTGCTCCTATGTTGAAGACATGGGGCGAGGTGGTTCTTGCTGGCGATCGTGTAAGGATGAGGATGGGCGATCTTGCTGAGCTGACTTATGATTTCGGACTTGGGCTATCATGGTCGATTGGCTTAGCTATCTTTCGGTCTTGTACCTGCAAAAACAACATTGGCCGATCCCCCATGGAAACTTGGTGGTTTCGCTTTGTTTGAGGAATCGTGCACAGTCGCGGAGATCGATGGACCGACTCCATGACCGTGTCTTGGTGCGTGAAGACATTGAGTGTCTCGTGACTCACTTTATTATGAGGGTCCTCTGTTAGGCTGCGCCTCGCCTCGTATTTAAACGAAGGGCGTGCGGTCTTGGTCTAGAGGAGTCCTTGCGCGGGGCAGCATCGGATGAATCAACTCCACGCCCGCGGCTTGTTGGCTCTGCTTCCACCTCGGCCAGCCATGGAGATGGACGACCTCGACGGTGTACGTTGAGACGGGGTTGTGGCATGTGTCCACTGATTAATGTTGGAGAGCCCTCAGACTACGTCGGCCTCGTATTTAAACGAAGGGCGGGCGATCTCGGCCGAAAGGGACCTTGCATGGCCGAAGCAGCCGGTTCCATCGACTGCCAGGACCATGGCTTTATGAAGTGCGGTGGAGGCGATCTTATGCCTTAGTCCGTCATGTTAGATGCTGGACTGTAGAGGGCGATCGTGTCCTCCGGGTTGCTGATGATGTAGCGTGATGATCGGCGATCGGGCTGGAAGACTGGCGATCGTCGCTCGGCTGCCGATCGCTTTATTCGTAGGTCGATGTCGGCGATCGGGCGGGAGATCGTCGTCCGGGCGCCGATCGCGCTGCTCACAGGCTAAGAAGGAACCTTTGCCTGGCCAGAAAATCTGCGGCTCTAGCCCGGAAGGCTGCGTAGGTTGTAGGTTGGGTCTTCGTGAGATGCCTGAACATAGGCGAAAAACCCTGAAATCCTCCTAGGACCGCGTAGAGGGCGGTCTCATCGCTTATGGGCTCGCCATTGAGGATGATTACGTCTACCCGGTCGATGTAGTCCGAGTCGGACTCTTCTTCTCCCTGCTTGATTTGCATCATGCGGAGGGGACCTTTGGGCCGGACGACCCTGGTGGCGAAGTACTCCGTGAAGACGTGCGCCAGCTCGTTAAGGGATCCAATGGACCGAGGTGGCAATGAAGTGTACCACCGGTGGGCGAGGTCGTCCAGCGTCAGAGGGAACATTCGGCACCTGGTCGCGTCAGATGACCCACACCCGGTCATGTAGATGTTGAACTTCCTCAGGTGCACCTGGGGGTCCGATCGCCCCTCGTACACGGGTGTTTGCGGGGGAGCGATCTTGTGCTGCACGTGGGCGAGCTCGATGTCGATCGTGAGCGGCTCGCTTGGCCCGGCGATCGTCTTCTTGGAGCCTGCCCTGGATTCCAGGAGCGCCTTCATGTCGTCGAGTTGACGTTGCATCGCAGCCATCGCCGTGGCTTGGTCGCTTGCAGATCGGCTTTGGGAGCAGGAGCCGAGGCGATCGTGTACCGATCTCCGGACTCCGCTGCTGCCGGCCTCGGCAATTCGGCGAGGGGGAGCCAGACGGCTGGGCTGCCTTCTGGGAGTCGGATAGGCCGAGCTCCTGGTGACGGACTCAAACTCTGTCGACTCGTAGCTGGGGCCGGACTGCCCCGGTAGCCAGGTCGGGTCACTGCCCAGGCGATCGAAGACAGAGGTGCCCCGGCTGGCGAGCGCCTCTTCTTGCGGACGGGAGCCTCCTGGCGATCGCTCGGCCAGTGACGCCTTGAGCTTCCGCTTGGACTTCCGGCGGACGACCGAGGGGGCGATAGCGGGAGGCGCGTCGAGAGCACTCCGTCGCTCCTGTAGGACGGCCAGGGCCCCTTCGATCTGTTCCTTGGTTCGGAACCGATCGAGCGAGAGGCTTGGGCCGCCGTCCAGGGGCGGGATCGAGCGTCTCTGACCGCGGCGGCTACCTTCCACCATCGGCTGTGGCTCGGACTGGGACGGAACGCGGCTTCCGGCCGGCTGGCCGGCGACTCTCTTCGACGCGGAGGCGGAAGACATGATTTCTGGAAGATCTCTTTGAAGTGCAGTAAGTGTCACTTCAAGTATCTGCCCCGAGAACAGTGAGTGTTCTTCGGGACGGTAGGTATAAAAATTGAGGTTTAGATCCCCTTCCTCTAGCGCCAATTGTTGTTGCCCAAAATATTTATCCGAAGATTAATACTGCTGGAAGACGGACAACAAACAACAATTGCGGGAGCACTTCCGAGAGTAGATAAATAATACAAGATTTGTCGGGTTTGTTAGGCCCGGGCTTGAATGCTCTCGCGAGATGTTATTAATACAAATATTCGTGGATACAAGTATTAATGAGAGAAATCTAAATACAATGAGTGTAAAAAGACTCTGTTAATCCGGCTCTTGAGCGAAGCTTGGTGTTCTTCGTCCCCGCCGATAATCTGCTGGATGAGATAGGCCGGGAGAAGTAAGACCGAATGATAGCTGTTGCCAAGAGTTGGAGATTAGCCAAGTGTGTGTATTTTGCTTCTGTATGGTGTGTGAAAATGCGAGAATGCAGAGAGCCAGAATCCAAGTGCAGACTGCCTTCTTTATATAGGGGTTGAGGTGCCTTGTTCCCTAGTGGGCGATCGCCTTTCGGCCATTAATGTAATGGGGCGATCATCCTAAAGGTCACATGGGCTGCCTGCCAAAAGTCTAAGGCTACGGTGGTAGCGGTGTGCGATCAATGAGGAGCCCGACGCGTCCGAATCTTATCACAGGAGGTCCCACTTTGTTACTTTCGGCGGATTTTGTCAGTAGGCAAGGTAGATGACAGGCTGTGGTCACCAGTCTTGTCCGTCAGCTCCTTTTTCAGGTCTGCGGCCCTGTTGGTAGGTGAGGTAGGTGACAGGTTTGTCAGCGCCTTTTGTGGATCTGCACGTGGGTGTTGTCCTGTGGCTCGGCCTTGGCCGACTGGATGGCCATCGGCCCAGATCCTCATGATGCGGTCGTCTCTAGCTGGACACCGAGGATCGTTCTCGGCCAGTCACTGAAGGTCGGCATTGGTCGGTCACCAAGGGTCGGTCGGCAAAGCGCTGAGAGATGATCGTCCATAAGTCGGTCGCCAGAATTCGGTCGCCAGGCGCCGAGAGATGATCGTATTGGATGTCGATCGCTCGGCACCGGGACTTGTCCTGGGACCTTCGGCTGGGCGATTCATGCTTGTCTGCCGGGCTAAGGCTAGGTCGCCTGGTCGATGGTCGGCAGTTCTTCCTTGGACGCTCGGCAGTGACTCGGTCGCCCGACCTCCTAGGCGATCGCCGGTCGGAAGGTGTTAATTCTTGACACAACATAGGTAGCGACAAGTAACTCCGAGGTCGATCTCACAAGGAGTTGGAAACGGTTTGAAATTCAATAATTTTCGGCAAATAGTCGAATTAACAAAAGTAAAGTAAAGTAAAATACACCAATGGTTTGATAGGATTACAATCACAAACGCGGAAAATTAAAATAAACGAAATGTTAACAACACCGAATTAATGATTGGATAACAACACCTCGCCCACCGGTGGTACACTTCATTGCCACCTCGGTCCATTGGCTCCTTTAACGAGCTGGCGCACGTCTTCACGGAGTACTTCGCCACCAGGGTCGTCCGGCCCGAAGGTCCCCTCCGCATGATGCAAATCAAGCAGGGAGAAGAAGAGTCCGACTCGGACTACATCGACCGGGTAGACGTAATCATCCTCAATGGCGAGCCCATAAGCGATGAGACCGCCCTCTACGCGGTCCTAGGAGGATTTCAGGGTTTTTCGCCTATGTTCAGGCATCTCACGAAGACCCAGCCTACAACCTACGCAGCCTTCCGGGCTAGAGCCGCAGATTTTACGGCCAGCAAAGGTTCCTTCTTAGCCTGTGAGCAGCGCGATCGGCGCCCGGACGACGATCTCCCGCCCGATCGCCGACATCGACCTACGAATAAAGCGATCGGCAGCCGAGCGACGATCGCCAGTCTTCCAGCCCGATCGCCGATCATCACGCTACATCATCAGCAACCCGTAGGACACGATCGCCCTCTACAGTCCAGCATCTAACATGACGGACTAAGGCATAAGATCGCCTCCACCGCACTTCATAAAGCCATGGTCCTGGCAGTCGATGGAACCGGCTGCTTCGGCCATGCAAGGTCCCTTTCGGCCGAGATCGCCCGCCCTTCGTTTAAATACGAGGCCGGCGTAGTCTGAGGGCTCTCCAACATTAATCAGTGGACACATGCCACAACCCCGTCTCAACGTACACCATCGAGGTCGGCCATCTCCATGGCTGGCCGAGGTGGAAGCAGAGCCAACAAGCCGCGGGCGTGGAGTTGATTCATCCGACGCTGCCCCGCGCAAGGACTCCTCTAGACCAAGACCGCACGCCCTTCGTTTAAATACGAGGCGAGGCGCAGCCTAACAGAGGACCCTCATAATAAAGTGAGTCACGAGACACTCAATGTCTTCACGCACCAAGACACGGTCATGGAGTCGGTCCATCGATCTCCGCGACTGTGCACGATTTCTCAAACAAAGCGAAACCACCAAGTTTCCATGGGGGATCGGCCAATGTTGTTTTTGCAGGTACAAGACCGAAAGATAGCTAAGCCAATCGACCATGATAGCCCAAGTCCGAAATCATAAGTCAGCTCAGCAAGATCGCCCGTCCTCATCCTTACACGATCGCCAGCAAGAACCACCTCGCCCCATGTCTTCAACATAGGAGCAAGCTGGGGGGCAATTGTTGTGTCAAGAATTAACACCTTCCGACCGGCGATCGCCTAGGAGGTCGGGCGACCGAGTCACTGCCGAGCGTCCAAGGAAAAACTGCCGACCAGCGACCAGGCGACCTAGCCTTAGCCCGGCAGACAAGCATGAATCGCCCAGCCGAAGGTCCCAAGACCAATCCCGGTGCCGAGCGATCGACATCAAGACGATCGCCTCTCGGTACCTGGCGACCGACCCTTGGCGATCAACAAGCGGACGCCCATCACTCGGTACTCGGCGATCGTCTCCTGCCGACCGACTGGAGGCGATCATCTCTCGGCGCTTTGCCGACCGACCCTTGGTGACCGACCAATGCCGACCTTCAGTGACTGGCCGAGAACAATCCTCAGTGTCCAGCTAGAGACGATCGCCTCATGTCGATCACCACCGATGGCCATCCAGTCGGCGGAGGCCGAGCCTCAAGACTGGCACCACGTGCAAGGACCGAGACAAGATCCGCGAATCTCGGGCCATTGACCACAGCCTGGCAGAATCTCTCCACCAGCCGACAAGCCGCCGAAAGCTGTCAGTAGGGCCGCATGTTGACTGGCTCCGGACACGTTCTGGCTCCTTATTGGACCGCCCAGCTGGCGCCAGCCACTGCATTGGACTTTATACGGACTGCCAGCCACTACCTTGGACTTTAGCCCGACAGCCCAGGAGATCGCCCCATTATAATATTGGCCGGCAGGCGATCGGCATATTATTATAATGGCCGGCAGGCGATCGGCCACTACAGGACAGGACCCGGCTGTCCCTATATAAGCAAGGCACCCTGCACTTGGACACTTCTTCGACTCCCCTCGAATTTCATACAATACAGAAGCAAAATACACACACTTGGCTAATCTCCAACTCTTGGCAACAGCTATCATTCGGTCTTACTTCTCCCGGCCTATCTCATCCAGCAGATTATCGGCGGGGACGAAGAACACCAAGCTTCGCTCAAGAGCCGGATTAACAGAGTCTTTTTACACTCATTGTATTTAGATTTCTCTCATTAATACTTGTATCCACGAATATTTGTATTAATAACATCTCGCGAGAGCATTCAAGCTCGGGCCTACCAAACCCGGCAAATCTTGTATTATTTATCTACTCTCGGAAGTGCTCCCGCAATTGTTGTTTGTTGTCCGTCTTCCAGCAGTATTAATCTTCGGATAAATATTTTGGGCAACAACAGAGGTAAATTGCTAAAAGATCGCGCAAAAAGTTTAGAACATTAACAATTACTTCTATCGGGTCGTTTGATGGCGAACTCCGATAAAAACCCTCGTTTTGACAATAATAACAACTATGAAATAGGTTTGATGATCTAAATCAAAAGTTCTTATGCGAAGAACAAACAAAGAGGAACAATCCCAAACTCTACCCGAAAAATTAATTGAAACTAAAAATCGACAACATGTGTGTGGCTCAATCTAAAAACCTATATGAAAAGATTAGGTACATATGATTATTTCAATAATTATAGTGGAAATCGTAAAACAAAACATGGTAGAAACTTCCCTTGTAAAAGCCGCAATCGAATTCCCGATGAAGGTTTGATGTTCTTCCTTCAAGAACTCATAACAAATGATACAAGGAATTATAATCACTCGCAAATGTATTTTTCAAAATGATGAACAAACAAGAAAGATGATGAAAAATTTTCTCTTTTCCTCCCTTTCTGGTGTTTTCTCCACTAATCCTATGTTTTTAAACCAACAATCTCTCACAAGATCAGAATATCTGTTCCTTTGGTCCCCCAAGACCTTTTTATAAAGCCAAAAGCCAAGAAAAATCCCCCAAATCGTGTAAAATTGTCAATGAAAAGGTCATGCACCGAAAAGTGACACGGCCCGTGTCGAACTATCCTGGAAACGCCATATCTCACTGTCCAATGGACCCGGCCGTGTCCTATGACATAGCCCGTGTTGTACTACACTAGAAATGAAAATCTCACTGGACGCATGACCCGGCCGTGTCCTGTGACACGGTCGAGTTGCCTGACGCGGCCAGGGTCATTTCTTCTTGTTTTGACTCCGATTTTTGGTCTTTTTCGGCTTGATCTTTCGTTTTTGCATCAAAATACCTCGGAATTTAGCGTATGATATACCGTTTCGAAGATAATTTTACGAGGAATATATATCAATAGAGAACACATCCAAATTCTGAGTGATGATTCTGGAATTTAAAAAATACGACTGATGTTGCTTCGTTTTTCATCGCCCGAGCTGTGTTTTTGCTCCCGACTTGCTATTGATCGTCATAAACTCCAATATTGGCAATAAAAGCACATATTTCAACACAATCTTCTCTCAGATACCTATAAAACAAAAACACAACATACAAAGCATAAAAGAGAACAAATTAAGCAAACAAAAACACGACTCAATAGAATAGAATGAGTCGATCAAGAATCGACTCATCAAATCCCCCCAAACTTAAAGTTTGATTTTCTCGAGCAATGTACATTAAAATAACCACTCTCAAGGGGAACTTATCTCTCAATATACCTCAAAGGACCACTACGAAAATTTCATCAATACGCTTCGAGTAAAATAAGTTGAGTTCTTTAAAGTTTTCAAATCTCCGGGGTGCTTCCTTAACATCATAGTCAATACTTGGCAAATATAAACCTCACCGGTCAAGTGTATTCACTCACTCTCAAAGTGATATAGGGATAAGTATACGCTCGGAACTCATTCAATGAAATAAGGAACTCCATAGGCTTGCCAATTGTCTACATCTCTATCACTGTTTTGTGTATGCAAAATTGTGCATCAAAAAGAACTTTACTCGGCTGTAATGTAGGCTTGGGTCGGGGTGGTATAAATATGGCTAAAGTGACTTGACTTGAGAAATTTAGAACTAAATCACCATAATTACTTAGAAGCTCAAGATTTTTGAAGTTTGCTTCTTTCAACCCCTTAACTATGTAACACTTGCAACAAGCGCTTTTGAAAGTGAGAAACGCAGCCTTATGTCGTCCTTATTGCTCCGATTTTTTTTATTTTATTTTTTGATTTGGGTTGTTTTATTATCTATTTTACGCGAATGTAAACTATGGGTCACATGAATACACCCGGTTACTAGGATAAAAAAAACATACACAAACTGCTTCCAAGTATACTCATATCTAAGGTAACTGTTTTACACGAATGTAAACATTGGTCACATGATTACACCCGGTTACTAAGTTCCCAAAAATACCGGAGTAATTATTTTCTCCATTGCAACAGCACCAATAATATATATCACCCAATGTCACCACAATATTTGTATCCTCGTCAAAAATAATTTCTAATCGTTCAAGTATGGGTCAAAGGATTATAGCAATGGAAAGCCCAATATGTGGTTGACAATGAAATAGACAATGAGCTCAATTGGGTTTAATTAAGGAATAATCAATTGTTGGAAAAATCAAAGGGTTAAGATCAAAGATGCTTAAAATCATTTTCACTCAATTGCACACACACTAGTAGTTTCGAATAAGATACCAAGGCAAGTTCTAGAGTCTTAAATCACGAATGAAACACTCGACAATGAAACTTGCATATTTGAAAATGCACGAAGGCTCAAAATCTCACAAGTAGATTTGTTCATACCTCCAAGATATTAAACAATTTATTCAATTTCACACCCGTTTCGATTATCAACAATTTTCCTCTTCAAATTATCCTCGATTTGTATATCAAAATAACAAAATAAATCCCGAGGCATCCAAGAAAAGAGTTCATTCTTCCAAGTATTTATCAAAAATGCAAGATACTCAAAACACACCAAAAGTTTATAAAAACATACCAAAAAAAAGAACTACCGACAAAAACAAGCAAAGATAACCAAACAAGCAAAATAATATCAAAAAACAAACAAAACAAAGGTAACAAAGTATTTCTTGACCCAATCTCCCCCAAACTTGAATTAAAGAATATACGCACAAAGGGGTATAGTATTTAAATAAAAGAATTTCATGGGTCAAGAAATACTTACGACCGGTTCTACTGGTGGGGCGGAGGGAAGTGGCCTTGCTGGACATGCCACTCGTGCATTTGTCTCAAAAGAGACAACATCTCGTCCTGCTCCTGTCTAGCCTCCTCTCGCTTTTGTCTAGTCTCCTCTCGGAAGGCTACGAACTCCTCTCGGAAGGCTACGAACTCCTCCCTTAGTGTTGGATGTGTTGGGGCATGTCTAGTTTTGGCCTCCCTCGACGTCTCGGGCTGATCTCTGGGGCTTTCTTCCTTTTATTCGTCGTCTTCTTCTTCATCCGGGCCTATTTCATATGCTTCTTCCTCTTCCATTCTCTCGGCTCTGTCTTCATCCACCGTGCGCCGAGTTCGAACATTTCGGTCAAGAGGGATGTGACCCCGGGGGCTACCAGCTTCTATTCGTGCACGTCTGTGCGCTTCCGTATCTATCTACAAATTTCCTATGTCCCGAATACTATTTATGGTCGTCAGATGCGTATTCGGGAGAAGGAAATGGTCCTTGTCGTTCTTGAGGAATACTGTGCGCGATTCGTAATCGAAGACATTCATAACTTTCAGCACAGAGAGAGAGATCAGCTTATTTCCTGGTATGGGAGTCCTCTGATCTAAGTAAATCCCATAATGAAGTGCGATAGGGGTAATCAAACCCCCTACCCAAATCTCCCCTTTCGGCTTCGTTGCAACATCCTCAAAATATTCAGCTATGATTGCCACGGTGGCAGGAGTTGTATTATCGAGCATGTGGGTCACGACGTATAATTCTCGCAGTGTAATTGGCCCGGTCTCCTTTCGGCCATAAACAGTGTTTGCAATCACTTCTTGTAGGTATCAGAGTATTGGATTGCGAAGAGTCGATCCCTTGGCTGACTTTGCAATGTAATATTGCGCCGGGCCCCGAATATTCCACCATTGCCCGCCAATATGTTTCACACTCAAACCGGTTTATTTGGTAATTTCCATCGTTTGTCGCATGATAAATGTTTTCCAGCTGGTTCATGGTTAGACTCTCGTCGTTATTGTTAAGCCGGAATATTATTGCGGCCGGTTCTCTAGTGACTGGATCTCGTCTGACCGTAAGAGTGCTAAGGAACTCCATTGTAAGGCATCTGTATGTGTCCCAATTTTGCGTCATCATCCAGCCCCAACTAACCCTCTCTAGAAATTTCATCATGTCATACTTTATACCCATTGCGATCATGCACTCATCACCGGGGCATCGAGTAGGAAACATTTTTTTCTGGCCTAGCATCTCCCACCTAGCTTGTCACGTTTCGGGGAGATCAATTCCGTATGATTCGGGGTTCTCGACAGCCCCTTGGATCGGTGCTCGTACCGGTTGCTCTTGTTCAACCGCGTCCCTACACCTTCTCCGTTGAGAGTTTCCACGTCCACATCCTCTAGCCATTTTCTGCAAAAATTTTCAATTTATTATTTGTTCAAGAATTAATAACGCATTCCTCCCCCGAAACTTATAACAAACTACGGAATAACCCCAATATAACCATTTATCGATCAAAACAACTCTCCAAGTAAAATTTATCATCCGAATCCTCTAGAATTCATCATTTTCATCATGTAAAACACCCCTTAACTACAAGAATTTCCAATCAAGTAATTTAATCATCAAAAATCAAGAACAATCAAAAATCCCCAAATTATCATTTTCAATTTAATTCATGAACCCTAGATAATCAAAGATTTGTAATTCAAACGTCATAGCGTGTTCATAAACAATAAGAATCATCAAAAACATGAAAAACATACATTGATTCAGAGAATTTGAAAAGAGAAAAAAAAATTAAAAACTAATCGCCCGATTCATCCGATTCACTGCTTGGAGTGATGAAATCGGTTGAATAGTGATGATATTGTAAATGATTCTTGTTTCTTTCCTTGATTTTGTACAAATTCCCTTTGAAAATGAAGAAAAAATGGAGAAATCGTCGTAGGGTTCGGGAGGGGAAAAAATTTTGGGGGGAATATGAAGAATGAAGGGACACGGCTGGGTGTCCCTTATATACTCCCGACTGACACTGCCCATGTCACAGAACAGGGCCTGTGTTGTACCTGTTCAGAAATTAAGAAACGTTTTGCCTTGCCAACCCGGCCGTGTCATATGACATGGCCCGTGTCCAACTCCTCCAGAAAATGAATTCTCACTGCCTTGATGACCCGGTCGTGTCCTGTGACACCGCCCATGTCCAACTTCCCCAGAATTGCAAAAACCCATTGTATTGCTAACCCGGTCGTGTCCTGTGACACGGCCCGTGTCCTGTGACACGGCCCGTGTCCAGCCTGCCCAGAATGTGAATTTTTGATAATGCTCTCATTTCTCTGCATTTTTAATACCTAAAGTCGAACCGGTCAGTCTCGAACCAAGCAAAAACGAATAAGGAAAATAAATTCGAAAAACAAAAGATGAAAATCTAACTAAACCGTTGGGTTGCCTCCCAAATGGCGCTTTTTTATAGTCATTGGCTCGACTTCTTCCTGTCTTACTCAATTTTCAATATCATGCACCTCTATGCATTCAAACACATTGATTTCTTCACTTCGGCCGAAGTATGGCTTCACTCTATGTCCGTTCACCTTAAAATGCTCATTCTTCCGTGGATCAAGGAGTTCTACTGCTCCGTGTGGCCATACTTGAACGACTTTGAAAGGTTCGCCCCATCGCGACACTAATTTCCCGGCATGAGCTTAAGACTAGAGTTATGTAGTAGAACGTCTATCCCAGGCTCGAGAGATTTGCGAATGATACGCTTGTCGTGATACCGTTTCGTCTGTTCCTTATAGAGTTTAGTATTTTTGTATGCCTCGTATCGCATCTCTTCCAACTCATTTAAATGTAGAAGTCGTTCTCCCCCCGCCTTTTCTTGATCTAAATTTAGCGCTTTGATAGACCAATGCGCATTATGTTCTAACTCAACAGGTAGGTGGCATGCCTTCCCAAAAATGAGACGATACGGGCTCATTCCAATCGGAGTTTTGTAAGCCGTGCGATATGCCCATAAGGCGTCGTTCAACTTCAATGCCAAATCTTTCCTTGTCGGCTTCACTGTCTTCTCAAGTATTGTCTTTATCTGTCGATTACTCACTTCAATTTGCCCGGAGGTCTGTGGATGGTAAGCCGTCGCGACCTTATGCATCACGCTATACTTCTTGAGCAACCCTGCAAGTTGTTTGTTGCAAAAGTGTGTGCCTCTATCACTAATCACAGCTCTAGGCGTCCCAAACCTGTAAAAAATCACATCCTTAAAGAAATTGCAAACCACGTTAGCATCGTTAGTCCGGGTTGGAATTGCTTCCACACAGCAACTAAAATATATTCAAAGCCAAAGGAAGGTATAAAGGGACCCATGAAACCAACTCCCCAAACATCGAAAAGTTCTACTACAAGATTGTTCGTCAACGACATCTCATTTCTTTTGCTTATGTTCCCCATTCGTTGACAATGATCGCAACTCTTGTAATAGGAATAAGTGTCCTTAAATAATGTCGGCTAATAGAATCTAGATTGAAGAACTTTGTGTGCCGCTTTCTTGATGCTAAAATGTCCCCCCAGTAGTAATGCCTGCACATGAAAATAAATCTCTTCTTCCCCTGAAAGGTCATGTGAGGCTGTAAAACACCACTAACAATATAATTAACAATATCGGCATACCTAGGTGTCTTAGTCACATCAAACAATTGTTCATCAAGAAAAGACTCAACAATTGGCAAGGAGCTATCGAGCATAAAATTATCCCCTTCGGTTAATCTAGATAGATGGTCGGCAACTACGTTTTCCGAACCCTTTTTATCTTTGAACTCTAAATCAAATTCTTGCAACAAAAGAACCCATCGAATTAATCTTGGCTTGGCATCGGATTTTTTTAACAAATATTTCAATGTAGCATGATCCGTATGCACAATTACTTTCGAACCAATGAAATAGGATCGAAACTTGTCTAAAGAAAACACAACATCTAAAAACTCTTTTTCGGTGGTGGTATAATTGGCCTGAGCTTCATCGAGTGTCTTGCTAGCATAGTAAATTACATGGAAAAATTTATTCACTCTCTACCCCAAAACGGCACCAATAGCAAAGTCAGACGCGTCGCACATAATTTCAAATGATAAAGACCAATCGGGTGCAACAACAATAGGCGCGGAAGTCAACTTCTCTTTCAAAGCATTAAAACCAACCAAACATTCCTCACTGCTTGGATCAGTTCATTCGTGACCATCCTTTGATGAGGTATAGGACTGCCGGATGGCCTTTCCCCGTCTCGTACCTCTCCTATGCTGATGACATCATTATATTTACACGGGCTGTAGATGATTGTCTCGTTGACCTTATGCGACTCCTGGATCACTATTCTATGGCCTCCGGGCAGATAGTTATCATCCAGAAGAGCACTTTTATCCTTGCTCCGAAGCACGCGCATCGTTGGTGTTGGGATAACAAATACCCGGTATCGAAACAGTTAGGATAAACAATCCCTGTATCGAATAGTGGTGATAAGAGATTTTGACAATATGCCAATCCAGCATACAGTAAGCGAACTGTATCGAAAAGCTGATCTATAGTGTCAACCTGTATCGAAGACCTGTCATAGATCCAGCATACAGTGGAACTTATCAGTACAGCAAAGAAGTCTCATAAAGACTAAGTATGGAAGTTGTCTCGAATTATCAATACAGTGATCCTTCCATACAGCTCTCAACAGGACAAGAAGGAATCTTCAGTATTCGCTAAAAGTCAAGTCCCATTGATAAAGAAGTATTTAAATACTAAAGGATAAAGTATTTAAATACTGTAAGTCAGAAGATCTTCACAATCCCGCAATATCCGGATCTCAGTCAAAATTCTGTTGTCACATAATCTTGCCCAACGGATAGATTTCAAACGGATATATTTCAGAGACTATATATATCTCCAGAGTTTGAAGATCATCAACTACGAAAACAACAAAACGACTGAACGAGTGAACCTCTGAACGACTTACAAACAATCAAGCTTACAAGAAATATTCAGAGCAAAACATATCTCCCCAAGCTTTCTACTATTCAGATATAAGAAATATACAGTGCTCAAACCTTGAATAACACATCATCAGCTTAAAGCCCAGAAAGTCATAGCTGTTGTTCAACCCTGTTCTATCTTTGAACAAACCCAGATCAGCCCTGTGTGGACTGAGTAATCTTTGCCTCTCCCGAACTATGTGTGAAGGATTTGCATCGAAGAAGACGAAGCTTCAGAACTGTGTGTGAAGAAGCCAGTCAAAGTGTTAGCTCTAACCAATCTATGTGAACGGTTGAAAGCTAAGATCTTTATATCAATCTGTGTGAACGATATATTGATTGTGTGTTGTTATAATTACGTAGTTGTGTACGCAGTAATTATAATAAACTTTTTACTCCTGTGTGGAGGACCAGTGGACGTAGAGGGGTTTACCTCGAACCACTTGAAATATTATGTTATTTACCTTCTGCCTTTATTGTTTTAATAACTGTGATTATTTAAGTATACTCTGCATATCAAGTTGTTGTATCCTCAGCAACTTACTGTATTTAAGACTTCCACTACGCACTCAGATTTAAAACCGTACAGCTTGTAGTTTAAAACACTTTCCAAGCTGTATCCAGTATACTTAGTGGCCAACAAGTGGTATCGGAGTGGTTGATTATAAAAAGAATCAGTCGTATTTTTAACCGAATCAGATCCAAATCACTTAATTTTTAAAACAGTCTTTTTCATTCCTTTATTCTCACATGGATACATCTATGATCAACAAAGTACTCATGTTCTCTATTAACGAATTTGATGATTGGAGAATCAGGATGGAGGCTCATCTTGCAGCAATGCACGAAGAAATGATTTTTGTTATACAGGATGGCCCCATCAAGATAATGAAGGTAAACACGGCCGCAAGGATTGAAGGCCAAGCCCATGCTGAGATGCTCGAGAAGGAGCGCGAGCAATGGACCACAGATGAAAGAAAGCACGCCAATATCGACAATGTGGCTAAGAACGCGCTATTTGTCACTCTTGACAAAGGCACGTTCTCAAAGGTAAAGAGCTGTAAAACAGCCAAGGAAATCTGGGATAAACTCAAGTTGATTTGTGAGGGAACTGAGCTCTCAAAAGAAAACAAAATTTCAAAACTGACTCAGCAATTTGAATCTTTTGAAATGAAACCAACTGAGACACTTGAGGAACTTGACCTCAGATTCACTGGTATTGTTGGTGAACTTGAAGCTTTGGGCAAAATTTATACCCAAAAGGAGAAGAAGTTAAAAATTTTCAGATCTCTCCCTGCTCGATGGGACATTAAGACCACAACTATGCGTGTGTCATGTAATCTAAATGAAATATCTACTTTTGATCTCTTCTCTGACCTCAAAGCTTTTGAGTATGATATTGACAGAAGAGAGAAAGCTGAAGAATATCCTTCAAAGGTTACAAAGACTAGCCACCAGATCGAACCATCGACACAAAGATGCCCAAACTGTCGAAGCCTAGTCACAAGAATGCTGACAGTGACGACGACATCCTGTCTCAAGATGAAATGGCGCTTCTCATGCATAAGTTCAATAAGTTCATCAAGCAATCGGGAAAAACTCCCTACAGGCCCAAACATGTCCACAAGGTAAGTACCGAAACTTCATCCGGTGATGCTAACCTGTGCTATAATTGCAGGAAACTGGGACATTATGCAAATAAATGTCCTCATCCCAAAGTTCAGAGGTTGCCGGAGGCCGAGCATCAAGAGAGAGATGAACAAGACGTGCTTGGAAAAACAAGCTCAAGGCCCTGATTGGAGAATCAGAAGCCTCCCCCACACCATCCAAATCCGAATAATGTCTTCAGGTGGTCACTGAAAGTGATTCATCTGACGATGAGTTCGATGATAAAGCATATATGTGCTTTATGGCCAAGGACATTCCGGACGATGAAGATAGCGACGATGAGGTAAGCTCAACCTCAATCATTCCTTCCAATGCATCTCATACTTTTGAAAACATAATGAATGAGTTTAAGAACATTCAAAAGGCCCATGAGACATTGAAAAATGAGAATATACAGCTCCAACTGTCTAACCTAGAGCTGAAAGATGAAAATGACTTGCTGAAAATAAATTATGAAAATATGTCTATTGATTGTGAAACCAACAAAGTCGATTATGAAAAACTCATGGAGAGCAATCATCAACTTGCTCATAAACTAAGTGAGGTTAAAACTCACAATGAGAGCAAGACAAATGATTTCGTTCTACTTCAAGCCAAAGTCAAAACTCTCGAAATAACTTGAGACCATTCTGAAATCGTTCGAGAAATCATCCAAAAGAATGGAAGAAATTCTAAGCACTGGGCAACATGCTCATGATAAAAGTGGCTTAGGATACAGCTCATGTTCAAACAAAGGGAAAACTAGTACAATGTTTGTCAGGGGTGTGGAACCCATTCCTGTGTCGAAAGAAACTTCGAGTCCTGTGAAGGAACTGCAGACAATGGACAAAGAAAGGCTGCCATTCCGCCACCTCAATCATACTCCAGACAGCGGAATCACCAGCCATTCAGACATGAAAGGCGCACTCAACATCATGCTCCCCGAGCATATCAACAGCGCCAACAGCCGTTCAGAAGGAAGGTTGTATCCAAATATCAAAGGCCCGCACGGCAGTACTATCAGTACAGCATGCCTAGATATTGGATACGGGAGCCCCGTTATTCCTAGAGACAACAGGTGTCCACACAGTATCAACAACAGCGTTGGGAATACAACTGGAGACCCAGAAGGCAAGCTGTTAGGCCAAAGAAAATGGCTCCACCTCCAAGACAGCACTCGTACTGGATTAATAATAATAACCCTGAATTTTACATGCATAACAATTATCATGGTTATAGCGACTACGTATATGCCCCACATAGATACCGCAACATTGTACCGAATGTGACCTACATTAAACCAATTGCTGTCAGGAAAATTTGGGTACCTAAAGGCACTAACATTCATGGACCCAAAAATCAAAGGGGACCTAAATCTACCTAATCTCTTTGCATACAGGACATCCTAGAGGAGGACACCTGGTACTTCGATAGTAGATGCTCTCGGCACATGACCGGAGATAGAAGCAAGCTATCAGATTTCGTAGAAGGTTGCGGTCCAAAAGTTCGCTTCGGTGATAAATCTAAAGGAAGAACAAGAGGAAAAGGAAACCTTCTTGTCGGAAAATTCAAAGTCACCGATGTTGCATATGTTGAAGGCTTACAGTACAATCTACTTAGTATTAGCCAGTTCTGTGATAAATAGTTCTCGGTGAAATTCTATATAGATCGCTGTAGAGTCAAGAACATCCAGACCAAAGAAGTTGTGCTTAAAGGAAGCAGATCAGGTAACATGTATATTGCTGACTGGAAGCCTATGAGCTCCTCAATTCCATGCTTTGTTGCCAAAGGCACTGCAGATCTAAGCTGGTTATGGCACAAGAGGATGTCTCACGTCAACTTCAAGACAATCAACAAGCTCTCAAGACAGGGAATGGTAAGAGGATTGCCAAAAGTGTCATTAAAAAAGGACAGCGTCTGCGGACCATGTCAGAAAGGCAAGCAAATCAAGTCCACCCTGAAGAGCAAATCCTACCTTTCAACCCAAAGAGTGTTGGAAATGCTACACATGGATATCTATGGTCCTGTGGACCCGGTAAGTTTGTGAGGTAAGAAATACTGTCTTGTTGTTGTTGATGATTACTCCAGGTATGCTTGGACAATCTTCTTAAGCAAGAAGAAGGAAACAACATCAAAGCTGCCCGAGCTCCTGAGAAAGCTTCAAAATGAAAAGGCATTGAATATCGTGTCCATTCGTTCCGACAGAGGTACAGAATTTACTAACCGCTTTATAGAGCAATACTGTTCGGAAAATGGGATACAACACGAATACTCAGCTGCCCGTACACCTCAACAAAATGATGTTGCCGAGCGAAAGAATAGGACGCTGAAAGAAGCAAAAGGACAATGATTACTGCAAGGAAGTTGCCACAGCGTTTCTGGGGTGAAGCAACCATTACAGCATGCTACACTCAAAACCGTTGTATCGTCAACAAGCACCACAACAAAACAGCATACGAGGTATGGAACAACAAAACTCCGTTAGTTTCATATTTTCACATTTTTGGATGCAGGTGCTATGTGTTGAACAATGGGAATGATCAACTTAGAACCTTCGATGAGAAGTCGGATGAAGGAATATTAGTATGATATTCCTCCGTCAGCAAAGCTTATAGGATCTTTAATAAAAGGAAGCTGACGATCGAGGAATCAGTTCATGTAGTGTTCGACGAACCTCACCATGACCCTACAGGAGTAGAAGCTATTACTCAAACCATTCAACAACTTTCCATCCTAGATCCACCAACTCCCATAGAACCTGTTGTTGACCTAGAAATCAATCCCGCAGCTGTAAGAATCGACGTAGATGAAGCCGATCATGTACAAGCTGAAGCTGTATCTATTGCAACTCAAGATACAATACGGGACCCTGAATTAGAACCCAACTGAAGATGGTTAAGAGATCACCCGCAAGAGCTGATCATTGGAAACATCAATGCTGGTGTTTCTACTCGTAGGAGAATACAGAGTACACAAGGAAATGTACTGTGTGCACAAGAAGAACTAGATACTGAGATATCACCATTCCCTGAATGGAAATCTCAATCCGAGCTTTAGAAGACTCAACATGTGCACTATTGCTGTATTCTTAGCCCAGTCCGAACCAGTTTCGACCATAGACGCTCTTAATAATTTTCATTGGATAACATATATGGAAGAAGAGCTTAACGGTTTCGAAAGAAACAATGTATGGTATCTTGTACCCAGACCTATGCATCAATCGGTTATAGGAACCAAATGGGTATTTCGAAACAAGAAGGATCGAAATGGACTAATCATAAGGAATAAATCCAGACTAGTCGCACAAGGCTATAGACAGGAAGAAGGCATAGACTATGATGAAACGTTTGCCCCTATAGCCAGAGTAGAAGCCATTAGGATATTTTTAGCCTTTGCCACCCATAAGAGCTTCATTGTATACCAAATGGACGTCAAAAGTGTATTCCTAAATGGAGACCTTGCCGAAGAAGTTTATGTTGAACAACCACCAGGGTTTGCCAACACAGACGGCATCAACCTAGTATACAGGCTGAGGAAAGCATTGGATGGACTTAAGCAAGCCCCTAGAGCTTGGTATGAGACCCTGTCCCAGTATCTAACCGATAATGGATTTGAGAAAGGTGCTGTGGACAAGACCTTGTTCAAAATACAGGAAGGCGATGACCTTCTAATGGTGCAAATCTATGTAGATGATATAATTTTTGGTTCAACTAATCTTGCTTTGTGTCAAAGGTTCTCTCATCTCATGCAAAGTAAATTTGAAATGAGTATGATGGGAGAACTTAGTTATTTCCTAGGTTTGCGGTGTAAACGATTTGCCTACGAGGATCTTCATCAACCAGGAAAAATACAGCAAGGAGCTTCTCAACAAATTTGGAATGAACACTTCCAAATCATCGTCAACCCCCATGAGCACTTCCGTGCAGATTAGTGCTGATGAAGCCAGAAAGCAGTTGACCAATCACTCTACAAGAAGCTTATTGACTCGCTCCTGTACCTAACGGATAGCAGGCCCGATATTCAGTTTGTTGTAGGAGTGTGTGCGAGATATAAAGTAGCACCCAAAGAATCACACTTCAATACAGCTAAACGAATCCTGAAGTATATTAAAGGAACAGTCGATGTAGGACTATGGTATTCTAAAGAAGGCGGATTAGATTTAGTTGGATACAGCGACTCGGATCTCGGAGGCTGCAAGCTAGATAGGAAGAGTACAAGTGGAACTTGTCACTTTCTTGGACCTAGACTTGTCTCTTGGTTCAGTAAGAAGCAATTGGCAAACTCACTTTCCACGGCTGAATCAGAATACTATGCTGCTGGTAGTTGCTGTATGCAGATCCTTTGGATGCAGCAACAGTTGTCAGATTATGGAATTGAAGCCAAGGAAACGCCAATCATGTGTGATAGCACGAGTGCAATTGCAATCACGCACAACCCTGTATTGCACTCGCGCACTAAGCATATCAACATGAAGCATCATTTAATAAGGAATCATGTCGAGAACAAGGATGTTCGGCTCGAAAAAGTTCATACAGATATTCAGTTGGTCGACATCTTCACCAAGCCTCTCGACACAGCAAGATTCAGCATGCTTAGACAAGAATTGGGAATGCTACAGCCCGACTCCCTGTAAGTATATACTGTTTTTACTCAACAATTGAGGGGGAATGCTGTAAGACCCAAGAATACAGTATCCACCATTAATTATATGTACACTCAGAGCCTTGAATACAGCACTGTAGGGAACAAAGATATATGAATCATCCTACAGCTGATGTGTGCAATAATTAAGGGGGAATACAGTATGACCCATGAATACAGCATTAATCAAAAAGTTGCTGTATGGAATTGAAACCTATATGTACCTTTTAAGGGGGAACGCTGTATCGTCGCGGACACAGCACATGCTATCGGATTTCGATTCTGTATATATATTATATTATAATATTTCCTTTTAAAAATAATTTTTGTCCACGTGCCCTGTTTTCATGTCAAACGTCATTTACATTAAATGCCTTACACGACATCTGGACAATTGAATCTCAAAAGCCGCGATATTTTCAAATTGTTTAATGTTTAATACTGCCGTTTAAGGCATTAAGGGTAACAACAAATGTCAGAAGTGGGACCCATTCCTATTTTAAAATTCACTGGATAAGTGTACCAGTTATACACAGTCCATCGTGACCGTTCATTTCAAACGCCGGTTCACATCCCTTAAATCTGATCATTCGTTCTCTGAAAACCCTTCTTCGCCGCCTACTATAAAAGGACTGCAACTGCCATTTGAGACTCTTTACACCTTCTGCATATTTTTAAGATCACTCAAGCAATTCAGCCTACAAGTTTTTCTGTGTTTACTGCATATTCCTCTTATATCTTTTTCATCTTTTCTTGAGAATCATCAATGGCATCTGCTCAGGCATCCGCTCTCAAGAAGTCTTTGAACTTCATCGATGGACATATCTTCTCCATATCTGTCATGATGGAACGCATCCATGCTGAAACTGATGATGTCGATACGATGGAAGTCGTCATCACCAGAATCCATCAACAAGGCCTCTACCGCCTTGGGAGCCACACCGCATAGAAATATGACGTTCATCTTGTTGAGGAGTTCTACCTCAACACAGTGGTTCATTTTCTGCCTCTGGCCCTAGGAGGACATGTTGCTGATATCACAGCAGTCATTCGCGGAGTGGAGATCTGCGTCGACCAAGATCTTCTCAAAAACATTTACAGGCTACCCTCTGAAGGCCTGACCATGGAGGAACTTGAGACATTTGGGTCTCAAGAGTTGCTGACCCAATATTATGGCTTGTTCACCGGTTTGACAACGGTTGAAGTGGTTCACACCACCTGCCATAAGAAAAACTTTTTCTTACCGTTTGTTTATTTGCATGATTTTTGCTGTCGCATCATTGAAAATCGTACTGGTGCATTTGAGATGTGCACTAATCTTAGGTTTAGAATGATGGTAGCTATTATGACCTGTGAAAAGGTCAATTGGTGTCAAATTATTCTGAAACGCTTGCAGGAAGAAGTGTCAAAACCTGCGTCGCAAAAGAAATCATTTGGTTTATTCATAAACCACATTTTGACGAAGTGCGGACTTCCACAATCCGTAGATGCAAATAAGATAAGTTCGCGGATATACTTGGGAGGAGTCAAGCCCACAGCCTTCAATCAAAGTATTCTGATTGCAAACAGGCCTTTTATCCGGAACCTACCGCTATCTGAAGATCCAAGGGACGTTTCCACCAAGTCCCAGAGTGTGGAATCTTCAAGGAAAAGAAAGAGATCTCACAGCAAGACACCTGTTGCTGCTGAGAGACCGAAAAGGAAGCTGAGGAGGCTCACAAAAGCTAAATCTACCAAATCCTCCAATGATGCTTCTATCGTGGCGCAACCCACTGATGAACTACCCCAGGGCCCAACCCCTGTGGAAGAGATGCCCGTTACTGTATCGACAGTAAATCCCGAGCCTTTGGCGGCAATAATGGATACGAGGACATCTGCCAACTTGGAAGACTCTAGCGAGTCGGCTGCCCCTTCGGAGCCAAATGCTACCTCTCCTATGCGGGATTCCACACCCGTACAGGATCCACCTTCCTTAGGGGTACCATCCCCTATAAGGAATCCCTCTTCCATACAGGATCCCACACCTGTAGAGAAACAAATCGCTACAGCGGACTCAGACGTTGTACGAAGTCCCTCCCCGGACACTATTATCAATAAAACTCTTCTCTCTGTGCAAATTGAACAGGCCTATGAAAGATTTCTTCAATGGAAAAACTATAGGCTAGCTCCATACAATACCCTCTACAATTGGAGCGAGTGGAGCAATGAAGAAAGATTCGTGTTGGAAGTGACGGACTTTTAAGAAGTTGAAGCCCTGATCCAATGGGATAATCTATGCTGCAAAGAGTTAATTGAAAGTCATCTTTTGCAAATATCAGATGCCAGAAGGAAATGAAAGGATAAGTCCGAGAAATCTCCCAAAAGTCCAAAAGAAGATCACGACTCAGACGACGACGATGATGCCTTTCAGGCAGGTCTGAGAATGAGCCATGAGGAGCCTCAGGAAAGAGAAGTCTCCCAAGCCAAGGATGACGAAGGGACATCAAGCCGAAGTGAGCCCCCTTCGCCACAGCCAGATATTATTCCCGACCAGGAGGAATCAGTCCCTCCTGTCGCGGAGGAAGAAGAAAATGTTTCTGAATAGGCACCCGAACCTGCTGTCGCCGCAGAAGAAGAAGAAGAAGAATCACGCGCATTCCAGCAAGAGGAATCAGTCCCTCTGCCGGAACAGGCGGACGTTGAGAGACACCAGGAGGAATCAGTCCCTCATGTATCTGTGTCTACAGAAATCCCTTCGACACAGGAGGATGTCGCACCTCCTGCCGCCGAACCCGCATCAACTGCTCCCGCCCCATCAATTATGGAATCCAACGACAGTACTGTACCTGAGGATGTCCAACTCAATTCACGCCCTAACGTGAATTTGAGAAGGTTGAATTTGCTCAGCCAGACTCTCCTCGCACTGAAACTAAGAAAGAGCAATTGCGTGCTCTTAGCCTCCAGATAGTATTCATTCAGGATGCAGTGAATGCCCTTCACTCAGTTGAAAAAGCTTTGGATTGGATGCACACATCTGCAGTTGAAGAAATGACTGGTTTAAGGCATGAAGTCTCTCGTGTTGTCGAAGCCTTCACTGTCTTGCCACATGTCTTCAAGCAACCCCTGACCAATCTGCAAGAGAAGCAAGAAAAGATCCTGAGAGAAGAGGAATCTAAAAATCGCATATTCGAGGCCAAGACAGCAGCATCCATGATCGAAACAACTTCTCAACTGCGAGCACATGACAAAAATATCAAAGATATGTCGCAGGTGCTCTCCTCCCTTGTTGAGAGAATGTCAAACATTGAGACGAAACAGGATGCCGCACTGGAGATCCTAGGACGTATTGATGACGCCAAAAGGGGGGAGAAGCGAGAGAAGCCGCGAGGAGAACAAGGCTTCAGCACGAAAGAGAGTTTAATGCTGCTCAAGACAGCATTACTGTAGAGCTGAACAAACTGGCTGCACCCGCACAAGGATACAGGATTTCAGGTTCTCGACCTGAGTTCCATGATCCCAGCGTCCCATGGCAAAGCATTATCCAAAGACCTTCTGAAATTCGTCTGCCAACCAACCGCCATCCCACTGCTGAAGAAGTGAAGCAATGGAGGAGAAATGAACTGATGAGATATTTTGTTAAACTCGTCAGGGAATCCGCCATCTTCAAAGGTTATAAAACATTAGCGGAGGCTGCAGATAAATTTACGAAGATGTTAGAAGAAGGAAAGCTTCCTCTCCAAGTCGAAATGAAGTCCAAACATAGACGAGGAGATCGGATCACCCATCCTGAAGACTGGATTCTTGCCTTCGACAAATCATACGATGGTAGAGCAATCTTCTTAGATCGAGGCAACGATTCCCTACAGCACTGGTGGCGTGGAACCGAGAACGATCCCGAGAAAAGGCCATGGAGACACTCGGATTATAGGAGTTGAATTCCTTGTATTTTTGTTTGTAATTATGTTTTCAAAACAGCAAATATTGTAATCCTTGTTTCAGTATCAATAAAAATATTTGTCTGTCTTGAAAGATTACAACTCGTAATCTACTGTGTTATTGTATGATTACGTACTTAAATTTAATTGCTGAAATTATTCACAAGTATAGAAACTTGTTTAAAAATTAAGCTGTACGAACTTCTCTGCGAACAGTTCATAGATTCAGTTGTATGCATCTAGAATACATTGTAAGATTGTGCCTGCGCGCCAATCATAAGCTTAAGCTGTAAAAACTCTTAGCTGTATCGAACTCGCCTGCGAGCAGTTCGTAAATTAGACTAAGTTGCTGAAAGCCAGATCATTCGACAGAAGACCAAGTTATCTGCCCGAAGTCATCAAGAAGGCTATTAGCTTCATGAAGAAGGTTTTGGCATCATCAAGAAGGCTTGAAAGATTTAAGTCGTAGCAAATTGTCAAAAAGGGGGAAATTGTTGGGATAACAAATACCCGGTATCGAAACAGTTAGGATAAACAATCCCTGTATCAAATAGTGGTGATAAGAGGTTTTGACAATATACCAATCCAGCATACAGTAAGCGAACTGTATCGAAAAACTGATCTATAGTGTCAACCTGTATCGAAGACCTGTCATAGATCCAGCATACAGTGGAACTTATCAGTACAGCAAAGAAGTCTCATAAAGACTAAGTATGGAAGATGTCTCGAATTATCAATACAGTGATCCTTCCATACAGCTCTCAACAGGACAAGAAGGAATCTTCAGTATTCGCTAAAAGTCAAGTCCCGTTGATAAAGAAGTATTTAAATACTAAATGATAAAGTATTTAAATACTGTATGTCAGAAGATCTTCACAATCCCGCAATATCCGGATCTCAGTCAAAAGTCTGTTGTCACAGAATCTTGCCTAACGGATAGATTTCAAACGGATATATTTCATAGACTATATATATCTCTAGAGTTTGAAGATCATCAACTATGAAAACAACGAAACAACTGAACGAGTGAACCTCTGAACGACTTACAAACAATCAAGCTTACAAAAAATATTCAGAGCAAAACATATCTCCCCAAGCTTTCTACTATTTAGATATAAGAAATATACAGTGCTCAAACCTTGAACAACACATCATCAGCTTAAAGCCCAGAAAGTCATAGCTGTTGTTCAACCCTGTTCTATCTTTGAACAAACCCAGATCAGCCGTATGTGGACTGAGTAATCTTTGCCTCTCCCGAACTGTGTGTGAAGGATTTGCATCGAAGAAGACGAAGCTTCAGAACTGTGTGTGAAGAAGCCAGTCAAAGTGTTAGCTCTAACCAATCTGTGTGAACGGTTGAAAGCTAAGATCTTTATATCAATCTGTGTGAACGATATATTGATTGTGTGTTGTTATAATTACGTAGTTGTGTACGCAGTAATTATAATAAACTTTTTACTCATGTGTGGAGGACCAGTGGACGTAGAGGGGTTTACCTTACACTACTTTAAATATTGTGTTATTTACCTTCTGCCTTTATTGTTTTAATAACTATGATTATTTAAGTATACTCTGCATATCAAGTTGTTGTATCCTCAGCAACTTACTGTATTTAAGACTTCCGCTACGCACTCAGATTTAAAACCGTACATCTTGTAGTTTAAAACACTTTCCAAGCTGTATCCAGTATACTTAGTGGCCAACAGTTGGCATCACAGAGTTCATGATCTTACTGGTTTCCGCCAGGGTCATCTCCCCATCAACTATCTTGGTGCACCCATTTACAAAGGCTTTATGAGACGAGAGCTCTTTGCTGGGGTGAAGCAACAACTGTTGGATAGGATCTCTGGTTGGTCCCATCGCCACCTTGCGTTTGGGGGTCGCTTGGCTCTTATTAATAGAACTCTCTGCACGATTCCCCTGCAACTTCTTCAGGTGTTGGACCCGCCCCAGTATGTTATCCAGGAGCTCGAGCAGATTATGGCGTGATACTTCTGGGGTGTTGTCGGTCCTAAGAGGATGCCCGGTCTCCGAGGGAGGCCTCGGGATTCGGAGCCTCTCGGATATGGCGAGAGCTTTTAGTTATAAGCTTTGGTGGCGTCTTCGCGCGGGCACGTCTTTGTGGGCGCAGTTTATGCTCCGCAAATACTGCTTCGATGGCCCTTTGACGCCTATGTGTACTGCTCTTGAAGCTCATGCCAGCCGCCCTTGGCGCCATCTCCTCTGCGTGGGTATCGAGGCTCAGGAGTTCATTTCTTGGACTCTCGGTAGTGGCAGCGGGGAGGTCAGTTTTGGGGACGACACTTGGATTGGGGATAGGCCTATTTCGTCTTATTGTCAGATTACTGGTAGACCCCATCTTAGGATTAATGATCTCTGGGTTGATGGTAGTTGGGACAGGGGTAGACTCGAGTTTATTATGGGTGAGCAGCTAGAATTTACCCCTCAGTTCATACAGGATATTCTCGCGACTCCCATTGCCGAGGAGGATTCGGATAGCATGTGCTGGAATCTTACATCTTCGGGTGACTTCTCATTATCGTCAGCTTGGTCTCACATCAGGGTGAGGGATCAGGCTAATCTCATTTTCGGGGCCATTTGGACTACCTTACTCACACCTACGATATCGGTGTTCATTTGGCGACTTCTACTGCGACGGATCCTGACTGATGATGTCTTACAGAGGAGGGGCGTTTCCTTAGCCTCCAGATGCTCATGTTGTACCCTTACCCCTACCCATACCTACCATTCCGAGACCCTTGATGTGGCTCGTGACGTGTGGGAGTTTTTTGGCGCTTGGACTCGTTTATCCTTACCCCATTCAGATAATATCTTTGAGCTCCTGAGTTTTTTCTCACATGGCACACACTTTAGGCACGCAGCTTTCATTATTCCTTGCCTAATCCTGTGGTTCATCTGGACGGAGAGGAATAGTGTAAATCATAGGGCGGTTACTTTTCCTGCTTCTCATGCTATTGTGCAGGTGGAGCGCCATGTTTCTTTACTTGCTGCTGCGGGGCTTATTCCTTCAGAGTTCTGGGCGGGGTACTCGCCTCCTGACCGTTTCCAGCGAGCTACTCCCCCTCCCGCCCAAACTCATCGCTCCGTTCCGGTGGTTTGGCTTCGACCCGATACCCCTTGGATCAAGCTGAACACGAATGGCTCATTTGATAGAGATACTCAGATTGGTGGTGGTGGAGGTCAGATTAGAGATCATCACGGAGACCTACTCCTTTCTTTCCACTCCTCTTTTCAGGCCTCTTCGAGCTTTGATGCAGAGATCCAGGCGCTTGCTGTTGGACTAATTTTGGCTTTCGAGAGATCAAGACATGTTTGGATTGAGCTTGATGCTTCTGCTGTGGTGACCCTGCTTTTTTCTGGCTGTCGGGGCTCTTGGTAGGTTCGTCACACCCTTATGCGTATCCGACACATTCTCTGGGACATTCAGTACAGAGTCACTCACATTTTCCGGGAGGGCAACAAGCCGGCTGATTATCTCTCTAAGCTCGGCATGTCGTCCCTTGGTATTCAGACTTATACATATGATACTGCTCCTCTGTTTCTCCTCTCTCTTATACGGATGGACCAGCTTGGTTACCCTTCTTTTAGATTTAGGTAGTATTTTATCACTTGATTTATTGCTATGAGCCCGCTCATTAGCCCACTTTTTCTTAGTGGTGCACCTTGTATTTCTCTAGCCGGCTGCTGGTATTTTAGCTTCTAAGATCCGGTTTATGGCCCATTTTTGGTCATAATTCGGATGTGATTTTTTACCTATTGGTCCGCACATTAGCCCACGTAGTGGTGCACCTTGTATTTCTTTAGCGAGCCGTAGCCATTTTTTTTTTAGATTTAGGATCCGGATTATGCCCCATTTTTGGTCATAATTCGGGTTTGATTGCTTGTAATCTCGATATTTTCTTTATCTCACAGGTTGGTGGGTCCCGTCTCAAACCCCCATCCACAATGGACGTTTTTTCTTAAAAAAAACATTCCTCGGTGAAATCGAATTTTGCATCCTTACACAAAAGATTACTTAAAGGGAGGGCAATTTTTGAAAAATCTTTAATGAAACACCTATAAAACCCGGCATGCCCTAAAAAGCTTCGAACTTCTTTTACACATGAAGGCGGAGGTAATTTAACAATTAAATCAACTTTAGCCTTATCAACCTCGTTTCCCAACTAAGTGTAAGATTACACTCAATACATCGTTCGAGCACAACAGTCAAATTATGTAAACAATCATCGAAGGTGGTTCCAAACACAGAAAAATCGTCCATGAATACCTCAATGGACTTTTCCAACAAGTCAGAGAATATGGAAAGCATGCACCTTTGGAAAGTGACGGGAGCATTGCAAAGACCAAACGGCATCCTCCTAAAGGCAAAAGTGCCAAAAGGACAAGTAAAAGTGGTCTTCTCTTGATCCTCCGGAGCAATGGGAATGTGATAGAAACCTGAAAGATGATCTAGAAAACAGTAATAATCATGCCCAACTAAACGTTCCAACATTTGATCAATGAAAGGGAGGGGAAAATAATTTTTTTTCTTTACGGCATTTAATTTCCGATAATCAATGCACATTCTCCAATCGGTTACTAATCTGGTGGGCACTAATTCATTTTTATCATTATGAACCACCATCATTCTAGATTTCTTAGGCACTATATGCACAGGACTAACCCACTTACTATCGGATATCGGGTAGATGACTCTGACATCTAACAATTTCAAAACTTCTTTTTTTACTACATCCTGCATGTTCGGATTCAAATGCCTTTGGGCTTGCCTAATAGGTTTAACATTATCCTCAAGAATTATTTTATGCATGCACCTAACAGGACTTATCCCCTTGATATCAAAAATACTCCACCCAATCGCTTCCTTTAATTTAGTCAGAACTTCTAGTAATTTGTTTTCTTGCAAAGGTGTTAATTTGGAAGAGACAATTAAAGGGTAAGTATCACTTTTGCCTAAGAAAACATATTTAAGATGTACCAGAAGTTCTTTCAATTCAAGTTGGGGCGGGGTGATTTCAACGGGCTCCTCAAAATTTAATTCCAAAGACATAATAAGATCGCCAACTTCATCAATGGCTTCGGATTAATCTAACAATGCAATATATTCTTCAATTTCTAAATTATTCAGCCCCATATCATGCTCAACGGTTAGAGCATTATGCAACGTGTCCCCTACATCGTCATGCAAATATGTATCATCAGCCAAAGAATCAATGCAATCAATAAAATTACAATCATGGACAGCATAAATATGAGAAGGGATAGGAGATGAACCGAACACGTCGATTTCCACAGTTTCGCCCAAGACGGTCATGGTGACCTTTTCTTCATTAACATCGACGATTGGTTTTGTTGTACGCATGAATGGCCACCCTAGAAGTATTGTCCCTTCATTTTCGCTTGTTGCGAAATCGCTCATCTCCAAGATAACAAAATCGGTCGGAATCACCAACTTGTCTGCTTGCACTAATAGGTCCTCAATGATTCTCTTGGGGTATTTCACCGACCTATCCGCCATTTCAAGAGTCATTCTTGTTGGTTTGATTCCCCCAAGTCCGAGCCTCAAATAAGTCGAGTATGGCATTAGATTCACACTTGCTCCTAAATCGAGCATGCCACGAGCAATCTTCTTATCTCCCATAGTGATGTCGATCATAAAACTTCCGGGATTGCCCTTTTTTGATTCCTTGCTTCTACCTCGTAGAGCACCACTTTCTCGTTCCCAAAATATTGTCTCTTGTTGGAGGTCAATTCTTTGAAAAATTTTGTACAAGCGGGAATGTTCTTCACAACATCCAAGAGAGGTAAGTTGATATGAACCTTCGAAAGCATGTCGTAGATTTTGGAAAATTGCTCATCTTACTTTGCTTTTCTAAGTCGGCTCGGAAAAGGGACTGGTGGCTTATATGGTTGAGCAGATTTGTGAAGCTTGGAAGTCGAAGTTGCTTCATCTACTCTCTTCTTGATTTCTCGACCCATCTTCTTTCTCACCGCCCTTTTTCTCTCGCTTCCGGAATTGTCTATTTATTTAGCACTTTACCACTTCGGAGGGTGGTAATAGCTTGAGCTTGCTCGGGATGACTTGGTAGTTGACCCCTTTCTTGTCTGCGTGCCTCGGTAGCAAGTTGCCCAATTTGAACCTCTATTTTCTTCACTGAAGCTTCTAAAGATTCGAACCTTTTATTGCTTTCGTTAATGAATGCCGCAATACTCTCCTCAAGAGAGTTCCTTTCTTGTGGAGGTGGTTCACTTTGTGTTGTTTGTTGGGCTCGGTTTCCTCTGTTGTATTGAGCTTGGGCGCTTGTGTCGTACGGCATTGGGTTGTTGTTTCTCCATGAGAAATTCGGATGGTTTCTTAGCCGAGGATGATAAGTGTTCTGGAGAGGTGCATTTCTTACATTTCCGCCATAATTATTTCTCCTCTCCTCCCATTCGGGCCTTCCCGTGCTTTGTCCCATAGCCCAATTCACTTTTTCGGTTTGTTCTTCCAGAAAAGTATGTGGGCAAGAATTAGCATCATGTCCGGGTGCCCCACAAATCTCGCAAACTCGTGAGCTCGGAGATTTATTTTGAGTCTTGAGTTGTCTTAATTTCCTTGTTAACTCATTGATTTTAGATTGCATCTTGTCCTTCTCGCTTACTTGGTTCACAGCTCTCCTACGAACACGTACACTTTTTTGTTGTGAATTAGCTCCCAATGTTTCATACACATCATAAGCTTGTCTCTCCGTTAACCCCCAAAACGAACCACCGGCTGTGTTATCCACCGCACCTTGGCAATATTGAGTCAATCCACCATAGAAGAATTGATTAAGTAGTTGAAGCGGATAGTGATGGTGTGGGCATTGAATGAGGAGCATCTTGAATCGGTCCCATGCTTCGTGGAATGCCTCTCCCTCTTGTTGTCCAAATGTTGAGATTTGAGTTCTCAATTGTGTAGTCTTCGAATGAGAGAAGTACTTGGTAATGAATTTGTTGTAAACTTCATCCCACATTCTTAGTGAGCCCGGTGCCAAAGTCATCAACCATTGTTTCGCCCCATCCTTGAGTGTATAAGGGAAGCACTTCATTCTTAGTTGATCCTCGCTCAACCCATTTAATGGGAAGTTGTCAATCGCCACATAGGAATCCCGGATGAATGACAACGGATCCTTACATTCTAATCCGTGAAATAAGGGCAATTGCTCGATGTGAAATCCGCTCATGTGGTAGTTCCTTGCTGCCAGTGCTAATTGGATGCACGAGATGGCGGTGTTAACCACGGGCTTTGCATAGTCCCACATTACATGCTCAACCGGAGGTTGTTGCAGCATATTGTAGTTTGCTTCCATCCCATATTGAGGCCCGGGATAATGGTTCGCTCCATATTGCACTCCAACGGGTGGTTTTCTCGGATGAAAGTATCTCCCTTGTTGAGCTTCGGGTATCCCTTGATTGCATCCAACATTCTCATATCTCGGAAACCTCGGTTGACGAATGTTTTCTTCATCTAAATTTTGTGCAACATTCTCATGCCTCGATTGATGAGGTTTTCTTCCTGGAGCAAACGTCGCTCTTCAAGATCCGGATTCTCCTCGTCATTTGCCATTGATGATGTGGCTATTGTTTTTGGTGCTCTAATCCTTTGAATTTCGTCTATGGGTGGAAGAATCGGGTTTCCCAACGATCTCCTACCAAGCATAAACAAAAGAAGTTAGAGCAAATTTTTTAGACTTTATCTAAAATAATGAAAACGGAAAAATGATCAAGAAAAACAATTCAACTATTATTAAAACAAGATCAAAAATTAAACGCCAACTCCCCAGCAACTGTGGCAAAACTTGATGAACAAATTATAACTCGCAAGTGTACGAATCGCTTTTGTAGGTAGCGACAAGTAACTCCGAGGTCGAACTCACAAGGAGTTGGAAACAGATTGAAATTCAATAATCTTCGGCAAATAGTCGAATTAACAAAAGTAAAGTAAAGTAAAATACACCAATGGTTTGATAGGATTACAATCACAAACGCAGAAAATTAAAATAAACGAAACGTTAACAACACCGGATTAATGGTTGGATAATTAAGAGATTACAATTATGAGAATGATATGGGAGTTTAGAATCACCAACACACACGTAATCAATTATTAGTTCCGATACTCAAAGAAATAAGGTTTGGAATTATTGATTGCTCACGATTAAAAGAATTCCGTTTGATGGCGGTAATTCTAAAAATCACGATTGTTCTTTTGAAGATAAGAGACACTCATTTGATGGGGATGAATCCCTAACTAACAATCGATTAACCGACTACTTTTGATAAGGTAAATCGCTAAAAGATCGCGCAAAAAGTTTAGAACATTAACAATGGCTTCTATCGGGTCGTTTCATGCAAACTCCGATAAAAACCCTCGTTTTGACAATAATAACAACTATGAAATAGGTTTGATGATCTAAATCAAAAGTTCTTATGCGAAGAACAAACAAAGAGGAACGATCCCAAACTCTACCCGGAAAATCAATTAAAACTAACAATCGACAACACGTGTGTGGCTCAATCTAAAAACCCGTATAAAAAGATTAGCTACACATGATTATTTCAACAATTATAGTGGAAATCGTAAACAAAACATAGTAGAAACTTCCCTTGTAAAAGCCGCAATCGAATTCCT
The DNA here is from genome assembly GCA_033398695.1 of Orobanche coerulescens. Lineage (NCBI taxonomy): Eukaryota > Viridiplantae > Streptophyta > Magnoliopsida > Lamiales > Orobanchaceae > Orobanche > Orobanche coerulescens. The sequence goes on along the minus strand of CM065818.1, from coordinate 24,342,592 downwards.
GGTGAAGGTTTGATGTTCTTTCTTCAAGAACTCATAACAAATGATACAAGGAATAATAATCACTAACAAATGTATTTTTCAAAATGATGAACATACAAAGAAGATGATGAAAAATTCTCGCTTTTCCTCCCTTTTTGGTGTTTTCTCCACTAATCTTATGTTTTTCCACCAACAATCTCTCACAAGATCAGAATATCTGCTCCTTTGGTCCCCCAAGACCTTTTTATAAAGCCAAAAAGCCAAGAAATATCCCCCACATCGTGTAAAATTGTCAATGAAAAGGTCATGCACCGAAAAGTGACACGGCCCGTGTGAGATGACACGGCCCATGTCGAACTGTCCTGGAAACGCCATATCTCACTGTCCAATGGACCCGGCCGCGTCCTGTGACATGGCCCGTGTTGTACTATACTAAAAATGAAAATCTCACTGAACGCGTGACCCGGCCATGTCCTGTGACACGGTCGAGTTTCCTGACGCGGCCCGGGTCGTTTCTTCTTGCTTTGACTCTGATTTTTGGTCTTCTCCGGCTTGATCTTTCATTTTTGCATCAAAACACCTCGGAATTTAGCGTATGATATACCGTTTCGAAGCGAATTTCATGAGGAATGTATATCAATAGAGAACACATCCAAATTCAGAGTGATGATTCTGGAATTTAGAAAATACGACCGATGTTGCTTCGATTTTCATCGCCCGAGCTATGTTTTTGCTCCCGACATGCTATTGATCGTCATAAACTCCAATATTGGCAATAAAAGCACATATTTCACCAAAATCTTCGCTCAGATACCTATAAAACAAAAACACAACATACCAAGCATAAAAGAGAACAAAAACACTAAAAAGCAAACAAAAACACGACTCAATAGAATAGAATGAGTCGATCAAGAATCGACTCATCACTCCCACTTATACTCAAAGCAACGCTGCCATAAATCGTAATCTCATTCCTTCCACATGCCTTTCAAATACTTTTGAGGGTAGGCCTTTCGTGAAAGGATTAGCAAGATTATCTTCCGATGCAACCCTGGCTACAACTACGTCTCCTTCATTTACAAAGTGACATATATGTGGTACTTGCGGTTGATATGTTTACTTGCCTTGTGGGCTCGTGGTTCACTCGAACTAGCGATTGCATCGGTATTATCAAAATAAAATGTAATAGACTTTGGCAAATCGAACTTCACATCTAAGTCCTGCAGGAAGTACTTGAGTTATACCGCCTATTTGGCTGCCACGTACTCGGCTTCCATGGTAGAGTCCGAGATACATTTCTGCTTAACACTCCTCCAACTAATGGCTCCACCCCCCAGGATAAACACATAACCTGAAGTAGACTTAGACTTTTCTTTGTGTGATGAAAAATCTGAGTTAGTGTAACCCACTGGACACAGGTCATCTGATTGATATACTATCATATACTCCCTAGTCCTTCAGTGCTTAACAGAAATCCAATGTCCTGGGTTCGACTGATACCTAGCAGCTATACCTACGGCATGTCAGATATCTGGTCTAGTGCAAGCATAGCATGCATGAGGCTTCCCACAGCCGACGAATAAGGGATCGGTTTCATGTCATCTATCTCCTTTTGTGTCTTGGGACACATATCCTTAGATAGTTGAATTCCATGTTTGTAAGCTAGAAAAGCTTTCTTGGAATTCTCTATGCTAAACTGCTTTAGCACTGTATCGATATAGGATGCCTGAGATAAGCACAACATCATTTTCTTCTGATCACAAAAGATCCCGATTCCAAGGATGTGTCCTGCTTCTCCCAAATCCTTCATATCGAACTGCTCAGATATCTATACCCGTACGTATGACAACTCTTTCACGTTGTTTCCAATTAGAAGGATATTATCTACATACAGTACAAGAAATACCAACACATTTCCATCGCATTTCTTATACACACAACTCTCACTCGGACATTAGACAAATCCATATGACTGGACTACCTCATCAAATCGAGTGTTGCAAGATCTAGATGCTTGCTTAAGTCCATAAATGAATCTCTTAAGCTTGCACACTAAGTGCTCTTCTCCTTCAGCAATGAATCCCTCTAGTTGGTACATGTAGATTTTCTTGTCTAGACTTCTATTCAAGAATGCAGTCTTGACATCCATTTGCCAAATCACCAGATCCAAATGCGGAGCTATAGCTAAAAGAATTCGGATTGACTTAAGCATAGCTACCGGCAAAAATGTTTCATCATAATTGATACTCTCTTTCTGTGCGTAACCTTTCGCTACAAGCCTCACTTTCAAGGTTTCAACCTTCCCGTCACCTCATTTCTTTCGATTATAGACCCACTTAATCCTAATGTCTTGTACCCCGTCAGGTAGTTTTACTAGCTCCCACACTTGATTGGAATCCATAGATCACATTTCTGATTCCATTGCTACTTTCCAGGAGTCAGCATCTTTATCTTAGATTGCCTCCTTGTAAGTCTAGGGATCTTATTCATCTTCGCTTGGGATTGAGTCTGAAGATTGTCCCACACCTATGAATCGTTCCAGTTGACGAACAACCCTCCCACTACGACGAGGCAAATCCTGAATTGGTGTAAAAGTCTCAAAATCAATACGTGGTACAGTGTTTGTTGGCGCTTATACGATTGGTATAGAAGGAGTCTCGCCCCTCAACTCTTCCAGAATTATTTCGCTCATGGGCTTGTGACTAATCATATAATCCTCTCCCATGAATTAGGCATTAGTGCTAACAGTGACCTTCTGATCCTGGGGACTATAGAACAAGCCGCCTTTTGTTCCCTTATGGTATCCTATAAACACTCGCACTTATGTATGAGATGCCAACTTATCAGCTTCCTTATTCAGCACATGTACTGGAGTACCCCAAATCCGAACATGTCCTAGACTGGATTTCACCCACTCCACAGTTCTGTGGGTGTTTTTGGCACTGATTTCGAAGGCACCAGGTTTAGAATGTACGTTACTGTTTCCAAGCCGTATCCCCAGAACGAAATAGGTAAATATGAATAACTCATCATTGACCTAACCATTTCTAAAAGAGTTCTTTTCCTTCTCTCAGAAACACCATTTTGTTGTGGAGTTCCCAAAGCAGTCAGTTGGGATGAAATCCCCTCATTTGCCAAGAAATCCAAAAACTCTCCACTAAGGTATTCGCCACCACGATCAGATCGCAGTGACTTGATACTCTTTCCATGACGCTTCTCCATTTCAGCCTTGAAATCTCTGAACTTGTCAAAGGCTTTAGACTTACGTCGCATAGAATAGATGTATCCATATCTCAAATAATCATCTATAAACGTGATGAAGTATTCGAAACCACCATTAGTTTGTATGTTCATTGGACCACCTACATCCATATGAACCAATTCTAACACATTATGAGCACGGTTTACCTTGGTCCTAAAAACCCTCTTGGCCATTTTACCTTCCAAACAGGATTCACAAATTGGAAATGACTCAACATGGAGGTCATCCAATGGGCCATCACCTACCAATCTTTGAATCCTCCTAAGGTTTACGTGACCTAACTGTAAATACCACATATATGTTTGGTTTATGCTCGAAAGTTTTTTTCTCTTTTTAGGTTTAGACAAAGAATTAAGCGATTTATGTTTATACATGGGAGTTTGTGGAGTATTAATGACATACAGTCTATCAGTATAAATACATTTGTAAATATATTCATCGTTTCTTCTAATAATGGCATCATCATCAAAAGAAACTCAATAACCATCATAACTTAATTTAGAAACCAAAATCAAATTCATTTTAAAATCTGGTACTAATAATACATTATTAAGGACTAATATTTTATCATTAATCTTCAACTACAAGACTCCCACTACAATAGTCATATGCCTGGAATAATCGCCCCAGTTGATGGTGATCTTGCCCGCACTAAGCTGCTTGGTTACCTGAAAACCATGTGAGGCAAAGCAAACATGATCAGTGGAGCCTGAATCAACTATCCACGAAGTGGAAGAACAAGTTGCCAAACATGTTTTGACTACTAGTGCACGAGACATACCTTTCTTAAAAGCAGGGCACTCCGCTTTGAAATGTCCTTTCTGACTGCACTTGTAGCATTTTCCATTTGGATTTTTGTTAGCCTCAAGATGGGGAGCTTTGCTCTTTACCTTGAGAGTTTCCACTTGCTTCTGACCAACTTGTTTCTTCTTCTTCCCCCACTTGGGTTTAAGTCGAAATACTAGTTTGGGAATTGGTACACCACTTAGAATGGTGGATAATATCGCGGAGTAGAGTTTTCAAACTCTTTTGCTTTTGTGGAAGCGTAATTAAATTACGGAAGATAAACGACACAAGATTTATATAGGTTCGGCCAATTGTGCCTACATCCTCTCTCCGTATATTTTTCTATAGGCTTAAGATCAACCTCCACACCTCGTATTCTATTGGTCCGAAGTAAACTGTACAATCTCGTCTTCTATCAGTCTAAGATAAACCGAACAATCTCGTCTTCTATCAGTCCGAGATAAACCGTACAATCTCATGTTCTATCGCTTCGAGATAAACCGTTACACTCTTGTCTTTATGTCAGTCCAAGATAAACCGTTTTCCTTTTCTATCGGACAAGGAAGCAACCTATCTAGCTTTCGATTGGTACTAGACAAAATTCACTTGGATTTAGATATGATTCTAATAATACCAGATCAACGATCCTAATAACACCGAATCAATCTACAATCCGTATCTTTCCTCTCGTGTATATTTTTTCATGTATGAACACTCAAACATTTATCAATTAAGCACAAATACAACAACGATAATATATACAATGATAACAAGTGTGTGTATAAGTTCCTTGAAGTTGTTGTATTGAATGATACCAAATGGTTTGGTATTTATAGGCAAATTCTCTCAACTAGCCGTTAGCCTACTGCCTCTTCATAGCGTGCGTTATGCTTCATGCATAGCATACGTTAACACTTTTACGTGCGTTAAAGCCTCCCTATAGCGTACGTTATCTGCTTGTAGTTTCAGTCCAGAGGATTCTGTCCAACCTTTACGTACATTAGCTCTTCTCCATTACGTACGTTAACTACTTGGTGTTGCATATGTTAAGATTGATTCGTAGCGTACGTTAATCCTTCAAGTCATAGATCCGTTGAATGCCTTTTTGACTTTGACTCTGAATTTTCCAATGGTTGTTTAGTTTGAATTCATATTCAAACTACATTACGTACGTTAAGCGTGTTGTCTTACGTACGTTAAATGTCCTTGGTAGCGTACGTTAATAATTCTTCGTAGCATACGCTAATACATCAAGTGACATCATGTGACTGTTCAGCTGACTTTCTATTACGTACGTTATGTCCTCCATTTAGCGTGCGCTAGTCTTGCTTACAAGCGTGCGTTATCTGGTTGATTGCCCAGCTTGTGTGTCTTCGTCTTCTTTGTTGTTTTGCTTCATTCTATTGTTGTTTTCTTTGATCGATGACATCATTAGCTCATCATTAACATCATTAGCTCATCATCAAAACCAATTTATGATTATGTAGAATAGAATATTCCAACAACTAGTTGCCGCAAGACCTTAATACCCTTGCCTGAAGAGACCTTCAGCAGCTTGAAGCTCTGTCAGCAATTCCGCCAAGGTATACTCCCTACGATTCATATTGTAGTTTGGGTGGAACTGCTCAAAGCTCGTAAGTAAGCTGCCTAGGATGATATCGACCTGAATTTCCGCATCAATAGTGTAACACCCCAGATCCGACCGGGAATATTACAGCGCTGTGGGCCCCGAGATGAAACCCACAAGGCTAAAAGACATTTTCGCAAACATTTACAAACGCCTAAGAGGCGAACGACGGTACTGTCTTTAAAAACATTCGAAGACTTTATAAAACTCGTTTATCAAAACCGTCGTAAAATCTCTTTTGAAAAGACAAGGCCAAATAGCCGAAACTCAATAGTTTAGAAAACGATTTTCCAAAGTAACCTGAGTTACCAGATAACGAAAGGTCATTTAAAAATACTCACGCAACGGAAAAGACAACAGTTAAAAGTACTCTAGCAGTGGAATACAACAACTGATCAAGAAACTCAATTCGCAAAATACATGCCCTAGTCAGTATCCTCCGGGAAGCTCATCTCTCCACGACCGCAAAAAGCTCGATATCCCAAGAACCTAAAAAGAAATCCCACGATGGGGTCAGCCATAATGTCCAACAATGATAACAATCACATCACATCAATAATTACAAACCAATGAGATACTAAGTAAGAATACTATCAAAGTAATCCTACTGTCATACTCTACCAAATTCACGTCTCGTACTGATTCTCACACAATACCAAAAGTTCTCAAAACATCATCATAACTCACTGTTACAAAATCTACTAACTCTGTCCTATCCGATCCATCGGATATCATCATCGAATCTCAACACGAAATCGATTGTCCATCAAAGACAAATACTAAGGAAAATACGGAACATACCTCGAGATGCACAATACCACGACAATCGCATCAGTCTAATCCGAGATCAGATCAATACATCATACGGACACGGTCTTAACACAAGACCTACAAATGCATACTCATATGACAACGTCAATATGCTCAAAACAATAACAACAGTGTATACTCAATGGAAATCCCATAATCCAGCGCCCTCAGCATAGATCTCAAGATGATCCTACTAGATCAACACGAGGGGGATAACCAATAAAATACATATGCATAACAACACATGTAAAACCAACGATGCGAATCCACATGACTCCATCAACACAACACTGAGTAATCCAACGATCCAGCGCCCTCAGCATAGATTCCAAGATGATCCCGTCAGACCATAACAAGGTGGAAGAACCCGTCCAATGATCCAGCGCCCTCAGCATAGATCCCAAGATGATCCCGTCGGACCATAACGAGGTGGACATTTGATCCAACGCCCTCAGCATAGATCACACAATCCCATCGGATCAACACAACATAAACAATACAAGTATGTATACACATATGCAAATTAATATGTTCATCAACATGAACAACACGACATGAACGACAATATGACAATCAACTAGGACGATCTCATGTTCAACAACATGAATGACAATATGCATGATCAACATCATTAGCACGAAACCGAATCAATTTTTTAGATACTTGCCCTAAGTCATTCGGGAGCAATCTCGATGTCAAATCATCATCGACGATTGTCCGCAATGCTCGGCGATCCAAACGTAACATGGAATGCAGATACTCATATCCTCGTCTTTATCATAATGTATCCTCGATCCCCAAAATGCCAATAACCACTACGCCATAAGTGCTCATATGCAATGCTTTTAGCTAGTGTTGCCACCAAAGCGTTTCAATAGATTGCTGGTTTTTGATCTTTTGAAACACTACTGAAATAGTATTGCACTAGATATACATTCGGTGTTGCAAGATAAAAATGGTGTTGCGCGACGTGCAACACCTCTGATGGTGTTGCATTATATCTAATTTTTTAATAATTTTTTTAAGTTATTGTCAAAAACAAGCACAATGAATAAAATTTAAATTTTGATAATTTTTTACTCTTAAAGTTTGATATATAACATATGATAAATTTGATTTAAATTATTTATATTAATATAAATAGTTATTATATTTTTTTAATATTGTAATTAAAAATTATAAATATTTGTTATAATTTTAAAGTTTAATATATTATCAATATATATAATAAAATTTAAATTATGATATATGTTTTATTTTCAAAGTTTGATATATAATATAATATAAATTATAACTTATATATTTAAATTATTTATTATAAAGACACATTATAAATTTTAATAATAAAATTTCAAAATTTTAAATTATAAAAAATATTACAATCCTTTTTAAAAATACTTATATAGCGTTTAATTAGGAAGCGCTATGTAACAGTACACTTACACAGCATTTTTAGAAAATGTTGTGGTAGGTTCCATATTTTAAGTAATATTTCTTTAATTCTCGATCCGTCAATTAAAAAGGTATTTTGAACTTTTTATTTGGATTTGATTTAAAGGATTAAATTCTTTTTTTTTGTTTAGATCTGAATGATTGCTCAAGGATTTCCTAGTTTTTTTCCCTATTTGATTGATCGCTAAGTGTATTTTGCTGACATGGTTATATTATGTTATATGTTTTCTTATAATATTTTGGACCAACCCAGCCCGTTATAACATTTTTATTATCCCAGCCCAAACCCAGCTCAAAGCCCATGGCAACTCTTTTTAGTGGGAGTCTTCCGATTGAGATTATTAATCTCCCCTTCATCAGGACCGCCCGATACCCCTTTATAACCCCCTAACCCTACTCCCTCTTCTCACCACCTCCCTCATTCTCTCCTCTCTCCCCTCACTGTTGTGTCACTCAGCCGCCGCGATTCCTCCCCTCCCCTCGGTTCAGCTGCCGTGGCGCCCTCCCCTTCGTCCCCTTCGTCCGCCGCCTTCCGTAGTCCTTCCGCATTCGTGCGCGTTCCCGCAACTTAGGGTTTCAGTTCCTGATCATGTTAGCAGTACCCACCTCTGGCTCCGTGACTCCATATGTCAACTACGTCCAGTCCCGCAGAAAGAGAGAAGAGACTGCCACGCAACAAGAGTCATCACCGACTTCAGGTTAGTATCTCCGGAATTTTCAATTAGGGCTGAAGGTTTGTTTTTGAGTCGGGCTCAGGTGGTGGTGGTGTTGATTTGATAAGGCTGAATAGTGGTTGATGTTGATTTTTGTCCCCAAATGTTGGGATTTCTTGCTACTTACAAGGTTTTAATCAATCTGAACGTACTGAAAGTAAGAAAATAAATATTGTTATCTTGCCAGAGAAAAGCTGAGGTGCCAAAGAGGGTTGTAAACGGCTGGGCTGAGAACATCCACTTGAACGATCCACTGGAAAATAATTGTTTCTTTCTTTCTTTCTTTTTTTGAATATTTTGCACTGTAGGTATGTGTATTTATACACTAGGTTAGAGTTGAGAGACTGTAATCCGAGGAGAGCTTGAAAAATGCAGAAATCCTCATTCTTATCTGATGAACAGTTAGGGTAGGAAGATTTCTTGTTGGTTCTTAAAATTGGGCCAAAGGGAATGATGGATTTACTTTTGATTGTCTTTTTTGAGTCTATACTCTCTCTCTTGTTTAGAAACTTTATTGAAGATATATCAAGGTAAAAGAAGGGGGATTTGATTTGTGTGGAATATTGAAGATGTCGTGGTTAATTCTTATGAAAAACTTCTGCAAGTTTTGAGGCATCCATAGTGCCTGGCCATTGTAATTTCTGTAAAGTTGTAGTACAAATGATTACATTAGTCTATAATCTGTCTATCAAGTTAGGTTAAGAGAGAAATAGCTTTCTGGGAGTTAAAATTTTGTGACTTGCAAAGTTGGAGTAAGTTGAAGTTATTGAGAGATAGAATTGTCTCTCTCTACAATGTTTTTGGCAATGAGAAACATATTTTTAATAAGAATGTGCTGATACAATTTGCAGTTGCAAAAAAGTATCTTTATCTATTTCCTATCAGAGTATTCATGCACAACATATCTCGCTAGGTATAGTATGCTTCGACAGGGGTTACGTTCATCATGATTTCCTATGTTATGAGTATGCTCTTTATTCGCATTAAGATCCCTGGATATCTTCGCTGATTTGCTTTCTATTTTGTTTTCACTTTCTCGAGACGAAGAGTTCTTTTTTTTTTGGGTTTTACAATTGTAATGCGATGACACTTAGCTACTTAATGATACTCTTATTGCTCCGACATATAATACTGTGGATTACGCACATTCGAACTGACTTATCTTTTTCTAAAAAAAAAAACTGTCTTCGACCCAGAAGATTGGAATCAATTCTCATCCATAATTACATGAATACTCTGGTTATTCAACTTATTTGATTTATGTTGCTGTGTAGTTTTTAAGATCATCACATTCAGTTTGCATATCACTGGGCGAATAAAAAACTCATCCATGGAACAGTTATTATCTCTCGTGCAGTGTTTCTGTGTTTTTTTGTTGAAGGGATATTATATTATCATTTGCTATCAAATGAACCAATGCCATCAATAGAAGTGCTTTGGGTATGCCCAATTGATGATCCACATGGTGATTTGATTGCCACGGTGTCCAGTATTTGATTACTGAATTCTTGTGGTTACTTGATTTCTCTTACTATGTAGTTTAGGTCATTGCATTTAATTTGCATGCGAATAAAATGACCACTCAAGGAATACTTATTGTGTCTCGTGCATTTTTGTTTAAGTCGTCAAAGGAATTTGTAATTGGCTACTGAATAGAACAGTTCATCAATGCCGTCAATAGCTATCCGTCGGTTATTTGGTTATTTGATGACACTCTAGTTAGTTCAATGACTCATAGGTATCAAATGTATGGACAATTTCCTTTTTTTCTCATACTACATGCATTTTCTTATTTCGTTCAAAGTATGGGCTGAAGCATTAATCATTTCGGTTCGTTCAACCCCCTCCTCCCCACACACAGAAACATTTGTTCTATTTCTGTATATTTGGGAAGGAGTGGATGGTCACTTCATGCTGGAAATATGTCGGAATACGGGAATAGCATTGTTAATTAACTAGCTGATATAGAGTATGTGAAAATAAATGTTCCTTAGCATGTTCAGATTGCTGGTCCCCTTGATCATAAGCCAGAGGAGAATATTGTGGGAAATGCACAGTTTCGCTGGCAAAGGTTTTGAATCCCATTTACAACACATTTCATGTTTCCCGGTTATTTCCTGATGATACTCAAACAATTCATTTTTTGTTTATTGTAGTGATGTTGATGACCCACACACATTCATTGATCTCTTTGTTTCAAGCACAGAACCGTAAGGACCATTTCTTACAAGAACCTATTATCTGCTGCATAGTAACAAATATCAGTTCTAAATTCTTTCTTTATCTTTATTATAATATATATTATATATTAGTTATATATATATACATATTATAATATATACGATCTGAATTACACATATATTATATATTAGTTATATATTGATATATAATATATATGCGGTCAGATTTTTCTGCCTATTTTTAACAAACTGGTCATGAAATGATTTTAGATCTTCAGGAAAATAGAAGGGTGATTCTGCTTATTTCTTGACCTGTATGATGAAGATAACTGATGAAGATAATTCTGCTTATTCTGCTGATATTGGAGAATTTTGTGCAACGATATCAAGTGATCAAGATGACAATGGCACTCCTATGACTCAAGGCGGCACCACTTATCAGTTATTTCAATATGTAACTTTCGATCACTTGTATTTAGACTTATTAATTTTGTACTTTTTAAGTTAGATTGGAGGTGTTGCTTGGTTTGTATTTTGTATTTCCTTGTTGGTTTTTGGCGGCCTTGGTTTGGATGGGTTGGTGTAAAAATAAAATAATTATTTCAAAATATTTGTATGAAGTGTTGCCTTTTACTTTAGATGGTGTTGTATTTATAAAAGTAGTATCACAAAACAAAAAAAATGGTGATGTGGCATAGATGTGGGGTCCATTGTTGGCATGGCACAAAGGTAGAGCACATTGATGATGTGGCATAAATGTGGTCCCCACTGCTGACGTGGCATCAAGATGGGACCCACTGATGACGCGGCACAAAGGTGGGACCCACTGATGATGTGGCACATGTGGACCTTATGTTCTGTATTTTTTTTAAATCTTAGGCAACATCGTTTGTTGTGGCCTTACTTGGTTATATTGTTGCATTATAGGCGTAATGCAATATTTTTCCGCTGTTGCAATAGAGACTAGAATTGTTGCCTTAGGTGTCAAAGGCAACGACCGTATTGGCAACAAGAGTTTGGTGTTGCCTTTGGCCTAAGGCAACACTTTTCCTGTCTTCAGCAATAATAAACAGGCACAACCTATGAGCACTTATGGCGTAGTAAACCGAAATAAATCCTATACCTTATAATTTAACTCCCAATATTGAAAAACAACATAAAATCCAAATCTCCAGGGTTCACAATAATAATCATTGCTATATGCATCATAAACGAAATGAAACTGGAACCATTCATTAAATATTATAAACTGAGCAAGTAATAACTTGTCTCGATACCAACACGACGATGATGAAGCCGCTACCAACTTAATTGCCTTCGTCTACGAGCTCCTTCGCCCTAACCAAAAATTATTTATATCATAATTTTTTAATATCTGATAAATGAAGCATTTGAGCTAGTCTTGTATCTAGGACGCACTTCCAAAAAAATTCACAATTTCACATAAACATTCAGTAAAATAAGCATCTATTTAGGAAAAAATCAAAGTTAAACAAGTAATTAAAACAATTTAATTATACTCTTTCCGAATCAAAATATATAACATCAAATTGAAAAGTTATGATTTAATAAGTATATGATTTATCAACTGATCGAAAATCGTAAGAGAAAGTAAATAATTTAATTCCTAACTTAAATAATGTTAAATAAGAAGTAACAAAAAAATAAAAAATAATAGAAAAATAGTGTCTTTTCTTAAAAAATTTGGTGGTGCACATGCACCACCAAGATTCACATGAGTCCGCCCGTGCTCAAATCTATGTTTCCAAGCTTATAATCAAGTTGGAAGAGGTTTATTCTCACTAACACACTCATAGGGACGAAGGTTGGAGGAGGAAAGGTTTTTCTCTCGTGAAGGAATGAGAAGACGATCTTCATTTTATAAACTACATTGTTCATTACGTACGTTATCACTCAACATTAACGTACGTAGTGCACTCTAGCGTACGTTACACATCCAACATAGCGTACGTAACTTCATTCCAGAACTCACTGACCTGTTTCGCTCACTCGCTTACGTACGTAATACTTCCTTCATAGCGTACGTAATACGTACGTTGACTTGCTACAGTAAATCTCCACTTAACGTTCGTAATGCGCTACTCGTAGCGTACGTTAACCGAGAGTTGACTCGACCAAGCACGTTCTTCACCGAAAGTTGCCGACCACGGGTCCCACCTGTCGGCCATAGCCTGAGCTGTCTGATTCCTCTCGTTACGTACGTAATGCCTTATACATAGCGTATGTAACTCTTAGCATCTTAACGTACGTTAACTATACTCCTTAACGTACGTAATACTTGTACCTTAGCGTACGCTAAGTATACATCGTAGCGTGCGCTAATGTGGCTGTACTTAGCCATTTTCAGCTATCCTTGTCCAACGTCTCAACATACTATATACGAATATATGGCATACTGAATACACATACTCCTTCCAAGTATATTCTCATACGATACATCTAATACACGATATCCTCATATACAATTGTCGACCAAGTACGACAATTATACTAATACAGCTATCTCAGTCTTTCATTTATTTTATCCATACTGCACAGATTCCACGTTGTACAACATAACTCAGATAAAATAACATTAAACAATAGTAGTAGAAATTCCGGATATTACATTCTACCCCATTTAAAATAAGTTTCGGCCTCAAAACTGGCAATCCGTCATAAAAAGAAACAACTCGTTCGACCAAAATATCCCGAAATCATCACGACAACGATCAATCATCATCATTACCGAATAACCAAACTAGCATTCTTACAACTGTGCAAAGTCGACGATCTCCTGAGATACTAGCAAGTGACTTCACTGTAAAGCCTCAACACGCTTATAATCACAATTCCATGAGTCTTAACAAAATATCATCTTCGGATGAAATAATCTATCCGTGCTAAATCTCGTCTACCTGATTATATAATCAAGTCCCAATCTGCTGGAAAAAACCAACGGTGCACGATACATCTGTAAAACAACGGCCCAAAGCAATGGCAACAAGTCCCGAAACATCGACAAAAAATTCGAATGCTCAGATGATCACCAGCAATGATTAACCAATAAATTAATCGAGAATATCATCGACATGATAAACTCTAATACGACCAATCCAAAGGTCAACACGCAGCTGAGAATATCATCAATATGATAAACTCCAATATGACCAACGAGAGGTCAAAACACAATCGAGAACATCATCATGATAAACTTTAATACGATCAACACAGGACCACAGAAACCGATATACGAACTAATAAAGTTCTCAAAACGACACACCAATCACATACAGTGGATCTCAATAAACACAACCGACGGGTGAACATACCCCTCGGCATACGAACAACCAATCGCATCGGCGAACATACCAAATCATACATGGAGTGTGAATGACCAATCAATATCAATCATCCTGGGGTCACCACCTTCAAATCTACACTTACTAAGGAATCATTCAAAAATCACTATGGTAAAATCGTACTACTACCATACCAATGGAATCACATAGCACATATGTCCTGGTTTCACAAAATCCAAAGTTCCAAAATCACATTCTGTACCCGAATCTACAATACGCAGCATATTCTTCTTATCCGATCAATCAACTGATCATCCCTGGATAACCAAACTACCATACTAAAGTTCGAATCTCTATTCATCATTCCATACTGATGCCTTATCCAGTTTGTGAGTCACACTCATAACTTCATCATGATATGCACTATGCACTAAGTGCATATCAGTCACATTTTCGAACCAGTTTGAAATCATGTAATCTTGTCAAGAAGACAAATTTTCGAAAGTTCTTTCAAAAATTCCAAAACTCAAAACATAAATTTTCATAAGACCACGAAATTATTTTTCGAAAAATTAAACTGGCTCGCTAATGCCAAGTATTCGATAACAGTTTCCTTCGAATCCACACGATTTCGAAGTTTTAATATGAAACTATGCAAATGATTGACCACATCCATACTCCTGTATACCAGTTCGGTTCGCCACCAATTCCACTGACATTCTATCAGGAAAACCACACGATAGAGTTCCAAAATCTTAATGTATAGAATCCGACAAAAACTCCTTTTACACAAATGACTCGCAACGTCAACCATTAACCCATACTAGATCACCTCAACCATGCTATGACAAAACATTGAATAAGTAACAAATCAAACACAGCGAAAGACTACCCGAGAAGTCTCATTTGAACAAATAAACCAAAACCCCGAAAGGTAATACCTCTCTTCAGGTCTTTCAGAGCCTGTGGTAAAATGCATAAACGATTAGTAAAGTGTTTTACAAATCTCGGGCGTTCTTTAGAAAAAAGAAAAGTCTTTTGAAACATTAGGGTCTCAGCCTGTATCTCGTTCCATATTACAAGAAGTTTAAAAAGTAGAAAACTCTTTTGGACCCCAAGTCCTGAGTTATAAAACTATTTCAAAATCGATTGGGTCTCGACCCAAAAGCAATTTCCGTAAAACATCCGTGAAACATTCATTTTGAAAAGTATCATTTTCAAATGCTCAAAAACAGTTCATAAATCTCAAAATAAATTAACATGACTACATGTTCTTCTCAACCATCCACAACATTTCTCCCAAATGCACAATTCCGTTCCAAAATCTAACCCACATACTGATTTCCAAAATTATAGTTTCTCAAGATCATTAATCCTGTCTCAACCCTGTCACCTCATACTGTGACGCATAATATCTTTCAAAATCTCAAAGCATATCAACTTAGAATGGCAATAAATCTCAATGCAGTTCAAAAATCCAAATCCTTGCAGATCATGAAGTCGACGATTCCTCGTGATACTGGCACATGTCTCAACTCTAGAAAATACTCGACACAGATATTTTCAAAACACACGTTTTGCAAAATCAGTTCAACTCGAGAACACAACACAGCTCTGTCCGTAGAGGCAAGTTAATATCATTTGAAAAATTTACAAAAACCTCAGTACTACACTGGTGAATCACATAATGCACAAGCCCGAGTGAACAACAAAAACTCACGGCTCCAATATTTGTCAATCGACAACTCGAATGACGCGACAAAAACACGACTCGACTCGACCCAACTGCCTAGGTTTTCTCAACCTAAGCTCCGATACCATATTCTGTAACACCCCTAGATCCAACCGGGAATATTACAGCGCTGTGGGCCCCGAGATGGAACCCACAAGGTTAAAAGATATTTTCGCAAACATTTACAAACGCCTAAGAGGCGAACGACGGTACTATCTTTAAAAACAGTCGAAGACTTTATAAAACTCGTTTATCAAAACCGTCGTAAAATCTCTTTTGAAAGGACAAGGCCAAACAGTCGAAACTCAATAGTTTAGAAAATGATTTTCCAAAGTAACCTGAGTTACCAGATAACGAAAGGTCATTTAAAAATACTCACGCAGCGGAAAAGACAACAGTTAAAAGTACTCTAGCAGCGGAATACAACAACTGATCAAGAAACTCAATTCGCAAAATACATGCCCTAGCCAGTATCCTCCGGGAAGCTCATCTGTCCACGACCGCTAGAAAGCTCGATATCCCAATAACCTAAAAAGAAATCCCACGATGGGGTCAGCCATAATGTCCAACAATGATAACAATCACAGGACATCAATAATTACATACCAATGAGATACTAAGTGAGAATACTATCAAAGTAATCCTACTTTCATACTCTACCAAATTCACATCTCGTACTGATTCTCATACAATACCCAAAGTTCTCAAAACATCATCATAACTCACTGTTACGAAATCTACTAATTCTGTCCAATCCGATCCATTGGATATCATCATCGAATCTCAACACAAAACTGATTGTCCATCAAAGACAAATACCAAGAGAA
Organism: Orobanche coerulescens; assembly: GCA_033398695.1. Classification (NCBI taxonomy): domain Eukaryota; kingdom Viridiplantae; phylum Streptophyta; class Magnoliopsida; order Lamiales; family Orobanchaceae; genus Orobanche; species Orobanche coerulescens. The sequence goes on along the minus strand of CM065818.1, from coordinate 24,325,922 downwards.
ATACGGAACATACCTCGAGATGCACAATACCACGACAATCACGTCAGTATAATCCGAGATCATATCAATACATCATACGGACACGGTCTTAACACAAGACCTACAAATGCATACTCATATGACAACGTCAATATGCTCAAAACAATAACAACAGTGTATACTCAATGGAAATCCCATGATCCAGTGCCCTCAGCATAGATACCAAGATGATCCTACTAGATCAACACGAGGGGGATAACCAACAAAATACATATGCGCAACAACACATGTAAAACCAACGATGCGAATCCACATGATTCCATCAACACAACACTGAGTAATCCAACGATCCATCGCCCTCAGCATAGATCCCAAGATGATCCCGTCGGACCATAACGAGGTGGAAGAACCCATCCAATGATCCAGCGCCCTCAGCATAGATCCTAAGATAATCCCGTCGGACCATAACGAGGTGGACATCTGATCCAGCGCCCTCAGCATAGATCACACGATCCCATCGGATCAACACAACATAAACAATACAAGTATGCATACACATATGCAAATCAATATGTTCATCAACATGAAAAACACGACATGAACGACAAATATGACAATCAACTAGGACGACCTCATGTTCAACAACATGAATGACAATATGCATGATCAAAATCATTAGCACTAAATCGAATCAATTTTAGATACTTGCCCTAAGTCCTTCGGGAGCAATCTCGGTGTCAAATCATCACCGACGATTATCCGCAATGCTCGGCGATCCAAATGTAACATGGACTGCAGATACTCATATCCTCGTCTTTATCATAATGTATCCTCGATACCCAAAATGCCAATAACCGAAATAAATCTTATACCTTATGATTTAACTCCCAAGATCGAAAAACAACATAAAATCCAAATCTCCAGGGTTCACAATAATAATCGTTGCTATATGCATCATAAACGAAATGAAACTGGAACCATTCATTAAATATTATAAACTGAGCAAGTAATAACTAGTCTCGATACCAACATGATGATGATGAAGCCGCTACCAACCTCGTTGCCTTCGTCCACGAGTTCCTTGGCCCTGACCAATGTAATTCACGAACATACTCGAACACAACCTCAACACACTTTCTAGTCGACGATTATAACCAACAATCAATGACCACAACCTATTGGAGTAATCAATTAACACATGTTCTATAATAATCAATTCCCGATATAACCAATTAATCAAACTCAACGGCTTAACAATTCCTCGATCATATATGAAACCAAATAATCCAACTCAACAAATACGAAGGCATATCTACAATACAAACCGCAACTCGATGATCATACTTAACAATTAATACAACCAATTAATAAACCCAACGGTTCCACAATATCCCAATTAAACATAAATCCGAACAACCCGAATCAATTAATCATGAACTCATAACCATGATACGTTTCCATATAATCATATTAACGATCAATTCATCTCGATAACAAGGATTACATAACATACTCTATTCCGAATTCATACGAATTAACATGATTCCTCCTTGTTTAATTATAAATTTCATAGTAGGACAATACTATCGGCATAATCGGCAATCCGAACTACCCAACGAGTTCAATACCTTTGAGAATCTCGTTATAAGATTAACTATCATCTTTCCGGATTCAAAATTGTTATCATGATTCGTATTTCGTAAAGAACATACGAATTATACCACTACAATCAACATAGCATTGGTCTAACTCATCAATTCCATGATTATACTTAAAAACCATCATATATCATATTTCCCTCTTTGATGTGATATATATACCAAGAACATCAAGAACACCATGATTCCATAATCATGATTATAACAAATGACATAATCGAAGACATATATCATTGTATCTTTCAATATACAATTCATATAACCTCAAGAATCATCACGACAATACCATAATCATCTTCATACGAATTATTCATCAACAATAACATCAAAATCCGAATTCAAGGTGTAGAGTTCATCAACATACCTCAAGAACATGAATAACACAATCAAACTCTTCAACAATCATCAATGTCTTCATATCCAAGCCTCAAATCCATGTTTCCAAGCTTATAATCAAGTTGGAAGAGGTTTATTCTCACTAACACACTCATAGGGACGAAGGTTGGAGGAGGAAAAAATTTTTCTCTCGTGAAGAAATGAGAAGTCGACCTTCATTTTATAAACTACATTGTTCATTACGTACGTTATCACTCAACATTAACGTACGTAATGCTCTCTAGCGTACGCTACACATCCAACATAGCGTACGTAACTTCATTCCAAAACTCACTGATCTGTTTTGCTCACTCGCTTACGTACGTAATACTTCCTTCATAGCGTACGTAATACGTACGTTGGCTTGCTACAGTAAATCTCCACTTAACGTACGTAATGCGCTACTCGTAGCGTACGTTAACCGAGAGTTGACTCGACCAAGCACATTCTTCGCCGAAAGCTGCCGACCACAGGTCCCACCTGTCGGCCATAGCCTGAGCTGTCCGATTCCTCTCGTTACGTATGTAATGGCTTATACATAGCGTACGTAACTCTTAGCATCTTAACGTACGCTAACTATACTCCTTAACATACGTAATACTTGTACCTTAGCGTACACTAAGTATACATCGTATAGTGCGCTAATGTGGCTGTACTTAGCCATTTTCAGTTATCCTTGTCCAACGTCTCAACATACTAGATACGAACATATGGCATACTAAATACACATACTCCTTCCGAGTATATTCTCATACGATACATCTAATACACGGTATCCTCATATACAATTGTCGACCAAGTACGACAATTATACAAATACAACTGTCTCAGTCTTTCATTTATTTTATCCATACTACACAGACTCCACGTTGTACAACATAACTCGGATCAAATAACATTAAACAACAGTAGTAGAAATTCCGGATATTACATAGTAGCCCCTAAGATATCAAGTTCGTTTAGATGAGAAATCATCTTTAGAACATGATCCCTTATCGGGCTTCCTTCATGTATTTGGGTCGTCATCAAGACCCTCATAACATTTTGCCTAGCCGCTCGGTTTTGATGACCAAACATCTCATCGAGATTTTTCATCATTTCCGCGGCCGTGCCCATACTCTGATGCTGATGTTGCAATACATTTGCTAAAGAATCCAAGATGTAACAGCGAGCCATCTCATCAGATTTCTTCTATTTGCGGTATTCTTTCACCTCATCAGGTGTCGAATCCGCATCTTGTTTACATGGGCATTCCCCAGTTCGAACAAACTTGTGTTCCTCAGCAGTCACGATAATATTAAGATTACGTTTTCAATCAGCAAAGTTAGTGCCATCTAGTTTGTTTTCTTTGAGAATTACAGCAAGTGGATTGAAAGACATTTGAGATAAAATTAAAACATTCATCACAAAGTAGCAAACTATATTGAAAAACCTCAAAAAACACAATATATATGCTAGCAACCAACACCTCGAAAAACCCGTATATGCAAGCCACAATCGTGTGGACATTTACACATATATTTTTCAAGTAGAGTTTTACGTCTTTAGTTTTACTATCTAGTCAATTTACGTTATGACAAGTAAAATTAATAGTTGGTTCCTTTAGGCCATCTATTAATTAACATAGACTCTGCTGGGGAGTTTATTAATTAATACACCTAATTGAACACCATAATTTAGCAACTTTAAAATATTATCTTTTAAATAACAGTCCTACATATGGAGATATCCTATCATAAAAAAAATAATATTTACCTTTTGCTATCATTTGAAATTTAAAACTAGTGAACCTATAATTAGCACATCTAATATGGAGGAAGACTCTAATGTCAACGTGAATGCTAATTACATCATAATTTAAATTAATTATCGAGGTTAATTTGATTTTTATTTTAAAAAATAAATTAATTTAATCACTTAGATATTTTAGCCTTGACGTTTTAATTTTTCCGTCCTAATATGCAAGAAGCATATCACACATACATTCATACATGCCATACATTAAAACAGTAAAAACCATAATAAATACATGGATAATTAAATTATCCAATCACCATGGTCTTCATCCTTGAATTGAATTCGAGATAATCTTCGACTAGATTTCACCCACTGGATCAAGCATCTCGTCACTCCTCCCCCAGCCGGGCCGTGGATTTTCAAAATTAAAGTTTTACTTTTATGTAAAATTAATTACATAAAAAATCAATTTTAAATTCCGACTCTCCAGCGGACGCAATGAACGGCGGTGAAACAGACCGGACCAAAAAAAAACTAAACGACCCGGCCCGAATTGGCTAACGGCCCGAACGGCGCCGCGGCCTCGGTGAGCCCGGCCCTTTCGGCAATGACATGTCTTGCTCAGCGGCGCCAGCGTCTTCTTGCTATCGGCATGGCATCCAGCGATCCGGTGTCCGGTTCTGCTCTACTTCTTCGTGATTTCGTCTTCTCCGAATTCGATTACAATTTTACACAAAATAAAATACATCGAATTTACAACAAGATTACACGAAAAAATAAGATCTTAGATCTACCCGCGGATTTTCTCACGGGAAAACCATTACATGCCTCAAAATCGATCCAAACCAATAATTGCATAAATAATAAAAATAAACAAATAAACCATTCACATAACCACAATAACTCGATCATATTCCCTGCAAGAACACATCTAGCAAAATACTCCAACATCAAATTATATGAATATTGAAATTGCTAATTAATCAGCAAAATTAATTAAAATAACAAAAACCTAAAATCTATCTTCGATACCAATTGTTGGAAATAAAACAGAGCGTAAGCGAGGTTGGGAGAAAATTTGATAAAAAAGCGTTTTACGCATCCACGAGCACAAAACCTATTTAGGCATGCTAATTAATTAACTACTAAAATTAATAAGCAATTTAAACATTATTTATTATTTATTAAGTAAATATGTTGGTAAATCGAATATCTTAATCTAGATCAAAGATAATAGGATTTACCTTTTGAAGCGTAGTGGTTGCTTGCTCATTGATCTTCTTGTATTTCTACCTTTAGATCTTCTAGAGTATGATCCGCCTTAATCCGGACGTTATGTGGGCAACGAGCTACCGAATCTTGCTTGGACAACAAAAGTGGATCAGCCGAACCAAGTTCCTCACAACTCTCGATTTTCTTTTCTTCTAGTAATTCCGATTTCAACAAGAATTAAAGTGTTATCTCAATTATGGAATCAAATACACAAGTCAAGATTCACAATTAAACACTAAGAAGAAAAAATCGTAACCCCTTTTGTAGAATATGAGTATTCGGCCGAACCCCCCAATGTCACTATTTATAGGCTTTGGACTACTATACGTATCTTAAGGGGGATTAGGGTAAGGACTCCTAGTGCAACCTAATTTTCCATATTAGGCTCTTTCCTAATATGGTTGAGTTCACTAATATCAATTCAATCCACTAAAGAATTAATATTGCACTTCCAACCTAAATCATAATTTACGAAATCGAGCTTCTTATTTAAATATATTATTTCTCGTGCTTAAGATATCAAATGTCCATTAATTAATTTAAGCTACTGATAGCTTTAATTAACTAATATCTTATCCAATAGTAGTACCCCTCGAACCTTATTATTTTATTAGAAATAAAACCACCTGAAGGGTTTGATATAATAATCATTATCGAGCTCCTCAAGGGGACATCATCAACCCGCACGAGTCGGGACACGATTTTTAGTAATAATAATAATTATGATATAAATAATATCATTGCTCAAGATACGAAGGTTATTGAGTCAATCACTTTGACTCTCACCCATGGTAAATCAAAGCAATAAATATTATAAATATACAAATAAATATTATATACTTAGAATTAAGAAATAATAATTATCCGAGATTTATGTTCTTCTTACAGTCAGTACAAAATACACTATCTCACTTCGATTCAGTTCAACGTATGAAAATACGCTAATGCATGCTAATAGTCAAGACCAACTAATCTCAAGCATACACTACAACCTTTCATATAATTTATCTAATAATTATATAGGTTGTGAACTATTATAAGGCACCGATAATATGATCTTCCGTGTGACACGAACACACCACATTATCTACAATATGAAATAATTAGATATTTCATTTGCAAAACCATAACGTGAATAAATATGCAAAATATGTGATTAAATATAATTAATATTCTCATAGGTAATTATAGGGAAATAAGGTAATACAAGCATAAAGTATGCTTTGCAGTATAGAACCCTAACAACAACGTCACTGTTGAAGCATTAATCCCACATCGAGTAATTGCAAGTCTTGCATTTAATATATAAAGAGCATGAGTTACTCCTCTCATTGCCAATTAATTTTGAGATGGAATCGACATTAACATGTTATTGGAGCAAACTCTCTATACGTGCGAGCCCAATGGCCCATGATGTTCTAACTCCACGCCACCCGCATTAAGAAGTCTACACCGTAAGCCTTGACTCCGGCTATGCATGAGAGGCGTATTGAAGTATTAATTCCACATCGAGTAATTATAAGTCTTGCATTTAATATATAAAGACCCTGGTTTACTCCTCTTATTGCCAACTCGTTTTGAGATGGAACCCTAAACTTTAACAATCACATGTATTCATTGATGGATGTAAATATGAGCGTGGAAAATAGACTTGAGGGGGAGGCTTACATCCATATAAATGTCACACGTTATATTCTTTTTCTTGATCGGTGATTGATTTTTATATACAGTTTTTATCATCTGGAACATTTTTTAACAAGGTAAGGAGACGTATGAAGCTCGATCAAAGGAGTGATCATATTTGAGTGTATTGATCAAAGTAAAAATTATAAAGTAGACAATTGATGCAAAAAAAATTAATATAGTCGTACTGATTGGAGTAAAGATCGTATGAAATTATAGTTGTACTGATTAATGTAAGGATCATATATAAGTATGACTTGACGAAAGAAATTCAAATACAATTGTTAGGAGGTTGTACTCTTTTTCCTGAGTTCAATATTATTTTTCCACGTGGTTTTGTAACTTGATGAGGTTTTAATGAGGTAAATAGACATATATAATTACATCTTCGACTCGACATGACGGAGAGTGTTGAAACAATTCATACGAAATGCACTGATCTAAGCAAGTGTCGCATTGGCTTAATGAAAGTAATCCAGTGAAACAATATATATGTTGTACTCTTTTTTCTGTGCTCAAGATTTTTACAACTGGATATTTACTTGACGGAATTTTGACGAAGCAACAAAAGATACACCATCGACTTGACACAAGGGGAAATGTTTGATGAATTGCACTTTATATGTGCTTTCCTCTAGTCAATTAGGTTTTAGTTTATGTTGTTCTTATTATGGGTGAGCTGAATGGAATATTATACAATTTGTACTCTCACCTTGTATATACGAATGTGATGAATGGGAATTGATCAAGTTTTTATCCTGAATCCTTTGTTTTACAGTTCTCATGAACTAAAAATAAAATTTAATGTTAAGGCTTGGGCCAAGTAGAAAACATTGAGATGAGTTTTGCGTCGAAATAAGAGTTTTGGGCTTGTTTTTCCTCGTCTTGTGGATGATTGGAATCATAAATGGCTATGGAGGAAACATGGGTTGTACATGGCTATGGAGGAAACATTGAAGGTTTTTGGTCAATGGATGTGTGGGAAGTGTATGAAATTACAGGCAATTAGTCGGGCATGTCATCACCCTGATGGCCTGGTTCATTTTACCGATAGTGATAGTGGGCACATTATCGGGATTGTGAAACCCTCTATCATAGTGCCTAAGACCAATGATCATGAGCCGTTTGTATTGGATGTTGTACTCCTTGATCGTGTTTTCAAAGAACCTATCGTTACTGTCAAAAGCATCCCACATGGTTGTCGTATGGCTTTCTCACAGGCGTTGAAAACAACTCTCAACGAAGTAGTCGCTCAACCGGGATCTATTGGAGCGTGGGTTAAGTTGTTAATTCTTCCTCGTTGCACTTTGTAAGTGTTTAAACCCACAAATAGACAAGAAAGCAGATCTGGGAATCGAAAGGCCTTGCAAAATCGTTCAATAATGAGCTCGCTAGCCACATGGAGAAAAGAGGATGGTGTTGCCATTTTAGTCAAAAATATATTAGATGGATCGGGTCTTGTGCCTCTTAACCAAGGGAGCGTTGATATACAAAAGGATGAAAATGCTGGTAACACCAACATCAGAGCGTGCGTTCGAAAGGTTGCTGATGGTCACTTTACAGCAGCGGTGAAGGTGTTGTGCTCATCAGGGGTGGCTCCGCATAGTGGTGATACTGTGATGGCTTTGGAGGCTAAACATCCACACAAACCACCACCGTCTATGCCGAGCACTATTTATGCTGAGCCTGCCCTTATTGTGGAGGTTGATAACGTCATTGGTTGTATTAAATCCTTCCCTAAAGGGACTTCTTGTGGGAGGGACGGCTTGCGGTCACAACACATTTTGGATGCTTTGTGTGGAGATGGGTCTGCTGTTGCCACTGGTTTATTATGTGCTATCACTGCTGTGGTTAATTTGTGGTTAGGGGGAAGATGTTCGTCGGCTCTTGCGGAGTTTGTTGCGTCTGCTCCTCTTACGCCGCTCTTGAAACCCGACAATGGGATCCGACCTATTGCAGTGGGTACCATATGGAGGCGGTTGGTTTCCAAGGTGTCTATGAAAGGTGTTGGCAAAGAAATGACCAAGTACCTTAATGATTTTCAGTTTGGGGTAGATGTGTTGGGTGGAGCAGAGGCCATATTACATAGCGTTAACAGGTTGTTAAGTGATCGTCACACTGACGGGTCTCTTGCGATGCTTATAGTGGATTTTTCTAACGCCTTTAACTTGGTGGATAGATCAGTTTTACTTCATGAAGTCAGGATGAGGTGCCCTTTTATATCTTTATGGGTAGAATTTCTATATAGGCAACCAGCCAGATTGTATCTTGGAGATAATCATATATGGTCCACCACTGGGGTTCAGCAAGGTGACCCGTTAGGACCACTTCTTTTCGCTCTTGTGTTGCATCCCCTCGTGCACCAAATCAGAAACAATTGCAAGCTTCTTCTTCATGCGTGGTATCTTGATGATGGGACGGTCATTGGTGACACTGAGGAGGTGGCTAGGGCTCTGGGCATCATTAGGGCGTCGGGTCCAGCTTTGGGTCTTGAATTGAATATTAGGAAAACCGAACTTTTTTGGCCTTCTTGTGATGGTAGGAGGCTTCGTGAGGGTTTATTCCCAAACGACATCGGTAGGCCATCGTTGGGGGTGAAGGTTCTTGGGGGCGATTAATAGGGATCTTTGGTTTCATTAGTGGGTTGGTAAAGAAGAGAGCTTCTAGTGTTATTGATATGATGCGTCTTCTTCCCCAGCTAGGAGACCCGCAGAGTGAGCTCCTCTTGCTTCGATCGTGCATGGGTATTGCTAAACTTTTTTTTGGCTTGAGGACGTGTCAACCCGTATATGTGGAGGAGCCTGCTATGCTTTTTGACAAAGGATTGCATGAGGCGATCGAGGATATGGTAGTTTGTGGAGGTCCCTTCTTTGGGGACCTCCAGTGGCGACTTGCCTCTTTACCTATTAGGTTTGGTGGTTTGGGGCTATATTCGGCGGTAGAGGCTTCATCTTATGCCTTTGTGGCCTCGAGGGCCCAATCTTGGGTGCTTCAGGACCACATCTTACGCAACAGTGGTGTATGTGATATGGATTATGATTATGATTGTGCTTTGACTTGTTTTCGAGATATGATTCCAAGTTTTGACTTTGGCAGTTTCACTAAAAAGGACACCGCCCCCCCTAAAGCCCAACACACATTGGCGAGTGCTCTTTTTAGCAACATTGTCCAGGACATGGAAGTTCACTTTGAGATGACTGTTAGACAAAAAGCTGTTTTTGAGTGTCTGCGTGCACCACATGCTCAAGAATTTCTCCTTGCCATCCCTATAGATGGTCTCGGTCAACATATGTCGCCGATTGAGTATCGCACTATCCTTAAATATCGCCTCATGATCCCTATTTTTCCGGTTGATGAAATTTGCCCAGTTTGTCACAAAGCTTGTTTGGATTCATTCGGAGAGCACGCAGTTCATTGTAGAGAGCTTAGGGTTCAAATCTGACACGATTTGGTTAGGGATGTTCTTTTGACATATTCAGCGGGTGGGATTTGATTCTGAAAAGAAGCACTGTGAATTTCTTGGTGACCCGATAGAAGGGAGATCGACACTTAGACCAAATTGACATTTTGGTCTTTAGATGGATAGGAGGAAACATGCTTGTGTAGATCTAACGGGGTTTCTCCACTTGTGGGATTGGGAATCATGCTTTTACTGAGGCCGATCGCTTTGAAAGCCGCTTCATGCCAAGTCACCAAACTCGAGAAAGCGTGCCTTGATAACCAACACGCGTTTATACCTTTGCATTTGATACATTTGGCTTCATTTGCACTGGTGTGGAGCCGCTCAAAAAGTCAACGGGTTATGCATGTAGCGATATTCACGAAGGTCTCTGAATGTAGTTTTTAAAAGACTTAGTTTCTTTATTCAAAAGAAATTTGTGGCCTTGTTTGTTCTTGCATTTCTTGTCGTTTCAGTGTAAAATGAATCATAAATGGAATTGGGCTTTGGGTTTAAAATGTGGTCCAATTAAAATGGGCCTTCCTCTACACAACACCAATACCACAATGAAAATTTTCATCCCACCAAAATCCTTTTCTTTCTGTTCTTTTTTAATTAACTCGTCTGAAACAAATACTGGACCTTTACAATCTATAGACATATTTACGGATTTAAATTTGGAATTTTAGAATTTTAAATATGAAGAATGTTGCAAATGATAGGAATACTAATTAATTTTAATTAATTAATAAATATTATATATATATATATATATAGAGAGAGAGAGAGATATAAAAGAACATATAAAATAAAAAAAAAATAAAAAACAGTCATGAGCTTTACAGTTATGTCATATATGGAATAATCCATCATACTACAAACATATCCATTGTTGAACCGAGCTCAAAATTCCCACCATAAAAAAAAAAAATACAGCCAAACATGCAGCCAATTCAATTTTAATTGCAACGTTTCACTTTTTATACCGTTTATATGTACTTGTATTTTATTATATTATAATTAAAATAAATATTAGCATGTCAGATATATTTTGATTTGTCTTAATATGTATTTTTAAAATATTATTTTTTATAATTGTTGCTGATATATAAATTAAAGATATTAATAATTTAAAGTTCTACATTGAATCCGTGAAAAGTTCAATATTGCAGCTAATTAAAAACTGATGAAGTATAATTTGATAAGAATTTTGCTCCGACCCAGCTTTCTGGTAAAAAAAATTGGCATGCCAAGGTCTGACATACATGGCAAGATAGTATACCAAAATTTTATACCGAAATATTGTATTAATAACGAGAAACTAAGCTAAAAATATTTCTTCGTAAGTTTTTTATAATCTTTTGGCAACGAAATAAGCAACACTAAAATATAATGTGTCTGTCTGGCAAAAAGATTTTATCTGTTGGCGGTTAGCTGTTTCATTTGGCTGGCTTGACTAAGCTGGTTTTATATCGTTTATGCTAGCCGTTGGACTTTGTATATTGTGTTTAGTAAATAGTTGTTAAACCAATTTCGGATGACTTTTTGGTTGAGACTTGAGTTTTTAATCGGTTCAAACAGCCAAATAAAATTTTTTATAAATGATTTTTTGCATGATCGAAAAACCATTTGTTAAGTCAAATTGAAACAAGTAGTGAGGCTAGTTTTTGTGTTTTTTGGTCTCTATCTTTTAATATACATTTAACAACCAACAACTAATAATTGTTTTACCAAACACATTTACAATATATGAATGATCACACAAATATAAACAACCAATAAATCGGGTGGTCAGACAGCCAAATGAAACGGTCTAACGCCAATAACCATTTGCAAAGCTCTTTAAATTTTTATTTGGAGGAAAAAATAACCTCTCACATATGCAAAAATCAATTATCAAACACTTTTTTTTATTGTTTGACCATATAAAAAAACCAAAAACTAGTTGAAAGCGGCTAACTGTTGTATATGAATACATGTCGTTCTTGCATTTCGGAATGAAACGTTGATCATGAATAACTTTTTAATTATATCATGAAAATTATCAAAATATAATATTACAAAAATATTCTAAAAATTGAATATAGTGACATAATTTGTAATTATCAATACAACATCAGTTTTATTTTTGGTCAAAATTTGATATTGTATAATCAAACAAGTTGCCTAACACTCTCAATATACTATACTTAAAAAAAGATATACCTAGTTAAATGACATGGCAAAATAATGTCATCTATCGCTAACACGACAATATGACACACCAATAAAATACATACGTACGATAACCTATTCATCATTCAAACATCTGTATGTACCAATAAAATACACGCTTTCAATACCCTACTCACCATTCAAACAACCATCACAAAATTCTTATAATGTATTTGGTAAACTAGATGAAAAAGTAAGTGAAACCTAAAATAATAGCTGAAAAGTTGAAAATGTGGCTGAAAACTGAAAACTAATAAATCAACTTATTAAAATATGTGCATTCGACAACCTAATTAATTACATAGCTAAAAATTTGTAAAATAATATCAGAGGACATGCTTTTTTTTCTTGGTTGTAAAAATAAGGAATAATGCTTGAAATATGCCTCATACTTTCACCAGAATGACACCTATAGGCATCAACTTATTTTTGTAACACTTATGGACATGTACTTTTGGCCGTCAGACACGTTAAGTCAGAGGAGTAACTCCATCATAAAATTCAAAGACGAGAAGATGAGCTGGCCGTCAATGCTGAGTTGGATCCATTCATTGAGTAATACGTCGTCGTTTCCATTCACTTTTTTCACAGCCCCAGCAAAAACGGAAACCACCCGCCTTCAACCAACTACCGCCGCCAATAAACTTCCCCGCTGTGAAACTCTGCGCCTCCGTCGCACTAGTAATCACCTTAAACCCTCTCCACTTCACCCTTGAGGAAGTCCCTGCCCCTGCCCCCATATTCTGATACTCCCGGTAAACCAAAGTGTTCAACGCGAATTAACCGTTCCACTCGTGCCACCCCACCGGTTGGATCACATTCGTTATATCCGACTGCATCACCACCGTCCGAGAGTATTCCTTCCACGGCTGCCCGAGGTACGTTGGGAAACTGTTTTGTATGTTGGAACAATATTTTTTAAATCATTTTATACATTTTGATGATGTGTTATTTAACCAAAATTTAATTAACATATTTTCTTTCATTTAACGTACGTAAACAAACCTTCTATAACGTACGTAACACTCACAGTTTTTGCAAGAAATTTTATACAGGTAACGTACGTAACTCACTCAATATAACGTACGTAACGTTTGAACATTTATGCCCGTTGCAAAAAGTCATTAGCCGTTACAACAAGTCTTCACATTCAACGGATCTCTGACTGGAAGTTAACGTACGTAAGCCTATCTTGCGTAACGTACGTAATAGATCTTATCGGATGTCTCTGGACTATTTCTCATAGTTCGTTACACAAGCTTTATAACGTACGTAGAAAACATAACGTACGTAATCCATGCTGCATAACGTACGTAAGTTGTGCAACTGTTCCAACGGGAAATTCAGCTCATGAAGGCTATAAATAGCACATTTCAAGGATTTGGAAATCACACAAGTTATCTGAGCTTACAAGCATACTCAAGCTATTTCAAGAAAATATTTTGAGAGTTATACATATTCCATATTGTGATATGAGAAGATTTGCTCTATTATTTCTAATCTACATTCTTGTATCATAGAGCGATATATCGTGTAAAGTCGAGTTCCTACTCGCATTTGTTTTACTGTAAAGGTTATCTTGTACCCGGAAAAACAAGAGAGTTTTAGTGAGGTTGTTCTTGAGCCCGGAAATCAAGAAATTGTAAGAGTTGGCACTAAACTAGAAAGTGCATTCTAAGTTTCTAAGAAAAGTCCTAGTCGATAAAACTAGGTAGGGGACGTAGGCTTCGTTAATAGCCGAACCTCTCGAACAATTTCTTGTGTTTTCTCTTTTCCGCATTTTACTTACTCCGATATTTTAGCTTCCGCACAAAAAGAGTTCAAAACTCTTATCCGCACTATTCAACACCCCTTCTAGTGGCGGTACCAGGTATCGGAGCAGTCTTTTTATCACCGGATTGACACCCGCTAGAGAAAAGATCCAGAAATAGCCTTTATCCACTCCTCCCTTGAAGGCAACGCTCTCAATCGCCCTCCCTTCTTCGATGGCTCAAACTTTATGACATGGAAGAAGAAAATGTCCATCTTCATCCGATCTCACGACATTGAAATATGGAAGGTCATTGCTCTTGGACCTACCATTCCTAAGAAGCCAGATGGCTCGATCAAAAGCTTTGAAGAATACGACGATGCTGACTGAAAGAACGATCACTTCAATAGTAAAGCTACTTAACTGCTTTACTGTGCTCTCAACCTAGAGGATCACAACAGAATATCTTCTTGCGACACGGCTAAAGAGATCTGGAAAATGCTCAAAATTACCCATGAAGGTACGAGTCAAGTAAGGGAAACAAAAATCAATATGCTTCTTCACGATTATGAACTCTTCACTATGAAAGAAGAAGAAAGCATTACTACTATGCTTGACCGCTTCTCGGCTATCACAAATGGGTTAGCTTCCTTCGGGAAACCTATATCAAGTAGTGATAAAGCCAAGAAAATCCTTCGATCTCTACCAAGAGAATGGAATGCTACCGTTACGGCTATCATGGAGTCGAAAGATCTCAACACCATTGAATTCAGCGCTCTCATTGGATCTCTCATCAATTACGAGATTGTCATTAAATCCCGAAGTTTGAAACCAAAGCCCAAAGAGAGAGAAAGGACGATCGCCTTCAAAGCAAAAGAAGATAGCGATCTTGAAGATGAACCTATCGAAGAAGAGGATGAAGAAACCGCCTTTTATGCCAAAAACATTAATAAATTTAAAAATCTTCTTCAAAGGCGCCGGAGGGACATCAAACAAGAACCAAGGGATGAATCCAAGAAGACTCACTTCCCACAAAATAAAAGGTTTGACAATACTTGTCGTAGGTGCGGCGTTCCAGGCCATTTGGCTAAAGATTGTCGTGCTACTGCTCCAATGAGTTCATCTAAACCACCTCACGAAAAGTTCAAAAAGCAGGAAGTCTATGTCGCTACATGGAGCGATGATGATGAGGATGATGAACCTCAAGTTCAAAGAAATCTTGCTCTAATGGCTCGCGCATCCGAAGATAGCGATGAAGTCGAGGTACAAGCAAGGAAGACAACATTATCAAATAAATGGTATGTTGATAGTGGATGTTCAAATCACATGAGTGGGAATGAACATCTCTTCACGGAGCTGAAAAAGGAAGATCGTGGCTGTGTAACCTTTGGCGATAATAAAAAGGGCCAAATAAAAGGGACAGGTAAAATCGGTAAGAAACCTTTACCTACCATTGAAAATATTCTATTTGTTGATGGTCTTTGCCATAATCTTCTAAGTGTTTCCCAACTTTGTGACACCAGTCTTAAATTAATTTTTGAAAATACGCATTGCACTGCAATGAGAAAAGACCAAATCGTTTTTATTGGATTACGTTATGGAAATATTTATATTGTTGATCTCCAAGATGAATCTTCTTTAAATGAAAAATGTTTACTTTCATACGATGAAAATGCCGTTATTTGGCACCGAAAATTGGGACATGCCTCTTTACCACTTCTTTCAAAATTGGCCAAAAACGATATTGTCCGTGGTCTACCAAAATTAAATTTCAGAAAAGATCACATTTGTGAGGCCTGGATTAAAGGTAAACATGCTAGAGGCTCGTTTAAACCGAAAATGGAAATTTTCACTAGTCGCATTCTTGAATTAATTCATATGGATTTTATTTGTCCATCTCGACATGCTAGTTTAACAGGTAAACTTTATACTTTAGTTCTTGTCGATGATTTTTCGAGATTTACTTGGGTAAAATTCTTGGCAAATAAAGATGATGCATTTAACGAGTTTGTTAAGTGGTGTAAGGTTACCCAGAAGGAAAAAGAATTACCAATTATCGCCATCTGAACCGATCATGGTGGAGAATTTTATTCTAATATTTTTGAAGATTGGTGCGATAATTATGGTATTGGGCACAATTTTTCGGCACCTCGGACACCTCAACAAAATGGAGTTGTCGAGAGGAGGAATCGCTCTCTAGAAGAAATGAGCCGGACAATGCTCAATGAATATGGTCTTCCTAAATATTTCTGGGCCGAAGCCGTTAACACCGCCTGTTATGTTATTAATCGAGTCCATCTCAGGAGGAACAAAATGATGACTCCATATGAGATATTTAAAGGTAAAAAGCCCAATTTATCTTATTTCCATCCATTTGGTTGTAAAGTATTTATTCATAATAATGGTAAGGATAATTTGGGTAAATTTGATTCAAAATCATATATTGGAATATTTCTTGGTTATTCAACTAACAGTAAAGCGTATCGTGTATTTAATTGTAGAAGAGGCTCGGTAGAAGAGTCAATTCATGTAAAATTCGATGATACAGTTTTACCCCCGAGAAAGGTTGTTTTTGATGATGATGCAGGTATAGTTCCGGCTAAAGAAATATCAGAAGTATCAAAGGAGTTGGAGAAGCTCGGCGTAAGCTCGGACAAGCAGGAGGAGAATACTTACAACCTTCCTAAAGATTGGGCAAATGTGAAAGACCATCCGATGGAACAAATTCTCGGAAAAATTAATGAAGGTGTACGAACTAGGAGAAATATAAATGATTATATTAACAATATTGCGTTTATTTCTCTTACAGAACCAAAGAATATCGATGAGGCCATAAATGACGAGAATTGGGCTATTGCTATGTAAGAAGAGCTAAACCAATTCGAAAGAAATAATGTTTGGGAATTAGTTCCGGCACCGGTAGACAAATCAATCATTGGTACCAAATGGGTTCATAAAATTAAAACCGATGATGATGGTCTCCCAATTAAAAATAAATCGAGGTTGGTCGCCCAAGGTTATAATCAAGAAGAAGGCTTGGATTATGAAGAAACGTTTGCTCCTGTTGCTCGTCTTGAAGCTATTCGTCTTCTCTGTGCCTTTGCCGCATACAAGAAAATCAAACTCCATCAAATGGATGTAAAAAGTGCGTTCCTAAATGGAATCATCCAGGAGGAGGTGTATGTCAAGCAACTGCCGGGTTTTAAAGATTATGATCATCCAGATCATGTGTACAAGCTCCATAAAGCTCTCTATGGATTAAAACAAGCTCCGAGAGCATGGTATGATCGTTTAAGCACTTTTCTTATTTCAAATGGGTATAAAAGAGGTAATGTTGATAATACCCTATTTATTAAGAATTTAGGTGATGATATGCTTATTTGTCAAATTTTTGTGGACGACATTGTTTTTGGTGCAACTAACGAATCTCTGTCCCAATAATTTTTAAATCTTATGAAGGGAGAGTTCGAAATGAGCATGATGGGAGAGTTGAAAAACTTTCTCGGACTCCAAATTAGGCAACTCAATGACGGAATATTCATTCACCAATCCAAGTACGTCAATGAGCTCCTAAAGAAATTTAAGATGGAAGATTGCAAAGAAATATCTACTCCTATATCTTCCACTCTTAAACTCAACAAAGATGAAAAAGGTAAGTGTGTTGACCAAAAATAGTATCGAGGTATGATCGGATCTTTACTTTCTTTAACTGCATCTAGACCCGATATAATGTTTGCTACTTGCTTATGTGCTCGTTTTCAAGCGAATCCTAAAGAATCACATTTCATTGCATGCAAAAGGATTTTTCGGTATTTAAAATATACTGCTGGCTTAGGTCTGTGGTATCCTTCTAGCATTGATTTTCAACTTTTTGCATATAGTGATGCCGATTTCGGTGGATGTAAAATCGATAGAAAAAGTACTACCGGAACTTGTCATTTCATGAGTTCATTTTTGATTTCATGGGGGAGTAAGAAACAGACTAATGTCGCTACTTCCATAGCTGAAGCAGAATATGTGGCTGCGGGAAGTGCATGTGCACAAGTCCTTTGGATCAAAAATCAATTACTCGACTATGGCATTGAGCTTAAAAATACTCCTATTTTTTGTGACAATACAAGTGCCATTAATCTAAGCAAAAATCCCATTTTGCAAGGACAAAACATATAGAAATTCGTCACCATTTTATTCGTGACCATGTCCAAAACGGGAATGTACGTCTCAAATTTGTTGGTACTAATGAACAATTGGCGGATATTTTTACAAAACCATTACCCGAAGAAGCTTTCAATTTTATACGCATAAACTTAGGAATGGGACATGTTGATCATTTTTAAGTGTTGCATATTCATCATAGTTATATTAAATGGTCATTAAAATTGGGACATCATCGAAAGAAAAACACTGCTCATTTGGTCATGCTTACGGACGTTAAGGCAGGTTTATTACGTAGGTAATAGGTCCTTACGTACGTAACAGGTGATTAGGCTACGTACGTAACGATATGCAGGTTTTAGTACAGGGAATTCGGGATTTTTCGCTACGTACGTTATCGAAATGGTATAACGTACGTAATCAGCTATTTACCCTGCTACTTAAATACCCAATTCGACAGTTCCCTTTTCATTTCTTCCTAAATCCCTAAATCGGCTGCGACGAACTCGATTCTACTCCTCACAAAATTCGACCACACTCCCATAACCTCCGTTCATCTTCAACAATGGCATCCAAAATCAGCAAGAAACATAGAGGCGAGACCCCTCAATCAACTTCCTCGCCTTCAGGAGAACCTACCTTTCGAAATGCTCAAGCTTTCAAAATCTTCAATGAAGTACTTATCGATGAAGAGGTAACTCCAAGCCATCACTTCGATTTTGAATCACTGAATTCTATCGGTATTGGAATTGAAGAATTTTTCGACATGCTCGGTATTGACCGTTTTGTTAGTCTCGCCCGACCTGTTTTTGTGGATTGCGTAAAAGAATTCTATGCGAATTTTTTCGTGACTTATGATTCTGACGGATTAGCCGTAGTTAACTCGCTAGTCTGTGGTAAACCAATTTCTTTCGATGCTGCTAAATTATCCGAACTCTTTGGTCTCCCTAACGAGGGATTTCATTGTAAAGGAGAATTTGCCGCTCCTGATGAAGTTGTTGACTATTCTCTTTACAGCAATGAAAATCATGGAATTCATGAGTCTGAGGTCCGTGATTTCTTGACGGACAAAGCCGTAATTGATGTTCATTCGGGACATTTTGAAAATAATGATTTCGGGATAAATATTCGTCTGCTTCACGATGCTATCACTCGTTGTCTCATGCCTAAAGTGAATGCTCAGCATCGTTTGGTAAACATAGACATGGAAATCATTTATCATGTCTGGAAGGATCATCAGGTTAATTTTGCTTCCATCGTGCTCAAGTGGTTTGTGGAAAAAAGACAAATCTTCTACAAAAAGAGCTATGCCAAGGTCGATCGACAAAAGAAATCCGGATTGCCATTTGGATCAATTTTGACTGAAATATTCGAGAATACCGGAGTCGATCTCACAGGGCTTCATGGGGTTCCCATCCCGAGGGGGAGCCTAGTTACCGAAGGGACCATTCGAACCATGAGGTATCTCCGTACGAGAAATCGTAGGTGGATCTACTTTGCGTACATCAAGGATGACGATCGCCTAGTTGCTGGTGGTGTCCTTCCTAGACCGGAGGAGAGGACCACGTCTCAAGGGATTGATCATACTCGGGCTCGTCCTTCGTATCAGCTCGGTACTTCTCGCCCGAGACAAGAAAGCTCCTCATCCCAGATGGTCGCTCGAATGGATAAATTAGAGAAAGAGATGAGCGAGATAAAACTTATTATCAAAAGCATTTGCACTCATTTCGGAATCCCACCGACACCTCCGAAAGCGAACCTTGATTAGCCGCTTTTCTCTTTCCTATGATGATGTTCCCATTTTGTTAGACCAAACATTCCATGCATATTTGCTATCATGAACTATTACTCTCTTTATTTTCTAATGAATGTGTTTGTTGTTTTGACTATCTCTATTCCTATGTATTATTACTCGTGGTTATTCGTTAATATTCGTTGTCTTGAAATTTGTTGCCTATTTTGTGTTTCGCTGGCTTTTACAGGATCTCTCGACTTTTTATTAATGACAAAAAGGGGGAGAAAAATATGTCTCGTTTTTGAAATAACCCTTGTTCGATTCAGGGGGAGTCTTACTAAGGGGGAGAGTTTCTTAAATTTTTTTTTTTCGATCTTTCAAAACTCATCTTTTTCAAAAACTCCCATACATAAATTTTGTCATCATCAAAAAGGGGGAGATTGTTGGAACAATATTTTTTAAATCATTTTATACATTTTGATGATGCGTTATTTAACCAAAATTACTTAACATATTTTTCCTTCATTTAACGTACGTAAACAAACCTTCTATAACGTACGTAAAACTCACAGTTTTTGCAAGAAATTTTATACAGATAACGTACGTAACTCACTCAATATAACGTACGTAACGTTTGAACATTTCTGCCCGTTGCAAAAAGTCATTAGCCGTTACAACAAGTCTTCACATTCAACGGATCTCTGACTGGAAGTTAACGTACGTAAGCCTATCTTGCGTAACGTACGTAATGGATCTTATCGGATGTCTCTGGACTATTTCTCACAGTTCGTTACGGCCGCTACACAAGCTTTATAACGTACGTAGAAGACATAACGTACGTAATCCAGGCTGCATAACGTACGTAAGCTGTGCAACTGTTCCAACGGGAAATTCAGCTCATGAAGGCTATAAATAGCACACTTCAAGGATTTGGAAATCACACAAGTTATCTGAGCTTACAAGCATAGTCAAGCTATTTCAAGAAAATATTTCGAGAGTTATACACATTCCATATTGTGATACGAGAAGATTTGCTCTATTATTTCTAATCTACATTCTTGTATCAAAGAGCGATATATCGTGTAAAGTCGAGTTTCTACTCGCATTTGTTTTACTGTAAAGGTTATCTTGTACCCAGAAAAACAAGAGAGTTTTAGTGAGGTTGTTCTTGAGCCAGAAAATCAAGAAATTGTAAGAGTTGGCACTAAACTAGAAAGTGCATTCTAAGTTTCTAAGAAAAGTCCTAGTCGATAAAACTAGGTAGGGGACGTAGGCTTCGTTAATAGCCGAACCTCTCGAATAATTTCTTGTGTTCTTTCTTTTCCGCATTTTACTTACTCCGATATTTTAGCTTCCGCACAAAAAGAGTTCAAAACTCTTATCCGCACTATTCAACCCCCCTTCTAGTGGCGGTACCAATCTAACACTGTACGGGCCTCAGATCTGAAGTCGCCCCAATTTTACATTTCTGGATCACAATCCTAGTGTTTTGGTTCGGATCTGTACGGCCTTGGGCCATCACCATGTTTTTCTAGCCGGAACTAGGGCGGTGGGCGTGGATGTCGCACTCTTGGAGAACGGCTGCGCCGTTGCCGAAGATGAAATCGACGGTGCCGACGATCAAACATTGGACGAAGAATTGGTGGTTGGAGTGGACGTAGAGCGTGTCCTGGTAGGCGAGTATGTCGCATCGGTAGAATGCGGAAAGATCGGAGCCGACGCGGAGGGCCACAACCTGCTGCGAAATATACTTTTTTGAGGTTGAAATAAGAACAAAACGACGCCGTATTACTCAATGAAT
This sequence comes from Orobanche coerulescens, assembly GCA_033398695.1. NCBI lineage: Eukaryota > Viridiplantae > Streptophyta > Magnoliopsida > Lamiales > Orobanchaceae > Orobanche > Orobanche coerulescens. The sequence goes on along the minus strand of CM065818.1, from coordinate 24,304,124 downwards.
GGATCCAACTCAGCATTGACGGCCAGTTCATCTTTCCGTCTTTGACTTTTATGATGGAGTTACTCCTTTGACCTAACGTGTCTGACGGCCAAAAGTACATGTCCACTAGTGTCACAAAAATAAGTTGATATCTATAGGTGTCATTCCGGTGAAAATAGGTATTTGAGGTATTATTCCTAAAAATAAAATGTACTCCCTCCGTCCCACTGATCTTGATTCATATTTCTTTTTGGGCCGTCCCAAGATACTTGTTATTTCCTTTTTAAGACACCTTTATCTCTCACAACTTTAAATAATATATATTCATACCATCACTTTATACACAACTTTAAATAATACACTACTTTTCAACTTTTCTTAAATCCCGTGCCGAAAAACAAATGGTCAAAATGGGTGGGACAGAGCGAGTACTACGTTAGTAAAAGAAGAGAATAAGCTACATTAGAAAACTTATTATTTTAATTGCTTGTCGTTCAATCTGTTAGGTTTGTCCTCTTCGCAAATCTCAACATTTTCTGTTGCGTCGGCGCCCTCTGATCGACCTTCAGAAAGGTGAAGACATAACAATGGAGTTTTTATTCAAAATTAAAATTAACTCTTTCTTCTTTCATATGTATGAATTTCCTCGTCGGATAATGTGGTTTCTCCACACTCTTATGTAGTTATGTGCGACCCTTCTAACTGCCCAAGTTCACTCTCTTTTATACGTGGGTCTTCATTTTCCGCCGATTTCAGTCGTTTCAACTCCATTTCTTGAAAATCACTCTATCTTCTGCAGGTTTTGTAATTTATTTTGAACCGTAGTAAAAAAAATTCAGGTTTTGTATTAGAAAGCTGAACCTTTTGGGGCTTTTACTTTTTCCCCTTTTTAATAAAAGTAAAATATTTATTTATGAGTCAGATTTGTTGGATTGTGATGTCTCGATTGGTACTGCATTGCAAAGTCTCAAGCTTCTCAAAGACATGCCTCTTGGGTTCGGTCTCCTCAGCTCCTGTGATTATCCAAACCCATTTTTTGTTTTATTGATTTGTTCCTTCCATCTTTCATGATTTAAGATTATTAAGTTATGGACGATATTGATTCGTGGAGTTATCGCAGAAGCTAATGCGTCCACTATTTCATTTTACTTGGATAATATGTTTTGACAGTAATCCTGTGTTGTGTTTTTGTACTGGGCTTTTAGAGTTGTGAAGCTTCACACATAATTTCCTTGGACATTTTGAAGTTGTACTGGACATTTTTGCTTTCCACTTGTCTGCTTGAGCAATAATTTCTCAATGACGCTACAATAATTTCTTAGCTTAGAGGTGTCGTGTAAATTTTCAGCTCCGTGCAAGCTTCCGTGTAAGGGGGCATCCTTCAAAGAATCTTGGTAGGCAATTGTTCAGTTCCGAGGTTTGTGCACTTCGTGTGTTCTTTTTTCTTACTTCAGATTTTTATGGCATTAGTTATCTGACATCTCTCAATCAACTTTTTGCGCTAGGCTAATAATTGGAAGAATTGTCGATTACCATATTACTCACTGACTGTAAGCTTATTCATTCATTTTGGACCATGTTGAAATTTCTAAACTTAATCACAGCGATCTCTTGATACTTATGCTTTCACATGCGCCTTTTGTCCTTCAGCGTCCCGCAAATACTTTGCGGAGATTAGTTTGCTCAGTTGCAACTGAACAATTGGCAAAGCAAGTTGATATGGATTCACCCAAAGAGATCTTTTTAAAGGATTACAAACAACCTGATTATTTCTTTGAGACGGTAATCTCATACAGGTCTTGGTTCTCAATTTCAGTTTCTGGTCTTGTTTGCGCATTGCTAATATTGGCAAAATGTGCTTGATTATATTAGGTGGATCTAAATTTTGCATTGGGTGAGGAGAAGACACTTGTTTGTTCCAAAATAGTCGTCTGTCCCAGACTTGAAGGTACGGTCTTGTGTTTCTTTTATCTCTTGGTATCTGTGAGTTTAGACTTTAGCTGGTTGGGGTGGGAAGTGAATGGATCTCAAGGAACTTTTGTATATGATGTTTGTTTGATACCTTTATCAGGCTAAATGTGTCGAGAAGGTAATATTATAGATATTAGAGTTCATATAGATTGTAGTCATATTTAGAAAACGTAAAGATGACCAATTTGTGCTTGTTAGAAATAGAGATTGAACTTTCATGGGCCAAGTTCGTGGAGTGAACCTTATTGGATTATTTTCCGTCTCATCTAACTATGTGCATGTACAATTCAATGTTGGTTGTGCACTATCAATGTTTAAACGTAAAAGGGACAAGACCCACTTATGAAGCTTTATGCAACTTAGTGGTGTGTATTTATGCCGTGTCTGAATCTGAAAAATTGTCCCCCCGCTAAAGCCCTCTTAGTAGTCTGCTGTTATGGGAGCATGAGCTTTGTATGTCGTAAGACCCCTAAGTCCGAACTTAAAATATCAAGACTTCCTGAAAATTAATCTGAAGCATCTCACAATCTTCATGAACAGGCACTTCTTCACCTCTACTCTTGGATGGTGTAGATCTGAAACTGATCTCATTGAAGGTCAATGGTAAGGAGTTGAAGGTATGTGTCAGATACTTGCTGCCTAAATTATAGATTTTTTTTAATGTTTTTATTGTAATTTTTTATTTACTTGTACTTTTTTCTCATAACTAAAATCTATCTACTGTAGGAGGATGATTACCATCTTGACACACGCCAGCTGACTATTTCGTCGCCTCCAATTGGTAAATTTACGTTGGAAGTTGTCAATGAAATCTACCCACAGAAGAACACGTCGTTGGAGGTGTGGCATGAATGTTACTCTCTCATTTTAATTGGGTTACATATATAGATTAGAAAAGAGAGAAAGTAGAAGCACAAATGCTATTTTATTTTAATTAGCTCTCTATTGTAATTAACTTACCATCTTGTTGAAGTCATTAAATGGCTTTAGCCCCCTAGGGCTAGCATGCTATTTAAGACCATATTATTTTATTGTTTTGAAATCGACACCCTGGGACTTGATCGTTTGTCGACTTTAATCGTGGGCGGGAAGATTCCCGAGGATTAATTGTGTCCGTGTTGTGTTCTTCTGATTAATTGACCTAGACTATATCCAGATTTTCATGTCTACCTGCAGATACATGTACCTGCAATTCTGCACCTATCGTTACTTCTAGTTTCTCATTTCACTATGTTGTGTATAATACATGATGCAGGGGCTCTACAAGTCATCAGGGAATTTCTGCACACAATGTGAAGCAGAAGGTTTCAGGAAAATTACTTTCTATCAGGTTTGGCTTTGTAAATGATGTTATAACTCGGGAATTACTGGTTTCCTCAATCTCTTGCTAATATGTGGTTGCAAAATTAGGATCGCCCGGATATTATGGCAAAGTACACTTGTCGCATTGAAGGTGACAAGTCATTGTACCCTGTACTGTTGTCTAATGGGAATCTTATAAAGCAAGGAGACTTGGATGTGAGCCCCCTTCCTATTCTCTCGCCCAAATATTTTTTTTTATTTTGTATAATTTGGTATGGATGTTTTATTGAACTAAAACAGGGAAACAAACATTATGCAATATGGGAGGATCCTTTTGTAAAACCATGCTATCTTTTCGCTTTAGTCGCCGGACAATTGGAGAGCCGTGATGATACTTTTATAACTCGTTCAGGCCGAAAGGTTTTACTTAGAATTTGGACCCCTGCACAAGATATTCCAAAGACGGCCCATGCTATGTACTCTCTCAAAGCTGCAATGAAATGGGATGAAGATGTAAGAACTCTACTTCTTGTAGTGTTTCCAGATTTTCTCATTTCCATCATGGGCTCATTCTTCGATCCATTTTCCTGTTTAAATCAGGTTTTTGGGCTTGAATATGACCTCGATCTCTTTAACATTGTAGCTGTTCCAGATTTTAACATGTTAGTTCGACTTCCATGGATGCCTTTTTTCGTGCTAATGAATAGAGATAATTTTTCAGATCACTAAAGGTGTTTATTTTGTTCTGATTGACAGGGGTGCCATGGAAAACAAAAGTTTGAATGTATGCAGAAAATCTACAGTATCATCATCTTATAATATTTCATAAAATGATTCTGTATGTTATTTTATTATTTTTTCCTCTTTTGGCAGATTTTCAATTCCAAGCTTGTGTTGGCATCTCCAGAAACTGCTACTGATGATGATTATGCTGCAATTCTGGGTGTGATTGGGCATGAGGTTCACTGTCTTTGCTCTAGTAATCTTTTCTGAATTTTTGATAATCTCCACTCCAAGTGGAACCTTTAATAAATTGCTGCTGACTTCTTACCTATATGTGCAGTACTTCCACAACTGGACAGGAAACAGGTTGGCCTGTATATCCTCAAAATTTTTATCCTTCATGTCATACCATTTTGTTCCGATCCGTCAGTTACTGGCTAGTTATATCTGTCACAAAATATCTGAGGAAATGAATGATTTTTTCAACATAAACCAGTTCATGTCATGTGAAATGGTTTTTGTGATTTTCAGTTGCAATGTTAGAGAATTTTATGATAGAATAATTACGTATATTATAAATGTAGTTGACGTTTTAGTATAAAAAACAGAGTGACATGCCGAGATTGGTTCCAGCTTAGCTTAAAGGAAGGTCTCACTGTTTTCAGAGATCAGGTGAAGAACCTTCCAAGTAGACCTTAAGATCTTGTCTATATTAGTTCAGTTTATTGTTAAATGTCGTATTTAATTTCCAGGAATTTTCTTCTGATATGGGGAGCCGTACAGTAAAAAGGATAGCTGATGTTTCGAAACTTCGAACCTATCAATTTCCTCAGGTGTGGACGAAGTAATGGGGTGGTGGTTCTTTTATTTCTTTATTATGCATTGACATGTTATTTCAGTTGTATATTTTTAGAAATTTAATTCTATTTAAGCTACGACATTTGGAGAATACTCGATGTGATATCATGTCATTGGGCAATTTTAGATGACAGTATCACTTGTTTTGATTTTCCAGGATGCTAGTCCCATGGCTCACCCTGTGCGACCTCATTCTTATATTAAGGTGTCGATTTCAATCTTTTTCAATATATCCTCTTGAAAAGTTTGCTCGATGCATGAGCCAAACACCATTGTTTGGGAACCATGCTGACACTTATGCTTTTATTTTTCCTTCGACAGATGGATAACTTCTATACTGGCAAGTGGCTTTTTCTTGCTGTCCTTATGATGAAAATAATAAACCTCATGCATAACTTGAAATTTTCAGATCATAATTTGCATTTCTGACTGATTTTTGATGTTAAACATTTTGGGGTCACCTTCTATTCATGCCCTGTGTTCACCTTCCAGTCACGGTATGCCATTGACTCATCATTTTGTTTCCTTTGCTCCCTCTAGTTTCTTTTCTAAATCTGGATTAATGACTAACTGTTATTTTGTCTTCCTTGTTTTCATTTCCTTCCCGGCAGGTCTATGAGAAGGTTTGTTTATTAGTCTTTCTATTGGTTTTGTTAGCTTTCTGTTGGTGGAGTGCTGAAATTCTTGTCTTTTTTAAGTTTGACTAACCAATCTAATCCTTTTGATTAGGGAGCGGAAGTCGTGCGGATGTACAAAACCTTGTTGAGCAGTTCTGGATTTAGGAAGGTGAGAAAAACCGAATAACATGTTATCTGAGCTGACAAACCGTTAATGTCGGTGTCTACTGCCTGCCTAAGCACATGAATTTTATGATAATATTATGAATAAATTTGTTCGCATTTTCAGGGCATGAATTTATATTTTAAGAGGCATGATGGACAAGCTGTGACATGTGAAGATTTTTTTGCTGCCATGAGAGATGCAAATGGTGCTGACTTTTCCAACTTCTTGTTATGGTATGTTGTCAAAGCTGCTTCTTAAACTTAATAATAAACACTCTCTCTTTTTGGTGCTTAAACTTTTATGTAAATGCAGGTACTCCCAGGCTGGGACACCTTGTCTGAAGGTTGTTTCTACTTTTAATGCTGAAGCGAAGACTTATTCTCTTAAGTTTATGTAAGATGTCTTCGTAGTCATCTTTACATGACAACTTTTATTTGCTATGACTGGATTAGTGGCATAATGTGATTTTGACTTGCAGTCAAGAGGTGCCCCCTACCCCGGGGCAGCCACTCAAAGAGCCCATGTTCATTCCTGTAGCATTGGGTCTGCTCGACTCCAATGGCAACGACATTCCTCTTTCTGCTGTGTACCATGATGGACAGCTGGAGAAACTCACTAGAGATGGTCAGCCTGTTTATACTACGGTTCTTAGAGTGACAAAGGTTAGTTTAATGTTATTATTCAAGTACATTATCCAGCGACCTTTTTTTTTTGGTATTTAGTTTTTCCGAGTTTTCTGTGGTATGTTTTTATGTTTCTTGGAAAGCTGTCGAATGCATATGCTGGTTTTGTATATCGTTAAAGGACTGAAATAATAGTGAACTCTGAAATCTGAAAGAGACATTACTCTATGTACTCATATGACTATTACCAATTTGTCTGTGTTTTTCATCATTTGCTGTGATTTACCCTGTAATATTACAGAAATAAAAACTATTTCTGAATATTACGAAAACTACCATTTAGGTTTAATTCCGCCTTACATAGTGTCCCAACTGTTAGCTGTCATGACAGAATTTGCTAATGGCATCAAATGTATTATAATTACACCTCAACTTTTTGACATTGTCTATTTGTAATATTTAGAAAAGTTGAGACCTGCAATTGTAAATGTAAGAGGAAAAGTTGGTTATTTGTAATGTTTAGAAAAGTTGAGGATGCAATTGTAAATTTGTTCTATGACACAGGCATTTGCCACTAACGACAGGTGCAAAATGTAAGGCAGATGTAAACCTCAAGGGTGGTCCGAGTTATTTTTTCGTTCTGAACTATCTTGGTGCCTTTCAAGTGTTTGATTTACTGCAGTATTCTATTGACTAACAAGTCAACGTAGGGGACATCTCTTGAATATAAGTACAGACGTCGCTGTTCTGGTGGTTGTAATTATAAAATTAAGTACTGTGTTATGCTGCTGCAATTTTGTTTTGATCTGGTGGTACTTGTCAACTCTGAGCAGAAAGAAGAAGAATTCATTTTCAGTGAAGTCACAGAGAGGCCAGTACCGTCTATATTGAGGGGTTACAGTGCGCCTGTTCGCCTGGATTCGGATCTCACTGAAGCTGATCTGTATTTCCTCCTTGCTAATGATTCAGATGAATTCAATCGGTATGCCAAATGTGAAAATAAGGGAGTGTTTGCAATCACTAGAAAAAGTGATTATCAGCTTATGGCTTGGAAATAGAACGTAGCTTGAAATGTTTTTCAAATGCCAATTTATGCTTCTGAATTTAATTAAAATATACAAGCACGGGGACGGGTGTTTTAGTTTTTTTTTTTTTTTTTTTTTGGCTTTAAGTTTCAGTTTTTACAAACAAAGAAGCACTTTTACAACTAATAAACCAAAACCTCTCTATTAAACTTTAAACTAATTCAATTTGTAGCTTATATTCGCAAACACTACCAACTTCTGAACTGCTTTCAGCTTATGTTACAATAGATCACTTCTTCTAAAAGCAGCAGAAGCTTTTGGAAACAATTTCCAAGTAATGCAATAAGTAGTAGTAGGGATAATTAATTTATGGTATTTACATAATAGGTCCAAAGGAGTTCCAAAACTACACGAAAAAGAAAATCTGTTGAGGTTTGATTCTGTCTTGATCTTAAGGGGGGTTATTGTGATATTTCTATAACTTTAAGGTGGGTTTTGAATTATTTTTTTCCTACGACGATGAAAATGGAAGAGGGCATTAAACCTTAAGGCTATGTTTGTCCTAGGGTCTAAAATATTGGATTTGGATTTGAAATGCAAATCCCCGTTTGTTCTATGACTCAAAATTTAAATACCCAACCAACATCTTCTTACACATCTTATATCTAATTCTTATTACATCATATATATCTTCTCGTTTTATCTTTAGATAATACGATTAAATACTAGTTTATAATAGTACATTTCTCTCTCCTCTTTTTATCTTTAAATAGTAATAATATAATAATACATCGTCTCTCTCTCTCTATATATTTAAATAATACAACTATATAATATATAATACAACATCAACCACTTTATCAGACATGATTTGACATCAACAACAACATCTAAGCCTTAGTCCCAAAATGATTTGGGGTCGGCTAACATGAATCAAACTTTGAAACCGTCAATAATAGTTACATAAATAACATAAAAGGAAAAAAAGAGGGAAAAAGTAGAGAAAAAAGCAAATAAAAAAAGAGAATGAATGAAAAAAAAAAAAAAAAAATCAGACTCCATCCACCATCCGTATTCTTTCCCGCCACATTTGCCTCTCCATCGCCATACTTTCTCCAATTCTAAGAAACCGCATATCATTTTCAATCATCTTTATCCAAGTTTTCTTGGGTCTTCCTCTACCTTTCACAACATTACTTGCTCCCCAACTTTCTAGCCTCCTCACTGGGGCATCAATAGGTCTTCTTCTCACATGACCAAACCATCGTAATCGATTCTCCATCATCTTGTCTTTTATAGACGCAACTCTTACCTTCTCTCTGATCACCTCATTTCTGAGCCGATCCTTTTTTGTATGACCACACATCCATCGTAGCATACGCATCTCTGCCACATTCATCTTTTGAACGTGACAACTTTGTTTCTGACCCAACACTCGGTGCCATATAACAGCGCAGGCCTAATTGCCGTGCGGTAAAATTTACCCTTTAATCTATGAGGCATGCCGGGATCACATAAAACCCCTGTGGCACTCTTCCACTTCAACCACTCTGCCTTTATTCTGTGAGCCACAGAGCCATCTAGCTCTCCATCCTTTTGGATAATAGATCCAAGATACCGAAAGAAAGTGGATCCATGAACAACTTTCCCATCAAATGTGATCATCCCCGCCTCTCTATCACTGTTTCCGCTAAACCTACACTCCATATATTCAGTCTTACTACGCTTTCGGCTAAAGCCTCGAGCTTCCAAAGTATCCTCCAAAGTTCCAATTTACATTTGCACTCCAACCTTCGTTTCATCAATCAACACAATATCATCTGCGAACATCATACACCACGGAACGTCATTTTGAATTTCTCTTGTCAATTCGTCCATGACTATGGCAAAGAGAAAAGGACTAAGAGCAGATCCTTGATGCACCCCAATCGCAATAGGGAATTCTTCTGTCCTCCCAACATTAGTACGTACACTTGTACTAGCTCCCTCATACATGTCCTTTATAATGTCAATATATTTCCGCGATACACCCTTCTTTGCTAAGGCCCACCAAAGTACTTCTCTTGGTACTTTATCATATACGCCTTCTCTAAATCAATAAAAACCATATGCGTATCTTTCTTTTATCTCGATAATGTTCCATCAATCATAGGATAAGATAAATTGCTTCCATGGTCGATCTTCCGCATAAATCACCGATTTTACGTTATCTTCACACATTTCGATCCTTTGTTCAATCACTCGTTCCCACAACTTCATGGTATGACTCATTAGTTTAATTCGCGATAATTAGAACAATCTTGAACATCACCTTTGTTCTTATACAAAGGGACGAGAATACTTTTCCTCCATGCCGACGCATCTTATTGCTTCTCCAAATCTTATTGAAAAGCATAGTTACCCATTCGATCCCTCTCTCCCCAAACACCTCCAAACTTCAATAGGTATACCATCCGGTCCTTCGCTTTCTTTGACCCCATCTTCTTCAATGCAATTGTCACTTCACCCTTTTGGATTCTTCTCTTAAACTCTCGGTTAACCATACTTGAGGGGATGTTTAAATTCCCAATATCTTGTTCTTGATGGCCATTGAATAGGGTATCAAAGTATGACCTCCATCTCTCTTTTATCTCTTTATCTTGAACCAAAACTTTTTGGTCAGTATCTTTTACACATTTAACTTTTCCAATATCTCGCGTCTTCTTCTCTCTCATTCGAGCAAGTTTATAGATATCTTTTTCCCCTTCTTTAGTATCTAATCTTGCATATAATTCTTGATTGACCTTTGATCGGGCATTTCGCACTGCCTTTTTAGCTTCTGTTCGAGCTTTCTTGTACTTCTCATAATTCTCATCGCTCGAGCATTTACCCAGTACCTTATAACATTCACGTTTGGTCTTTATCGCTTGCTTAACTTCATCATTCCACCAAGATGTGTCCTTACTTGATGGTCTGTTTCCTTTAGATTCTCCTAGGACTTCTTTTGCAACTTCCTTTATGTTGTGTTCCAACAAGTTCCACATCCAATATATCATTTCCTGCTTCATTCCTGTCCCCAAAACCAAAGCCACCATGAATGCTCTCAAAGCCATCTCTGCTAACACCGACATGCCCATTGAGGTCACCACCAATGATCAATTTCTCACCCATAGGAATTCGTTCGACAACCTCTTCCAAATCTTCCCAAAATTCTTGTTTGATCGATGCATCCAATCCTACTTGTGGTGCATAAGCACTTATGATAGTTAGAAACTCATCCCCTATCACAAGCTTAATACTCATTATTCTATCGCTCTTTCTTGACACTTCCACCACATCATCAATGAATTCTTTATCAATGACGATACCCACTCCATTTCTACTTTTATCCTTTCCAGAGTACCAAAGCTTGTAACCCCAAGGAGCTAACACTCTTGCCTTCTCGCCAACCCACTTAGTCTCTTGTAGACACATTATGTGAATTCTCCTCCTTTTCATAACCTCCCCCATCGCCGATCTCCCCGTCAAAAAGCCAACGTTCCAAGTTCCAAACCGCACCTTACTACCCTTACTAGCCGCAAGAACTAACTTCTCTGTCTGTCCCCGTCCACGCTGCAAGGATTCTTGCACATTTGACACCACACCCATACTTCGAGGTGGCGCGCCGCTTCCGGGCGACGACCTAGCAACCCTTGCATATTTTCCACTACACCCGGGCCTATGAAGTGTAGCGCATCCTTGCTCATTTGACACCACCCTCAGATGTAAAGGTGGCGACCTAGCAACCCTCGCATACTTATCACTGCACCCGGGCCTATGAAATGCAGCGCGTCGCTTCTGAGGAGACGCCCCAACGATTTTCAATGTTTGATTCATGTCCATGGAATGTGACGAGTTTTACGCTGGCTGCCACTAACCTACCGCAACCCTCCTCTTTTATCCGGGCTTGGGACCGGCAATGGATGTCAAGAAGACACCCACAGGCAGAGTTCTCAGACATGATTTGACATATACAGTAAAATTCTGAATCCTACAACAAACATGTGTTCTTACTATTTACAGTACTCTCGATACCCAAGATTCCGAATACTAGATTTTAAGTTCCAAAAATAGCCTGAAGGTCCCTGAAACTTTTATGTTCTTTTTTCTTTTTCTTTTTTGCAGTTACCCCAAACCTAAGGGGTAATTCTTGCAATTAATCCCTAAGAATCTAAAGCATCATCTTTTCTGCCTCAGTTGGGAAGCCGGGCAGGTGTTGGCTAGAAAACTGATGCTCGGCCTAGTCTCAGATTTTCAGCAGAACAAACCCTTGGTTCTCAATCCACAGTTTGTGCGTGGAGTTAAAAGCATACTCTGTGACTCGAACTTGGATAAGGTATTATTAAACGAACCTGTCTTACAGTTCCGTTTTCAGAAGAAAGTTGTTTTGCTTTTTTTTTCCTCCCTTAACTGTTCTTTGTTTTTAAGGAATTCATTGCCAAGGCAATCACTCTACCAGGTGAAGGCGAAATCAGGGACATGATGGAAGTTGCCGATCCTGATGCCGTTTATGCAGTTAGAACTTTCATTAAAAAGCAGCTTGCTTCTGAATTGAAACAAGATTTACTCGATACTGTATGACATTGTATTTTTGTCACTTGACATTTTAATTCTTATTAGTTCTCAGAATTGGTATGGGATTCACCTCTTTCTTTCGTACATTTTCAACAGGTGAAGAACAACAGAAGCTCTGAACCGTATGTGTTTGACCATCCAAACATGGCCCAACGTGCTCTTAAAAATGTTGCGCTAGGTACTTTGTTATTATTTATTTTTTTGTTTGTCTTTTTTATTATTAAATTTTATTTTATTTTTAATTAATGCGTCGTTCGCCTGCAGCATATCTTGGGTCACTTGAAGATGAAGAGATGACTGAGCTTGCGTTGCACGAATACAGAAGTGCCATGAATTTGACCGATCAATTTGCGGCCCTGGTGGCTCTTGATCAGAAACCTGGTAAAACTCGGGATGAGGTTTTGGCTGATTTCTATAACAAGTGGCAGTATGATTTCTTGGTATGCCTTTTTTTTTTTTCTTCAAAACGATAGATTCCTTGGTATGCCTTTGTGCAGCTCACTGTTCTTTCTTTCGTGAACTCCGAATCCTAAGGCCCCGGTTGTTCTAAGACTTAATAGACTTTCGGATTCGGAATCATGATCCGTTTGTTCTAGGACTCAAAATTCGAATACCCAACCAACAACTTCTTGCACATCTTATATCTACTCTATGTCACATCATCTCCACTCTCCCCCCTTTGCATATTTAAAAAATACATTTACTTTCCTCTCTCCTCTTCTTATATTTAAAAAAATGTCAGTTTTCCTCTCTTCTCTTTTTATATTAAAAAAGATATCTCTTATTTTTATTTTTAAATAATACAACTAAATACTACTACATGATAATACAACTTTGTCTACTTTTTTAGACATGATTTGACATCTACATTAAAAAGTTATGATTCTCAATCCTAAAACAGACAAGTATTCTTACTATTCGCAGCATTCAGAATATTCAGGATTATGAATACCAGAATTCAAAACCCAGCAAATCCTTGAACAAACGGGACCTATAAATCCGAAAAAATAAAATAAAAACCCATAAAACCTAAAATAATAAAAACCTTAAAAACTGAGAAATCCTACGAAAAAAGATAAAAGAGTTGAAATATTGAACCCCCAATGAACTGGAAAAACCACAAAAAAAAAAAAACTAAAATGTAGGCTCCATCTCACGGTATCTATTCCATGACATGGTCTCAGGAGTTATTGCCATATATATATGTATAACACACTTTTTATATAGCTGTATTTTATCTTATTAAATTCTGTTTCCCTCCAGGTGGTAAATAAATGGTTTGCCCTCCAAGCCAGGTCAGATATACCTGGCAATGTAGAGAATGTGCGCGAACTCCTAAATCATCCTGCCTTTGACATGCGTAATCCAAATAAGGTTTGTAAATCTGAACTGATTCATTGGGCTGGAATGTTCTATATGAGGTTGGAATATTAAAAAATAATCCGAACTCAAAACAGGTATACTCACTTATTGGGGGATTTTGCGGATCTTCGGTCAATTTCCATGCCAAAGACGGTTCAGGCTACAAATTTTTGGGCGAAATGGTGGTGCAGCTTGACAAGATAAATCCTCAGGTCTGGTTACATACGATGCAAGTTGTTAGTCTATTCTCATTTTTTTTTTTGGCCTTTTAATAAATTCATCTACTATGTTTACCGAAATTGTTTGTGTTGATTGTAGGTGGCCTCTCGTATGGTATCGGCATTTTCTAGATGGAAACGTTATGATGAAACTCGGCAAAGGCTTGCAAAGGTAATAAATAGCATGGCCTATTTTCATCAACATTTTATTGATGCAACTTAGTGTAGGTCGGATATCCTCCAGTGTACTCCCTGTGTCCCAGTTGAAGAGTCTACTTTCAGAACTTGATAATGTATATATCTAATAATTTTTCTTAAAATGAAAGTTCTTATTTATTTAAATTATAATATTTGTTGATTGAAAAAGAGTGAGAAATAGATGGTTTAAGACGAGTTGTGCCTTTTGTTAAAATTACTAAAATTAAGAAGTTGTTCCGTAGCCAAAGCAGACTCTTCAAGTTGGACGGACGGAGTATTTTGTTTAGGGCATATCCGCCTAGATTTCGAGACCTTTTACCTGAACACACTAAATTTCACCAATGAGCTTGTTTTGTTGTGCAGGCTCAGCTGGAAATCATACTGGGGGCAAATGGGCTCTCTGAGAACGTGTTTGAGATAGCATCCAAGAGCTTGGCTGCTTGAGTCATTTCCTGGAAAAACTCAGGGGGATATGGTTGTGGTTTGATTTGATTTGATTCGATTTATTTTGATTTGAAGAAAGTGTTTTAAGGACTTGAAACAACATATCTGGGGTGTCGATCAATTTCTTCTCTGCTTTAGAGAAAATAAGATTGTCATAAACGAGGGACCCCGATAATTTAAGAACCGTAATTGATTTCTTCCTTTCAAATCTGTGTTATAAACTTCGAGAGAGGAGAATTAAGTGAAGAGAATGAGATTGTGTATATGTTATGAGGGCGAATGTATCTACTTATAAGTACAAATTTAGGGTAGGGCTACATTAACCATTCCTAAATACATTTGTTTAAAACACTCCTTGAACGATTATTTATATAAATATCTGGTGAACTAGTTTGAACAAAAAATTTATGAGATAAATACTACCAAACTATTTGTAGTGGAGCTTGTGACAATTATAACTTGCTGTTGTTTGGAAAATTTTTGAGCAATATGTAATACTCCCTCTGTTCTGTAACAATATGTTCATTCTTTATGGGCAAGGGTTTTAATAAAAATTACCTAGTGGTGGTTTTAAGTGGAGAAAGTCTCATTTTCTATTGTAGGAGTATTAAAAGATAAAGATTGTGGGTCATCCTTGGTATTGTTGTAAATAAGTTGAAAAGATGTAAGGAGTTTTTTTTAACAATGGAACGGGCACACTCTTGACGAATGAAAATGACAAATTCAACACACTCTTGTGGAATGGAGGGAGTAAAAATTGCGTGATTATATGAGTATAAGTCTCTCCATATACAGTAAAACTTTTATAAATGAATATGATCGAGAAAAATATTCATTTAGTGAAATTATTCATTTATCGAAAGAAAATTTGAACATGTTATAAAGAGTTGGGATTGGAAAAAATTATTTATTTGGCGAGATTATTTATTTATCGAACACATTTATCGAAGTTTAACTGTATTCATCATTCTTATAAGCCTCCATATAAAACTATTTCCTTCCGATCAACCCCTGACCCATTCTCTCCCACCTCTAACAAATGATTAACCCCTAACCCACTTTCCCCCATATTTTGACTCCTCGGCCCTCATCCAAAGACCGTCACTCTCATTAAAAAAAAGCTACATCCAATTCCCAAGAGAGCTCTACTAAAAAGCCCCAAAATGATTAACCTCGAGACCCCTAGGATTTTTAAAGTTGCAAATTACTCGCTCAATCCATGATGTGTTTTTGTGCTCTCCCACCCCCATAGAAAATTACGATGCAAGCTCACAATTTCTTTCAAAGACTTCTTCGGAATATTGTAGAACGAAAAGTAGTACGTTGGTAGTTCCGACAAAATTGATTCAAGTAAAGTAATTTTGCCATCATATCGAGACTTTATCACCCTAGATTTTCTTCACCACACACACCATTCTGCTACATTTTTGTGATTCATTCATTCCGAACCTTAACTTCGAGAGATGGGAAAGAAAGAAAATCCATTCCGTAACCCAAAATTTTCGCCATTGAGCCACGCACCGCCTTTTCAGGTTTTCACGCACCCACTTTGTGGGATTTAATGTCGGCGTCAGTTACATAAACTTGGAGTCGTATCCAAGAGATGATGTTTCACGCAACAGTCACAGTGAGGATAGAAGCTGTTTATTGTGGGCCCAAGCCAGGCGACAGTCTCCGACGCTAGCGTTCCACTGAGCGGGCTTGGTGGGCTATTGCTCTTTCCTGGCACGATTAAGCTTCGGCCACCGCTCCACCGCTGCCCGATCTTGGAGACCTAGATTTCGTTGACAGTCTCATGAAATCCCCGATATTTTTTTGTCCCTTTTTTCGATTCAGTTGCTTAACTATTTTTCCAGCGCTAGGTGAATGTAAATGCAAGCAAATGTAACATTGTTTACCTTTCTTGTAACATAGAAAACAATTCTTTTTAGGGGTGGGATTTTTAACCGAAGAACCGATTTATTTTAAAAATCGAACCGAAAAAATCGATTTCGGTTCCGGGTTTTATAACAAAAAACGGGTCCGTCTATTTAGATAAATCGGTTACGGGTTTTGGGTCTTCAATTTCAGAACACACCTTACCCGGTTAAGAACCGGATTTTAAATATATATAATATAATTATATTTAATAATATAAAAAATAAAGGCTGACTTATAGTTTAAACAAAAGAAAATAGAAGTAACCTAGTTTAAGTAAAGCGCCGCCCATCCCACTCACTCTTTCACTCTCGTCTTTCACTCCAGAGAAACAAAAGAGGGTTTAGAACTTTAGACTTCTTCAGTTCTTCTACGTTTCTTCCAGTACCGGATCGACTTCTTCTATGTTTCTTCTTCACCGAAACTCCTGCTATCACACCGAAACTCCTGCTATCACAAAGTAAATTTTTCTGTTTCTTTCCTTTTTCTCTTTTTTTATTTCCCCCCTTTTAAAGGAAACGGGGCAGAATAAAGTGCTTATTACTAGTTTATACTTTGTAGAATAGGCGATAGCAGATCTATCCATGTTTACTGGTCGGAACGCGTTGATTGAATGCTTAAATGATGTATAACACATGTCTCCTTCTGTACTTTATGCTTTGATTTGGGAATTAGTGAAAGAAACCGCATACAAGTTTACATCGGTTGCCAGAATATTGTGCTTATTCTGAGTTGATAATGTCTATGGCGGCTGCTTTAGGGTTTAATAAAATAAAATGCATACACTTAATTTCTGCTTGTTTATGCTCTCAATGGAGTTAATTTGTAATTAAACGCAACCTCATTAATACTTATTAAACTGGAAAAAATTATATATATATATATATATATATATATATATAGTGTGTGTGACGAAGCAGTGCCAACTTTTGTGAGGATTTAAGTTAAGCATCCACAACAAATTTAGTGTTTCTTTAAGTGTTTTTCTGTTTTAAGCTGAAATAGTACTGGTTACTTGTGATAATTCCGGGCGTTGTTCAATGTTGAATTTCATTAAACAGAATTGGGTGTCAAGATTTACTTGATGGACACTTGATGGTGGTAAACATAGCTATAGGATGATGATGCCAAAGCATTTCATTTAAATTGTTTATGTCATGCAGATTTTGATTTTCAATGGCTTCTATTTCTGATGATACTAAGAGCACAAGTAGCGGCGATACGAGGAATGAAATACGTGATGGTGCTACAAATACAACTCAACTACCAAAGAAGAATTCAAGAAAGAGGAAATCGAAAGATAAATCGAGAGCGAATAAGTCTTGGGTGTGGGACCATTTCAATGCACAAAAGATACCTTTGATCAATAATCAAGATGGAAAAGAGATTCAGGTTGGGCATACTACAAAAGCTCAATGTAAGTATTGCTTCACCACAATTAATGCTGAATCAAGGAACGGCACGAGTACACTACAAAAACACTTAGAAATTCATTGTTCGCAATATCCTGGTAGTGCTAAGAACTCGATTAAGGGCCAAAGACACTTTGCTACAGATGTTAAAGGTGTGGATGCTTTGGTTACTCATTGGACCCAAGACAATTGCACTAAAACGGCGGTTGAAATGATTGTTATTGATGAAATGCCATTTAGTGCAATTGAGAAGCCGGGTTTTAGGAGATTTTGTAAGATTGTGGTGCCTAAATGGAATGTCCCTTGTAGGAAAACGGTGGTTAAGACATTTTTGGGTATGTACGGTGAGATGAAGGAAAGTTTGAGAAATGAGCTTAGAGATCGTTGTGTAAGCTTAACAACCGACACGTGGACTTTAATACAAAACATAAATTACATGGTATTGACCGCCCACTTTATTGACGATAAATGGATTCTGCATAAGAAAGTTCTTAACTTTTGTGTAATTCCAAATCACCAAGGCTTAACAATTGGAAAATTTTTAGAAAAATGTTTGCAAGAATGGTCAATTAAAAAGCTTTTAACTATCTCCGTAGGCAATGCCGCTTCTAACAAAGTGGCATTAGACTACATAAAGAGAAAGTTAAACAATGGTGATAAAGAGATTTTGTTGGGTGGGAAATATCTCCATGTTAGGTGTTTAGCTCATGTTGTCAATCTTATTGTTATATCGGGTTTGAAATGTGTGGAGAAGTCTGTTGCATTAATTAGGAATGCTATAAAATATGTTAGGAGTTCCCCGAGTAGACTTGAGACCTTTAAAGAGTGTGTTAAAAAAGAGTCATTAGAGAGTAAAAAGGTGTGTGTTTTGGATGTTCCCACTAGGTGGAATTCGACTTACCTAATGCTTGAGACGGCACTTGAGCTTAGGCTAGCATTTGATAGGTTGTTAGAGGAGGAGGATTTGAAGTATACGGGGTATTTTGATGAAGAAGATGGAGAAGGTGAAGAAGATGAGTTGGACTTGGATATCGGGGGAAATGGTAAGAAAAGGGTGGGGCCTCCAAATGAAGATGATTGGGGTAGGGCTTTAGAGTTGGTGAAGTTTTTGCGCGTTTTCTATGAAACAACTATGAATATTAGTTCATCAAACAAGCCAAGTGCCAAGAAATCATTCATTGAGGTTGTTGGAATCAAATATGAGATCGATAATGTTTGCAACCACCCTTTAGTTTAGGACTGTTTTTATTGTTGCTTATTTTGGCTGTTTTTAAAGCATTTCGTGTGTATATTATTGATTGATTTGGTAGCGTTTAGGACTGTTTTAATGTGTATTTACATGGCTGATTTTAGAGTGATTAATATGCATATAGTTTATTAATTTAGAGTGTTTATGGTGTTTTGATTAATTTAATAAGTAATAACTGATTTCTCCAGCTGATAAATCTAAGTTGTCGGCGGAATTAAATTCACAACCAGAGGATGATTTGAGCCCCAATCTTGTCAAGATAAGTTTGATATAGTTGTTGAAATCTTGAAATCTTTAGACATCAGTATTTTTT
Organism: Orobanche coerulescens; assembly: GCA_033398695.1. Lineage (NCBI taxonomy): Eukaryota > Viridiplantae > Streptophyta > Magnoliopsida > Lamiales > Orobanchaceae > Orobanche > Orobanche coerulescens. The sequence continues at coordinate 24,285,154 of CM065818.1, read as the reverse complement.
CCAAAAAAACAAAAAATGTTAGCCTTGTATAAGCTTAACTTGTCTTGATCTTGTACATGTAAATGTAAAGACAGCAAGAGAATTAAGCAGGAGACATGATGTTTGAGACCAATGGAACATGGATAGTGGACTGCACTTTTTGGTTAGGTTAGCTGTAGAAATTTACCCTTAACATTTCGACGATGGAACGAAACCGATTCGTAATAACCGGTTCGGTAATTACTAATATTTTAAGTACCCTAAATCGGATTTAATACATAAAAACCGGATCGGGTTTTGTGTAATTTTATCAACAACCTTCTTGAGTTCTTGGAGTATTATATCAACAACAACACGAATCTTTCGTCCTAATCCACGGTAAATCTCTTAGAACCCTACTTTTGGATAATTTGGGGGTTTTGGGATTTCCTTCCGATTCATTCCGTTTTGTTGGTGGATTCATGATGAATATGATTAATCTTGTTGATATAATTAGTTTTCCTACGGATTTATGGTATATTTTCATGGTTTTGCGAAATCGAGAGGGTTTGGTTGTGGTCCGCCCTCGTTGTTATTTTTGTATGAATATACATGAATCGTAGGCGGGTTTTCGGGTGTATTCCATTTCCTTAATCGTTTAGGAGTGGTTGTGATTGTGTTATTCGAATCGTTAGGTTCATTCGTCGGTTCCTCACGGTCGTGCTTGATTCTTCCGTTCCGTTCGTGTCACCGTCTATTAATCGAGGCAAGTATCCTTATGAACTTACAATCTTAACGTAATAGTATTGCATGAGACTTGTGTGTGTGTGTATGCTCACTACGGGTTAGATCCGACGGGGTCTCGGTAGGGGTCCACGTAGGTGTGGATCGACGAGCTTTGCTTTTAACCACTACGGGTTAGATCCGACGGGGTCTCGGTAGGGGTCCACGGAGGTGTGGATCGACGGTTAATTGTGGTGAATTTTACAAATGTGATTTGATATTGGCATTTCCGGAAATGAGTGCTTTCGAACGGTTTTCTTTATTGCATGCATTTACTATATGTGTAAGATGTAAGTTGTTCATCTGGTTACTTGTACTAGCGTAATTGCTAACCCCTCTGGGGACCCATTTTGGGGAAATTCGTTTTATGAATTTCAGGTCAGGTTCATCGGGACGAGCGGGCGCTGGACCAGTACACGGATGATGGCCATGCGTGATGATTGTGCATAAATGACGTCTTAATGTCTTTTTGTCTTTTCATCTTTTGTGGCTTTTGAACTAATAGTTGTACTCGAGTACTTAAGAGTTCTTGTTCGTCCGGATTGTATTGTTGCCTATATGTTTGCGTTGATTGATGATGTTATGTTTGACCGGTTGAACCGGGTGGATTATTCTGTTTTGCGTCTTTATGACATGGTGTTGTTTTGTCGTTTATGTGAGTCGATGAGTATGATGCTGTTCAGCCTGGTGGGTCCCATATAGGTATTCACGGCGCTGTAATATACCTCGAATATCTTGAGGGTGTTACAGAAAATGGTATCGGAGCGCTCTAGGTTTATGGATACCTAGGCTTGTCGGTTTATTGGGTCTTGTGGTGTTTTGTTTTGCACATCATCGTCACGCTGCCATGATTAGGTACTACCCGGTGTCCGTAAGTTTTCCTTCCCTGTTCATTAATTCCTTGTATCGTACCCTTGATTCTCGACTTGTAATTGTTCTTTTCTTGTCGATCCTCGTATGACTTTTGCTACTTATTTAACTCCGGTATGGATCTTTGGAAGAGGTCGTGGTCGCGGTCGTGGTCGTGGGACGCGGCCGGGACGTGGCGGCCCGGTGGGGCGGCCACGTCACGATCTTCGAGGCCCGGCGATCGGCGACCGTCATAGCCATGCTTCTTCTCAGGAGCGTGCCGATCTTGGTATTGCGGCCGTTATGCAACAAATGGCGAATCAAATGGCGGCGATAGCTCAGGCGGTTCAGAACCCGGATCAGGCCCATGCTAATCGGGGCGGAGCGGATCGATGGCTCCAAGATGTTATCAAGATGCATCCTCCTCAGTTTTCGGGAGCTTCAGACCCGATTGGCTGGGAAGGGTGGATCAAGGAGATATCTAAGGTCTTCGTTGCCACTAACTGTCCCGAGGACCGTAAAGTCCCTATTGCTCAATACTTTCTCACAGGGGACGCCACAGACTGGTGGGAGGCCGTTGGGCCCAAAGATCATGCTGCTTCGTGGGCTGAGTTTCAAGAGTTGATGGAGACTGAATATTGCCCGTGGCCAGTCAGACAGGCTCGGGTACATGCTTTTTATGATGCTCAACCGCGGGATATCCCCGTAGCTCAAGCTATTGCTGATTTTAACAAGGAGTTGGGTTATGTGAAGACCCAAGTTGTCGAGGAGAGTGACAAGATTTTCCATTTCTCCAGACGGATGAAGTTGCCGATTCGGGACTATATGTCGGGGCTCGTATGCACTACCTTGAAAGACTACCAGAGCAGGGCCCTTGCTTATGATATGTCTGTGACGGCGAGTGAGGCGGCCCGCGAGAGTAAGAAGCAGAAGTCCGCCGGGAACTTTTCGGGCTACAAGAGTGGGGGTCAGCAGAGATCCCAATCTGCTAACTTCCCCGCCGGCGGTGGTCCAAATTGCTCACTTGGGGTCCTCGTGGAACTACCAGGCTCCTTTCCGCGATGTGAAGTGTTTCAATTGTGGTCGTGCAGCCACGTCGCCGTACTTGTTTGAGCCCTTTCTTGCCGACGTGTAATCGGTGTGGTCACCGGCCACAAGGCTTTCAGGCCGAGAGGGAGAAAATTCTTGGTGCCCGGGCTTCCATTCCAGCGCCTAGGGAACCAAGTGTGAATCAGGGATCGTTTGCTCCTCAATCCCCGCCGAGTGCTAGTCAGGGGAGAGGTCGTGGTCAGCCCTCTAAGGGGGGAGCTTCCAGTGTCGGCTCAGACCACCCGCGTGTCTATGAGATGCGGAAAGCCGATGATCCAGTGGCTACCGTGGCGACAGGTACCGTTTGTATTCTTTCTCATCCTGTCAGTGTGCTTTTCGATTCCGGTGCTACGCATTCGTTCATATCTTTGGATTGTGTACGCCGTTTGAGTCTCGACTGTTTGATGCCTTGTGAACCCTTCATCGTTAAGCTTCCTAGCGGTGATAGGATCGTTGGTGATCAGGAGGTTCGAGACTGTTCTGTACTTATTTGTGAAAGGACTTGGCCCTCTAATCTTATTGTTGTGGATATTGAGGGTGAGGATTTGATTCTCGGGGATGATTGGCTCGAGCGGCATGGCGCAATCATGAACTACCGCACGAGGATCATCACCATGTTAGCCGAGGATGGCACCGAGCACTCCTTCGCGGGGCGAAGGAGGGGAAATCAGAAATTCGTCATTAATGCCTTGAAGGCGATGAGTCTCCTGCGAAAGGGGTGTACTGGTTATTGGTGCTATGCCTTGAAGGCGGAGGATGGTGGAGTCGAGCTTTCGTCGATTCCAGTCGTTAATGAGTTTCCAGATGTATTTCCTGACGAGTTACCGGGATTGCCACCGGATCGTGAGGTTGAGTTTGCTATAGAGTTAGAGCCGGGCGCGGCTCCGATTTCGAAGGCGCCGTATCGCATGGCACCTTCAGAGATGGCAGAGTTGAAGAAGCAGTTGAGTGAGCTTCTTGAGTCGGGGTATGTTCGACCGAGTGCCTCGCCTTGGGGCGCACCGGTCCTGTTTGTGCGGAAGAAGGATGGTTCACTACGTTTGTGTATCGACTATCGCTAACTAAACAAGGTGACCATCAAGAACAAGTATCCTTTGCCGAGAATTGATGACTTGTTCGATCAGTTGCAGGGAGCTGCGGTATTCTCGAAAATTGATTTGAAATCGGGGTACTATCAGCTCCGGGTGAGAGAGTCCGATGTCTTGCTTGACCTTTCGGACGAGGTACGGACATTATGAGTTCATAGTCATGCCTTTCGGGTTAACTAATGCGCCGGCGGTGTTCATGCAGTTGATGAACAAAGTTTTTATCGAGTATTTGGATAAGTGCGTCGCCGTCTTTATTGACGATATTCTTATTTATTCGAGGAATGAGGAAGAGCATGCCCATCATTTGCGGGTAGTATTAGACATTTTGAGGACCGAGCAACTCTATGCAAAGTTCTCGAAATGTGAGTTAGTCAAGGAAGTGATGTTTTTAGGTCACGTGATTTCAGCCGAGGGGGTTCGTGTGGATCCGCAGAAGATTGAGGCCGTGTTGGATTGGGCGCCGCCCAAGAATGTGAAGGAGCTCCGTAGTTTCTTGGGTTTAGCTGGCTACTATCGTAGGTTCGTCGAGGGTTTCTCGAAACTAGCTCGACCACTTACGCAGTTGCTCCAGAAGACCGAGAAGTTCATCTGGAATGACGAGAGGCAGTTGCGTTTTGAGGAACTGAAGAAGCGGTTGACTTCAGCCCCGGTTTTGGCGTTGCCATGTGGCAACGAGGGTTTTGCCGTTTATAGCGATGCTTCGGGTTAGGGTCTTGGGTGTGTATTAATGCAGCACGGCAAGACCATTGCCTATGCGTCGAGACAGTTGAGGCCGTATGAGCTGAACTACCCTACTCATGATTTGGAGTTAGCGGCAGTCGTTTTTGCGCTCAAGATTTGGCGTCACTATATTTTCGGCTCTACATGTCAGATTTTTACCGATCATAAAAGCCTGAAATACATATTTACCCAGCGAGAGTTGAATATGAGGCAGAGGAGGTGGTTAGAGTTGATTAAGGATTATGACCTCGAAATCCTTTATCATCCGGGCAAGGCGAACGTCGTGGCCGACGCCTTGAGTCGGAAACCGGTTGCGTTGCGAACGCTTGAGATCCTTACGTCTCAGTCTGAGCTTCGGCGGGCTTTGATCGAGTTAGATGTTGAAGTTTTGTTGCCTGGAGCCATCGGGCAACTTCGTGCTTTAGAGATTTCGTCGTCTCTAATCGATGAAATTAAGCTGAAGCAATCAGAGGATCCGATGATTACTCAAATCCGAGAGAACGTTTTTAAGGGAAAGTCTCCTGGGTTTGTGATTCACGAGGATGGTATTTTGAGATTCCAGAGTCGGCTTTGTGTGCCGAACGACTCAGAGTTGAGGCAGAGTATCTTACGGGAGGCCCATGCTACACCTTATTCCGTTCATCCTGGTTCGAGTAAGATGTACAAGGACCTGAGAAGAAATTTCTGGTGGAATGATATGAAGGATGAGGTCGCACAGTTTGTAGCGAGATGTTTGACTTGTCAGCAGGTCAAGATCGAGCATCAGCGACCGGCTGGGTTATTGCAGTCACTTCCCGTTCCGAAATGGAAATGGGAAGATATATCGATGGATTTCGTTACGAGTTTGCCGAGATCGAGGTTGGGCATGAATATGGTATGGGTGATTGTTGATCGCCTGACCAAGTCGGCACGTTTTCTGGGCATCAAGGACACTTGGGGCCCGGAGAAGTTGGCTCGTGTGTTTATCGCGCAGATTGTGAGACTTCACGGTACCCCGAAGTCTATTGTTTCGGATCGTGATGGCCGTTTCGTATCGCACTTCTGGCAGGCGGTGCATAAGGCGTTGGGTACCCGGTTGCATTTGAGTACCTCTTTTCATCCCCAGTCAGATGGACAGTCGGAACGCACTATCCAGACGTTCGAGGATTTGTTGCGTGCTTGTGCTCTCGATTGGAGTAGAGACTGGGAGGAGCATTTGCCATTGATCGAATTCACGTACAACAATAGTTGGCATGCGTCGATTCGGATGGCACCGTATGAGGCACTTTATGGGCGGCGATGCCGGTCTCCGATTTGTTGGAATGAGGCGTCCGATTTGGTCGGGACCGAGCCGGATGTCGTTTTAGAGACGAGGCGGAAGATAGAAGTAATTCGGGAACGGATGTTGACTGCCCAGAGTCGGCCAGTCGTATGCCGACGTCCGTCGTCGACCTTTGGAATTCGAGGTGGGAGACCACGTTTTGCTAAAGGTGTCGCCGACGAAGGGAGTTTTTCGTTTCGGGAAGAAAGGGAAGTTGAGTCCGAGATTTATCGGCCCCTTTGAGATCCTCGAGCGAGTAGGTGGGTTGGCATACCGTTTGGCGTTACCTCCGGCCTTGAGTCATGTTCATAGCGTTTTCCATGTTTCCCAGTTGAGGAAATATGTCCCGGATCCTAGTCACATCATCGATTATGGTGAGATTGATGTCGCCGAGGATGTTACTTTTGAAGAGCGCCCTTTGAAGATTTTGGAGCATCGTGAGAAACGATTGAGGCATAAGACCATACCTTTGGTCAAGGTGCAGTGGTCGAGACACGGTGTCGAGGAGGCAACTTGGGAAACCGAGGATAGCATGCGTGCTAGGTACCCCGAGTTGTTTGTTTCTTAAGTTTCGGGACGAAACTTATTTTTAGAGGGGTAGAATGTAATATCCGCATTTTTCTTTCCCTTGTAATTGTATTTCCGGTGTAATTCTCGATTGTAGTGACCCTCGTGTATCCTTCAGTGTAACTTTTCCGTCATCTTTGATCTGATTCTCGTAATTGATGTGCGGAACCGCCGTTTCGGGGTTGCCGTGGATCTATTCTATGCTATGATGCGTTTTGAGGTGTTCCGTTTGATGTTTCGTTCGTATTCTGGTGTAGTGGACCGTTTATGTTCTGTACCTAGCGCACGCTAATTTTTCTGCATAGCGCGCGCTAGAAGTTCCTTTGTAGCGCACGCTACGTTTACTTCGTAGCGCACGCTAACGATTTAGCCCTGGGAGTGGCAGTTCAGCTCCCAGCCCTCTGGACTATCGGATTAGCGCACGCTATCTTGTCTAGCGCACGCTAATGCCGGGAGACTAGTGCACGTTAAGTTGTTCAGTAGCGCGCGCTAGTGTGACTGTCCAAGATCGGGCGCTTTACTGCGAACTCAATCAGATTCTAGTTAGCGCACGCTACGCTTGTATGGTAGCGCACGCTAACGGGTCAGGTGAGTTTTGGGCATTTGGCTACTGGACTCGGCTGATGTTCAGGTAGCGCACGCTATTGGTCGATCGCGCGCGCTACCGAGAGGTTATTAGCGCACGCTACGTTTCGATTAGCGTACGCTAACGGCCAAAAACCTGGCTACTGGACTGGGACGCTAACGGTAGGGTTTGAAATCTTATCCCGTTAGCGCACGCTAACCTTGAGGTTTTAGCGTGCGCTAACACTCCCTGGCTATATAAACCAGGGAGTTGACCGAGATAAACACAAAATCTCATTTCTTCCTCTCTCCGCGGCGAAGGCGATCCCGAAGCGATTCTCTTGGCGATTTCTTCCTCCAATCATCTCATCCAACATCCTTCTTGAGTTCTTGGAGTATTATATCAACAACAACACGAATCTTTCGTCCTAATCCACGGTAAATCTCTTAGAACCCTACTTTTGGATAATTTGGGGGTTTTGGGATTTCCTTCCGATTCATTCCGTTTTGTTGGTGGATTCATGATGAATATGATTAATCTTGTTGATATAATTAGTTTTCCTACGGATTTATGGTATATTTTCATGGTTTTGCGAAATCGAGAGGGTTTGGTTGTGGTCCGCCCTCGTTGTTATTTTTGTATGAATATACATGAATCGTAGGCGGGTTTTCGGGTGTATTCCATTTCCTTAATCGTTTAGGAGTGGTTGTGATTGTGTTATTCGAATCGTTAGGTTCATTCGTCGGTTCCTCACGGTCGTGCTTGATTCTTCCGTTCCGTTCGTGTCACCGTCTATTAATCGAGGCAAGTATCCTTATGAACTTACAATCTTAACGTAGTAGTATTGCATGAGACTTGTGTGTGTGTGTATGCTCACTACGGGTTAGATCCGACGGGGTCTCGGTAGGGGTCCACGGAGGTGTGGATCGACGAGCTTTGCTTTTAACCACTACGGGTTAGATCCGACGGGGTCTCGGTAGGGTCCACGGAGGTGTGGATCGACGGTTAATTGTGGTGAATTTTACAAATGTGATTTGATATTGGCATTTCCGGAAATGAGTGCTTTCGAACGGTTTTCTTTATTGCATGCATTTACTATATGTGTAAGATGTAAGTTGTTCATCTGGTTACTTGTACTAGCGTAATTGCTAACCCCTCTGGGGACCCGTTTTGGGGAAATTCGTTTTATGAATTTCAGGTCAGGTTCATCGGGACGAGCGGGCGCTGGACCGAGATTACGGATGATGGCCATGCGTGATGATTGTGCATAAGTGACGTCTTAATGTCTTTTTGTCTTTTCATCTTTTGTGGCTTTTGAACTAATAGTTGTACTCGAGTACTTAAGAGTTCTTGTTCGTCCGGATTGTATTGTTGCCTATATGTTTGCGTTGATTGATGATGTTATGTTTGACCGGTTGAACCGGGTGGATTATTCTGTTTTGCGTCTTTATGACATGGTGTTGTTTTGTCGTTTATGTGAGTCGATGAGTATGATGCTGTTCAGCCTGGTGGGTCCCATATAGGGATTCACGGCGCTGTAATATACCTCGAATATCTTGAGGGTGTTACAGTTGTCTCGTCATATTCTAGTTGAATACGATGTGTTCATGAAGAACACTATGAGATCTAATAATTTGTGCAATTCTTAATAAAAAATACAAAATAATATTTCTGAAGAATATTCTTGAAGAAGCAACTATTTTAGTTTAGTTATTTCGAGCCTTGATTAATTCTCGTACTATTTTTTTCCCTTTGTATATTCAATTATGGATCTTAAAATTATTGCTCCCGAAGTGGCACAATTAATTGTAATATTCTTGAAGAATACTATTCTAAATGAATAATTCTTATTTATACATAAATTATGTGATAATACAATATTCCTGAAGAATATTGATTTGTTACTTATAAATATAATAGCATAATTAAATCATTATGCTCTTGATGTAGCATGATATTATCCCTGAAGAAAAATATAACTTATATCTCAAATAAAAATATTAATATAAATTGAGAATATTCTCTATCGAGATTGTATCATATATGATATACACCACAATCATAATCCGATTGTGCCCCAATGGTAGCAAGATTAGTGAGTGGTCGAATATTCCTATCAAGTTGTTCCCAGAAGTGAACAATATTAAATTAAAAACTTCAATATTACATGGCTCAAATTTTATCTCTCGAAGTAGATAAAATTTAGAGTTTATCCTTGTAGAGGATAATTACTTATAAATTTTATCCCGTGGATTGGATATTATCAATTATTAATGATAAGGACACAAAAATGATAATCTTAAGATTATATGTCAATATCTAATTTTATATATCGTGTAATTTAATATTTTATTATCTCTTATAATATATTATGAGTTTTTATTAATATGAGATATGATGTCATACGTGAAGTATGATTTGAATTGATCGTTGCTATATAATTAGTGATAAAAGGGTCAAATATCCTGAATATATTTGCATCATTCAAATTCTTGGCTTATCTAATTTCTTCTTTTTGTGAATCGAATGCCAAGTTCTTGGGGTTAAATAGTGGTCATAATTTATTGTCTCATCAAAGTGCAAATATGCATGATATCTTTAGAAATAAATGATACTTTTTGTGTGGAAAAAGAAAGGTAGTGCCAAACTTATTGACAGTTCATGAAGAACCACTAAATTCCTCCCAGAAGGGTTGAAGATTATGCACTATTATCTTCTAAGTATCAATAAATTTATGGGTTTCTAAACTATCACTTGAAATGTATAAGATTCCGAGATAACAAGTGAGACAAATGACATATACAATTTCTGAAAAAAAGAAATTGGTATTAGAGAAATTATCAATGTAAATGACATATTAATCTCAATACTTTCAATATTTACATGTTTAAAATTACATGTTTGATGTTAAAGTCTATTTATATCATGTTTATATTTTATTTTACTACATGTTTATTTATGATATATATCCTGAAGATGTATTAATACAAATTCAAACATGTTGTATGATAAATGTCACAGATTACTAGTAAATATCACGAAGTATATTTATACACTTAAAATTATATTATTTTGATTTGACCAATTTTCATCAACATACTATAGATGTTGGATTAATTGCATAATAATTATTACATTTTCTTCTGGAAGAAGAGTAATAACGATAGTTATTACATATAATATTGATGATGATACCTGCATCATTGATAAAGTATAAATATGCAGTTGAGAAAAATAAATGCTCTTGAAAGATATATCTCCTTGAAGGAGAAACTACTACTATCTTTTAATGTTTAAAGATAGAATATTATTGATATCTCTTGAAGTAGATTATCGAATTAAAAATTCAATAAAATAAAGGTTGATTATGTCACAAACTCATTCAAGAACGAATTCGAGGTTGACATGGTTGTCTTTATTCTTATTTTGAATTCGAATCATTAATCACGGTAAACTCAAAGTTTACATATTTGAATAATTTATGATTTGATATCGATAAAGTGCATTGTTTTGAATTCCGACAAGTAATTCAGTGTACATATTCCCCTTTATGTCTCCAAAATGAATATTAAAATATGTCGGGTATGGTCCTCTTTATGACAATACATGAAGTATTGATGGGTGATATTAATAATATTGATATTGTAAGACAGTATCATTCCCGACATTAGAGGGAGGAATGTAATATCCGCAAATTCGATTTCCGGTAATTTTCTTTTTTTTTTGGCGAGAGTCCATTTTGACGACTCGCTTGAGACCATTTCGTCATTCTGAGAATGATTAATTCTGCACTTTTTGCCATCCGAGATCGTTTCAGTGTTGTTTTGTTGAGTTCCGTGCTTCGTAGCGACTTTTCCGCACTCGAGTTCGATTCTTGCGAATCTCATTCGAAACTACTATTTCGAGTTTCCCGTAAGTCCGTTTAACTTTGTTAGACGTGTTGTGAACTTCGGTTTGGTTATTCGATCACGTATCGTGATTTTCGGGCATTTTGGGCCATTTTATAATTTACCTAAAGTCGTGGGTATCCGCATTCGTAATTGTTGTCTTGACCCTTTTTCTTGGTTGCGTGCGATTATTTGTTGCATGGTATTTCGTTTCGGATCGATGATGTTGTCCGCGAGCATTTCGTCGTGTTCGTTCCGTGCGTTTTCGGAAACCGAATCGTCGGGTCATGGCGGTTGGGCACTGGCCGGACGGGTGCGGCAGACATTGTCGGGAGTGTTGGGCACTGGCCGGGCAGACGCGGCAGGAACCGACGTAGCGCGCGCTACTGCCGGAAGACTGCCCACGCTAGCTCGGCAGGAGTAGCGCACGTTATTCGGCCGGGCGACGCACGCTATCGGGCTGGGCAGAGAGGTTCCTGGAGTTCTGAACTCGGGGAGGATCGGCAGGTAGCGCACGCTACTGTCGTTCGTAGCGCGCGCTAATCGGCATGTGTAGCGCACGCTGTCGGCCGACTAGCGCACGTTACCTGGCCGAGCAGTTTAGTCCAGAGGGTTCTGGACAGGTCGGCTAGCGCGCACTAGCGTCCGTGCAGCGCACTCTATCGGGGTCGGGCAGGCGAGTCCCGGTCGGCAGGTCGGGTCGACAGTGCCGGTCATGCGTGTAACACCCCCAAAACCATATGGGAATATTACACGCCGTAGACCCTTTCCACAAGGATCTACCAGGCTAAACATCCATAAACAACCAAATGCTTGCCCGACCAGGGTCAAACAATAAATAATACAGACCGTTATGGTCACTTACACGTGAATACACAAACCGATGAGGTCACACAACCCCAATCAACAAAACTGACTTAAACGACATTACCCACACAGGGGTCGAAATACAATACAGCGGAAGACAGAAATCAACTCTGACAACACAACAAAAATCAAACAACTCTCAACTCATGATTAGTATCGTAGCTTGTCATCCTCTTGTGCCAATCCTGTGACTGCTCCCCTGAATATGCATGTACCTGGACGCAAAACAGACATCCACCCCTCGATTACTCGGGGGTTAGTAAAACTCCACTGTTTTACTAGTGCAAGTATCAAATCATACGAAATATAACAAGAAAGTAATAATCGTGAATCAAATATAACAATCAAGTATCAAAATATCCCCGGGAGGTTTTCACAAGGAAAGATAAGCTATGAAGCATTCGAAAATAAGATTATCACCTCGGGAATTTTTGGAATTTCAACCTTTCGAAAATCCTAGGGTCTTAACCCAAATCTCAAATTGTATTTCAACAATTTACAGTACGAAAACATTTTCATAAATCTCGTGGGGCTCGGCCCAACATTCTTTTCTTAAAACTTTCTCTTTAAAAACTTTGATTTGAAAAGTATCATGCTCATGACACCGTGATCCACTGTCACGTGTCTCCGTAGGTTCAACAACCCGCACGGGCTACATCACGCACAATTAAACAAACATAATCAATTCCGACACCGTGATCCACTGTCACGTGTCTCCATAGGTTCAACAACCCACACGGACTATTAACCAGACATAATCAATTCCGAAACCGTGATCTACTGTCACGTGTCTCCGTAGGCATAACAACCCGCACGGACTATATTAATCACAACAATCACACACACAGTCCTGACGCCGTAGTCCACTGCCACGTGTCACCGTAAGCCCTGTCGAGCTCACCCGGTTGGACGCACTGTGTCTGAAACTCATGGTCCACTGCCATGGGTTATCGTAGGCCTCGTCAGACCAGCACGATTGGACCTCAGTACCTCACTAAGTTCTGACCCCGTAGTCCACTGCCACGAATCCTCATAGGTCCCGTCGAACCAACACGAGTGAACTTAGCGGTCACACACATATTCACATTCACATTCATATTACATACAACAACGAGCACAATTAATCAATCACATTGATCACCACAAAATCGTACATCGCACGCACACAACACAACCTCAACACTCGCAACAACTATCATCAATCAACGACACTTAACCAACATAACACACATTCGGTACACAATGCATTGCACAACCATCTCATATGTACATCGCAATCCTGCACAATTGGCACAACGCTAACACGTATACCAATATAATACTATTATCACAAAGCCTTCAAATTACGGAAAACACAACCAACTCAAACGGAACATATTTACGAAGGCAAGCAAAATCATCATAAATCTCATACGTGATTACTAGTCGCAAGATACAAGTCGTATAGTAAGATACTTGCCTTAATAACCGCTACCGAACGCTCCGAAGAACACGGTTCGACCGGGAAGCTCGAACCCCAAAGAAGTCAACGAACGGAAGGATTCCGACTCGAGTTCTTCACAAGAATTCGTTCCTAAGTCACAACGATATCAATTCAATCACAATTCTACGAAAACATATGGAACTTCCCAAGTTCTACCCATTGAAGCATTTCATCGGACACTTTGAAGGCGTAGTCCAATTCAATTGATTATTCAAAGAAATACTCAAATCCGTTCCACAAAACTTCAAGGGTATTGAATGATTACGAGTTTACAATCAAGTTTCATCAGCAATCTGAATCAAACAAAGAAAATCGGCCAAAACACCAAGAAACCCCAAGAACATCCAAAACCAAAAGTTTAGGTGTTCTTACCTTCGATCTGGGTGGAAGATGATGTTAATCCATGATTCCAACTTCCAAAACATGTTGTTATAAGTTGATTCTACTCAAAACAATCGATCTATGGTGAAAAATCGCGGAAGGAACGAAGAAAAGTGGAAAATGCCGGATATGACTCGGTCCAGGCCTTAAATAGCCGGACACTGCCGGAAGCTTACGTACGTAACCGGCCGGGCCCTTACGTACGTAACCGGTCATGGCCGAAGTCTCTGCCCAGAAATGCCGACATCGTTACGTACGTAACCGGCCGAGGATTACGTACATAACCGGCCTTACGTACGTAACTGCCGAGCACTACCGGCCGTAACTCGGCGATCTTGGCTTTGACCCCATGCCGGCCATGACTTCGGGCCAACTCCGACGGCCCGAACGACCCCGAAACCCGAACCTGAATACGAATCGAAGATACGGTTACGAAGTACTCGCAAAGACGAATCCGAACACTAAGAGAACACACGATTCCGACCACCCGAGGGCTCGAAATTCGACAACGGAAGTAATTACCCCAAACTTTGGGAAATTACGAAAATGGCCCAAAACGCCCGAAAATCACGATACGTGATCGAATAACCAAACCGAAGTTCACAACACGTCTAACAAAGTTAAACGGACTTACGGGAAACTCGAAACAGCAGTTTTGAACGAGATTCGCAAGAATCGAACTCAAGTGCGGAAAAGTCGCTAAAAAGCACGGAACTCAACAAAACGACACCGAAACAAACTCGGATGTCAAAAAGTGTAGAATTAATCATTCTCAGAATGACGAAACGGTCATGAGTGAGTCGCCAAAACGGACTTCCGCCGAAAAAAAAGAAATTACCGGAAATCGAAATTACGGGTATTACATTCTATCCTCCTTAAAAGAAGTTTCGTCCCGAAACTTAAAACAAGTAGGGAGAAGCAATATCCACTGTCAGGAAGACTCGACGATATACACAAAAACTAAAAACGCGCCCAACGGCAAAACGCTGCAAGAAACGCAAAGAGACATACGGCGTGAAAACACGCTCCACGACGACCAACACAACGCCACCGATAGAGACATAATAAAACCAACAAGTGACAAGCGTCATCAAACAGATAATACAACCAAGTCGATTATCCGAACAATCACAAAACACAACGAACGAAAATCAATATGATCGACCACCCCAACGGTACATCAATCAAAACGCGAGCCAATTGCTGAACAAATACGGAATTCCATCGCCCAAGGGTTGGAAGATCGAAACGAGACTAATTTTACGAACATAAGGAAATTAGGAAGGAGTCTGAACGCTCAACAATCACGAAACGGGATCAACAAAAACCGAACAATCAAATGATCAAACCACAACGATCGAGACAACAAAAATCGAACCATCATGTTCGAATCGCGAAGAACAATAAAATTCAAACAACAACTCCAAGGCTCACATCTCGACTCGAGACAATATATGATCCGGTGAAACAACAATATGTGCATTCACATAAGATCCACAGGAAAGGGAATAGCAATTGAAAAGTCACAACGACAAACGAGTTATTCCGAAACAATACCACACTCGTTCGATCAACAAAAGCAAGGGGCATGACAAGCTCAGAAAATGTCAACGAACATAAACGAGTCGACAGAGTCGAAAATACAGAAGTTCAAAATCCGATCCACTTCGAATAAAAGAACTAATAGGACCAAAAGATGTTACTTCCGAACAAGGTTCACAAGAATCGAACCGGACTCGGAAAAGTCACAACGATAACCAGATCGACCCAAAACAAGATCACAGCTCGTTCGAACGACGAAACCGAAATACAGAACAAGTCCAGAAAGCATCAACGAACACGAGTGAGTCGATAGACCTGAGAAAGAGGAAATGCAGAAGTCCAAAAACAATACGGGTATTACATTCGACCTCTTATAAAAGAAATGTCGTCCCCGCAACTCACAACAACGGAAACAAGGTAACAACACAAAAAGCAACCGACAGAAAAATCTACCATGGGCCTCTCAGAGCCGATCCTGATATCTGTGCTGAAGTTCGCACCCCGAAAGACTCGGAACCCAACTCGCAAAACTGGATCCTGTGACGAGAAAGATAATTGGTACGTGCATGCCCCCGGCACACCACGGTTGAAACACCTCGGCTCGGCATACCGAAAATACAACTGCTAGGTACAATGGAATATAACGTCGCAAAACAACAACCCGAAGATGCCAACTTGGCATAACATATCAACACATACTAAAATCACAACAACCACGGCATTGTTCGACGATTACAACAGCCCGAACGATATCTAGTACACAATCACAACCCTCATGAACAATCACCCATGTGCATAAACGCACAAAAATCCAAGCTTCAACAGCTCACACTCGTGCGACAACACGCAAATCACCACGAGGCGACAAATAGTAAATACTAGTTCACACCTCTCACAGAGGGCTAGTACAACAAATGCGTGGCAACGCCTCGATGTTCATGCCACCAATTCGATCATACTCGGGAGCAAACACCATAACGACAACACGAACATCATACATACATACCCAGCCCTCAAACGGGAATGGATAGGTTTTAAAAACGAAAACCTCCTTTTGAAAATAATTTAGAAAAACACCGGTTGATCTTGAGTATCACCTTTCAAAAAAAAAAACACAAACGTGAAACATCGTTATCGAGACTTTGGAGAACCATTTCGCATTTGATAAAAATGAGGACACTTTCTCTTAGTGAAAAACTTTCAGAATATTCGACCCTCGGGTCTAAGTAAAAGTGTTTCTAAAACATTGAAAATATCTCAAAACATTTTGGTTCTCGAGGTAGAAGAATTTTGAAACATATTGTGGCACCTTGGATGTACCACGAGAAAATAATTCATTTTAAAAGTACGTCTCGAAATTTATTTTCCAAGATACTCAAGGTTTTCAAAGATAATTCAATGGGCTAGAATGCCCAAAAATTTCAGGTAATTACACGGAACATTATAGCGCCGTGGGTCCCGCGCCGGAACCCACCAGGCTAAAAACCATTTACAAAAACGACAAAAATGTCGATGACGGTAATATTTCAAAAACTCACAAAAGCCATTTACAAAATACTAAATACCGTCATAAGAATTTCGCCAAAACGATCAAGGCCATAATGCCAAAAACTCTGTTAAGGGAATCGATTTCCGAAATAAAACTCAGTCGGTAAAATACCGAAAGCCATTACAAAAGAACTCACGCAGCGGATAAAAAAAATACAGTCCAACATGCACAATCCAATTGAATACATCTCATAGCATCTAGTTTAAACATATAACAAAACCATTCCTTGGAGTTTCTCACGAACTCAATCATCGATACCTTTTCGAAATCCATCAAGGTTTACAACTTTCACACCATACCACACCACCCGGTGGTTCAAAGATAAAATAATAATGTGCTCAGTTCTATACACATACTATATGCCACAAGTACTAAACACAACTATATTACACAATACTGTGTAAATAAAATCATGCACCGCAATTAACTCACTAAGATAAAATCGAGATACACAGGTACTTCGCATAAAAGAGGAGACTTACATCCACAGGTCGCACGGAGATGACAGTCGCCCACGATACTAATCTCGTCCGACAACATAACCGACACGTTGTGACTACGCACAACTCAATTTGTCACTGACGACTCGAACGACAAGACAACACATTACTCGACAAATCATGACTTGACTCGACCCGACAGCCTAGATTTCCGCAACCTAAGCTCCGATACCATAAATGTAACACCCCCAAAACCATATGGGAATATTACACGCCGTCGACCCTTTCCACAAGGATCTACCAGGCTAAACATCCATAAACAACCAAATGCTTGCCCGACCAGGGTCAAACAATAAATAATACAGACCGTTATGGTCACTTACACGTGAATACACAAACCAATGAGGTCACACAACCCCAATCAACAAAACTGACTTAAACGACATTACCCACACAGGGGTCGAAATACAATACAGCGGAAGACTGAAATCAACTCTGACAACACAACAAAAATCAAACAACTCTCAACTCATGATTAGTATCGTAGCTTGTCATCCTCTTGTGCCAATCCTGTGACTGCTCCCCTGAATATGCATGTACCTGGACGCAAAACAGACATCCACCCCCGATTACTCGGGGGTTAGTAAAACTCCACTATTTTACTAGTACAAGTATCAAATCATACGAAATATAACAAGCAAGTAATAATCGTGAATCAAATATAACAATCAAGTATCAAAATATCCCCGGGAGGTTTTCACAAGGAAAGATAAGCTATGAAGCATTCGAAAATAAGATTATCACCTCGGGAATTTTTAGAATTTCAACCTTTCGAAAATCCTAGGGTCTTAACCCAAATCTCAAATTGTATTTCAACAATTTACAGTACGAAAACATTTCCATAAATCTCGTGGGGCTCGGCCCAACATTCTTTTCTTAAAACTTTCTCTTTAAAAACTTTGATTTGAAAAGTATCATGCTCATGACACCGTGATCCACTGTCACGTGTCTCCGTAGGTTCAACAACCCGCACGGGCTACATCACGCACAATTAAACAAACATAATCAATTCCGACACCGTGATCCACTGTCACGTGTCTCCGTAGGTTCAACAACCCACACAGACTATTAACCAGACATAATCAATTCCGACACCGTGATCCACTGTCACGTGTCTCCGTAGGCATAACAACCCGCACGGACTATATCAATCACAACAATCACACACAGTCCGACACCGTAGTCCACCGCCACGTGTCACCGTAAGCCCGTCGAGCTCACCGGTTGGGCCGTGTCCGAAACTCATGGTCCACTGCCATGGGTTATCGTAGGCCTCGTCAGACCAGCACGATTGGACCTCAGTACCTCACTAAGTTCTGACCCCGTAGTCCACTGCCACGAATCCTCGTAGGTCCCGTCGAACCAACACGTATACCAATATAACACTATTATCACAAAGCCTTCAAATTGCGGAAAACACAACCAACTCAAACGGAACATATTTACGAAGGCAAGCAAAATCATCATAAATCTCATACGTGATTACTAGTCGCAAGATACAAGTCGTATAGTAAGATACTTGCCTTAATAACCGCTACCGAACGCTCCGAAGAACACGGTTCGACCGGGAAGCTCGAACCCCAAAGAAGGCAACGAACGGAAGGGTTCCGACTCGAGTTCTTCACAAGAATTAGTTCCTAAGTCACAACGATAACAATTCAATCACAATTCTACGAAAACATATGGAAGTTTCCAAGTTCTACCCATTGAAGCATTTCATCGGACACTTTGAAGGCGTAGTCCAATTCAATCGATTATTTAAAGAAATACTCAAATCCGTTCCACAAAACTTCAAGGGTATTGAATGATTACGAGTTTACAATCAAGTTTCATCAGCAATCTGAATCAAAACAAAGAAAATCGGCCAAAACATCAAGAAACCCCAAGAACATCCAAAACCAAAAGTTTAGGTGTTCTTACCTTCGATCTGGGTGGAAGATGATGTTAATCCATGATTCCAACTTCCAAAACATGTTGTTATAAGTTGATTCTACTCAAAACAATCGATCTATGGTGAAAAATCGCGGAAGGAACGAAGAAAAGTGGAAAATGCCGGATATGACTCGGTCCAGGCCTTAAATAGCCGGACACTGCCGGACGCTTACGTACGTAACCGGCCGGGCCCTTACGTACGTAACCGGCCGGGCCCTTACGTACGTAACTGCCGAGAACTACCGGCCGTAACTCGGCCGATCTTGGCCAGGCCATGGCTTGCCGGCCATGACTCCACGGCCAACTCGAACGACCCCGAAACCCGAACCTGAATACGAATCAAAAATACGGTTACGAAGTACTCGAAAAGACGAATCCGAACACTAAGAGAACACACGATTCCGACCACCCGAGGGCTCGAAATTCGACAACGGAAGTAATTACCCCAAACTTTGGGAAATTACGAAAATGGCCCAAAACGCCCGAAAATTACGATACGTGATCGAATAACCAAACCGAAGTTCACAACACGTCTAACAAAGTTAAACGGACTTACGGGAAACTCGAAACAACAGTTTTGAACGAGATTCGCAAGAATCGAACTCAAGTGCGGAAAAGTCGCTAAAAAGCACGAAACTCAACAAAACGGCACCAAAACAAACTCGGATGTCAAAAAGTATAGAATTAATCATTCTCAGAATGACGAAACGGTCATGAGTGAGTCGTCAAAACGGACTTCCGCCGAAAAAAAAGAAATTACCGGAAATCGAAATTACGGGTATTACAATGCGGGCCCCGGCCGAGGTTTCTGGGCGATACTGGCCGATAGCGCACGCTACTGCCGGAAGGCTAGTGCACGCTAGGCCGCGCCAGTATAAATATGGTTGAGCAGTCATATTTTCATCCGTTTTTCATTTCAATCTTCTCATTTCCGCGGCTGGAGGCTTGGTGGTCAAGGAGGGATGTTGTCAAGCAATTAATCCACGAAGTTTGGGAGTTCATATCATTGATCAATCATCCTATAACATCCTTTGATCCAGCGAATCAAGGTTAGACTTCCTAGAACCCTATCTTTGGGAAATTTTGGGGTTTTTGAGTTTTTGTCCGATTCGTTCCGTATTGTTGATTAATCCATGATGGGTATGATTAATCTTAGTATTATTCATGTGTTTAACATTATTTAATCCATTGTCCTTCGCCGAATCAAGGTATATTTCTTGATTTTCCTTCGAGTTGACTTTTTGGGGGGTTCGTTCTTGATTTCGTTTTCCATCCATTTTTGATGAATCGATTGTTGTTAAATAATGTTGTTAAACATATCCTATGGATTGAACATCCATATTTCGGTTGGGAATTCCATTTTTATATTTTGTCGGGTCGATTCATATTCTTGGCCGTTTGGGGGGAAACCCTTGAACTTTGTCGTTGTTCCTTGAATTCAGCGGCTTTGGGTTGTACTTTGGAAGTCATTCTCGTTGTTATTGTTGTTGTTCGTAGTTCATTGTCGCGGGTTGTCGTTCGGTGGAGTCGGCGGGTTCGTAGTCGGTTCGTGCCATCCTACCTCGGCCAATTCTCCGCGTCGTGGTTATCCGAGGCAAGTACCTTGTCCATACAATTCTTGTTTTGTGGATACGATGATTGGTGAATGCCTTAGTATGTTGTTTGATTGTTTGAGACGAACATTCAAAAGATTTGGTTTAGCCTCGTTAAAGGCTCACTTTCAAAACGCGTGTGTTTTGTGAATGTTGTGTCTCGTGAACGGTTAAGTGAACCCTATGAATATGCTTGGTGTTGTTGTTGTGCTTTGATAATATATATGCGTATATTATCTCATTTTGGTACGTTGTGATTTGACAATGGTGTCGTGCTTTGTGTTTGTTGCATTTGGGTGAATTGCTTGGATATCCTTGGTGTGACATGTTGATTGTATGATTTGTGAATATATTTCGCTCACCTCGGGAGGGTCCGACGGGGCCACAGAGGGAATCCAATGGTACTCGCCCTGGATTCACGAGTGGTGTGTATGTTTTGTGAATGTATTTTGCTCACCTCAGGATGGTTCGATGGGGCCACGGAGGGAATCCAATGGTACTCGCCCTGGATTCACGAGTAAAACTTCACGAGTGGTGTGTATGTTTTGTGAATGTATTTTTCTCACCTCGGGAGGGTTCGACGGGGCCACGGAGGGAATCTAATGGTACTCGCCCTGGATTCATGAGTAAAACTTCACGAGTTGGTGTATATGATTTCAAAAACGCATTCTGCTCACCTTGGGAGGGTCCGACGGGGCCACAAAGGGAATCCAATGGTATAGCCCTGGATTCACGAGTTGGTGTTGTATTTTTGTGACCAAGATTTGCGTATCTTGGGCGACTATATTGTATTGATTTTATGTCCGTCGAGGACACGTGACGTGGGTTTTAACCCTGCGAATTGTTGTTGGTTTTCTATTTGCGAAAACAAAACCTTTGGGCTGTGACCGTGTTGATTTTTGAAAGAGAAGGATTTGATAATCCTAAGTTGTTTTCTATTAAAACTCTCGATGGCATTTTAAATCATTTTATAAATTATTTCCGTTGACTTGGGATCTTTTGATTTTGGAAAGCTTTACCTAAACTCTTGCCTCGGGAAGTTTTTTCGTCATGTTTAAATCTTTGAGGATTTCTGGTTATTGTTATTCTTGGAACTTGAATTGTATGACTCGTATTTTTGCACTTTGTACTTGCACTAGCAAAATAGTAGAATTTTGCTAATCCCCGAGAAATCGGGGGTGGATGTCTGTATTGCATTCAGGTTTTGGAGCATAGCACAGGTTCGGCATGAAGGATGATGAAAGATGAACGATACTAATCACACGAGGACCCGTTGATATCGTATTGTTTTAGTTGTATTTTATTTTCCGCTGCAGTATTCTTTCCCCGTTGTACGGGAGTTTATTGTATTTTGACCCCTGTGTGGGCATGCATTGGATTTGAGTTGTATGTTATTATTGAAAGACCAAATCGGTTTACTGAGTCATTGTAGCCTTAAAGGCATTGTTGAGTTGTTCAATGTCGTTACCAGCCTGGTAGATCCTTGAGGAAAGATTCTACGGCGTGTAATATCCCTGAGCGGATTGGGGGTGTTACAAGAAAAGTATCAATCGATCAAGAAATTATTTGAAAAATTATGAACTTGAAGTTCAAATGATTATCGATTTTGCAGAAACTGCAATCAATTATATGTATATACTCCAGAAGAGCTTAAATAAATCCAACTGGAAATTGATGTCTTGGAAGACACATGCAAGTGCTACAATTGAGTTTAAGGCTAGCCCACCTAAATGGTGAGAACTATATTATATATTTCCGAAGATCAAAAAATAAACATTAGTGACAAAATTCAACGTCCTGAAGACGTCGCTCTTGAAGAGCATACTCTTGAAGAGAATTAAATTATCGAACTTTCTACGAATTTTGTTACAATGAAATTTGGAGCCTATATCAATAGAGTTAACAATAGCACTTGATACAAATAAAGATCATAACGATCTAAGTTGATTAATGTCGGAAATGAAATATTTGGTCAAGATGGACAAAATAATCTAATATGATTTAGATTAATGCCAATACTTTGTTATTTGGCCTACAGTTCAAAATAGCATATTGAATAAAGTTTGTTGAATATTGATTAATATTCATACATTATGTGATTATGATGATTGAAACTCTTGAAGAGTTACCAACAATTTTAAGCATTACTCATGCAAACATGAGATATGAAGCACGACTTTTGCAATCAAAATTGCTTCAATGATTATATTTTTTATAAGACCACTCCTGAATTGAATTATATATAGATATTAAGTGAGATTTGGAAGTACATGAAAATTTGTCTTCTGAATACATAAAATCCTAGAAGGATGATATGCCTGAAGCATCTAAATCAAAATCTAAATATATGTATTCCTTCAAATTGCAAGAGTCTTTATATAGATTCAAATATTATAGTCGAATTTGAAATAACCATCTTAGTCAATATTATTCGACTAAAGAAAGGTATATTAATGACTCAATGTCATATATAGATATGAATGATCTTAGATTGATTGGAACTCCTGAAGAGATTCAACTGACACTTGAATATTTGAAAAGATAAATTGAGATCGTATTGAAATATCTAGAATATACCTTGGGTTACAAACACTTGGAAAGTGTATTATTATATATCAACTCACTTATAGATAGAAGGTATAGAGCGATTTACATGAATGAAATAAGCTTTATACCAAATGATGATGAAGAGAATCATGGTCCGGAAGCATCACATCTCAGTGCAATTATTGCATTTGTATGTGTAACACCCCTAATCCACTCAGGGATATTACACGCCGTAGACCCTCTCCTCGAGGATCTACCAGGTTGATAACTAAAATCAAACATCTACACATCGCCCTTAAGGCTAAAATGACTCAATAGACCGATTTGGTCTTTCAATAAATACATACAACTCAAATACAACTCATGCCCACGCAGGGGTCAAAATACAACCACACCCGTACAACGGGAAAAATATACTGCAGCGGAAAAGAAAATACAACTAGACCAATACGACAGCAACGGATCCTCGTGTGATTAGTATCGTTCATCTTTCATCATCCTTCGTGCCGACACTGTGTTATGCTCCAAAACCTGAATGCAAAAATAGACATCCACCCCCCGAATACTCAGGGGTTAGCAAAACTCCACTGTTTTGCTAGTGCAAGTACAAGTGCAAAAATACGAGCCATACAATTCACATTCCACGAATAACAATAACCATGAATCCTCAAAAATCCAAAAGTAACGAAAAGTACTTCCCGAGGCATGAGTTTGGGTAAAACATTTCAAAACCAAAAGATCACAAATCAAGGGAAAACAATTTATGAAACAGTTTAAAATGCCATCGAGAGTTTTAATAGAAAACAATTTAGGATTACTGAATCCTTCGCTTTCCAAAAATCAACAGGGTCACAGCCCAAAGGTTTTGTTTTCGCAAATAAAACCAACCATAATACACAAGGTTAAAAACCCACGTCATGCGTCCTCGACGGACATAAAATACACACGCACCCGTGAAGTTTCACTCGTGAATCCAGGTCGAAGCCAATGGAATTCCCTCCGTGGCCCCGTCGAACCCTCCCGAGGTGAGCAAACACATTCACAAAATATAAGCAACCGCACTCGTGAATCCAGGTCGAAGCCAATGGAATTCCCTTCGTGATCCCATCGGACCCTCCCGAGGTGAGCGAAAAACAATCACAAAATATACACACGTAGCGGTGAAGTTTCACTCGTGAACCCAGGTCGAAGCCACTGGAATTCCCTCCATGGTCCCGTCGAACCCTCCCGAGGTGAGCAAACACATTCACAAAACACAGTACTCACATCGCCTAGGACCGGGTCGAAGCCACAAATCCCACTCTGTGATCCCGTCGGACCCACCCGAGTTGGCTAGCGAAATACTCAAGCACCACACGTTGCCTAGGACCGGGTCGAAGCCACGAATCCCACTCCGTGATCCCGTCGGACCCACCCGAGCTGGCTAGCGAATCAATCATGCACAAATAACATATCACACCAAGGATATCCAAACAATTCACAAGGGCATCAACCACTTAGCAAAACACCACGTCAAACCACAATGCACCGAAATGAAACAATATACATCCACACGCAACACCAAGTGAACAAACACACCAAACACATCCACAGGAGTCACATACTCGTTCATGAAACACACCAATCACAAAACACACGCGGTTTTGAAAGAGGGCCTTTAACAAGGCTAACCAAATCTTTTGAAAACTCGATTCAAACAAACAAACAAACACACCAAGACGATCACCAATTATCATATCCACAAAACAAGAATAGTATGGACAAGGTACTTGCCTCAAATAAGAACAACGCGGAGAATCGACCGAAGTAGGTTGACACGAACCGACTACGAACTCGCCGACTCCACCGATCGCCAATTCGCGTTCATAAACTACGAAGGACAATTACAATAATGAAATGAATTCCCTAACACGACTTAAAGCCGTTGAATTCAAAGAACGAATGACGAAAGTTCAAGCGTTTTCCCCAAAACGGCCAAGAACACGATTCGTCCCGACAAAACACGAAAACGGAATTCCAAGTTGAAATATGGATATACAATCCATAGAATATGTTTAACAACATCATTTAACCATAATAGATCCATCAAAAACGGATGAAAAACGAGATCGAGGACAAATCCCCCAAAAAGTCGATTCGAAGGAAATTAAGAAATATACTTCGATTCGACGAAGAACAATGGATTAAATGATGTTAAACACAAGAATACTACCAAGATTAATCATACCCATCATGAATTAATCAATAATACGGAACGAATCGTACAAAAACGCAAAACCCCCCAAATTCACGAAATTAGGGTTCTAAGGAAGATTACCTTGATTCGCTGGATCAAAGGATGATAACGGATGATTGATTGATGATATGAACTCACGAACTTCATGGATTTGTTGTTAAACCACATGGATCCATGGTAAGATCACCCTCAGCCGCGTAAGAGAAGGAGAATAAGGAGAAAAATGGCCAAAAACCCGTGTGCAGGGCCATAAATAGTACCACAGTGTGCCGCTGAGAGTGTGCCGCACGAGCCCAAAAATGGCACCCAGTGGTCAACAGTGTGCCGCGGCCCGGCCGGCGTGTGCCGCGGCACCCGGTACAGTCGGTTTGGCCGAAAAATGCCACAGAGTGTGCCGCGGCCCTGCCGACATGTGCCGCGGCCCACGGTGCGGCCTGCTCGGCCAGGAGCTGCCGAGCACTACCGGCCGTGACTCGGCCAGAAGCTGCCGAGCACTACCGGCCGTGACTCGGCCAGTGCCGGCCTGGGCCCAGATTGCCCGGCCATGACTCGGCCGGGGCCAACTCCGACGGCCCGAACGACCCCGAAACCCGAACCTGAATACGAATCGATGGTACGGTTACGACGTACTCGCAAAGACGAATCTAAAAGCTAAGAGAACACACAATTCCGACCACCCGAAGGCTCGGAATTCAACAACGGAAGTAATTACCCAAAACTTTGGGAAATTACGAAAATGGCCCAAAACGTCTGAAAATCACGATACGCGATCGAAACACCAAACCAAAGCTCGCAACATGAATAATAACATCAAATGAACTTACGAGAAACTCGAAACAACAGTTTCGGACGAGATTCACAAGAATCGAGCTCAAGTGCGGAAAAGTCGCTAAAAAGCTCGGAACTCAACAAAACGATACGGAAACGAACTCGGATGACAAAAAGTGCAGAATTAATCATTCTCGAAATTACGAAACGGTCATGAGCGAGTCGTCAAAATGGACTCCGGCCGAAAAAAGAAATTTACCGAAAATTGAAAATGCGGATATTACATTCTACCCTCCTTAAAAGAAGTTTCGTCCCGAAACTTAAAACAAGTAGGGAGAAGCAATATCCCGCCAGGAAAACTCAACGAGATACGCAAGGAAACGCGTAACTTACGCCCATCGGCGAAACGTTACAAGCAACACAAAGGAATATACGGCGTGAAAACACGCTCCACGACGACCAACACAACGTCGCCGTTAGGGATATAATAAAACCAACAAGTGACAAGCGTCATCAAATGGATAATACAATCAAGTCAATTATCCGAACAATCAAAAAACACAACGAACGAAAATCAATACGATTGATCAACCCAACGGTACATCAATCAAAACGCGAGCCAATCGCTGAACAAATACGGAATTCCACCGCCCAAGGGTTGGAAGATCGCAAACGAGACTAATTTCCCGAACATAAGGAAATTAGGAAGGAGTCTTGAATGCTCAACAATCACGAAACGAGAACAAAAACCGAACAAACAAACGACCGAGACAACAAAAATCGAACAATTATGTCCGAAACACAAAGGATAATAAAATTCAAACAACAACTCCCAGGATTATCTGGCGAGAACAACAAGACATGCATTCCCATAAGATCCATAGGAAAGGGAATAGCGATTGAAAAGTCGCAACGACAAACGAGTTATTCCGAAACAATACCACACTCGTTCGATCAACAAAAGGAAAGGATAGGGAATGTTCAAAAAATGTCAACGATCATAATGAGTCGACAAAGTCGAAAACACAAGAGTTCCAAATCCGATCCACTTCGAAAAAAAAAAACTAATAGAACCAAATGATGTCGCTCCCGAACAAGGTTCACAAGAATCGAACCGAACCCGAAAAAGTCACAGCAATAACCAGATCGACCCACAACAAGATCACAGCTCGATCGGACGATGAAACCGAAATACAGACCAAGTTCATAAAGTATCAACGAACATGAGTGAATCGATAGACTGAAGAAAGAGAAAATACAGAATTCGAAATAGTACGGGTATTACCTCCGACCTCGTCCACGAAATTCACAAAAACGGGAGCAAGGTAACAAGACATTAAACAACCGACACATAACGGAACCATCACCGATGCACACGGTCATACCAAACCAATCTCTAACAGCTCGCACATGCGCGACAACGCAGAAATCACCACGAGGCGACAACATTTAACACCAACATCCCGCCTCTCACAGAGGGCTAACACAACAAATGTGTGGAAAACGACTCAACGCTCACACCGCCAATTCGATCATACTCGGAAGCAAACATCAAAATGACAACGCGAACATCACACATACATACTCAGCCCTCAAACGGGAATGGATAGGTTTTAAAAATGAAAACCTCATTTTGAAAATAATTTAGAAGAACACCGGTTGATCTTGAGTATCACCTTTCAAAAAGTACAAACGTGAAACATTGTTATCGAGACTTTGGAGAACCCTTTCGCATTTGATAAAAATGAGGACGCTTTCTCTTAGTGGAAACTTTCAGAAATTCGACCCTCGGGTCTAAATAAAAGTGTTTCTAAACATTGAAAATATCTCAAACATTTTGGTCCTCGAGGTAGAAATTTTTTGAAATATATTGTGGCACCTTGGATGTACCATAAGAAAATAATTCATTTTAAAAGTACGTCTTGAAATTTATTTTTCTAAGATACTCAAGGTTTTTAAAGATAATTCAATGGGCTAGAATGCCCAAAAATTTCAGATAATTACACGGAACATTATAGCCCCGTGGGTCCCGCGCTGGAACCCAGCAGGCTAAAAACCATTTACAAAACGCCAAAAAGGTCGATGACGGTAATATTTCAAAACTCACAAAAGCCATTTATAAAATACTAAATACCGTCATAAGAATTTCACCAAAACGATCAAGGCCATAATGCCAAAAACTCGGTTAAGGGAATCGATTTTCGAAATAAAACTCAGTCGGTAAAATACCGAAAGTCATTAGAAAAGGACTCACGCAGCGGATAAAAGAAATACAGTTCAACATGCACAATCCAGCAACACTACTCCTCATATGAACGAAGTATGAGAGTCAAGTAACCACATATCACGAAATCAAAATTCATAAAAGGATTCCGTCACTTAACAAATAATCATAAAAATAGCTCGTGTCACACAAGGCACAACACAAAGAAGGGAGACTTACAGCCACAGGTCGCACGAAGATGATGATCGCCCCACAATACTAATCACGACTAACAAACTCAGACGACG
The DNA here is from genome assembly GCA_033398695.1 of Orobanche coerulescens. Taxonomy (NCBI): domain Eukaryota; kingdom Viridiplantae; phylum Streptophyta; class Magnoliopsida; order Lamiales; family Orobanchaceae; genus Orobanche; species Orobanche coerulescens. The sequence goes on along the minus strand of CM065818.1, from coordinate 24,256,440 downwards.
CGTCGCGACACGACTCAGTCAGACAAAATCTGACAATACAAGACTCAACAACACATAACTCGACCCGACAGCCTAGGTTTTCTAAACCTAAGCTCTGATACCATTTATGTAACACCCCCAATCCACTCAGGGATATTACACGCCGTAGACCCTCTCCTCGAGGATCTACCAGGCTGATAACTAAAATCAAACATCTACACATCGTCCTTAAGGCTAAAATGACTCAATAGACCGATTTGGTCTTTCAATAAATACATACAACTCAAATACAACTCATGCCTACGCAGGGGTCAAAATACAACCACACCCGTACAACGGGAAAAATATACTGCAGCGGAAAAGAAAATACAACTAGACCAATACGACAGCAACGGATCCTCGTGTGATTAGTATCGTTCATCTTTCATGATCCTTCGTGCCGATCCTGTGCTATGCTCCAAAACCTGAATGCAAAAATAGACATCCACCCCCCGAATACTCGGGGGTTAGCAAAACTCCACTGTTTTGCTAGTGCAAGTACAAGTGCAAAAATACGAGCCATACAATTCACATTCCACGAATAACAATAACCAGGAATCTTCAAAAATCCAAAAGTAACGAAAAGTACTTCCCGAGGCATGAGTTTGGGTAAAACATTTCAAAACCAAAATATCACAAATCAAGGGAAAACAATTTATGAAACAGTTTAAAATGCCATCGAGAGTTTTAATAGAAAACAATTTAGGATTACCGAATCCTTCGCTTTCCAAAAATCAATAGGGTCACAGCCCAAAGGTTTTGTTTTCGCAAATAAAACCAACCATAATACACAAGGTTAAAAACCCACGTCATGCGTCCTCGACGGACATAAAATACACACGCACCCGTGAAGTTTCACTCGTGAATCCAGGTCGAAGCCAATGGAATTCCCTCTGTGGCCCCGTCGAACCCTCCCGAGGTGAGCAAACACATTCACAAAACATAAGCAACCGCACTCGTGAATCCAGGTCGAAGCCAATGGAATTCCCTCCGTGATCCCATCGGACCCTCCCGAGGTGAGCGAAAAACAATCACAAAATATACACACGTAGCGGTGAAGTTTCACTCGTGAACCTAGGTCGAAGCCATTGGAATTCCCTCCGTGGTCCCGTCGAACCCTCCCGAGGTGAGCAAACACATTCACAAAACACAGTACTCACATCGCCTAGGACCGGGTCGAAGCCACAAATCCGACTCCGTGATCCCGTCGGACCCACCTGAGCTGGCTAGCGAAATACTCAAGCACCACACGTCGCCTAGGACCGGGTCGAAGCCACGAATCCCACTCCGTGATCCCGTCGGACCCACCCGAGCTGGCTAGCGAATCAATCATTCACAAATAACATATCACACCAAGGATATCCAAACAATTCACCCAAGGGCATCAACCACTTAGCAAAACACCACGTCAAACCACAATGCACCGAAATGAAACAATATACATCCACACGCAACACCAAGTGAACAAACACACCAAACACATCCACAGGAGTCACATACTCGTTCATGAAACACACCAATCACAAAACACACGCGGTTTTGAAAGAGGGCCTTTAACAAGGCTAACCAAATCTTTTGAAAACTCGATTCAAACAAACAAACAAACACACCAAGACGATCACCAATTATCATATCCACAAAATAAGAATAGTATGGACAAGGTACTTGCCTCAAATAAGAACAACGCGGAGAATCGACCGAAGTAGGTTGACACGAACCGACTACGAACCCGCCGACTCCACCGATCGCCAACTCGCGTTCATAAAATACGAAGGACAATTACAATAATGAAATGAATTCCCTAACATGACTTAAAGCCGTTGAATTCAAAGAACGAATGACGAAAGTTCAAGCGTTTTCCCCGAAACGGCCAAGAACACGATTCGTCCCGAGAAAACACGAAAACGGAATTCCAAGTTGAAATATGGATATACAATCCATAGAATATGTTTAACAACATCATTTAACCATAATCGATCCATCAAAAACGGATGAAAAACGAGATCGAGGACAAATCCCCCAAAAAATCAATTCGAAGGAAATCAAGAAATGTACTTCGATTCGACGAAGAACAATGGATTAAATGATGTTAAACACAAGAATACTACCAAGATTAATCATACCCATCATGAATTAATCAATAATACGGAACGAATAGGACAAAAACGCAAAAACCCCCAAATTCACGAAATTAGGGTTCTAAGGAAGATTACCTTGATTCGCTGGATCAAAGGATGATAACGGATGATTGATTGATGATATGAACTCACGAACTTCATGGATTTATTTTTAAACAACATGGCTCCATGGTAAGATCACCCTCAGCCGCGGAAGAGAAGGAGAAGAAGGAGAAAAATGGCCAAAAACCCGTGTGCAGGGCCATAAATAAGTACCACAGTGTCGCGGCCCGGTGAGTGTGCGCGGCACGAGCCCAAAATGGCTCCCAGTGGTCGACAGATTTTCAGCGGCCCGGCGGCGTGTGCGCGGCACCGATCTGATCGGTTTGGCGAAAAATGCCACAGAGTGTCTGCGGCCCTGACATGTGCCGCGGCCCACGGTGCGGCACGCTCGGCAAGGAGGCTGCCGAACACTCACGGTCGTGACTCGGCGGAAGGCTGCCGAGCACTACCGGCCGTGACTCGGCTAGTGCCGGCACAGGCCCGGTGCCGGCCATGACTCGGCGGGGCCAACTCCGACGGCGACGACCGACCCGAACACGAATACGAATCGATGGTAATGCAGTTACGATGTACTCGCAAAGACGAATCTAAAAGCTAAGAGAACACACAATTCCGACCACCGAAGGCTCGAATTCAACAAGTAATTACCCAAAACTTTGGGAAATTACGAAAATGGCCCAAAACGTCGAAAATCACGATACGCGATCGAAACACCAAACCAAAGCTCGCAACATGAATAATAACATCAAATGAACTTACGAGAAACTCAAACAACAGATTTGACGAGATTCGCAAGAATCGAGCTCAAGTGCGGAAAAGTCGCTAAAAAGCTCGGAACTCAACAAAACGATACCGAAACGAACTCGGATGACAAAAAGTGCAGAATTAATCATTCTCGAAATGATGAAATGGTCATGAGCGAGTCGTCAAAACGGACTCCGGCCGAAAAAAGAAATTTACCGAAAATTGAAAATTGCGGATATTACATTATGTCTTACTAGTTCTACATGGACTAATATATAATCAAGGCTTAATTCATCATCTAATGGTCAACATTCAAAGAAGGTATTGAAAACTTCAATGCTATCTGCAAAGATTTTTTTTTTATATTTATGTATATGATTCTCTGCATTTATAATACATTGAGAGTGCGTTGAAATAAGATCAATCACCCACTAGATCTGAAAGAATTGTGGGCTATAATAGAAGAATGAAGTTATCCCAACTATTTGCATAGAGTCAATATGATGTGTGGTGAGAAGAAGATATATCCATTCGTGATAGGGCTGAGAATTTAGGATCGGAAAATCCCGAGTCCGGTCGATCCGAAGTCGGTCGATCCGAGTCGACGGAAGCGGGACCACGAGTCCCAATTTTACGGGATTGGGACCGGGACCGGGACCTGAGATTTTGGTAATTTCGGGACTCGGGAATCCCGAGTCCCGATCGGCACTATCCCGAAGTCCCGATTGAAATTTCTAATTTCAATCAATTTTTTTTTCTGATTTCGGGACATTTCGGGACATTCGGGACATTTCGGAAAATTATCCTCGGGATCAGGATCGGGACCAGGACTTCCATTTATCCCATTTCGGGAATCGGGACTCCCGAAGTCCCGAACGGGACCGGGACCGGGACCGGGACCACCAAATTGGTGATTTTCGGGACCGGGACAATCGGGACTCGGGACCGGGACCTCGGGATGTCCCGATTCTCAGCCCTAATTCTTGATCTACTAGTGATGTGTTGATCAAGAGGAGAGACGATATGAATGATGTTGTCCGATCCGAAAGTTTCATAAAGAAAATAAATAACAGATTTGCAATTATAGCAGTATAAGTTGATGTTTAAACTTAATTGGAACTCCGGAAGAGCTCAATAAAACTGCCACTAAAAATCTATGAAGTAAGTCTTACTAACAATATCTCCCAATCATTATGAAATTATTGCAACACATGAAGCTCAGAATATTATGGTTGATGAGTTTAACCACAACTAATATGAAATCTCCAGAAGAGATGACATGTCTCACCAACATGTGAGTTCGAGATTGCAACTTGCACTGAATATGATACCTATGCTAATTCGCGGAGGATTTTTAAAATGCCTGAAGTATATTTATATAAAAATACGTGTTGCACTCTTTTTTCCTTGGTTGAGGTTTTATCCCATTGGGTTTTCCTAGCAAGGTTTTTAACGAGGCAACTAGGATGTCGTATTAACATGAATAGTGTACTCTTTTCCCTTCATTAGGATTTTTCCCGCTGGGTTTTTCCTAACAAGGTTTTGACGAGGCAAATTCATGGCATAATGAGGACATTACAAAGATCGATATTAGACCTCAAGAAATAAAGTACGAAGGAGTAGTTGTACTCTTTTTCCTTCGATCAAGTTTTTCCCACAAGGTTTTCTTGACAAGATTTTGATGAGATAACACATGGATACTCCTATATGAATATTCTATATACGGAAAAACTTATACTCTTATGATCACTCAGTTTTTGTCCCATGAGGTTTTACTGAGGCGGCACATGAATATTCATACAAGAATGATCGATATGACGAGGAGCAAATTCAATTATTGCTCAGGACTTTTCCTAACAACAGTATTGATGCAGCAAGTTATGCGTGTTACAAGATCACTCCAAACAGTTTGGAAGTTTTTCTCCCGTTGAGTTTTTCTTCAACAGTAGACATTTATGTAAATAGTCATTCAAGGGGGAGTGTTGTAAATAAGTCATGTATTTGATGAATAACTAATATGTCCCTGAAACCCTAGATGTGTACTTATAAATAGAGATCTATGACCTTCATAATGATATACAAAGTTTTATTCGTTTCTCTCATCTTCTCTCAAATTTTCCTCTTTCTCTCAATGTTTATAACACCACTCAAAATTTGGCAACTTAGTTTGAATTAATTTTTCTTTTTTCATAAAACATCATTGTATATTTTCCCCTAGCTTTCTCTCTCTGATTACAGTTAGAAACACATCTCCTTCCCCTCAAAGATGTTGCTCCAAAATTTCAAAAACGCCATCTCTTTCTCTTTGCTATCTCTAATTATTCTCTCTTCTTTGTAATTTCAATCGTGGTGTCAGACCGGCATTTTTGGGGTGAAGGGGTATCGATCGACCTTTTATGATTCTTCTCCAATATGTGCGCATACATGCGCTCAACGAATATATATATATATATATATATATATATATATATATGAGAAAGTAAAAAGACTGTAAATAGAGTCAATCAATTGTATTCATAACACTGATAGAGGGGCCTTTATATAGGCATTACAATGAGAGTCATTCCATACATAGAATTCCTAGATAAGGTAAGACATCTAATAGGATCCTACTACCTCTAGAAGGATCTAGAACCTTCCATCTATGTATCTACAACCAGTATTAGGTAAGACACATCACGAGAATAATAATTCCCGGAACACTCCCCCTGTGTCGAGCACTAATACAACAATGGTGCAGAAGATGTTGCCTTCGTAAAAACCTATTCCAAGCCAAAACAAAACCCCATGGGAAAAATAAAGGCTTGATGAGGAAAAGCTTGCAACGCACCAACATAACATGTCATGTATACTCCCCCTGATGTATACATAATGACTCACCCTGATGAGTACCTCAAATCATAGGAGTCAGATGCCAAGTTGCCCTCACAACTATACCAAGGAAAAACCCAGTGGGAAAAATACCTCTTGGTCTAATTTGAACAGAAGTACAACGCATCATTGTATGGATGTTCTCATAGGTCGCCTCGTTAAAAACCTTACCAAGTGAAAACCCAATGGGAAAAAACAAACCTTGGTCTAAGGACAAAAAGAGCGCGACACATCCAAAGTGCAGAGTCGCTAAAGACTTATCAAGTTTTCTAAAGTCTTGACCTCCATGCACTAAATCAGTCATAACTTCTTCGATTCAATAGGTATCAATGAACTGTAAGAACTTATGAAAACTAGACACCCATAGCTTTTCATTCACATACAGTACGTAACCTAGATCGACCTGAGCAGATCACAAAGCTCTATCGAAGTTGACTTAGCAAATAAACGGACATATCCTGTCCTACTTTGCAACAATAGTCATATGTCACTCAACATGATGGATGTGATCAAATGGTTGGTTTCCTTGGAAAGTAGACACAAACCTTTCTAATGGTACCAATTTCACCATTTTTCATCAAGTGAGCTGCCGTGTAGGTCATATGGGAGATAGACCAACACATTCTGGGCAGATTCGGGTATCAGTTTTCAAGTGTCCTTTTTATCGATAGAGCGAGCTTCAAACTTCTTGTCAATCACAGACATTGCGTGAGCACATCCTAGGCCATCATCACAGTGGCTTTACCGGATTATTACGAATGAGTACATCGAGTCAAACATGAGTACATAATACCGTACTTTTCAAGACTGCATTATCACTTAAGTGAGCCAAGTCTTATGATGACTTCGACTAATCATTGGAAATCATATAGGCATTACTTTATCATCTCTTAGGGAAACCGTCCCTTAGATTGCCTTAAACCGATTGATAAATACGCATCATCAAGTGTCCCCAAGATCCTTTCATTCTTAACTTTGGATTTAGCGGAATCTCTTAGTCTCACAAGAGTACATCACTATAAACCCTTAGTTTTACACGCAAAAGCTTCATATCTCTTCCAAATCAAGTATATACTTAGTATGCATTCCCGACAATCACTTATCGACGCGCTCCGTGGTCAGGAGCCACTTGATTTGAGTCTGATCCACCATGAGATCTTTTTTATCACTTAACTTAGTTCCCCACTAAGATAAGATTTAACCACAAGCTGCACGTCAGTTTTTGGGAAACTATCCAACTGAAAAGATAGTGGATGCTATAACATCCATTACGATAGCACAACTAAGTTTCGTGTCATCGTAGTCGATTCCAGTGCGTTCATGAGAAACCTCGCGCCATGAGGTGAGTTTAACTCCTTCTCTCACTCGCTTTAACAAAGTATACGAATAGATCTTATCTTTGGAGTGTCGGCACCACTTCAACAAAGGGCTATCACTTTGTTCATGCTGGAGTCGCATATATTTCCATTTTAGGCCAAGGCTACAACGTTGTAGATTTTCAATGAAGTATGATTCGATTAAACTCACATTCTACGTCCTCATGAACCGGCTTTATTCATAGAGTACTCTTTATGGATTGGCATTCATTGAGGCGTCCCCCAATGATGACTATAATCCAGAATCACATGAAACGGATGAGTTCATTTGATCATATGATCAAGTTTCATGTACCAAGCTCGCATACATTCTTAGCGAGAGTATTTATCGAACCAAGTGGCATCCCAATACTCTATGAGATCCACGGCCTAGTAACAAGATCTACCACAATTTGTGGTGTTACCATATCACCATTTATAGGTGACGAACGTCCATAACCGGACACAATACTTGCAGACATGTTTGCAGTATGTATTTAATCTCGTCACTTTAGGGAACTTGGTGAGGCACAGTAGGGACAAACTACGACAATTCCAAGTCGTTCTACTCGAACATGATCGTTCGCATCTCCCCCTAACGACGGGAAGACTAGCTCATCAAAGTGACTTACGAGATCGTCTGCCAAGGTATATTTTAAGCGGACTATGAGTGAAAGCTCATGTCATATTCATCATTTATAACCCGTCATAATGCGTTGTGGTGACGCACTTTGGCACATGAACATGTGGACGATAAAGGTTTTCAGTGTTAAGACAATCTAGTTAACAAAATGCATACTGTTACACTCGTAACTAAGCATTTGAATGATGATAGGTATATGTGAATATGACATGTTGACCTATGCTACATAACCGTAGCCACTGGTCTTGAGAATCCAACAAAACCACCACCATGCACCACCGGGATCGAACATAAAGAAACGATTGAACCGATGATAGGCCGTTGGTTTTATCGAACCTCTAGTGCTTTCTTGAAGAGTTCACTCCCTTCACCAGCCCCAAACATCTCAAAATTTCGTGAGCATGTATAAACGGGTGTTTAGGATTCCAAAACCATCAACCTTGTGGTCAAAAACCGGTCGAAATGACATCGAACTGGTCGTTGGGACGACTGGTGGTATGTGAAAACTTCATTTAAGTGGTTCACCTCATTCCAAGTCTCCAAATGGCACCAAAATTTGTAAGAAGGTAGCCTTGGATGTTAGGAAGTACTCGTTAAAATTTCACTTTAAGACTTGGTCTAAAAAGTGGGTGAACCGACCTTTACAATGACTGGTCCGCAAGTTGGACAACCATAACTCAGGTTTCATCAACTTATCAATCATTATCAAAGGAACAACATAACATATAAATGTTATCACTTGAGTACGACCATTTGTGAACACCATCATAGCATCATAAGCCACCCAGGCTAATACTTATGATCATGTATGTATAAGGACTCGGTGAAAAGGGAGGACTCGGCACCATGCTTATGCGAGTCGCTACATTATCCTCTTTAGCATAGGAGGGTGTCATCTCCTAATCGTGCCAAAGAATAGGCTTTAATCAATGAACATGGCTAAGAAGGATCATCGGGGGGGTCTTTGGCGTCACACATGCTTATGAAAGCAAGACGCGGATGACATAAATATCAACATTGGTCATGAGCCTTGCTCATGACTCCACCAACGTACTTTGGTGTCTTTGATCCAACTAGTTTCTTTGTTCAAAGAAAATGATGTCCATGATAATACCGTGGTATATGGATCATCAAACTGTCCAAACTCCGGACTATTAAAGCCTAAATGTGTCAATGTCCCAATACATCTTCTGGTTACAAAAATCGATGCAAGCCGGACCATATTGACTCATGAATATTTTTCTTATCACATATCCAATACAAGTGATGCATAAGATTTTATTCTCACAAATCACAATGAGATGCTATGAGTGATACACTTTGGCATATCGAGTCATAACATGGTTCAATTGTTATGGAACATATATGACTAGAAAACGCCATTCGGCATTCAACAACTTGAGCATTATTACACTCATTGATTGTGATGACCTAATCATCATAGTCACAATGGATTTATAAACCGAAATCCAAAAATATTGTGTTCCTTGGAAATAGCTTAATACGCACTCAATTTTGCTTGCAAAATTTTACAAATATGAGCATAGCGAACACTCTAACAACATAGAGATTTTATACCAGATACGATCAAAATGATCTATCATATTGAGTGCATAACATGGCAAGGTTATATGCCTAAGGGGAAAAATTACGACACAAGTATGGTGTAACACTACCATACACACGCTCGACCTTCTTATAAGGGTGCGTATTTTAGGTTTCCCCAAGGAAACTGTTTTTCAACATTTGAAAGATGATATTTTAGCATACAATGCATACCGAAAATTGCATTATCTATGGCAAATTTGGCCAAAAAGAGATTGAAAAACATGTGTCATAAGACCACTTGCAAATTCAATATGGGAACCAAGTTGGTTGGACAAAAGTTAGCACAATCGCTGGAAATAAAATTCCGCGCAGCTTGACCTTTGTTCACTAAAACACCTATAACTCCCTTGTTAGGAAGGCTATGGACGAACGGTCAGATGTTCTGGAAACTAGACTTCCGTATCTTTCTATCCATATATTGTGCACCACATGGATCATTAAACTCAGATCACAGTGCATGTTTTAATTGACTGCTTTAGTATTTTCCAAGTTTAGTGAGAAAACAAGGTTGAGACCATATCCAATGACATAAGTGTTGATGCAAAAACATGGCAATGACAGCCATAGGTGCGTTTAAACGCAGCAGGGTGTTCGATTTCTTATCTCGACTAATGATCCTTTCGGTAACTCCAACTTGGTAGACTTGCAGATAAAGTAGGAATGTCGGTACAACTAAGGCTGTTTAAAAACCACTAATTCCGTTTGAACTTTCAAAGCATAAACAAATACCAAGGAGGATGCGCCTAGTCATGATCAAAGTGTAGACAAAATCCACCAAAGTGCATCAAATCAACCAAGAATTTTAATTCTCAATTTGCAAGTATATGTCATAATAGCCATGTTATATAGATACAACGCGGTGCATCATAATTAAGCATTTTGAACCATGAGACATAATGAATATACCATAACCAAGTCGTCTTGACCATCCAATAAGATCGACTAAACATAGTCAAATGTATAAGGCACATGCCTTTACAAATACTCAGAAAAGTATTCGGACCTATAGTCATACGAACTATAATCGAGGTCAACGAATTCATGTATTTACCGCAATATGCCATTGCTTTACATGTTAAAATTCATGAGAATTACTCGTACATTCTTTCATATATCATATTGCAAGGAGACGGTACATGACTACACCCACATGCAATATTTTATTTTAATAAGATGAAAGATGGAGTTTTCCAAGTATGGGATTGGGTCAAGACCAACGTGGTGGTCGCTCAATTCAACATGACAATTCCGTCACAAATCGATTTTAACCACGACATATCCGTCGCAATCGATGTTTGTCCCATTTGTACGTCACAAATTCGTGACTAATCATGAACGAGTCATAACTTTACCGTTACCGACAATGTTCATTTTTTTTCAATTGTTGGTTTAAAATCGACAAAACGGCAACGTCAAATCGCACCCAAAACGTGGTGTATGCAACAACCACAAATATCGACTTTCAACAATTATCCGTGACTCCCCGATGACCGTCACACAGTTTACTTCGACATACGAGAGTGATACCACCTTTTCATAGTCTCATCCACCGCAAAGTAGCGTGGGAGATAAAAAACTCAAATACCCAATTTCCCAAAAAAAAAAAATTCCCAAAAGAGAGGAATTAAAAAACGGGAACTTTAATAAAATCTTACGGGTACTTGATTCCATATTTGCTTTGGTCCTTGAACGGGAGCTTCTCTCTATATGAGCAACATATTTCCGTGGGTACTCCGTTCTATATTTACGTTGATCCTTGAACGGGATAATAAATATGGCTTCTCTCCATAGCGTGCACATCATTATGAGCAACGTATTTTCCTATATGCACGTAAAACATAAACATGGTAAGATTCATAAGTGTACAAATCAATGAACAAATGATCATTAATTAAGAAAAGATGGAGAGTTGAGAAACGTCCGGATAGGGCTACTGGGCTCGATAATTCGGCCGAAAAAGGACTCGAGCGCGGCGATGCAGCAGCTCGGTATTGGATGAGGTCGGATCTCCAAATTTCCTCGTAAAAATCTGCTTCTGTTCGGCAGCAGATTTAGTAATCAATATTACTCATAATCCGATCTCCACCGTTGAATATACAGATATTTGTGTTGGGAAGTTGCTGTCAAAATTTTACACCGATCCAACGGTTAACGAATCGGGAAACATGTTTTTAGTACGACTGCGCTGTGCAAAAAAATTACGCGCGGAAATTTTCTCTTTTTTTTGTGTGTGTAAAGATATGCTTCTGTCCGCATACAGTTTTGTCGATAATACTGTTCCGAATCAGATCTCCACCGTTGGACTTGTAGTTCTTACTTCGTTAGTCGGACTAAAAAAAATTGATTGAAAGTTGTCGGGTCGGGCTGGGCAGCAACCGGGTCAGGTACAAACTGGGGCAGGCCGGATGCGGGTTGGGTGAGCGGGCCAGGTTGATCCAATTTGTTTTAACGGGTTTGGGAGATGAGCTGGCCGGAATCTAGGAATCGCGATCCGGCGATGGCAAGCGGCTGGCTATGGCCGCGGGTTTGCTGTGATGGGGAGGGAGGTCACAGACGGGCGGCGAGCCGGTCTGGTGGGGGGCGAGCGGCGGGTTGCTCGTGAGGAAGACGACGGCGGGTCTGCTGGGCGACAGTTGGGGTCTCCAAGGCGGAACAGGCTCGACCAGATTTGAACGGGCTGGATGAGATGTGCCGATCTCGGTCAAAGAGGAGGAAATTGATTTCTGGTGTGGTTGAGCGGCGATAATCTGGCTGGGGAAGGCGACGGCTGTCCGTAATTAGGGTTTCTGCAGAAAAAATCCGATTTTCATTTTTTTTTGGGAATTTTCAGAAAAGAATCGGGATGAGATTTTTTTTTCTTGCTCAGTTGGAAGTCTACGTGTTGATAACGTGTTTCAGGAGAAAGTAAAAAGACTGTAAATAGAGTCAATCAATTGTATTCATAACACTGATAGAGGGGCCTTTATATAGGCATTACAATGAGAGTCCTTCCATACATAGGATTCCTAGATAAGGTAAGACATCTAATAGGATCCTACTACCTCTAGAAGGATCTAGAACCTTCCATCTATGTATCTACAACCAGTATTAGGTAAGACACATCACGCGAATAATAATTTCCGAAACAATATATATATATATATATATATATATATATATATTATTTTCTTTTTGCCCGATTTTTTGTAAATCCGTTTCTAACATCATCAACTAAAGTATCTCGTACTCTCCTTACTAATGTAGGTATTAAAGCAGGATAGTTATTGGGCTTTTTCCTTTGATGTATTGTTCTAAGTTGAATATTGTATGATTGTTTGGACGCGTCGGATGAGAACAAGAGGAAGGAATGGAACCGTCATGGTGGAGACGATACACGCCGCAGCAACTGCAATTGCTTCGGTAGAGAATCATGTTCTCCAAGTTATGACTTTGAAATATGAGTTTGAAAAAACAAAATAGGATTTTCGTACTTATGGCTTCAATCAAGAACTTTGTGTTTCCAAGAGTGTTTTAAATAGCGCAGCATTGATGTGTAGCGTTTTTGTCCTGATAACGCGTAGCGCAAATAGCGTAGCGTATAGCGCAGGTTTAGCATTCCTACTATTTTATATAAAAAAGTAAAATATATCTATATAATATATAATTCTTTGTCATAAGTTAACATAAATCGAGTTAAAATTATAACTAGTAACACTTAAAATAAGAATATATGAAAATAAATGTATAAATATCATATTCGTTTAGCTACAATCCACCGTTCTTTTAATGAACTCATCAACAAGTTTTCAATTCGGTTATTTATCATTGGTTATTTGTCATTATCTTTGACACTACATATATCTAAGAATTATTAAAAAACTATATTTTGTAACAAATTTAATAAAACTTTATAGTTTATATAGATATAAAAGTAATAAAATAATAATTAAAAAATATTTGTAATTAAAATAAAAATATATAATTAAAATAAAAAAAATATGATAAAAATTAAAATTTCTCAAATAGCCTACGCTATTTACGCTATAGCTCAAATAGCCTACGCTATTTGCGCTATTTGGATAAAAAACGTGCCACATCATCAAAAAGCCTACGTTATTTGTCCAAAACGCTATTTTGGATACGCTACGTAGCGCTACAGTCAATTTTTGTGCTATAGCTCGCTATAGCCTACGCTACGAAACGCTATTTAAAACAGTGGTTTCCAATTCACATGTTTTTAAATGCACAAAAACATCACAATACACAACAATGATAGTGGTATTAATGATTTCTCCTTTTGCCGAATGCAAAAAAAAAAAAAAAAAAAAAAGATCCAGACACTTCACATACATTTTACGCATGATGCTGCTCACGATCGTGCAAAATGGAGAAACATGATCCATGCGGCCGACCCCAATTAAACTGAAATTAAGGCTTAGTTGATCGAGTAAGATAATATATAAAATGATGTAATGTAGCAAGCTCTTCATATTCAAATTATGATTCATGTCCATCAAATGTGACTGTGTTTTACGCTGGCTGCCAGAGACCTACCGCGCCCCTCCTCTATTCGGGCTGGGACCGGTGGTGAATGTCATAACACTCACCGACGGAGTTGATTGAGAATGATATGAGGTTTCTTGGGATTGAAGAAGTTATGGTGTTGGATAGTACGATGTGGAGGGAGGGAATTCGGGTGGTTGATTATATTTGAGAACTTTTTTTTTCCGTACTAAACTTTTCACCTTTCACTTTTGTGTTTTCATATGACTTTTCTATTGGAGACGACTTGACGTTTTCAGAGAATGATTCATGTTAGCCGACTCCAAAGTATTTTGGGACTACGGCTCTAACATTGTTGTAGCAAGTTAGTCATAGCCACGCCGCTCCGATTACAATAAAACTGATTAGAATCTATGATTTTGGAAATGTCTATTATGTTAAAAAGAACTGCATAATAGGAGTAAGAAGAAAGAATGCACCAACAGACATAACAGCCCAAATTTGAACTAAAAGATCAAACACAAATTTCTTCCTTTTTGAACTAGAAATGAATATACGAACAAACCGGGAATTACACGTTAGCGTTACCCAATTAAGGATCAGCATTTGGAGCAATCTCATCATCTGTGGAGGCACCATATTCATATTCATCTTCACTCAACTCCTCGTCACTGGATTCTTGTTCTGGTCCAGCTTCGTCAGGCTTCGCATATTTCTCGCAATACTCTGAAAAGATGGTGGTGTCTCAAAAGACTTTTATTACAAACTCATAAGTTGACCAGTAATCACTAGTGTTATTATAGGAGCATAAAGGAACGGCCCAGAGTGGTGGAGACCCTGGCGGCTGCCATGGGCAGTCCACTTCCGAATGAGATTCCCAATTTTCTAGGAAAATAAATTACTATATATATATATATATATATAGTAAAATATTCAAATCATCATATCTAAGCAAAACAAACAAATCAATCTCATGTACATTGGTTGACGATTTTGCTTTAGAAAATGTAAAAAGAAGCAATTTTCGTAAGTTCTTAGATAGTATACGAATAAATATTTTCTTATTTAGCTTTTGGTATAACAATACCAATCATGTGAACATGATTATAGCAATTATCTCAACTCATCGAAGTGTATCACGATATTTCCCATCCAAGTGGAAAAACTTATGATGATGAAAGTTTTGGAACTTTCATCTTATTTCTCTTTCGTATGTCCTTCGTATGCAGGTTGTGACATGAAAGGCGTCCGGCGTAAAATTTTGCTACTTCGTTTTTCCCATGCCGTTATAGTGTTAACCAATTTTGACCATTGATTGGCACTATAATATTCATTTCACCGACCCCAACAGAGTTGGGCTTAAGGTGATGATGAGGGCTTTTGCTATTATTTTGGGGTATTCAAGATTTCATGGACTTTGAAGGGCTAAACAAAATATAGTATTGAGTCTTGAACCTTTAATTGTTGCTGCGGGCCGTGGGAGTGTAAATGCTTATGATTCCAATAAGAACAACTTCATTGAGCTTTTAAATGCGGAAGTGCCAGTGGCAACAGTTCAGATATGGTACCATAAGCATCCGTTTTTAATTCATTTAAAAACATAACTGAGTTTCCTGAAATTTTATATCTCGAGTCTCGATTTAAGTCGGTGTCTCTTTTTGAGGCTGAGGTTACTATAACCCAAACTCTAGGCATAATTAGAAAATACACCCATGACATTTAGCCTGATTACAAATAAAACCAGATATTATTTAAAATTATAAATAGGCCTCAGACATTAATCTATGTCTTACAAAAGTACACCTTCAAGACAGGTCAACAGGGAGGCCGTTTGCGAAGCGGATATAAGATATGGTTTTACTTGTAAGTTCAAAGGAGGGTCTTTTTTTTCCGGGTAAGTAGACTATCACCTCAGGCGTTTTTTGTAATCAACCATAAATTTGTTTAGTTATTCAATTTCTTTTTAATTGAAATGCCTCTAATACTTTCAGCTTCCTGTCATTGTATAAAGTACAAAAACTTCCGTAAGAAAATAGTTCGATACTGGGAAAGTTATAAAGAAGAGGTAATGCCTCGAAAGGGGATAAACAAGACAAATGAAGGCAGATGAAACTAACTAGTTTGGTAACATCTGAGGTTCTATGGTCCAGCATCATGACTTAGGTTCCCATAAATATACAACCAAAATAGAACTACTTTTCCCAAATTATGAGACTAAACGTCGAATAAAGCCCTTCACACTATAGCTCTACGTCAGATAAAGACACATTCGACCAACCGATGATAACGACTAAGCTGAAATGAGAATTGACTCATCCATGGGGAGATAAAAATGCCGGGAGAACGTTCAGTAGTCACAATAGGGTGAAGGAAAGTAGGATGACTCTTTTGCAGAACACGAAGATAAATTGATGATGTCATCTCACTTCTAATCTTACACCTATTCAGTATAAAAAAAAAAGATGGAAAAAGGCATTTCGGAAGGTTTTCATCACCGAGTTCCGGATATATTAGGGTGATTCCCACGTAGCTTTTCGAATTTATCCCTACATATGCACGAGAAAAATGCTTAGGGTGCAAAAGGATGTTCGAACTTTCACTATTAAGGAATAAGGAAAATCAAATACAATTTAAGTGCATTCTATGAGGGTTAAAGTTAATGCAAACGCGTAACATTCATATGAGCATCATAGGGTCTCAGTTCTCTTATCTTTCTAAAAGTTTAGCTTAATGGTAAGAAGTTTCTAATACAAATCAATAAGCCAAATAACAACTTCAGTAAATATAAGTCTAACAAACCTTTAACTCTCTTTTCATATGTACACTGATCGCGCATCAATAGAGCTGCTGCCTCTCCATTCATAGGATCCGATGGGTTTGGATACAAAAGAAGTTGCGGGAGAAAAACTTCAAACACATTTACCAAGTCTGAAAAAAAAAAAAAAAACTCAAGCTAATGAAACCATCATTCCTCAATCCCGTCATCGAAAAGGCTTAAACTATCAACTTACCAAACATGGGACTCCATTTTTGACTGATAACATCTAAACAAACAGAGCCAGACCTGAAACGAATAACAAAATTATAGAAACTCAAATAAGCACGCATCGAAATAAATTCAATAATGATCTAATAGCATAAGCCGAAAGGCTAGAGTTTTGGATCATCATTCATCCATCACTAACATCTCATCAACGTTTGGATGGTAAATCGTGTTGATAAAGCCAATACGAGGAGCCTTATACGGATAAGCATCTGAAAGCTGGACTTTTACCCTCCAAACACCTCCTTGATAAGGGCCTGTCGAACAGACTGTCAAATTGAAATATTCGATTTGGGCCGAGAGGCACTACTACTAATCAAGCAACCAATTAACTGATGTACTTTATGCATCAAGGAGATAAAATTAGGGAACACCTACACGTATATCGAACTAAAAGCCCCGATAGAATAAAGAAAACCAGTAGTGCAGAAAATATGAAGGTTGCGACAGGAAGGGCATCCGGCGTAAAACTTTGCCACTTTGTTATTTGCATGAGTTATGGTGTTAACTAATTTTCGACAATTAAACGACACTATAATCTTCATGCCACCGACCCCAACATAGTTGGGATTAAGGTGCTGTTGATGATGAGTAGTGCAGAAAATACAAATATACAAGCTGAATCCACAAGAGATTATCTCATCAATTTACAACTAATTCATCTCAATAATAAAGTATGAACAAGTTAAATAAACATAATCAGATCACCAAGAAAGATAACACACCCACCCAAGGAAAAAAAACAGAGACACTAAACCAATATCAGATCAAAAAACAATTAAACAGGCCATCAAGTGCTAAGAAAAAAAAAAAAGATTGAATATTTTCATGAGGCGATACAGTACTTTCTTTGGGTCCATGAAGTTCCACATAGAACTCTTGTATTCCATCATTGATCATCTCCACCTTATAATCAGCCATCATCCTATTACACAACAATTAAAGGAAAAGAAACAGGTAGAGAATAAGAATTAACACAACACATATGCTCGTTATTAAATCATAAAAAAAAAAAAAAAATCGAATGGCACTTGCAGTTTCATCAAGTCCATTTCCTTGCGTTTGCTTGGGGAAGACATGATTCTTGATTTTTTTTGTTCTTCTTTTCCTCCTGCAGTTTCTTTTTTACCTTTTTCTCTCTGATTTTTTTAATATTCAAAGTTTGGTGGGCTGAGGCCTGAGTGTTGCATTAGTGCGAGCGTCAGCTGGAGGAGAGAGGAGGGGTGATGTGAAGGCGGTTCCGGAGGGGTGGTTAAATAAACACAACTTTTACTAAAAAAAACACCCCTACCCAAGACAAATCTAAGGTTGTAGGCCACTTGCTCACCCATTTATTTCGTTAATAAAGTAATGATTACTAATTTATTTTTAATCAATAAATATTAATTAATTAATACATGTATTTCTATATTATTTAATGATTAAATATTTAGGTAAATGATTACTTATTTATTTTAAATTAATAAATATTAATACCATATAGATTTTTTTATATGTTATTATAAAAATATAAATGAATACATAAAAATAAAAATATGAGCCCAAAAATAATATCATTTAACATTCTTTCATGAATACATAAACACAAGAACTAGAGACCCAAAATAATACACATTAACAATCCTCTATAGTTATAAAAGGTGCTTCGAGATTATAAGATTTCAGTTGTCTATAAAGTTCCAGACGTGACATGGACATAGTTTCCCATCCAGCTGCACACAGGGCTTTGTGGCGGATCCAGTAAGCCGAAATGATAGGCATCGGACAATCTCCTTCTAATTGTACCATCACATAATGACTATCATATACAAGTGATATCGTAATAATCCGATGGTACAAAAATTCTTCCAGACCTTTCCAAAGAGGAAAGAAAGTGATAGCGCCTTGCTTGGTTAAAAAAATAAGGACCACACCAAACGTGTTGGCAATCAGGATACCTGTGTCAGGCATAAGCATCCAGTATTTTGGAGGTGCAGGCGATTGTAAGTACTTCAATGAAGTATGTAGTTCATCGAATCCATCAGTGAAAACTCTAGCATAGGCATGGTATGAATTCCATAACTCGTCTAGCAGTTGACGCCGAATATAGAGCCACTCATCTTCGCCATACCCAAGACAAACAGATATTGCTCGAAATCCACAGTTTCCATCACCTCTGACATCTTGAATATGTGTGATGTAAGGATGAAACATCAATGGAATTTCATCCATTAGTCGATGAATGTAGCATGACTGAGGCTCTTCGTTCAAGTCTGGAATTTCGTTCAAGTCTGGAATTTCATTCAAGTCTGGAAGTGCGGTTACGTACGAACTATGTCTTGCCGGTTCCTTGTTCAACTCAACAGATTTTGACATGGTTGAAAAGCTGCGTCTTCTAGGAGCTTGATTTATAGAATCGACTCGTTTTTGTTTTTGTTTCTTCAAGCTTGGACGTCCGCACGTATTTTTTTGAATTGCGGGTTCTCTAATGAGTGTTCTACTTGGCTGGAATATATCTAGTAGCTTTCTTATCATACTTTTTTTCACAACTTTCGACTGTTTATTGTAGGTTTCTTTAAATGTTTCAAATTCACCATCACAACAAATATCCTCATTTTCCATAGAAATTGACGGTGAAAAATCAAGCTTTCTCCAGAATACATCTATCGAATCCAATGGAATACACTCACCTGCAT
The DNA here is from genome assembly GCA_033398695.1 of Orobanche coerulescens. Lineage (NCBI taxonomy): Eukaryota > Viridiplantae > Streptophyta > Magnoliopsida > Lamiales > Orobanchaceae > Orobanche > Orobanche coerulescens. Next base: position 24,236,821 of record CM065818.1, on the reverse strand, counting down.
TGAAGTACCAATAATTTAGAAAAAATCAATATATAATTAAATTTAAAAAATACTTGTTAAATGTACCCACCGGAGTTCAAGTAGACTGATAGCATGCAAGCACATGGTAAGCCACAACTATTATGTAGTTTACAACCACAGTTTGAAGAGTCAAGTTGATATCCAACCGCCCGCTTAAGTTCCCCTACAAGTATATCTAGAGCTTCAAGTGACACATTACCCCACAATAATTTGAAACACGACAAGTTGTGTTCGTGTTTGAGGATAATTCTGCCCTTTTCAAAACTTTCACGTATCGTTGTAAGTTGAGACCTCACAAATCGATCAATAGAACCAACAAACTTATCTAGAGTATAATTTTTTTCACATAAGTATTTCTTTAGCTTTGCATGCTGGCTCTCAACTCTGGTGGTAGTTCGTTGTCCAAAGTTCAGATGTTGATCAATCCAAATAGAGACAAACATTTCCTTATACTTGGTTAACCAAACATCATCCAGATAACTTAAAACACCTGGATTTATATAAATGTTATTTATGTACACAAAAATCTTCTAAAATTATAAACAATTAGTTACAGAATAAGTAGAATTGTACCTTGATGTTTCCCTAATATTGATTGGAGTTTTCTATAGTTTTCGGTGTACGAGATCCACGTTGGAGACTCAACAAGTATACTCCACATAGCACGAAAGGAGTCCCACTCAACTTGCGACCTGAATGGCGGCCTACAATGCTTTTTAATATTTTCAGTAATGTGCCATCGGCAAAGTAACCGAGTGACATCAGGAAAAACTTGTTGGCATGCATTCACCAATGCCAACTCTCTGTCCGTCACTATAACGCGTGGGGTGCGTACACTTGTCTAGTGTCAACTTTAGACATGTTAATGCCCACTTATAGTTCTCCTCCATTTCCTTAATGATAAAGGCAAAAGCTATGCTAAATGTCTTGTTGGTTGAAGTTACACCAACAATCTGAAGAAAAGGCATACCATATTTATTTGTTTTGTATGTTGCATCTACAATCAAAACGTGTGGAAATAATTTCCATATATCTAACGACAATGGGTGAACGAAGAATAGGTTTTCCAATTCATTTGAAATACTATTTACGGAAAACTCAAAAAGAAATTTTTTATCGTTCAAAATTGTCATAAGAACCTGCATTGAAATACCGTTAATTAATAAAAATTCAGTATATAAATTAAATTTAAAATATACTTGTTGAATATACGACCTGCATCGGAGTTTTTCCGTCATTCTGGGACGAGCGAAGCTTGTTCCGTGCATTGTATATGGTTTTCAGTATAGAAACATTATTCTCGTCATGCTCTTTCAATATCGAGAGTATGTCACGTGGTGCAACATTCTGACTTGTTAAGTTAGCCACCAACTGATTTTCGTGTTCTTTCAACCGCCTAGCATAAGCATGTCCCTCCAAATGTTGTGCAGGTGGATGATTATGTTGATCACATATCACCCTTAACGTCCAACCGTCATATTGTTTAATATACGAACCTACCAATTGAAATTTATAATTGATTTTTTTGGTGCCAGAATTTTTACTTGTTGCTTTAATTTTGTATTCACCACCACGATCACAAATAAGTATCACATAAGACACCACACCATTTTCCTTTGCCTTTGATCTTCTCGTCACGATGACATAACCAAGAGAGAATGCCGTGTTTTGCACCCATTCCATCAACTCATTAAGAGAATCGAACACCTAAAATTCAAATAAAAAATATTAGTAAACATTACGATGACCAAAAAAAATTAGTATCACGATAAGTATTTATACCTGATCGGTAAAAAATGGTGATATCCCCATAGAGAACTCATTGCCTTCATCTGAGTCTTTTCCGTATAAACTCAACATCTTTTCGATAAACACTACAAATTATAATAAAAAATAAATAGTTATAAAACTAAAATTATATAAAAAACTGATTGAAAAATAAATATAATTTTTTCAAAAAAAAATACAGTCCCAAACAAGAATGAAAAAAAAGGTTCAGAATGAAATAAATATAATTTAGCTACTGTTTTTTGAAAACAAGAATTTTTTCCCAATTAACTCCCACCCCCTCCCAGTATTGTCTCTCTCTCTCCGGTTCTCTCTCTCCCGATCTCTCTCAAAGATTTACCTTATTTGTATTGTTTTGTTTGATTAATGTAAGTTATCTTTTTTTATAACAAAATACAAGTGGTTAGTAGTTAGAAAAGAATTAATGTTAAAATTTAAAAAATAATAAAATACAAGTGGTTAATAGTTAGATTAGAATTAATGTTAAAATTTAAAAATAATAAAATACAAGTGGTTAATATTTAGATTAGAATTAATGTTAAAATTTAAAAAATAATAAAATATAAGTGGCTAGTAGTTAGATTAGAATTAATGTTAAAATTTAAAAAATAATAAAATATAAGTGGTCAGTAGTTAGATTAGAATTAATGTTAAAATTTAAAAATAATAAAATACAAGTGGTTAGTATTTAGATTAGAATTAAAGTTAAAATTTAAAAAATAATAAAATATAAGTGGTTAGTAATTAGATTAGAATTAATGTTAAAATTTAAAAAATAATAAAATACAAGTTGTTAGTAGTTAGATTAGAATTAATGTTAAAATTTAAAAAATAATAAAATACAAGTGGTTAGTAGTTAGATTAGAATTAATGTTAAAATTTAAAAAAATAATAAAATACAAGTGGTTAGTAGTTAGATTAGAATTAATGTTAAAATTTAAAAAATACTCAATTTACAGATATCAGTTTTTTGTACATTTTTCTAGGTTTGAATGCTGAAATGAGTTTGTTTAAAAAAAGAAGCACTTATAAACAAAAAGAAAGTGATGAAGAATCCGACCGTAGGATGCATTTGATCTTAGATGGAATACTATGGGCTCTTGTTCGGTTAGTATCCTAATGTTGATTCAAACCAAAATGGTATAGGGCAGATTAGTAAGCTTGTATGATTGGGAATAACACGCCCTTTTGATGTTCATATGACGTTTAGAATGATTATCCAGAACCATTAGTTATACCGATGTTATTATTCGTTGAAGGTTCGGGTTTTGGTGGATTGATCGAGTAAGAGTTCTTCGAGCTAGTTGAAGACTTTTTTTTTGTAGTAGCAATCCTTGTCGCCATTCCTAAGGCAAGTATCGTATATTTGAATATTGGTTTAATATTGAGGATTTTGATCATACATATTGTTATTCATGTTGTTGAACATGAGGTCATTCCAGTTGAATTGTCATAATATCGTTATTGATTGATTTTATGTTCATGTTGATGGATATATCGATTTTGCATATGTGTATGCATAGTTGTGTTTATGTATGTTGTGTTGATCCTATGAGATCACGTGATCTATGCTGAGGGCGCTGGATCGGATGTCCACTATGCGTTGGTCCGACGGGATCATCATGGGGATCTATGCTGATGGCGCTGGATCGTTGGATGGGTTTTCCACCATGCGTTGGTCCGACGAGATCATCATGGGGATCTATACCGAGGGTGCTGGATCGTTGGATTACCCTTTGTTATGTTGATGGAATCACGTGGATTCGCATCGTTGGATTCCGGTGGCGGAAGTCCGCTTTATGTAATTTATGATGCATTGTTGTTACATATCCGATGTATATATTATGATACTTGTACTATCATTGTTTTGCTAACCCCTTAGGGGGTGGACATTTGTTTTGATGTTTAGGTAGCCGAGGAGCGGGGAAGAAACCGCAGTACCGACATGACGATGAAGTGGTGCAGTGATGTAATTTGATGTTGTCTTATTTTCTAGTTATTTTTCAGTACTCGAGTACGCGTATTTTGGTGGTGTTTGGAATGCTTGTAATAATGGACTCATTGTTGAACTGGTTTTGAATTATAACCTTAATGGTACTTCGGTATTATTATTATTTTCCGTATTTCACAAATTAGCCTTGTAAATTCTTATATAAAGGATTTACGGTGCTGTAATTATTCCGAATATATCGGGGTGTTACAAGATTACATTGGTCATATTCTTACTTAGTATTTTCACTGGTATGTAATTATTGACGCGATGTGATTGTTATCATTGTTGGATATTATGGCTGACCCCGTCGTGGGTTTTTTTTTTAGGTTCTTTGGTTATCAAGATTGTAGCGGTCGTGAAGAGATGAGATTCCCATAGGATACTGGCTATGGCACGTGTTTGTGAATCAAGTATTCTGATTTTATGCTGTATTCCGCTGCTAGAGTATTTTTAATTGTTTGTCCTTTCCGCTGCGTGATTATTCTTAAATGCCCTTTTGGTTTTTGGCAACTTGAGTTACTATGGAAATGGTTTTCTAAATTATTTTGTCGGTACGTGTAAGCGATAGCTTAATGTATGTTTTTAAACTATTGAGGAATGGTTGGATGTCCATTAGAATGATTATCCAGAACCATTAGTTATACCGATGTTATTATTCGTTGAAGGTTCGGGTTTTGGTGGATTGATCGAGTAAGAGTTCTTCGAGCTAGTTGAAGACTTTTTTTTTTCGTAGTAGCAATCCTTGTCGCCATTCCTAAGGCAAGTATCGTATCTTTGAATATTGGTTTAATATTGAGGATTTTGATCATACATATTGTTATTCATGTTGTTGAACATGAGGTCATTCCAGTTGAATTGTCATAATATCGTTATTGATTGATTTTATGTTCATGTTGATGGATATATCGATTTTGCATATGTGTATGCATAGTTGTGTTTATGTATGTTGTGTTGATCCTATGAGATCACGTGATCTATGCTGAGGGCGCTGGATCGGATGTCCACTATGCGTTGGTCCGACGGGATCATCATGGGGATCTATGCTGAGGGCACTGGATCGTTGGATGGGTTTTCCACCATGCGTTGGTCCGACGAGATCATCATGGGGATCTATACCGAGGGTGCTGGATCGTTGGATTACCCTTTGTTATGTTGATGGAATCACGTGGATTCGCATCGTTGGATTCCGGTGGCGGAAGTCCGCTTTATGTAATTTATGATGCATTGTTGTTACATATCCGATGTATATATTATGATACTTGTACTATCATTGTTTTGCTAACCCCTTAGGGGGTGGACATTTGTTTTGATGTTCAGGTAGCCGAGGAGCGGGGAAGAAACCACAGTACCGACATGACGAGAAGTGGCACAATGATGTAATTTGATGTTGTCTTATTTTCTAGTTATTTTTCAGTACTCGAGTACGCGTATTTTGGTGGTGTTTGGAATGCTTGTAATAATGGACTCATTGTTGAACTGGTTTTGAATTATAACCTTAATGGTACTTCGGTATTATTATTATTTTCCGTATTTCACAAATTAGCCTTGTAAATTCTTATATAAAGGATTTACGGCGCTGTAATTATTCCAAATATATCGGGGTGTTACAAGATTACATTGGTCATATTCTTACTTAGTATTTTCATTGGTATGTAATTATTGACGCGATGTGATTGTTATCATTGTTGGATATTATGGCTGACCCCGTCGTGGGTTTTCTTTTTAGGTTCTTTGGTTATCAAGCTTGTAGTGGTCGTGAAGAGATGAGCTTCTCAGAGGATACTGGCTATGGCACGTGTTTGTGAATCGAGTATTCTGATTTTATGCTGTATTCCGCTGATAGAGTATTTTTAATTGTTTGTCCTTTCCGCTGCGTGATTATTCTTAAATGCCCTTTTGGTTTTTGGCAACTTGAGTTACTATGGAAATGGTTTTCTAAACTATTTTGTCGGTACGTGTAAGCGATAGCTTAATGTATGTTTTTAAACTATTGAGTTTTGACATTTTGGGCCTTGAAGTTTCAAATGAGATTTTACGACAGTTTTGATAAACGGATTTTATAAAGTCTTCGAATGTTTTTAAAATATAGTATTGTCGTTAGCCTCTTGGGCATTTGTAAATGTTTGCGAAAATGTCTTTTAGCCTTGTGGGTTCCGTCTCAGGGCCCACAGCGCTGTAATATTCCTGGATGGCTTTGGGGGTGTTACAGAATATGGTATCAGAGCTTAGGTTGAGAAAACCTAGGCAGTCGGGTCGAGTCGAGTTATGCTTTTGTGGCGTCATTCGAGTTGTCGATTGATGAATTCTAGAGCCCTAGGTTTTGTTGTTCACTTGGGCTTGTGCGTTATGTGATTTACCGGTGTAGTACTGGGTTGTTGTAAACTTTTCCAAATGGTATTAACGTGTTTCTTTGGATAGAGATGTGTTGTGTTCTCGAGTTGAACTGAGTTTGTAAAATGTGTGTTTTGAAAATATCTGTATCGAGTATTTTCTAGAGTTGAGACATGTGCCAGTATCACGGGGAATCATCGGCTTCACAATTTCTAAGTATTTGGATTTTTGAATTTCATTAAGATTTATTGCCGTTCTAAGTTGATATGTTTCGAGATTCAGAAATATATTATGTGTCACAGTATGATTTGATGCGAGAGCACGTCCGTGGGGAAGTAAATAACACAAGATTTGCCTGGTTTGTTAGGCCCGGGCTTGAATGCTCTCGTAAGATGTTATTAATACGAATACGTTGGAGTACAAATATTAATGTAAGAGTACAATTACAATGAGTGTAAAGACCCTAGTTATCTAGCTCTTGAGTGCTGATGATTGTCGGAACAACCAGAGTTGAAGCTCTGTGAGTTCTTATTCTCGTTTCTGCCGACCGTCTTTGGGTTAAGAGGTTTTCAGAGTGAGAGACAGAAAGATGTCCGAAGTTTATAGCGTGGGCAAGATAGAGAAGCAAAGCCAAGAGAGAAGCAGGCAGAAAAGCAGACCCTTTTCCAAGTGCAGAAAGTCTTCTATTTATAGGAGGAGCTGGGATGTCTTAATCCTGACGGGCGATCACCTTTCCTGTATTATAATAAGGGAGCGATCGTCTTTAGCACATGGGCTGATTGCCTTAAAGTCCGCGGCTGCTGCTGGTAGCCAGCTGTGTGAACCAATGAGAGGACAACACGCATCTCTTGTCGCTGTCTCGGGAGGTCCCACCTTGGACCTTTCGTCGGGTCTGTCGGTAGGTGAGAAGATGATGACAAGCTGGGGTCAAAGGGCCTTATCTTGCGGCGCTTTTTCCGGATCTGCACGTGGGTCTCTATTCCGAGTTTCGGCCTTCGCAGACTTGACGGATGTTGACTTCACGTGGCATGAGGTGGTCGTCCCTGATGGGGCTCTTGGGACGATCGCTAGTCGCCGGGAGACGATCGCCTTGGCAGTCGATCGCTCGGTGCTGGGTCCTTCGATCGGCAAGTCTGCCTTGGTCTATTTGACTCTGGTCCAGTTGCCCGGTCTTTGTGCCGATCGCCTGTTGAGGTGTATAAATCTCGACACAATAATTGCCCCCCAACTTGCTCCGATGTTGAAGACATGGGGTGATGTGGTTCCACTGGCGATCGTTTAGGATAAAGACGAGCGATCCGTTGAGCGGACTTTGGTCTCGGATTTGGGCGACCTGATCGTTTGGCGAGCTATCACCGGTCTTGTTCTTGTGATCTTCAATTTTGCATATCCCTCGTGGAAAGCCGATTGTTTCGACCTTGAGGAACCATGCACGGTCGCGGAGTTCGATGGACCGACCTCCATGACCGTGTCTTGTGTGCGAGGGACATTCCACATGTAGGTTTGTCTCGTGACTCACTTTATTGTGAGGGTCCTCCGTTAGGCTGCACCTGCCTCATATTTAAACGAAGGGCGAGCGGTCTTGGTCTGGAGGAGTCCTTGCGTGGGGCGTCGTCGGATTAATCGACTCCACGTCCGCAGCTTGTTAGCACTTTTCTACCTCGGATCGTCATGTTAGATGGCAATCCTCGATGATATACGTTGTGACGGGGGTAGGGACGCGTCGCACTGTCCGGGTCCACCATGTTAGATGATGAACCTTTGAGGGCTGACGAGCGTATCCACAGATTTGTTTGGAGGATCCTTCGGCTATGCCCGCCTCGTATTTAAATGAAGGGCGAGCAATCGCAGCCCAAAGGAACCTTGCATGGATGAAGCTGTCGGTTCCATCGACCTCCAGGACCATGGCTGCACTCTTCTACCTCGGATCGCCATGTTAGATGGCGATCCTCGATGATATACGTTGTGTTGAGGGAGGCGATCTCGTGCCTAGGTCCATCATGTTAGATGATGAACTTTAGATGGCGAGTGAGTCCTCCATTTTTGGAGATGTTGCTTGGGCAGTAGCCTTTCGTTTGACATGGTGGAAACTGGGGAAAGGCCTCCGAAGTTTCCACCTCTTGATTGAAGCATAAAGATCTAGCCGCCAGGGTTGATCAGGAAGATCAACTCGTATGAATCCTCTGGCTCGCCGTGTTTGATTCTGGCGATCGGACTGGGAGACTGGCGATCGTCGTTTTGACGCCGATCGCGGCACTTTGATCCTTTTCGCCCGGGGCTTCGGCTAAGTTACTAAACTGTCCAGCTTGCCCTCCTCGAACAATCTCCAGAGTTTTCTGAGGAGGTCGCGGCATTGATCGGTGTTGTGGCCGGGACTTTTGTGGTAAGCACAAAATTTGTTGCGGTCCAGATGACTGTGGTCCCTTACCGCCTTTGGCTTGCTTAGCCGCTCGCGCCCCTGGATGGTGTGGAAAATATGAGCCGGAGATAGATTGAGGTTGTGGTAGAGATGGGCTTCCACATCCTCGAAGGTCCTGAAATCACCGGGTGGCTTGGCGACCGCCTTGTTGGTATTGGCGATCACCGTCTCTACCCCCTCGTCTTGGCGAAGGGCGAGCAACCTCCGCCTGGCCAAAAATTCTACGGCCTTGGCGCGGAAGATTGCGTAGGTTGGGGGTATATCCTTCGTAAGGTGCCTGAACATGGGCGAAAGACCATTGAATCCCCCTAGGACCGAGTAGAGGGCGATCTCGTCGCTTACGGGCTCGCTGTTGAGGATTATCTCATCCACCCAGTCGATGTAGTCTTTGTAGGACTCGTCTGCCCCCTGCCTGATTTTCATCATGCGGTGGGGACCTTCTGGTCGAGCGACCTTGGCGGCGAAGTACGATGTGAAGTCGTTCGCCAGTTGTTCAAAGGAACTGATTGATCGCGGTGGCACTGAGATGTACCACCTATGGGCAGTTTGCCCAATGTTAACAGGAACATTCGGCACCTGGTCGCGTCTGATGCCTCACATCCGGTCATGTAGATCAGGAACTTGCTCAAGTGAGTCTCGGGGTCCGATCTCCCCTCGTACAAAGGTGTTTGAGGAGGAGTGATCCTTGGCTGCACGGGGGCGAGTTCGATCTGGACCGCGAGCGGCTCACTCGGATCGGCGATCATTCTCTTGGTGCCCGCCCCAGTTTCTAGAAGCGCTTTCATGCCATCGAGCTGGCATTGCATTGCGGCCATCGCCGTAGCTTGGTCGCTCGTGGTTTGGCTCTCGGAGCGGGAGCCGAGGCGATCGTGTACCGATCTCCTGGCTCTGTGGTAGGCGATAAGGTCGTCGCCGCCGATATTGGTTCTTCGGCGAGGGGAGTCAAGTGACCGACCTGACTTATGGGAGTTGGGTATGCCGAACTCCTGGTGACAGATTCGGGCTCCGTCGTCTCATGGATGGGGCCAGAATGCCCCGGTCGCCATGATGGGTCGCTTCCTAGGCGGCTGAAAATGGAACTGTCCCGTATCGCGAGTGCTTCTGCTCATGAATCGGGGCTTCCTGGCGATTGCTCGACGAGTAACCCCTTGAGCTTCCGTTTGCCCGCATGGCGGATGACCGATGGGGTAATAGAGGGCGCACCGCATGCTCTCCGTTGCTCACGTAGGATGGCCATGGCCTCCTCGATTTGTTCCGCTGTTTGGACCTGATTGAGCAAGAGGCTAGGGCCGTCCCTCGGGGGCGGGATAGAGAGCCTCGCGCCGCCGTGGCTACCCTCCGCCGTAGATTGGGGCTCGGATTGAACCGGAATAAGGCGTCCAACGGATCGGAGAGTGGATCTCTTCGATGTGGTGGCAGACGTCATGAATCTGAAGGTTTTTCTTTGAAGAACAGTGAGTGTTTCTTCAAGTATATGCTCCAGAGAACAGTGAGTGTTTTTCGAAACGGTCGGAATAAAAATGAAGGTAGATCCCCTTCTTCTAGCGCCAATTGTTGTTACCCAAAATATTATCCGGAGATGATATTGCTGGAATAGATGAGTAACAAACAAAATGCGAGAGCACGTCCTTGGGGAAATAAATAACACAAGATTTGCCGGGTTTGTTAGGCCCGGGCTTGAATGCTCTCGCGAGATGTTATTAATACGAATACGTTGGAGTACAAATATTAATGTAAGAGTATAATTACAATGAGTGTAAAAGACCCTAGTTATCTAGCTCTTGAGTGCTGATGATTGCCGAAAGAACCAGAGTTGAAGCTCTGTGAGTTCTTGTTCTCATTTCTGCCGACCGTCTTTGGTTAGGTTTTCAGAGTGAGAGACAGAAAGATGGCCGAAGTTTATAGCGTGGCCAAGATAGAGAAGCAAAGCCAAGAGAGAAGCAGGCAGAAAAGCAGGCCCTTTTCCAAGTGCAGGAAGCCTTCTATTTATAGGAGGAGCTGGGATGTCTTAATCCTGACGGGCGATCGCCTTTCCTGTATTATAATAAGGGGGCGATCGTCTTTAGCACATGGGCTGATTGCCTTAAAGTCCGCGGCTGCTGCTGGTAGCCAGCTGTGTGAACCAATGAGAGGACAACACGCGTCTCTTGTCGCTGTATCGGGAGGTCCCACCTTGGACCTTTCGGCGGGTCTGTCGGTAGGTGAGAAGATGATGACAGGCTGGGGTCAAAGGGCCTTATCTTGCGGCACCTTTTTCGAATTTGCACGTGGGTCTCTATTCTGAGTTTCGGCCTTCGCAGACTTGGCGGATGTTGACTTCACACGGCATGAGGCGGTCGTCCCTGATCGGGCACTTGGGACGATCGCTAGTCGTCGGGAGACGATCGCCTTGACAGTCGATCGCTCGGCGCTGGGTCCTGTTCTGGGTCCTTCGATCGGCAAGTCTGCCTTGGTCTATTTGACTATGGTTCGGTCGCCCGGTCTTTGTGTCGATCACTTGTTGAGGTGTATAAATCTCGACACAACAGGCACTTATCCAGATTAAGCAAATAAAATTGAATTAATTACAACTAGATACAATTTTTGTAACACAATTTCAACCAGATACAAGAATATTTTTGCATTACAACTAGATACAAAATTAAACATGCAATTCTCAAAATACCTCCAATCAATTAAGGGTCTGAGTCGGGAGAAACACGGGGGTAGGGGGGCCTAATTAAGATATGTATGTGTCTTATCTAGTTCCGAAAAAAAAAGAAAAAAAAGCATAAATAAATGATAAAGTTGCAGCGCTGTATTGATGGACATGGGAGGGGGGTTGCAGCGCTAGACGACAATGTCAAATCAAGCAGGTGATGCTAGAAGCTATCGTTACTCATTTCCAAATTCAAATTTCAAAATCAAATCTGGGGGTTGGATATATGCAGAGTATTGTGCCCTTTTCCATCTTAAAAAAACTCTCAAATTTTATCATTTTCGTTCCTATCCGAATTTGGGTTTTTTTCTTTTTACAAAAATTTGTTCAGCGTTGGTGTTGGGGGTGTTTTCTTATTTAGTTCTGAATCATGATTGTCAATTCGGTAGAAGAAGGAGATGTTTTTATCAACATCCAATAGGGCGGTGTCGGAAATTTGATTTCTGTGAATTCGTCCTCGTCATTTAGTGACATGATTTCTCAGGTAACTAGTAAGTGGCCCGATTTAAAAAATGTTACTATATCATTCCGTTTTTCGGTCGGTAGTATTAGCAATTGCATGTTATATTCGGACGCTGATCTGAAAGTTTTAGTAGCAGTGTGTGAGTTGTTGCCAGAAAAAATTGTTACAGTTGATATTACACGTGTAAATGTTCAAGGTTCTGATATGGATGTTGACGGTAGCAATGATCTAAGTTATGTTCATGCACACGTGCATGAACATGTTTATGCACACGTGCATGAAAATGTTCATACAAATGTGCATAAACATGTTGGTTCTGATGATACAGTAGGTTGTGGGATGGATTTGGATTTTGATATTGTTTCAATTTCAAAACAGAAAAGGGGGGAATAAGGGTGGGCCCAAAATTCAAAGAACTCCTTCAAACAAAATCCCTTTTAAGCATGTGAAGAAAAAGTATAACATTGGGGGGAAAACAGTATACCATCATATGATATTTTCCCCATCACAAACAAAAAACCTCTATTATCAGATGATTGGGCACATATAATGGATGGGGCCGTAGGTATAGTTTTCAGGGGGGGTGCTTGTGAGTGTAGGTCTGAACTCATAAAGTATTCCACACGCATTGGCTTTAGGTTTAAATATTACGTCGCGATGGGAGATATATTCACATTGTGTGTAATGAAGTTGTCAATTGTGGTTGTGACTGGTTTGTAAAAGCCAAGTTATAATTTGTGACAAACTATTTTGTTATTTCCAAAGCTTGTTTAGTAAACAAGTGCATTGGCAAATTGGCTGGTCATGTAAATAAGCACATGAATCCAAAGATTATCAGTAACCTGGTTATCGAATACGTGAGGTCAAACTCAAGCACATCTGGTAAGGATATAATGAACACATTGAAAAATTGCTACGGCATTCACATACCGTACTGGAAAGCTTGGAGGACAAGCGAATCCGCTGTGAATAAGATTTTCGGGAGCTTTGAAGAGTCATATGACCAACTTAGGCGGTATTGTGATGCAGTCCAACGTACAAACCCAGGTTTGTTTCACAGCATAACATTGAGTTTATTTGTTTTGTGGATTAGGTAGCTTCAACCCTTTCTTTACACACTGTTGTTTGTGTTTTTCGCGAGTGTGTTTACTGTCTTTTTGTTTTTATGACATGTATTCAGGCAGCGTCGTGTCGTTGGAGGCAATCAAGAACACAAACCATTTTGAACGTGTTTTCATTTCTTTCAAGGCTTGTCTAGTCTGTTTCAAGAAATGTCGTCCAATGCTGTTCATAGACGGGACTTTTATGATTGGTCGTGCAAAGGGAACTCTACTCGCGGCTACTACAAAGGACGGGAACGATGGTATTGCTATTGTGTTCTTTTTTCAATATGTCTTTTTCCTTTTTTATATTGTTAGTTAAGCCATGCATCGCACATATATGTATATGGTTTTTGATACACAAAACAAATGAGGCAAGCATTTTTTTTACGAGGATGAATGTATTTTTTTGTATCCAAGGTTTGTTCCCGGTTGCAAGTGCCATTGTATCAGCAGAAAACACAAGTAACTGGGTATGGTTTATAGAAAAGCTAAGAGACTTCGTTCAACATGAGAAGGAGATATGCTACATTTCAGACAGAAACATAGGGCTGATGTCAGCTTTCCCTAGGGTATTTGTGAAACTAATGCATTTTTTCTGTATATTACATCTACTAGGAAATCTTAGGGGGAAATTGACGAGTGGGTGGACCAATAATCAAAGGAAGAACATGGGAGTTCATTTCAAAAATTGTGCATATGCTCTTAATATTCGCATTTTCAACGAGAAGCTCGATATATTCAAGAGGGAGGGTGGTAAGGCTGCTGAAGAATGGATTTCACAGATCCCATTCGATAAGGGCAGTGGCCCACTCCAGGCACATCAAAACATACGGCGAAATGATGTCTAACGCAGCGGAGCAGTTCAACAAGTGGATTCAAGAGGCTAGAGCACTCCTCATTACATACATGATAGATCATATACGATCAGGTGACTGTTTCTATATAATTACACAAGAGTCATGGTTCTTTTTCTTTTTTAGTTCAGTTCAACAAGTGCATGTGGTGTGGGGAGAGATCAAGGAGTGGACCGGTGCACTATGCCCTGTCAAGGAAATGCTGTGGCACCATCTTACAGCCATATCTTTCGTGGCCAGTTATCGAGCTGTCAAGTGGTAAATTTGAAGTATTATCTAGGCTTTCTGTTGAGGTTGATTTAACCGAAAGAACTTGCTCATTTCATCAATGGCAAGTGATGGGGTTCCCATGTGCCCATCCGGTGTCTGTAATGCAGAAGAAATGCAATTCAGTCTATAGCCTTGTTGATGAGTGCTTCCATGCATCTAGCTATCGGGTGTGCTATAGCTTTGCCATTCAAGGTGTGCCCGAGACATAGAGGTTTGAGTTTCAGCCAGATGAATCAAATATGTCCAAGATTCTCCCGCCAATTCTGAACCGCCCAACTGGACACCCAAAGAAGAAGAGAATCGCCTCTTATGGAGAGTTCTCAAAGAGGAAGCCGTCATTGTGTCACCGATGCAGAAAGGTTGCAACACATGACAAACTAACATGCTTGTTGACCCCTGATGAGGCCATATGAGCATATTCAGATTTCAAGTTTTTTGTTATGTTATATGCTATATGATATTTTTGGGATACGACGAACTAATGTCAACTGTGTTTGTGCCGTTTTTTGCCACACACACATTACGCGCCTGTGGCGGGGGGTTAGGTGGAATTATTTGTGCAGATCAGCCTATCAAAACTTGAGCAAGTCATGCTCAAGTTTAAATAGGGTGACTCTTTTTTATTTTTGTTCACTAAACCCTTGCTTTTCCTATTGGTTTTTTGTTTTTGTGACTGATGGTCAGATGATTTAATATAAACCCTTGTTTTTTGGAAACATCACTGTGTGTTTTTAATACATTTATTGCATTTTTTCTTATTTTTTCTTTCAGTGATTACATGCAGGGTGATTATGAATGCAGAGACAAAAAAACCATTTTTAGGAAGGGAAAATCATGTCACATTAACCAAAATAATACATCCTTTCAATACATTTTAAGGGTGGTAAAAGTGAGAAAAAAGTACAGGATGTCATACATAACATATGCATTTCCTAACAGAAGGACACATTGGTCTACATATGGATGTAATCCCACCTAACTAAATGACTCATATAAGAAATGATAAATACAACCAAAAGAAGCACACCGGCTGTTATGATATTTACACAAACTAGCTTCGCAAAGGGGATATGGCAAGAATTACAAGCATTAGAGCTTGCATTTACAGGTGCAACACCGCGAACGTCCAGCGCACTCGAAACCTCACCTGGTTCATTATCATTAACGAAATAGTTCGTAGGCTTACACCAATGAGAGAAACCGCATTTTTCACACATATAGAATAACTTATCCGGGTTAGTTTCCGTTTTCGAAAGCATGAAGCGTGTATTCCAACCGCACTTCTCACAAAGAGATTTAGAATACCTTAAATAAGGGCCAACTGTCATCCAATTGCTATAACTTGACATATTTTTTTTGTAGTACTGTATCTACCTATCCTTTTTACAAGTGTTTCATCCTTGCCACCCACCAAGATCTTGTATTTATAGGGTGTAATAAGCCTACAATGGCTATAAGTTCTAATAGCTCTTTTTGCAATAGTTATATATGAACAATGATAGTGTAATGTATGAAAGCTTTGAATTTCTAACATGTTCACTTCTAAAAGAACATGTGCATGTAACCGATTTTTTGCAATGTTATGTGATGCACATGTTCATACTTATATGAACAGAATTTTTACATGGACTAGTAATTACATTTGCATTTTTACTACTCGGTTACATATAAATATACAGCTTTTTGTTACACTTTTATATTCTTATAACATGTAGTAATGTATGACATAAGTGTATGTTAAAAAAAATACATTATCATGTATACAACCATAATCTTATAGACACAAGACACAACACAAAAATAGAAAGACATGCACATGTGCAGAACTACACATGAACAAAATACTTTTTTCATGAACGTGTTCATGTGTTTTAGAACTGCATGTGCAACATATGTGTATCCTAGGAAAATCATCACAGCGAGTAGTCATTTTTTCAACTAATAGAGACTGGTCATACATCCAGCATCTAAAGTAGCTTTCAATTTAATATATTTTTCAGCAGAAGGCAGCAAAAAAACATCATATATCCAGCTGACGACACTATCAGGCTAGTTCAGAACATTGCAAAAACCATAGTAGCGTACCATCGTGTTTTTCAGAAAGCCACACAAAATGAAAGTATCAAATCAACCAAGATACAAATTTACACCCTTTGTACAAAATAGGGCGACACCATAAATTGTTCAACCATTTTATTTCAAAAATTCCCCGCTGAAGGATGGGACATAGTACCCTTCTTCATCCATTTCCCCGATATCAGGCTCTCTATTAAGGCATACACCACCACTTCACAATCTTCTAAAGTTTGTTCCTGCTGAAGACAATCGATGACCTTAGTCTTCGTGAACATATTTTTAACGGATTTTTCAGGTTTTGCTCGACTATAGATCTCCTTAATCTTCTTCTCAATATATGTGACCTGTAATGTGTGTTGGCAGAATCAAGGGTTTGATCATGATTTTGCGTGTGAGTGAAAACTATATACATTATATACCTTTTTTGTAGCGTGTTTAAGAGGTTCTTACCAGAATTTTGGACCTCTTCAAATGTGCATCCTGGCTGCCACCTTCGCATACGCAATGAGTTGTAGAAACGCTATTCGTGGTTCTTCAAGTTCAACATCAAAAGCGCCCAGTGGTCTGGCGTGTTTTGTGTTGTCTTCCCATCACTTTTTGTCCACAACGGAAACAATAAAACATCATTCTCTATCGATTGATCTAGCACATCATCGACGAAATGCTTCAGGGTGTTGTGTTCACCTGTATCCTTCTCCGTGACTAGTTCCTAAATAGCAGAATAGTCAAAAAAACTTTCATTGGCTATTGACATATCTTAGGACATCAAATATGATAACATACGACGAATAGATATTTGGGCCTTACCCAACAAGTAGAAGAAAAAATGATAGTGTAGTTCCCAAGGTCCGTCTCTGCATACTTATGCTGAATCAGGTCCGCCCACGAATCGATCACCTGCTTTGTAGAACCAAAGTTCTAGAACTTGAAATTCCAATGATTTTTTTGTTATAAAGTGTATCGAATAAGAAATGGGGGAGCTGGGATCTAACCTTGTTAGCAATCCGGTCATGATGAAGGATGGAGATCACATCTTCCAACGTCACCTCAGACATCGGCCTACTGCCTCTCCACAACACAGTTCTATGATGCAGTTAACATTTTTTTTAGTTTTTTTTTTTTGGTGGTGGGGGGGGGGGGGGGGGGTGTTAGTGTAGTGGTGGAAAATCAATAAATCAAAGTATTTTGTGTTTAGGAACCATATCTCTCATAATCCTCACTCCATCTATCGATTATGATCGATTTCAAATGGCACGATATCTTGCTCATCGCCCAGTATTCGCTGTCCAAAAGTGGTAAACCATTTCTTAGCTTGATATTATATCTTACCTTCGGACTTCTATGGACATAATCATCACAATCAACAACGGGTATTTCAGTATGCTTAATGAGATCTGGGGTACTCATATGAGGTGTAATGACTTTGGCCTTTCTAACGCCAGTCACAGTCTGGCCCTTTACACGCCTACAAATGGAGCTCGATGACACAAACGGTGCCCGATATTCGGCGAACCCTGTTTTCATGTTTTGCCCATCATATTCACCTACATCTTGTGTTTCTGCAACACACGTCTCTTCATCAAATTCATATTGCAACTGTGCATCTCCAACTTTCTTATAATGCATATCCGCTATTATGTCCATTTCTGCAATATTTTTTGGTTCAGAGAAAATCCGTGGGGGGTAGGGATGTAGGAGTTATCTAAACATGGCATCGTATGGTTGGTTCGGGTGATGGATTTGAAGTTTGTGCATCATCATGCAAAACAATCGACTTCTCATGGGCACCAACGTCATTGAAATCAGTGTTTTTGGAGGATAACTTCGAAAGCTGCGACTCAATCTCATCAAACCTGAATCTCTCAATTTCCCGCTCCTTATTCACCCGTTCAATTTGTTCACTTAACTCTTTATCTTTAACCTAAGACTCTCCGATTCCAATAACAAGTTCAGACTCCCGGATGTTTGTTTACGATCTGACCTAACGGAGCTGCTCATTTCTGCAGGGTGGCATACATCATTCTGTTTTTTACGCTCATCGTCAAACTCAGACACTACGTCCACAATACTAGTACCGTCTCTGTTAATTTCATCGACCTTATCAAAATCTTGCTTGCTCAGATCATCGATCACATTACGAATTACTGTCCCGACATCATGGTTAGGTGTGGTGTCAGCTTGAGTAAGATTCAAACTGAATGAGGGGATGCCAAATTGCGAACACATTTCATCATCCATCAAGACAGAAGCATCACACCGATTGCCGACATATTGGGAATATGCACTATATCCCCCATTTGTGTGGTTGATGCGATGTCAGGGTGTGTTGTCTTTCTGATTGAGGCATCGACTGTATTTGTCTCCATATCACATTTCTCTCCCACTGAGGTCGTAAGCTCTGGATCGTCTTTACCAATGCGAAAGTCCTGTTCGGATGCATGATGTTCTGAACTACTCCCCCCTCCTGCTTCGGTCTGATCTTTAGCCTCACCGGCAAATTCACCACTGAAACCTTCTATTTCGGTCTGATCTTTAGGACCATCAGCATTTTTCTATATTAATGACATAAACATCCGCTTCTCACCCCTCGTTGGATTGAGATCTCCTAATTTCAGCTGTCATTTTTGTAGGTAAGTCTCATCTTTGATGAAAGAAACCAAAAAAAAAAAAAAAATCACATGGTGGTGAATACAAACCTTGTTTGATTTAATTTTCATAAGGTTCACACCCGCAATGGCTGTCTTCAGGCGTTGCAAATCCCATTTCATGAATCTTGGAAACAAAACATCTCACTTCATCTTTATCAGATGAGTATGCTCGCATAACCAGTACTGGAAAAGGAACCAAAAGAAACATATTTTTTTAAGAAAGATGAACTGATGTAGGTCAAAATAGGTATATTTGCAAATAGATATATTTTTTGAACTTACTGGTAAGATAATTGCACATCCTCCGAGTTTCATATTCATGGACGTCTTCATCTGTTTCCAAAGCACGTCGATAATGTACTGACACCAGTTGTACCTACCTACTTCATCAAAATCCTCCACAATCTCAGTCACATGTCAGGCTACTAAAGAATTTTGACAAGGCGTGAGAACTGAAGCCATCAGGAAACAGTGGACGATCCGAGCAACATCAACTATACTTGTTTCGTCATTATCAAGCAACAGCTTATCCAACTTACCCAAGAGGCAGATCTTGCTCAAAGTGAATGACGATGTTCTTCTTTTAATATCATCACCAAAATGGCGTCTCACCCACTGCACCTTTGGGCCTCTTTTGTTCTTCACAGGAATTTTGCGTTTACCACCGGTAACACCAAATATCAGAGCTACATCTCGACAAGTCAGTGGCACTATCTCTCCTCCGAGTATGAAAGTGGATTTCCTATTATCGAAACATTTAATGATGCGGCCAATGTCACTGTCCACCTTATCAATTTTCTGCATCAGCTTCCTCCCACCATTTCGGTAAATGGCATCGAAAAAGAACCATAAGGGTGACCTTTTAATCTTCTGCAAATGCATATCATTGACCTTCAGGTTTGGGATATCCTTTATGGCTGTCTTCAGATTACTTCGGTAGTAAGTGATCCCTCGCTGGACTCTTATTGAAAGTAAACAAAAATTTAATATATATATATATATATATATATATATATTTCGAGGTCAATATATTTTTTTTGGAATGAAACATCAATTACAAATCAGTTCATTCAAGGCATTCATCAACTAGAGTACTAACTAAATTTGTTTGTTGGCTTCATTTTCACGTTCCGCTTTTTGTCGCAACTATCACTGTTGTAATCTGCACTAGATGCATTCAAAACTTCATTGATTATGTCTCTATCGCTCCCGCTACTGTTTTCACATTCCATCTATAATCTGTAAGTTTTTGGTGAATTGAGTGAGTGGGTGTGGATGGGGGGTAAAGAGGATAATGATCATATCAAAAATAGGATCATATGAACCCTAAAATCACTAATGCACGTACCAATCGATTGCGCATCAAATTCTAAATTTTCTGTATCTACCTCTTGTGGATGCTTCTTATGAGTTTTACGTCTGATTTTGTCATTATCTAAGCCACGTTACAAATAACGATCAAGATAATTATTATATTTTTTGGTTTGTCAATCTGTATATATATGAAAAACACTTATAATTATGAGTATGGTATCACACATACTCGTAGATATTGAATCAGGTTCGGAAGAATCTGTAGGTGTATCACGTGGATGTTTCTTCTTACACGTACGTTTCCCAACATTTTTATTCATCTCATATTCTACAAAAAAAATCCAAGCAAATGAGTTGATGGAGTCACAACTATAGACACATTCACACGGGGTTCCCATGACGGGAACAAGACTAACCGGATTCAGAAGAGGTTACTGTCTCATGCTATACAACTTCAATCATAGTAATATCAAAATTAGTAGCATAAACAAAAAACAAAAAATCGGACATGCAGCAACTGCACGTAAAGATGCACATGTTCGGTCGATATTAAACACGTTCATGTACAAAAATATAAACGTTGATCCAATCGGGATGCACATGTTCATCAGTTGGATGCACATGCTCATCCAACTATACACATGTCCATCCACGAGAGGGTTACAACACAGCCACCAAACATCAAAGACTGTCCGTCATAATTAATTCTGAAACATGAATTCTTCAAAAAATATAAATATATATAAACAAAATATGTTAGAAACCTCACTTACCTTTTGCATGAAGACGTCTCGATTTCCCGGTGGGGTTCTTACTTCGTGAGGAACATTCTTCCTCACTCATACACTGTCTCTTGCGCACACCCCTAACCATCCTCCCCTATTTTTGATTTAACACATATTCCAAAAGGGCGAACCTTTTCAAATTTGAATGCTATAATCGTTTAGGCAAATTACAAAAGAGAGCATCAACACTGACAACACATTTCGTTGTCACCCTATTTTTCAGTTTTACATCTATTATACATCCGATAAAAAGCAAAATTAGCAATAAATAAAACCATTCACCCGTATTCCACACACCCGGGCACAATGGGTGTCTTCTAAGCGAGCTCGGTATTTTCCGTCCTAAATTTTTTCTCCGACGATAATGAGCAGAGGTGTTAGATTTTCGATTGCTAGGGTTTTTGAATTTTTCCATACTGGAGTGGAGGGGGAGGGGGGTTGTGTAGGTGGTGTGTAAATCGGGAGGAGGGAGAGTGTCAAATCGGCGCATTGGTAAATGGAGAGGGAGGAGTGTCAAATCGGTGTATAAAGAGAGCATTAACACTGACAACACATTTATTGGGATGAGCCAAAAGCTTGGGGGGCGTAGGGTTTTGGACGACTGGTAATGAAGGGGCATTATAGTCTGGAAAACATCAACTTTGTATCAAATCAAATAGTCATGTGTTTTACAACATTGTACCTACTAGTAATAAATGGTCTTAGATTGTACCCAGTTGTAATGCTCTCAATAAAATTACCTCCCCTACCCCATAAGTTAAAATATCTGAATAATATTTTTAATTCTAAAATTCAGCTAAATGTTACAAAATAAATTAAAAGTATTGGATTTCGGAAAAGTTCTTTGAAAAACATTAGAATTATTTTATATGATTATCATATAATTATTTATTTTATTTTCTTAAAAAAAAGTAATATAATTATTTATAAAATCTAAAAATTATGTTGAAATCTAAAAAAAAATCATTTAAGATATGTGAAAATACCTATGAAATGTGGGAATTATTTTTTGAAAATTAATTTTCTAAAAACGATTTAGACCAAATTATAAAAAAATAAACATTACTTTTTACAAAATCTAAATTTATGAGATAAATAGTAATTCAAAAAATTTAAAATTTTGAATCGTTATTTTTTTAAAAAATAGTTTTCTAAAAATAATTTAGACTAAATTATAAAATATATAAATATTATTTTCAATAAAATCTAAATTTATGAAATAAAATTTAAATTTTTGAATCATTTTTAAGAAAGTTAAAATAATTTCAGAAAAACATTAAATTTTCAATTTGATGAAAATTATTTAAAAAAACATTTAATTTTTTAATATTTTAAATGAATTAAAAATATTTGAGGGTGAAACAGTCATTTATGTCATTCGAATTATTGATTGAGAACAAAAAGTAAACACCAACAAATATTTATCCGGACAAACAAATTTATCCAGGCAGACAAATTTATCCATACATGACTTAATGAAAATACTGGTAAACAGTCCATTAATTTCAAATACGTGTACAATTATTTGTGTGATTTATCTTTATTAATTGTAAATTAGATTATATTTAATTATTTTGTTCATGTTTTGTTCGATTAAATAACCATGAAAAATAAACTGTTCATTTGCCAAGAAAAAGATAATTGGTATTGTTGCTGCCCAAAATATTATCCGGAGATAGATATTGCTGGAATGGATGAGCAGCAAACAAAGTGCGAGAGCACGTCCGTGGGGTGTAAATAACACAAGATTTGCCGGGTTTGTTAAGCCCGGGCTTGAATGCTCCCGCGAGATGTTATTAATACTAATACGTTGGAGTACAAATATTAATGAAAGAGTACAATTACAAAGAGTGTAAAAGACCCTAGTTATCTAGCTGTTGAGTGCTTGCCGGAAGAACTAGAGTTGCTCTGAGTTCTTATTCTCGTTTCTGCCGACCGTCTTATGGGTTAAGAGGTCTCGAGAGTGAGAGAGAGAGAGAGATGTCTGAAGTGTATAGCGTAGCCAAGAGAGTGAAGCCAACGACAAAGCAGAAAGCCAAGCCCTTTTCCAAGTGCAGGATGCCTTCTATTTATAGGAGATGGGATGCCTTTAATCCTGATGAGCGACCATCTTTCTCGTATTATAATAAGGGGGCGATCGTCCTTTAGCACATGGGCTGGTTGCCTTAAAGTCCGCGGCATGGGTTGGCAGACAGCTGTGCGGACCAATGAGAAGTCTGCACGCGTCCTGAGTCGCTGTCTCGGGAGGTCCCACTTTTCACCTTTCGGCGGGTCTGTCGGTAGGTGAGAAGATGGTGACAGGCTGTGGTCAACGATCCATGTTCTGCGGTGCATTTTCCGTATCTGCATGTGGGTCTATATCCCGATCTTCGGCCTTCGCCGACTAGATGGATGTTGGCTTTGCGTAGCATGAGGCGGTCGTCCTTGGCCGGGCACCAGAGTCGATCGCCAGGTGCCAAGAGACGATCGCCTTGGATGTCGATCGCTCGACACTTGGGTTTGATCTGGGATCTCCGCTCCGTAGGCAAGTCTGCCTTGGCCTATTCGACTCTAGCTCAGTCACCTGGCGTTTGTGTCGATCGCCTGTCGAGGTGTATAAATCTCGACACAACAATTGGGGTGAGGTGGTTCTTACTGGCGATCCTTCAGGATAAAGACGGGCGATCCGTTGTGCGGACTTTGGTCTTGGATTTTGGGCGAACTGATCGTTTGGCGAGCTATCTTCGGTCTTGTACCTGTGATCTTTAATTTTGCATATCCCTCGTGGAAAGCTGATCGTTTCGACTTTGAGGAACCGTGCACATTCGCGGAGTTCGATGGACCGACCTCCATGACCGTGTCTTGTGCGCGAGCGACATCCCAACTGTAGGTTTGTCTCGTGACTCATTTTATTGTGAGGGTCCTCCGCTAGGCTGCGCCCGCCTCGTATTTAAACGAAGGGCGTGCAGTCTTGGTCTGGAGGAGTCCTTGCGCGGGGCATCGTCGGATTAATCGACTCCACGTCCGCGGCTTGTTAGCACTTTTCTACTTCGGATCGTCATGTTAGATGGCAATTCTCGACGGTATACGTTGTGACGGGGGTAGGGACGCGTCGCATTGTCCGGGTCCACCAAGTTAGATGATGAACCTTTAAGGTCGGGCGAGCGTGTCTACTGATTTGTTTGGAGGGTCCTTAGGCTACGCCCGCCTCGTATTTAAACGAAGGGCGAGCGATCACAACCCAAAGGAACCTTGCATGGATGAAGCAGTCGGTTCCGTCGACTTCCAGGACCATGACTGCACTCTTCTACCTCGGATAGTCAAGTTAGATGGCGATCCTCGATGGTATGCGTTGTGCTGAGGGAGGCGATCTCGTGCCTTAGTCCATCATGTTAGATGATGAACTGTAGATGGCGAGCGAGTCCTCCATTTTTGGAGATGTTGCTTGATTCTGGCGATCGGGTTGGAAGACTGGTGATCGTCGTTCTGACGCCGATCACGGCATCTGATTCTTTCCGCTCGGGGCTCCGGCTAAGTAACTAGACTGTCCAGCTTGCCCTCCTCGAACAATCTCCAGAGTTGTCTGAGGAGGTCGCGCCATTGATTGGTGATGTGGCCGGGACTCCTGTGGTAAGCACAGAACTTGTTGCGGTCCAGATGATCGTGGTCCCTTACTGCCTTCAGCTTGCTTAGCCGTTCGCGCGCCTGGATGGCGTAGAAAATTTGAGTCGGAGATAGACTGAGGTTATGGTAGAGATGGATTTCCACGTCCTCGAAGGTCCTGAAATCTCCGGGTGGCTTGGCGATCGCCTTATTGGATTTGGCCATCGTCGTCTCTGCCCCCTCGTCTTGGCGAACGGCGAGCAACCTTCGCCTGGCCAAAAGGTCTGCGGCCTTGGCGCGGAAGATTGCGTAGGTCAGGGGGATGTCCTTCGTAAGGTGCCTGAACATGGGCGAAAGACCATTGAATCTCCCTAGGACCGAGTATAGGGCGATCTCATCACTTACGGGTTCGCCGTTGAGGATAATCTCATCTACCCGGTTGATGTAGTCTTCGTCGGTCTCTTCTACTCCTTGCCTGATCTTCATCATGAGGTGGGGACCTTCTGGTCGAGCGACCTTGGCGGCGAAGTACGTTATGAAGTCGCTCGCCAAAGGAACTGATCGATCGCGGTGGCAATGAGATGTACCACCTATGGGCCAGGTCGCCCAGTGTTAACGGGAACATACGGCACCTGGTCGCGTCTGATGCCCCACACCCGGTCATGTAGATCCGGAACTTACTCAGGTGAGTCTCGGGGTCCGATCTCCCCTCGTACAAATGTGCTTGAGGAGGAGTGATCCTTGGCTGCACGGGGGCGAGCTCGATCTGGACCGTGAGCGGCTCGCTCGGCCCAGCGATCTTTCTCTTGGCGCCTGCCCCAGTTTCTAGGAGCGCCTTCATGCCATCGAGCTGGCGTTCCATTGCGGCCATCGCCGTAGCTTGGTCGTTCGTGGTTTGGCTCTCGGAGCGGGAGCCGAGGCGATCGTGTACCGATCTCTTAACTCTGCGGCAGGCGATGAGGTCGTCGCCGCCGATCTCGGTTCTTCGGTGATGAGGAGCGAGATGGCTGTCCTGCCTTCTGGGAGTTGGATAAGCTGAACTCCTGGTGACAGATTCGGGCTCCGTCATCTCATGGCTGGGGCCAGAATGCTCCGGTCGCCATGATGGGTCGCTGCCTAGGCGGATGAATATGGAACCGTCCCGCCTCGCGAGTGCTTCTGCTCGTGAATCGGGGCTTCTTGATGATCGCTCGTCAAGTAACCCCTTGAGCTTCCGCTTGCCCGCGCGACGGATGGCCGATGGGGTAATTGCGGGCGCGTCGAATGCTCTCCGTCGCTCCCTTAGGATGGCCATAGCCTCCTCAATCCGTTCCGCGGTTTGGAACTGGTCGAGCGAAAGGCTGGGGCCGTCCCTCAGGTGCGGGATCGAGAGTCTTGCGTCGCCGCGGCTACCCCCTATCGTAGGCTGGGGCTCGGACTGAGCCGCAATAAGGCGTCCGGCAGATCGGAGAGTGGCTTTCTTCGACGTGGAGGCAGACGTCATTATTCTGTAGGCTTTTCTTTGAAGAACAGTGAGTGTTTCTTCAAGTATATCCCCGGAGAACAATGAGTGTTCTTCGAGATGGTTTGAATAAAAATGAAGGTTAAGATCCCCTTCTTCTAGCGCCAATTGTTGCTGCCCAAAATATTATCCGGAGATAGATATTGCTGGAATGGATGAGCAGCAAACAAAGTGCGAGAGCACGTCCGTGGGGTGTAAATAACACAAGATTTGCCGGGTTTGTTAAGCCCGGGCTTGAATGCTCTCGCGAGATGTTATTAATACTAATACGTTGGAGTACAAATATTAATGAAAGAGTACAATTACAAAGAGTGTAAAAGACCCTAGTTATCTAGCTGTTGAGTGCTTGCCGGAAGAACTAGAGTTGCTCTGAGTTCTTATTCTCGTTTCTGCCGACCGTCTTATGGGTTAAGAGGTCTCGAGAGTGAGAGAGAGAGAGATTTCCGAAGCGTATAGCGTAGCCAAGAGAGTGAAGCCAACGACAAAGCAGAAAGTCAAGTCCTTTTCCAAGTGCAGGATGCCTTCTATTTATAGAAGATGGGATGCCTTTAATCCTGATGGGCGATCGTCTTTCTCGTATTATAATAAGGGGGCGATCGTCCTTTAGCACATGGGCTGGTTGCCTTAAAGTCCGCGGCATGGGCTGGCAGACAGCTGTGCGGACCAATGAGAAGTCTGCATGCGTCCTGAGTCGCTGTCTCGGGAGGTCCCACTTTTCACCTTTCGGCGGGTCTGTCGGTAGGTGAGAAGATGGTGACAGGTTGTGGTCAACGATCCATGTTCTGCGGCGCCTTTTCCGGATCTGCATGTGGGTCTATATCCCGAGCTTCGGCCTTCGCTGACTAGATGGATGTTGGCTTTGCGTAGCATGAGGCGGTCGTCCTTAACCGGGCACCAGAGTCGATCGCCAGGTGCCAAGAGACGATCGCCTTGGATGTCAATCGCTCGGCACTTGGGTTTGATCTGGGATCTTCGCTCCGTAGGCAAGTCTGCCTTGGCCTATTCGACTCTAGCTCGGTCGCCTGGCGTTTGTGCCGATCGCCTGTCGAGGTCTATAAATCTCGACACAACAGGTATGATGTTAATTTAGCTTAGTTGACTAATAAAATTTAAACTAAAATTGACCACTATTTAGATAATTTTATCTTAAAAATTAGCTTACAGTATAGATAAAATTTTCAAATAAAATTGACAAAACAAATTATTTAGCAACAATTAAAATGGCGGTATAAGTCGAAAACATCCCTTGTCAACTACTCTACGAATGAAGTCGAGATAAGAGAATAAACATTGAATTTAACTATTTGTTTAGGTTTTCCAATGAATCTCACTAAAAATCAATATGTGATTCAAGTTTAAATAAATTAGAATAAAAAATTGAGAACATATCGAGAGATTTGACGTGATGCCCCGAATTCATAATGTTATTATATACTTTAAATATTTATTTGAAAATGAAGAGAATTGAGTTTATCTAAGAACAAAATAAAAAGGATATGAAATAAAAGTTATGCATATATAGATTGAATATTAAAAAAATAGGATTTTTTACATACCTATACAATATTTGTAAATTAGTTACATAAATCTAAATGAAAGAAAATAATTACAATATATTTGGATACAGTCAATCAGTGTGTAACACATCAGTCTTTAGTGAAATATATTGCATTTAGATACTTGTAAATTTTAATACGGTTACCTGATATAGTGTATTTGGATACGAGTTGAAGTCGTGATTCTTGTAATTACTTTAGGATTTAAGATCATTTGAGTACCAAACTTTTTTTACATACCAAGGGATTAATCCCCACTCTACATATTCCCTCCATCTTTATTTGATCTAATGAATGAGATTAATCCCAACAAATTAAAAAACCCACTTTCATCATTTTTTTTCAAATATCAATATCTTTCAAACCGTTAATCGTTAAGTCAAAACAAAATATACCGTTACGACGAGCATTTAATTATCTTTCTATAGATAGGCACTTTGATATATTTTCGACAATTTTTTTTTTCCGCATATATCATATGTGATTTTTTCGGCCACGAAAAAAAACGTGAAAAAACCAAAAAAGTTTTTTGTCGAAAGTATATCAAAGTGTCCGTCTATAGAAAGATAATTAAATTCTCGTCGCGATGGAGTAATTATTTTCGCTTAACGATTAACAATTTAAGAGATATTTAAATTATAAAAAATGTGTGAAATATTAAATGCTTTTAATCTCAATCATTGATTTCTTTTTGGATGGATGGTGGAGATGAGTCCCTTGCTATGTAAGAAAAGTTTAATATTTAATATAACTCTACTCTTACTTTAGTGTTATTGTAATACTTTTATAAAATCTATAATTTGCCCAAAAAAGATAAATACGTACATTATTTAGGTCATACAAAATTTTAAAATAAAAAACCCTTCATGTAGCCTCAATAACTAGATAACATGGCTTTAATTTTTGTCATGCAGCAAACTTCGAATTTATCGAAAATTTCCATATAACACTAAGTAATCAAATTTGAGTTTGTGGTCTAATTAAATTTTTTAATAAAATTAAATTAAAACTGTTTATTTGGACAAATAATAATTAATCAAACTAAAATGGTGATACAAAATAAATTGTAATTTTCAATAACTCATGAGTTGGTAATTTGTACAACTTGATAATTTATAAAAATATCGATGTAGGAATATATGTGTAAAATTTTGTATTTTTTAATATAAATATAATTATTTGTTTGACCAACTTAATTGACCAATAATATTAGTCAAATTAAATGTCTCAATAAAATAAAATTATTTATTTAGCCCGCTAAATTCCCAACGAAAATAAAAGTATTTTTGTGGCCAACTTAATTATTTTCACTAAAAAACTATTACATAAACTCAATAATTGGTCAAATTAAATTGATGGAACAAAATAATTGGGCAAAGGTAAAATATGTGTTGATTCTAAATATTTATTTAGTTTTCAACTGGTGAAATCTCATTCAAATCAATGTGAGATATAAAATTTTAGATAAATAAAAATAAAAAATTAGAAAATATCATATATGAGAGAGAATTAATATGTCGGTTTAAATTCGTAATACTAGTATATACATATATATATATATATATAGTGGCGCGTTCTATGCAGTACCAATATTAGATGCAGTACTTTACAGTACTAATTTATGCATGAGTTTTGTACTAATTATGCATGAAATATATGCATTTCGTGCATCAAGTTTCAATGCATTAAAATATGCAATATATGCATAAAAATATCGATGCATTAAAATATTAGATTATATGCATTAGATTTTTGTGAGAATTAATGCATTGAAATTTTGATGCACGAAATGCATATATTTCATGCATAATTAAGACTAACTACGTAAATTAAGTCTTATAAAGACTTGGATCTAATATTGATACTATATATATATATATATAGAGAGAGAGAGAGAGAGTGAGAGAGAGGGGCGGACCCATGAACAACTTATGGGGGGACATGCCCCCGGTGAAAAAAAAAAAGGTATATATATATATATATATATATATAAAATTTTTGTTTGTTAATTGTTAATATTAATCACTAGTTAGAGTATGTATAAAATTAATTTATTTATTGTTGATTTTAATTTTTAGGGTTTGTTGAAAGATTGGAAAGATTTTTAAAAAGAAAAATATCGACACCCGGATCTTCAAGTGCAGATAATATTTCCCAACCTAGTTCTACTCTTTTGATGCCTACGGAAATTGATTTGAATGATCTTTCTTGGGATCGAAAGGAAAAGAATTTTAGAGTATCACCCTAATCAAAGAGATGAAATAAGACCGAATTTTTGAAGATTATTTGAACGATTGTGTAATTTGTACCGTTGAAAAAGACGGACTTGCCGATGTTACAAATGAAGATGTAATGAATCGCTTTCAAAAGATGAAATTTCGTAGAGAACAACTATAAAACATAATTTGTTTTACCTTTATAATGATATTGTATTTCATTATTGATTTTTTTATTACGGTAATAAAAATTGTGCCCCCGGTCTTAGGAAATCCTGGATCCGCCACTATATATATATATATATATGTGTGTGTGTGTGTGTGTGTGTGGAAATGATCACAAAAATTAAAATATAGGGAAAAAAGGAAACCAACTGCCTTGGCGCAGTTAGCCACCTGACCTTCAATTTAGTTGGAGGTCAGGGGTTCAATTCCTAGTGGCAACACTTGAAATTGAATTTCTCAAGGCCCAATGATCCCTTAGTCAAGACTAAGGGTTAGGGTCCTCTGGGGTACGCTGGTGGAACAATTAAATATTGAGGGCTTCAAGCGGCAGTGTGGGAGGCCAGATCTCGGTGGGTGTAGGTCACAAGTCGTCCAGGAACAAGTCTAGAGGGGGGGGGGGTGAATAGACTTGTTGAAACTCTTGAACTCTTTTTCCGAAGAGTGAGTTTCTTCAGCTGATAATCAAACAAATGACTTGGAGTCGTTTGTTCTTGGATAAGTGCTAAGTCGGTGATGACGAATATAAATTAATCTTAATGAAACACTTAACAATGTATGCAGCGGTTAGAGTATGATGCGGTAAAACAGAAATAACACAGGCGATTATAGTGGTCTCGGAGGTGGGGTAATCCTCTACTAATCCACTTTTCTCCAAACCAGTTGGAGATGAATTCACTATAATTTTCAACCGGTGATAAAGATTACAGTGATTCACAACACACTACAACAGCCTTCCAACCGGTGGAATTAGTGCCGTTGTACACACACTGATCGCCTTGCACCTCTTGATCCTCGATCCTCGGATGCCTTCTGATCTACACCGCTACTTCAACCCGTACTCAAGATTTAAAGACAAGAGTGTTTGTCTTCTCCAACTTAAGAGCTTCCTTGAATATGAACTTTTTGGATCCGCTCTTTTCTCGATGCTATTTGATTGCTTGAGATTGCTTTGTTTGCTTTGATCGCTAGAGTATATGTTCGCACCTTAGTTGCTCGATTTCAAATCTTCGGATATATATAGATCACGATCTGAGCTTCTTCCTTGTAGCCGTTGCAAATCTTTGAACAAATCCGTCCAGTTGGAGAGAGACTTCTTTGTTTAATCTTTTGAGCGTTGCAAGTGGATTCCCATTATTTAATTTTATCTTCCGACTGTGAGGACTTCGCATGTGAGCGCCGAATCTTTTGAATATAAAAGGATTAAAGTCTTCACGGTGGGTCGGGATGATTTAATTAAATCATATCTCTTCAGGGAATCACTCCAATTTGTCTCTTCACGTTGCATGAGCTTTCCGTAATATTTGACTTTTCAAAGCATGCGACGTGGACTTGGAGTACTAGTTGTAGTTGAGTAGGTGATGTGCGGCTTACATCTCTGCAGTAGGTTCTCTCGATTTCACCGTTTGAGACTTGTCCGATCGGGTGACTTCCCGAGGTACCTCAATCTGGTCAAACTTCTCGATAAATTTTAGTTGACCAGCTACTACGATTGAAGTTTTGTACTTCTCGATGGACTAAGTGTACTTTAGTACTTAGCCGATTTTTAGCTAACTTTGGCGCATAGAATCTTCATTTGGTTCTTCTTTTTATTCTTAACATATTTTGGCGCATGGAAGATACTCATTTGGTTCTTCCTTACATTTCTTAAGTAATAAACATTTGATTTTAAATTAATGACATCATCAAAATCTAACAAGTATTCCTAATGGTGGGAACTGCGGTTTGATTTGAAGTCAGCGTGGAAGCAATCGGCAGGGGCGACTCGCGTGCGCGGTAGTTGAGGATATTTAAGAACTTGAGCGGGATACACATCTCGCGATTTAAGCGGTAGCGATCTTGTGGGGTAGAATTATCCCACTGTTAGTCAGTGTAAAACTGGAGCATAAAAAAAATGGGAAAAAGGAAAAAAAAATGAAAGTAAAGGCTGCAAAAATTTATTATTCCAACTTTAAATGAAAAAAGGAAAAAACAATTCATTTTCTGAGCAACCAGATAAAAACTTAGTTTTCATCAGCACGGCTAACGTAAGCCGAGACACGCAACCTAATACCGTATCAACCGGTAAAGAAATACTACATATACTACAGCAGTAGTGGCAGCGACCGTACACAAGTCGCTGCAAATTTAGCTGTAGCAGGTCGTTTCCCAATCACCATTCCCACAGCAGTTAGTATGCATTTAGTGCGTGCTCCCCACCCCCACCCCACCCCTTCTATCTCTCTCACACACACGCACGAAAATTGCGCATTTCCTCTCTCTTGCATACCACAAAAACTTGATACTGCTACTTCTGTTTTTCGTGTGTGTGTGTGTGTGTGTCCCTGTGCTCAACTTCGTCTTCCTCAACTGCAAATGTCTGTTGTTCGTTCTATCTAGAGTGGAAATTTGCTCTTCCGTACTGAACTGGTAATGTTTTTTTTTTTTTTTTTTATACTTTTGAAATGTAATTATCATAATAATGTCAGGGTGAAGTTTCATTTTGATCCGTTTTATCTGTTGGTTAAAGCCATTTTGTGATTACTTGTGATTATGTTGATAAATATACTATAAGTCAGTGGAAATTGAAGTTCTTAAGTTCAGATTTTCATTTTTTTTAAGTGTCGTGCTAATTTTGGTAGAATGAAGTTTCTGAAAAAAAAAATGAACGGACTTATCTGCTCATGACTACGTTCTTGGTTTCGGTTATTTGTATCCGGACCAATTCGAGGACTGTTTTTTTTTTTCCTACCCCCTCCCCCGCCCCCGCCAGGTCTTAATTCAGTGCGAATTGTATTAAATTCTTGGAGATTATGCTAGAAAATTTGCTAATTTGGATAAACCCAGATGTATTTGCAGAACTCATACGAAAGTTGCTTTACATTGCAGAGCATAACATTGTTAGAACATGTGTGTGTGTGTGTGTGTGTGAGAGAGAGAGAGAGAGAGAGAGAGAGAGATTTCGCTTTTTCTTTTATGGTTCAATAATTGCGACCAAACTAAGCCCGTGAATCATAATGAGATTCAAATGCATTACATTTAAATTTCCCACAAACTACACAGTTCAAACCTAAAAAGATTCCGAATTCCTTATCTTACTCGTATGCAACTTTAATAATTTAATCGAAGCTCAGTTATAGCAGCCTGAGGCAATGGCATAGCCAGCAACGGTTGGACTGGGGGGAGGGGGAAAGAGGGCCAAAGCTTAAAACTATTATTGAAATATATATATATATATATGTATATATATATATTTTTCAAAGGTAATTTTTGATCATTTTCCTCAAATGGGGGAGCCCGGGCCCGCGATGCCCCCCCCCCCCCCCCAGCTATGCCCGTGGTTTGAGGTGTTTGTTCCTTATGATTCAATTCTCCTTGTTTTTCCAGGAATTCATTTCAGAGCTTGAAGCTACTGCCTGCAGTTGAGGAACTTTACTAAATAATTCACTAAAAGAGCTACATTACCCGTTCGTCCCACTTTGAAGATTAGTTAAATGTAGAAGTAGTTTTGGAGATACACAGAAAAGAAATGCCTTAATATAGAAAACAAATATTGGTTTCCAGTCGTAGTGTAGAGTTAAATTTCCAAGCTTCTTGGCATAAGCAATTCTCAGTACTGAGGGAAGAGGATTTTCACTTGATATGCAGAGTTGTGTGCGTAAGTGATTGCAAAGGAAAAAGCATTCCTGAGGTCACTTACTGCTTAATTAGATCTGTTTTTCGTTTATTGAGATGTTGGAAGCTGACCCGTGCCCTCCGAGAGTTTTATCACCTTTCCGCGAGGAAAGTGGTGATGAGGAGCTTTCTGTTCTTCCTAGGCATACCAAGGTTATTGTGACAGGGAACAACAGAACAAAGAGTGTTTTGGTGGGTTTGCAAGGTGTCGTCAAGAAAGCTGTTGGCCTTGGCGGTTGGCATTGGCTGGTATATATTTCGAATCATCGTCCTACAAATGTCTTGACCCTAAATTCTTCCTAATTAACCTTTTCAGTGTTTTTTGATAAATGTTGTGGTACTATATTATAATGAACAGGTACTGAAGAATGGGGTTGAGGTCAAACTCCAGAGGAATGCTCTGAGCGTCTTAGAACCTCCCACTGGGAATGAAGATGACGATGATTACGATTTTGATGATTCTAGCAGTGGGTCCGATAATGGTGACAAGCACCACCGTCGATTCCGTAAGTTGCACCATTTTGTTCCTTGAATGGATATCCTTAGGATTTAGAATACTCTCCATTATGTTTCCTGGGTTCACTCGTCACTCGTCAATGTGTAGTTGGAGTGAAGAATCAGGGAAAAGTTGATAGTATAATATGGAGGTTTGTTGCTTTGATAATGATAAAAGGATCAGTAACAAGAAGGTTAATTCTGCCCAGCAGGAATTGACTTCTACTTGCAACCATCTTTTCTTTGAAAATTCTAATACGAACTGGGTACTTTCAACATAAAATTCTAATACGAAGTGGGTACTTTCAACATAAAATTCTAATATCTAATTAAAATTTAGGCAATATTTCTTAAGAATAAAGATTTTTGTTATATAAATTAAAAGTGAGAATATATGTTTAAAACGAGTTGTACCTTTGTCAAAATAACAAAAATTAGAAAGTTGTACCTTAACCAAGGTATCCTCTTCAAGTACGACAAGTAGGACGGAGGGAGTATCATGTTTATACGAAGGTAGTAATAAGAAATAAAAGAGGCAAGAAAATAGAGACGATCCCAAAAAATTAAGCAACATTTATTGTTAGCTATTCCTTTCCGAGTATTTTAGCTTTTCTTTTGATTATTTTATATTTATCCTTTGAACAGCTTATGGATTTCACTTAAGCAAGATGAGCAAGCCAAGAGTTCGATGCAATAGGCCGTGGTCTCCATCTGCAGCATCTACAAAGTCGAGGAATCGCAGCAGTTGCAGAGAAGTTCAGTCCAAATGTTATGCGGCACAACTGGTGAGCACCGTAAAACATAAAAAAAGATATCTTCATTGAAGTACTTGAGAAATTATGTATTAGTTGATTTTTCTCTTTGGTCATGTTAATGGCAGTATCGTTGCACCCTTTTGGAAAATAATACAATTAGAAACTCTTGTACATCAGGCAACTCTTTTAAATAATACTTATAGTAACTTGCGTTGTTTTTATTTTTTATTTTTTGAGATCTATCAGAGAGTTAATTTGGCAAAGCTTGGGACTGGATCGTTATGGAGGTATTGGCGACGCTACCACCTTGTAAGTGCTTTCCTAGTTTCGCCGTCTCCATTTTCCTTTTATTCCCCATCAGTTTTCAGTAATTAATAACTTATTCTGTGCTCCACAATGTCGATATGCAGGCCGATATCAGTCCTAACCCTACCAAGGAACAACTGGTTAACGCTGTCCAGCAGCATTTTTCTTCACAGGTCCTCACTCTGAACACACACACACACACACACACACTTTTTTACAAGTATGATCTTATTAAAGTTGCCATTTCATAAAAAGATCTCTAATTCCTTTTGCTTATGCTTTTTTGATCCATTACAGAAAGTAGATGACGTCGAAGTGATCGCAGGATTTATTCGTGCAGCCAAGAAACTGCAGTTAGCCGGCAGAGATTGAGACCTGATGCTGTTTACAGTGTTAGATTGACTCAAGTGGCCTGTAATATACTATGAAGTATGTATCTATTAGGTATACTTTTTTAACCCTAGCTTTATTTTATCATTTCTAATTATTGATTGATTACTAATGTAGAGAGGAAGCGTGTGAGAGTGGTTAACTTATTCCTTAATCTGGATCATTCCACCTTGTTTTAATACCATGCACCTTATTACTCACCTTTCACGTCCAAATACATGCTCCCTTTAAGAGAGCTGTCAAAATGCTGCCCGGCCCGAGGTCGTCCCGATTTTTCACACCATGCGGACGTCCATGGGGAACATAGTATATAGACTCCCATGACTGAAGATGAATACTGAGATACATGCCTATGAGTTTGGTGCTCAGAAATCTCTTAGCATGAGAGGAGTATTAATAGCTGGAAATATATGAAATGTATATCCTCACAACTTAAATATGAACTTGAAGATCAAAGATGCATGATAGATTATTAATCTTTGATATCAACTACAACTGCTTTGATAAATACATAATAATTCTCCAATATAAATCAAAGCAAATGATAAACAAGGCATATACTTTTGAGAAAGTATATAGACATAATTATAATATGTAATCCTAACGGATAGTTGATAATGAGATATCTCGACAAGTTATGTCACTATTGGGAAATAAATGAAATTTAAATGTGTCGATACATTATAAAAAAATAGCACTAGGAATGACATGAAGATATCAATGATTGGAAATATCAATAAATGATATGAGTATAAACATGAAATGAGGATAATAATGAAATGAAGATATCAATGAATCAAATAAGAATATCCATGAAAGAAATGAGAATATTAAAATCAATGGTTTTGAAATATGGATATTGGAAATGAGAATATTAAGGGCGCGTTTAGTTGGTGGAAAACAACCTTGTTTTCTAGAAATTTTTTCTAAGAATACACGGAACTCAGAAAATATGTTTATTGGGTTGATATTTCCAAGAAAAGTGCTGGAAAATAGAATACCCGGTTTTCCAGAAAATCACCAAAATTGGAAAACTATTTTGGATAGTTTTCCATAGTTTTCCTTTATAGACAAGGGTGAGTTTCCCAATTTGCAAAAATAGAATACCCAGTTTTCCAGAAAATCACCAAATCGTATCTAAACATATTTTCCCAATTTTTCATATTTTTCTAATGAGTGGAAGATTTGGAGAACTTCTTGAAAACCAGAAAAGAAAAATTGGAAAAAAATTCCTCCAACTAAACAGGCCCTAAAATCCTTGAAATGTGGATATTGAAATTCATGATTATGAAATATGAATATTGGAAATGAGGATATTGAAATTCATGATTTGTGAAAATGAGGATATTAAAATTCATGATTTGTAAAAATTAGGGTATTGAAATTCATCGAAATTGATATATATGCCCTTATAGTAAAAGTGAAAAGAAACTTACTAAAAGTGAAAAGAAACTCCTGGGAGATTTTAAATATATTATCAGTGCGTGTAATGACTCAAAATATGATGTTGTGAAGGAAATTTATATGTTGTACTCTTTTCTTTTGCTGAGATTTTATCCTACTGAGTTTTTCTAGCAAGTTTTTTAACGAGGCAACTTAATCACAACTAATATTGAATCTCCAAAAGAGATTTGGAATATATTGCAAAGAATATAAGTTCAAGATTACAAACTTCACTCAATATGATAATCTACTAGGCTGGTAACAAAATCAATCAACTCAACGATGCCTTTAAGTCTAACAAGACTCAGTAGACCGATTTGGTCTTTCAACAAATACATACAACTCAATCACAACACATGCCCACGCAGGGGTCGAGTACAACACACTCCCGTACAACGGGGAAATAATACTGCAGCGGAAAATAAAATACAACTAAACCAATACGACATCAACGGGTCCTCGTGTGATTAGTATCGTTCATCTTTCATCATCCTTCATGTCGACCCTGTGCTATGCTCCAAAACTGAATGCAATACAGACATCCACCTCCCGAATACTCGGGGGTTAGCAAAACTCCACTGTTTTGCTAGTACAAGTATGAAATCATACGAAATGTAACAAACAAACAGAAATCACAAATCGGGTACGACAAATAATTACAAAAGACTTCCCGAGAAGTTTTATTAATTAGAAACCATCAAAGAAGTGTTTGGAAATAAATTCCTCATCTCGGGGATTTTTAAAAGTAGAAACCTTGTTGGACCTCAAGTCCTTAGTTGAAAAATAACCATTTCAAAATGAACGGGTCTCGGCCCAAAACCACTTTCCCTAAAACGACCTTCACAAACCGTTGGGATCTCATCCCAAATCTCATCAAATCACAGTACACGAGAATAATATCAAGGTTCGTTTTCCAACATCAAAATCCAAAACCCAAGGTTTAAACACAGACGACAAATACTCTAGTGCCATCCTAGCCAAGTAAGCCAAATGAACCACTTACACACTTAGTCAATGCATGCAATCATGAAAACCGTTCAAAAGCACTCATTTCCGGAAATGCCATAATCAAATCGCATTTGTGAAATACACCACAATTAACCGTGGATCCACCCCTCCGTGGACCCCTACCGAGAACCCGTCGGATCTAACCCATAGTGGTTAAAAGCAAGCTCGCGGATCCACCCCTCCGTGGACCCCTACCGAGACCCCGTCGGATCTAACCCATAGTGAGCATACACACACACACACGTTACTCATGCAATACTAATATGCTAAGAATGTAAGCTCATCAAGAATACTTACTAGGGATGGCCACTTATCCGACACCATTATCAAACTCTTCAAAACACAACAACACAACTAACACGGAATACACGATTCCACAAACCAATGGAAACATCATTAAAACCTTCAACGTTTAAAATAATCAAATCAAAATCAACTCACACGAATCACCGTCACGAGAGTAAACTAACCATCGTAAATCCAACATGTGAACTCTATTTGCAGGACATAACTCGTATAAGAAAATACTTGCCTCGAAACTACGATTGAAGCGAGATGATGAATGAGATACGGTCGGGCAGCCCCGAACTCCTGAATGAACTCAAGCACATGATAGCACCGCAAAACAACTACGAGGATAACAACGCACGAATTACCAACACAAAATGACGATCGACTCGGAATCCTCGAACACCTATAATCCTCCGGGAGAAACAACAAAAACAACATCACAACGAGTACCGATACCAACAACACTAAGAATTACATCAAGACATTGAAAGAAACTCATTGAAACATCTAATCGAACATTAAATGTTCAATGATTCTCAAGAACACTCAAATCGTCAATCGAGTTAAACCGACTCAAAATATGGATATACAATCCATAGAACACGATTAATAACATCATTGGACAACCATCGGTTTATCAAAACTGAAAGGAAAACGAGATCGAGAATAAAACTCCCAAAAAGTCAACTTGAAGGAAAATCAAGAAATATACCTTGATTCGGTGAAGATCAATTGATTAAATGATGTTAAACACAAGAATACTACTAAGATTAATCATACCCATCATGGATTAATCAACAATACGGAACGAATCGGACAAAAACGCAAAACCCCCAAAATTTCTCAAAATAGGGTTCTAGGAAATCTCATCTTGATTCGCTGGATCAAATGATGATATTAATAGGATGATTAATCAATGATATAAGCTCTAGAACTTCGTGGATTCGTTGTTCAACAACATGCCTCCTGGATCACTAAGACTCCATCCGAGGAGAGGAAAGGATGGAAATGAAAAACGGGTGCAAATATGACTACTCTGTCATATTTATACTGGCACGGCCTAGCGTGCGCTAGCCTTCAGGACTAGCGTGCGCTATCGGCCAGCATCGGCCTGGAACCCTCGGCCGGGGCCCGCACAACCCGGCACTACTGACTCAACTCCGGCCAGGACACGCTGTCAAGGCCGCGATAGCGCTGCTGTGAGACGCTAGCGTGCGCTAGCCGATCTGTCCAGAACTCTCTGGACTGAACTGCTCGGCCAGGTAACGTACGCTAGTCGGTCGGCAGCGTGCGCTACACATGCCGATTAGCGCGCGCCACGACCGACAGTAGCGTGCGCTACCTACCGATCCTCCCCGAGCCCAGAACTCCAGAAACCCCACTGCCCAGTCCGTTAGCGTGCGTCGGCCGGCCGAATAACGTGCGCTACTCCTGCCGAGCTAGCGTGCGCAGTCTTCCGGCAGTAGCGCGCGCTACGCCGGTTCCTGCCGCGTCTGCCCGGCCAGTGACCAGCACTCCCGACAGTGCCTGCCGCACCCATCCGGCCAGTGCCCAGCCGCCATGACCCGACGATTTGGTTTCCGAAAACGCACGGAACGAACACGACGAAATGCTCACGGAAAACATCATCGATCCGAAACGAAATACCATGCAACAAATAATCGCACGCAACCAAGAAAAAGGGTCAAGACAACAATTACGAATGCGGATACCCACGACTTTGGGTAAATTACAAAATGACCCAAAATGCCCGAAAATCACGATAGGTGATCGAATAACCAAACCGAAGTTCACAACACGTCTAACAAAGTTAAACGGACTTACGGGAAACTCGAAACAGTAGTTTCTAACGAGATTCTCAAGAATCGAACTCGAGTGCGGAAAAGTCGCTACGAAGCACGGAACTCAACAAAAAAGCACCGAAATGATCTCGGATGGCAAAAAGTGTAGAATTAATTATTCTCAGAATGAAGAAACGGTCCCAAGCGAGTCGTCAAAACGGACTCTCGCCAAAAAAAATACCAAAAATCAAAAATTACGGATATTACATACTACCCTCCTTAAAAGAAGTTTCGTCCCGAAACTTAAAACAAGTAGGGAGAAGCAATATCCCACCAGGAACATCTCAACGAGATACACAAGAACCGTGCAACTTACGCCCACCGGCGAAACATTACAAGAATGGAAGGAGGCATACAACGCGAAAGTATGCTCAACGACAATCATCTCCACGTCACAAGCAAGGACAAAACACGATCACCAAGTGCAAAACACCACCAACCGGATAAAGCAATCAAGTCAATTATCCGAACCATCAAGCGACAAAAGGCGTCTATTACAGGAAAACACGCACAGTAGGATGAAGCGCACAACAATCCGCAAAGGCAACCACGGAAATCTCCGACCGCATCGAAGTTCTCGAAAACCACACTAGGCATCTTCGTGTCCCTTCGGAGCAGAGATGCAAACTCGATTCCCAAACCTCCCAGTTACTGTCTCGCAATGCACGACTCGGTGTCCTAATTGACCACAAACGAAACAGCTGACTAACGGTGAACGGTCATTCCCCGTGGTACGAGATCAGGCAATAATAGTCAGACAACCACGATGATCAAACAGAACGATCGAAAAAATAAGGATCGAACAACAACGATAAAAAACAACGATCGAACAACAAAGATCGAAAAACAATGGTCAAACAATAACGGTCGAACAACAATGATCGAACAATACCCCGAAGTTCGCACTTAACTCAAGGCATTAAAAGACCCAGTAGAAACTAAAAAAATGTTACTTTTGAACAAGGTTCACAAGAATCGAACCGAACTCAGAAAAGTCACAGCGATAACCAGATCGATCCAACACAAGGTCACGGCTCTTTCGAACGATAAAAACTGAAATACATAATAAGTTCCGAAAGTATCAATGAACACGAGCGAGTCGAAAGAATGGAGAAAGAGAAAATACAGAAGTCAAAATAGTACGGGTATTACCTTCGACCTTGTCCACGAAATTCACAAAAACAGAAGCAAGGTAACAATACATTAAACAACCGACACATAACAGAACTATCACCGATGCACACGGTCATACCAACCCAAGCTCTAACAGCTCGCAGATGTGCGATAACACAGAAATCACCACGAGGCGACAACATTCAATACCAACATCTCACCTCTCACAGAGGGCTAACACAACAAATGTGTGGAAAACGACTCAACGCTCACACCGCCAATTCGACTACAACTCACAAGGCCAACATCCTAACAACAACGATAACGTCATATATACATTCCTGGACCGCAATAGGAACGATAGGTTTTAAAAACGAAAACCACCTTTGAAAATAACACGAGTTGATCTCGAGTATCATATATAAAAAGAAGTAGTACAAACATCGTCATCGAGACTTTGAAAAATCACCTTGCGTTTGAAAAAAAATGAGGACACCTTTCTTTAAATTAAAACTTTTTAGAAATATTCGACCTTCGGGTCTAACAATTGCATTTCTAAATCATTAAAAATATTTCAAAATATTTTTGGTCCTCAAAGTGGAATAAATTTGATACACACAGTGGCGCTAGTAGGCACCTTGAAGGTACCGCGAGAAAACAATCAATTTTAAAAGTACGTCTCGAGATTTATTTTCTAAGATACTCAAGGTTTTCAAAAATTCAATAGGCCAGAATGCCCAAAACTCACACATATCGACGTACGCTAAAACACACCCTAGTACACGTATAAAAATATTTAAAATCAAGACAATACATGTCTTTTAACGAAAAACAAACGGTAAAATACCACAGTCGAAAACCGCCTAGGATTCAGAACAAAACCACTGACCCCAATCGAGGCCTCTAAGGACCCCCCCGCACTGGCTAGTGAACAAGTCGAACGCGTATAAGCACAAAGCTTCCACAAGAGGACTTGTAAAATGAGCAAATCAATTCAAAAATCATCAGTAACAGATAAAAACAACAGTAAAAAAAACATCAGCAGCGACGACACTCCTCGTATAAACCAAATACGAGAGTCGACTAAATACATATCGTGAAATCAAAATCCACAGAAGGATTCCATCACTTAACAAATAATCATAAAAATAGCTCGTGTCACACGAGGCACAACACAAAGAAGGAAGACTTACATCCACAGGTCGCACGAAGATGATGATCGCCCCACGATACTAATCACGACCAACAAACTCAGACGACGCGTCGCGCCACGACTCAGTCACATAAAATCTGACGAAACAAAACTCAACAGACTCAACTTGACCCGACAGCCTAGGTTTCCACAACCTAATCTCCGATACCATTTATGTAACACCCCTAATCCGCTCAGGGATATTACACGCCGTAGAACCTTTCCTCAAGGATCTACGAGACTGGTAACATAATCAATCAACTCAACGATGCCTTTAATGCTAACAAGACTCAGTAGACCGATTTGGTCTTTCAACAAATACATACAACTCAATCACAACACATGCCCACGCAGGGGTCGAGTACAACACACTCCCGTACAACGGGGAAAGAATACTGCAGCGGAAAATAAAATACAACTAAACCAATACGACATTAACGAGTCCTCGTGTGATTAGTATCGTTCATCTTTCATCATCCTTCATGCCGACCCTGTGCTATGCTCCAAAACCTGAATGCAATACAGACATCCACCCCCCGAATACTCGGGGGTTAGCAAAACTCCACTGTTTTGCTAGTACAAGTATGAAATCATACGAAATGTAACAAACAAACAGAAATCACAAATCGGGTACGACAAATAATTACAAAAGACTTCCCGAGAAGTTTTATTAATTAGAAACCATCAAAGATGTGTTTGGAAATAAATTCCTCATCTCGGGGATTTTTAAAAGTAGAAATCTTGTTGGACCTCAAGTCCTTAGTTGAAAAATAACCATTTCAAAATGAACGGGTCTCGGCCCAAAACCACTTTCCATAAAACGACCTTTACAAACCGTTGGGATCTCATCCCAAATCTCATCAAATCACAGTACACGAGAATAATATCAAGGTTCGTTTTCCAACATCAAAATCCACAACCCAATGTTTAAACACAGACGACAAATACTCTAGTGCCATCCTAGCCAAGTAAGCCAAATGAACCACTTACCTCTTACACACTTAGGAGCTGTTTGGCAGTTGCTGAATGATTTAGTGCAGAATGATTGAGAGGCCAGAATGGTTGAGAGGCTCTGTATGGTTGAGTGCCGAATGAAATTTGGTTGTTTGGTAAGTGTTCTGAATGGTAACTCTGAATGGTATCAAATTACTATTTTACCCTTCTGTATAAAAGTAACGATTAAAAATCCCATTTTTCCTCCCATTGCATACCAAAACCTCTCATTTTTATAAATAAAAACCCTAATTTTTATAAATAATTGTGTATAATATTTTTAAATTTAATTCATTTAAAATAATAATAATAATAATTATTATTATGTATAATATTTTTAAATTTAATTCATTTAAAATAATAATAATAATAATTATTATGTATAATATTTTTAAATTTAATTCATTTGAAATAATAATAATAATTATGCATAATATTTTTTAATTTAATTAATTTAAAATAATAATAATTATTATGTATAATATTTTTAATTTAATTCATTAGAAAATTATAATAATAATTATGTCTAATATTTTTTTATTTAAATTCATTTAAAAAATAATAATAATAATTGTGAATAATAATTCTTAATTTAAGAGGAGGGGTAAATCTGGAAATTGTTTGCCTCTTAATGGTTGAGAGAAGGTATGGATGCTTAATGGTTAAGAGGTTATTATAACCATTAAGAGGTCATTTTTTTTTTTGCCAAAGAGTCATGGC
Source organism: Orobanche coerulescens (assembly GCA_033398695.1). Taxonomy (NCBI): domain Eukaryota; kingdom Viridiplantae; phylum Streptophyta; class Magnoliopsida; order Lamiales; family Orobanchaceae; genus Orobanche; species Orobanche coerulescens. Next base: position 24,192,780 of record CM065818.1, on the reverse strand, counting down.
CTCTTAGCGATTCAGAGGTAGGCTCTTAATGTAACCATTAAGAGTCAAACAAACAGCCCATTAGTCGATGCATGCAATCATGAAAACCGTTCAAAAGCACTCATTTTCGGAAATGCCATAATCAAATCACATTTGTGAAATACACCACAATTAACCGTGGATCCACCCCTCCGTGGACCCCTATCGAGACCCCGTCAGATCTAACTCATAGTGGTTAAAAGTAAGCTCGCGGATCCACCCCTCCGTGGACCCCTACCAAGACCCCGTCGGATCTAACCCATAGTGAGCATACACACACACATGTTACTCATGCAATACTAATATGCTAAGAATGTAAGTTCATCAAGAATACTTACTAGGGATGGCCACTTATCCGACACCATTATCAAACTCTTCAAAACACAACAACACAACTAACACGGAATACACGATTCCACAACATTAAACCAATGGAAACATCATTAAAACCTTCAACGTTTAAAATAATCAAATCAAAATCAACTCACACGAATCACCGTCACGAGAGTAAACTAACTATCGTAAATCCAACATGTAAACTCTATTTGCAGGACACAACTCGTATAAGAAAATACTTGTTAGGAATACTTGTTAGATTTTGATGATGTCATTAATATAAAATCAAATGTTTATTACTTGGCAAAAACGTAAGGAAGAACCAAATGAGTATCTTCCATAGGCCAAATATGTTAAGTATAAAACTTGGCAAAATGTAAAGAAGAACCAAATGAGTGTCTTCTGTAGGCCAAAAAAAATTAGTTAGGCTGAAAATCGGTTAAGTACCAAGTACAGCTAAGTCCATCAGAGAGCATCAGCCGAGTCCAGTCAGAGTAGCTCTGGTCAACAAAATTTATCAGAGAAATTTGACCGGTGCGGCAAGGTACCTCGGGAAGTCACACATCGGATAAGTCACAAACAAGTGAACAACGAGAGAGGTCCCATTTGCAGAGATGTTAGCCGCACATCGGCTAGTCGAAGCGACCAAGTACTCCAAGTCCACGTCAGCATGCGTTGAAAAGTCAAGAATTTCGGAAAGTCACATGCAACGTGAAGAGACAAATTGGAGTGATTCCCGCAAGAGATATGATTTAAATAAATCATCCAGACCCACCTTGAAGACTTTAATCGTTTTATATTCAAAAGATTCGGCGCTCACATGCAGAAGTCTTCACAACGGTCGGAAGATAAAATAAAATAATGGGAATCCATCTTTGCAACGTTCAGAAAGATTAAACAATGAAGTCTCCCTCCAACGGACGGATTTGTTCAAAAGATTTGCAACGGCTACAAGGAAAAAGCTCAGAGATCGTGACCTATATATATCCGAAGATTTGAAGCTGAGCAACTACCGGTGCGAACATACTTTCAAGCGATCAAAGCAATCAAGCAATCTAAAGCAATCAATAGCATCGAGAAAAGAGCGGTTCTAAGAGTTCATACTTAAAGAAGCTCTTAGTTGGAGAAGATAAAAACTCTTGTCTATAATCCTGAGTACGGGGTACTTCACTGGTTGAAGTAAGAGACTGTAAAGGCATCCAAAGATCGAGGATCAAGAGGTGCAAGGCAGTCAAGTGTGTACAACGGCACGGATTTCCACTGGTTGGAAGCTGTTGTAGTGTGGTTTGAATCACTGTAATATTTATCACTGGTTGAGAATTATAGTGAATTCATCTCCAACTGGTTTGGAGAAAAGTGGATTAGTAGAGGATTACCCCACATCTGAGACCACTATAATTGCCTGCGTTATTTACTGTTTTATTGCATCATACTTTAACTGCTGCATTCATTGTTAAGTGTTTCATTAGTTGATTTTTGTTCGTCATCAGCTGAATTCCGCATATTAAAGAACAAACGACTCCAAGTCATTTGTTTACCTTTCAGCTGAAGAAACTCACTCTCCGTGAAAAAGAGTTTAAGAGTTTCTACAAGTCTATTCACCCCCCCTCTAGACTTGTACCTGGACGACTTGTGACCTACAAGTGGTATCAGAGAGGTTGGTTCATTTATTTCACGAACCAGATCTATATCAGATATATATATCTTTACTCTCACTTTATAATGGAACACATGCACTCTAGACTCCCTGTGTTTTCAGTTGACGAGTATGATCTGTGGAAGATAAGGATGCAGGCACACTTATCTTCGATTCATGACGACATGTGGTGCATCATCGAAGACGGTCCATTCATCTTTGAGAAGGACAACACAACAGAGGAGATCGCAGCAGGGAAGCCAGAGAAGATTCCTAAGAAGAGGACAGAGCTGACTCCCGAAGAAAGAAAGCTGGCCAATCTTGATAACCGGGCCAGATGTGTTATATCAAACTCTTGACAAATCCACCATGGTCAAGATCAAGAAGCTGTAAGAATGCCAAAGAAATGGGACACATTAGCCCTAATGTGTGAAGGAACGGAGGTGATCAAGGAAAACAAGTCATCGGTGCTATCCAAAAATTTGACAACTTTAAAATGAAGAATGGTGAATCCATAGACCAAGTGGACACAAGGTTCACTGAGATTATCAATGAGATCAACTCCCTCGGCAAGACCTATGGCAACAGGGAAATGGCACTAAAGGTTCTCAGATCTCTCAACCCCGAATGGAGCATGAAGGCCGTAGCCATGAGAGAGTCCAAGGACCTGAATAAGATAAAGATTCAGGAGCTGTTCTCTGATCTGAAGGCTTATGAGTTCGAGCTTCCAAGTTCATCCTCAACTAAGCCTGCAGAGAAGGGATTCGCATTTGCAGCCGAGTCCCCTGCCAAGAGCCTATCTGATGTGAAACCTCCAAATCCACTATATTTTGAGGAAGAAATGGCGTTTATAATGCAAAGTTTCAGCAATTTTAGAAAGAACTACTCCAAATATAAGAAAAATTATAAGGAGAATCCAAGAAGGAACCAGAAGGCTGGAAGCTGGAAAGTAGAATGCTACAATTGTCATAAGATCGGACACATCCAAATGGATTGTCCCGAGCCCAAGAAGGACGAAACCAAGAAGGAGGTGGGCAGAAAAGAAGATAGAAGAAAGGCCCTCATCGGAGAAGACCAGGAGCATGTCGAATCAAGCAGTGGATTCTTTTCTGATGAAGATGAGGAGTATGACTGCCTGATGGAAAACCTAGCTGATGAAGAGGTAACTTCTATACCCACCGGTTCAAATAATAGCTCAGCCATGTCACAAGATATGGATCTACATGAATTGGTAAATCAGTTATTTAAAGATTTTGAAACACTCAAATCTGCACACCAAGCTGTATCAGCAGAGAAGACTCAGCAGCAAGATGAGAATAGGCAGCTGAAAAATGATTTTGAAAAACTCAGCCTAGATCTGAATAAGGTTGAGATAACTACAGCTGACTTTAAAAACCAGGCAAATGTTAATACAGCTGAGATAGATCGACTAACCATTTTACTTAAAGAAAAATCAGCTGCACTCGCTCATGCCAAAGCCGAGTTTACTAAGCTGGCTCAGATAAATAAGACTCAGGCGCAGGAAATAACCTCCCTGAAGGCGTCTTCAACTCTGGGAGAATTGTGTACTTATAAAAGGTCACTATATACCAAATCAGGCCTTGGATATGATTCTCACACTCCCTCTAGTTCTGAAACCAAGTTTATCAAGGGAGAAACAATTGTCTCATTCTTGAGCACGTATATAAACCGATATTCAAAAGCAGACAACGGCCAGTCAAACGTCTAAGCTGCAATCGAGTTACACCTGCAGACCACCTAGACAGCGACTAAGCGATGGCCCGAGCAAAACGGCGGCCGGACAACATGCCCACTATTACCAATGACTCCCTAAAAGCAGATTTCATAATGGGAGGCGGATGGAAACCTCAAGGTTATCCTAATTACCAAAATGAACAAGTGTGGAGACCACAAAGATTTAATAAATGGTCTCGGCTAGATTTAGAAATGGCCCACACTATCAAAATTTTGAGGAATATCCGGTATACAATCCAACCAGAGATTCAGACCTCGACCACAGACACCTTATGAGGGTTATAATAATAATAATAACAATTTCTATAATCCAAGGAGAAATCAATTCTCCAGGAAACCAGCTAACCCCAAAGGACCCACACAAATTTGGGTACCTAAATCTCTGCTTGTCTAATTGCAGAAAAGGTGGAAGGACTACAACCACATCTCCACAAGCTCAAATTTTGGAGGTGAAGAATGGTTTGTAGATTCTGGATGCTCGAGGCATATGACCGGGAACAAGAAGATGCTGTCCAAATACATCAAAGAAAGAGGTCCCGATGTAACCTTTGGAGATAGCTCTAGAGGACAGACAAAAGGCTTTGGAGAGCTGCACCGAGAAAACATTGTGATATCCAAAGTTCACTATGTCAAAGGGCTCAAGTACAACCATCTTGAAGTGTATGGTGATAGACATCTTATCTGGAGAAATAAAGCTACAAGGTTTCAGAAGAAGAGATGTCTACATGATTGATTGGAACACAGGAACACCTAACTCCTGTTTTCTATCCAAGACAGTAGCTGAGAATGGATGGCTGTGGCACAAAAGACTATGTCACCTGAACTTAAAAGTCATCAACAAGATTAGTTCTCAGAAGCTGGTAAGAGGACTTCCAAATGAAGCATTCAAGAAGGAAGCACTTTGTGATGCATGTCAGAAGGGAAAGCAGACCAAAGCATCGTTCAAGCCAGTTCAGCCTACAACGCTCACAACAAAGATCTTAGATCTACTCCATATGGATCTATTTGGTCCTATCAAACCAAGGACTTTGAGCGGCCGAAAGCATGCGCTTGTAATAGTAGATGATTATTCAAGGTACACTTGGATTATCTTCCTATACAAGAAAAGTGAAACCTTGACCAAGTTACGAGTCTGAGAAGGATCGAATGAGAAATCCCTTTCCATAATCAAGATCGGATCGAGATAGAGGAGGAGAGTTTCTCAACAAGGCGATAAGCGGATTACAGATCGAATGGGATCCAACATGAGCTCTCTGCGGCCAGGCCTTGTGAGAATGGTGTTCTTTGAAAGAAGGAACAGAACCACGAAGGAAGCGGCAAGGTCCATGATTGCGAAGCGGACCTACCTAAAAGGTTACAAGTGAAAGCTGTCAACACAGCCTGTCACACCCAGAACAGGAGTATGATAGTAGGAAGACATGGCAAAACTCCCTATGAGGTTTGGAATAATAGAACTCCTACTGTTGCTTACTTTCATATTTTTGGTTGTAAGTGTTTCATCCACAACAATGGTAAAACACAGCTAAATGCCTTTGATGCTAAAACTGATGACGGTCTCTTTATGGGATATTCCCAAAGAAGCAAGGCATATAGAGTTTTTAATAAAAGAACCTTAGTTGTGGAGGAAACACCCCATGTTGTTTTTGATGAATCTACCGTTGAGTACAGGAAACAAGTTGAGCTAATTGAAAACAAGCTCAAGTCAGCAACCCTTGAAGAAGTCATTGTTCATGATACTGGAATGGTGGACTCACCTGCAGACTAGCCTGATGACCCAACTGCAGCTGCTGAAGACCCAACTGCAGATCAGACAGGATCACCAAACCTATCTGATCCAGTTGCCGCTGAAGAAGACCCAGCCGGAGCTGACAAAGACTCATCTGCAGATCAGAACCAACCTGCAGATGACAAGACAGTAGCTGATCCAGTTGCAGACCAGAACCCAGCTAATGCAAATAACCACCAGGGCAATCCAACAGGGGGAACAAACCCAGAAGAGGACGATATCCCCAAATGGCTCAAGGATCACCCAATCCAGCAAATAATTGGAAAGTTGACTGATGGAGTTAAGACGAGACAGTCAACCTTACCAGCAGGAATGGCGATGTTCTCATGTTTTATGTCGCAAATTGAACCTAAAACCACAGAACAAGCCTTGGAAGATTATTCATGGATTAATGCCATGCAAGAGGAGTTGGAGCAGATGGAAAGAAACAAAGTTTGGGAACTAACAGACAGACCTGATCACAAGAAAGTTATTGGCACCAAATGGGTGTACAAAAACAAGAGTGATGAAGACGGAGCTGTTGTTAGGAATAAGGTCAGACTTGTAGCAAAAGGTTATGCACAGTGTGAGGGAATAGATTTTGATGAAACCTATGCACCTGTTGCAAGATTAGAGGCCATCAGACTATTCCTCGCATATGCTGCATTCAAAGACTTTGAAGTATATCAGATGGATGTAAAGAGTGCTTTTCTGAACGGAATCCTAGAAGAAGAAGTCTATGTAGAGCAACCCCCAGGTTTTGTCAAAGGAGACAAAGTCTATAAGCGGTTGAAAGCTCTGTATGGACTGAAGCAAGCACCAAGAGCATGGTATGAAACACTGTCTGTGTTTCTTGAGAAGAATGGTTTTTGCAAAGGAAAGGTGGACAAGACCCTATTCAGAGTGGAGCACAAAGGCCACATATTGATAGTTCAGATATATGTGGATGACATCATATTTGGCTCAACCAATCCAGAGTTATGCGAGAAATTCTCCAATCTCATGCAAGGAGAATTTGAGATGAGTATGATGGGAAAGCTTAACTTCTTTCTCGGACTACAAGTTAAGCAGATGGAAAAAGGAATTTTCATCAACCAAGCAAAGTATACCAGAGATCTTATCAAGAGATATGGAATGGAATCAGCCAAGCCCGCAAGAATTCCTATGAGCACAAGTACTCACTGGATGCGACGAGGCGGGCATATCGGTGGACTCAACCCACTACAGAGGACTCATTGGATCTCTTCTCCTCCTCACGCAGCAGGCGGATATATCCTATGCCGTAGGAGTTTGTGCACGATTCCAGTCCAAGCCGAAGCAATCACACCTAGATACAGCCAAGAGGATAATAAAGTACCTTAAGTCTACAATTAATGTTGGACTATGGTATCCCAAGGATGATAACTTCGAGCTGTCAGGATACTCAGATGCGGATTTCGCAGGATGCAAAATCAACAGGAAGAGCACTAGTGGAACGTGTCAATTCCTAGGAACCAGACTGATATCCTGGTTTAGCAAGAAGCAGGTTTCTAACTCTATCTCCACTACAGAGTCAGAATACCTAGCTGCAGGTAGCTATTGTGCACAAATTTTATGGATTAGACAGCAGCTAAGGGATTATAATATAATTGCCAAAGAAGTTCCAATCTGGTGTGACAACAATAGTGCTATTGCAATAACCAACAATCCGGTTTTGCACTCAAGGACGAAGCACATTGATGTTAAGCACCATTTCATTAGAGACCATGTGCTTAACAAAAGGGTTAGAGTTGAAAGAGTCAGCACAGACTACCAAATAGCTGACATCTTCACTAAACCCTTGCCAGAAGAAAGATTTCTGGAGCTGAGCAGAGATCTTGGATTACTAGATTGGGAATCTAGTACTGAAGCAAGTTAAAGCATTTCAGAGGAAGGACGGATCCCAGCTGAAGAATCAGATCCTAGCTGATGCAGGCGAGAAGACGAAGGACGGTCAAAGCAACCTAGCTGATCAGAATACCAGGCGAGAAGTCAACTCACCTGTTGCAGAGCGGTCAACAGTCAACAAATCAGACCAGCTAAGTTTTCTAAACTGACCTCTGAATATTTAATTATTATCTGCCACATCTATAATATTATATTAATTTTGGTTAACAACTGGCAATTAAATATATATTTTTCTAAGCCCAGTGGCAATTTTAATACACGCGTCAATCGCCTATTAAATCAACCTCCACGGTGGCCAATCAGAATCAACCGTCAAATTTTAAAATGGGCCACAGATTCAAATTTGAAATTCAAAAGAATATCAAAAGGCGTACCACCGTTTCAAATATATAATAAATTAATACAAACGTCTTTTCATCTTCTTTATAAGGAAAGAAGACCTTTCACTTTACTCTTTACGCTTACAGAAACCCTAGATTTTTCAGAGCAAAAATTTCTTGAACACCAAATACGCTAAAAACTTTTATTTGCAGAAATGGCATCTTTCGAAGGAGTTAATTTGAAGGCGGTGAAAGACCAGATCATTTTCTCGTTGTTCGTCGACTTTGAAGGCTTATTGGAAGCCAATCTGGAGGACTACGACATGATTAATCTGATTCGCGCAATGAAGCTTAATGGGATCTACCCATTTCTAGACATCAACCCGCAACATCTGTTCAAAGAGGATGTCATCGAGTTCTATCGCGAAGCTTATTTGATTCAAGACGGAATTCATAGCACAACTGGCGGAATACCAGTCAGCATATCTCGAGAGACGATTCGTACTGTCTTCGGAATGAAGCACCGTGGTTTAGCGGTCGAAGCTCTCAAGCAATCCGCCGCCGAAACCTGGAAAAAGATTAAGGTGGAAAATATCCCGGAAAAACTAAAATTCACAGCCAAGAGGAGTGAACTCAAGAGGATTTACCGTTTTGCGTTGGACATTACCAACAAAATAATAATGGGGATGGCCGGCAGTTATGATCAACTGTCGTCATCAAAGTTTATGGTGCTGGGAGCACTGATTCAGGAAGAAGAAGTTGACTAGGCAGACTACATCTTCAGACAACTTGTGCGAGAGGTCAACAAAGTCGAATGGCTTGTTGACGAGAAGAGGTTCAAAACAAAGCTGGCATTTGGAACGCAGCTAAGTTGGTTTTTGTAGAAGACTGGTGTGGCAAAGGGAAACACTGACCCCTTCCACCCCAATAAAAGGCTTGGTCATATGGACCACGAGAAGGTGAGGAAATTCGGAGGCACTGGGAGAGCAGCTCAGATGCTGAAGGAGTTGCCGGACACAAGGACATATCCGAGATACTATTCATCAGGAGAATCGGACAGACTTGCAACTGATATCGCAAGCAATGATCGAGTCGACACCGAGTCAAGCGACACTCCCATTGCGGTCGATTTAAGAGAATGGGACCGGCCCACGAAGGACCCTCTATTCTGCGGTCGTCACTTAACCCTCTCCCCGAGGCCAAAGCGCAATTTAGTGAGGAAGAGCAGTCTGAACACCTTGCCAGCCCCTCAGTCAGATCACCAATTCATCTGGAAGACCTGCCTGCCCCAGGCACCCTCGAGACTCGGATTGTACCTGTTTTCACCCCCCCAGCCTACATTTCCGAAGAAGAAGAAGCAGGTCTCATAATTTCTATCCCTGAAGCTAATTATACCTTTAACCTGCTAGAAAACAATACTTTCAACCTATCAATTGAGCAACTCCAGCTTGTTAAGCCACAAGCATTAAAACACTCCTTTGTACATATTTTTGAAGAGTGGAAATTTTTCAAAACTCTGACATTTTCAAACCTTCAAACCTACATTGCAACTAGTGGTTGGGAATATCCCCAAGCCACTGAGGAGGTTCTGATTCACTTTTGCAAAGAATCAGACTTAGTATTAATCCTCCAGGATAATTGGTTCATGTCCCATTTTAAAACAAACATGGACCAATTTATCCATTCTATAATGCTTAGCATTTTTGATGGTTCTTTTGGAGAAGAGGTGGAGGAGGAAGTTGAAAAAGAAATTAGAATTGAGGAGGTAGATGTAGAAGGAAATAATGAAGTTGTTGATTTGGTTGTTGAAGAAGAAGAAGAAAAGCAGGAAGAGAGAAGAACAGAAGAAAACACTCTAGTTGAAAAACAGTCAGAAGAAATTGAGAAAACAGAAGAGTTGGCTGATGAAGAAGAAGAAGAAGAAGGAGAAGAGGTAGAACAAGAAAAAGATGATGGAGAAAAGGAGGATGATGATGAAAAAGATGATGATGAAGGAGAAGAAGAGGAGAAGGATGATGATAACAATGATGATGATAATGATGATAATGATGATGGAGGAGATGCAGGAGTTGAAAAAGAAAAAGATAAGGAGGAAGGAAAAGAAAATTCTGAAGAAAAGGCAGGAGAAGAGAAAGAGGAGGATCAGGAGGCAGAGGAAGAGAAAGAAGAAGAAAAGGAACCAGAGCCGGAGCCAGAGCCAATTCAAGAAGCTGCAGACAGATCGTGGTACACTGCACAGTACACGGCTAGACGCAGAGCTAGGCAAGACTCAGTCAGGGACCCCAGAGAAGACTACCTCTGGACTACCAGCTACAGACAGAGATTTGCAGTCTAGTGGATCTTTTGCAGAAGGCTCAGGAGAGCACTCTCCCTCAGCTCAGATATCTCCTACCATGACTGAGCTGATCAGGCAAATCGTCAAAGATACAATTGGAGAGCTGCTAACGTCTCAGGTCACTCCTGACCTTCAATCAATCAATGCCAAAATCGACACTCTACTGCAGATAGAGATTCCTCAGCCCCCTCCCCCTACCAACAACAGAATGCCATTTGGCATGACTGATTGGATGAGCAGAATGGAGCAGCAATTAACTACCCTTGTTGATGCTGGCAAAAAGGGGGAAGAGAGAGTTCAGGGGGAAGGAAGTAATCAAGGAGAGATAAGGGCGGAGATAAGATCAAAGAAGAAGCAAGATGTTCTTCAAATTGAAGGACCCTCAAGTCTGAAGAGGAAGGGAGCTGCGGATCCAGATGACCAGGCTGACCAGCCTGAAGGAAAGAGAAGGAGGACTAGAGGAGGTTTTGGGCCTACTCTAGAATGGGAAGGAAATGAGCTGTGGTATGTTGAGGATTTTATACCATATGAAGCTCTGCCCATGTGGGGAACTGCAAAGAAGAAATTTATCAGAGATTATTACGTCTGGGAATTACTCCAGGATGATAATCTCTCCCCACAGCAGATCTTCATCAATTTCATGGAAGAAGCTTACCCAAAACTCTGGACCATTCTGAAGAAGAAGGCTAAGGAACAAAACGCTTATCCTATGATTCCCTCATTCAGAGCAGAGGAAGCGCCGACCCGTCTGGACAATGAGCTAAATGAGCTAGAGCTTCAAAGAGAAATCAAGCAGTTATGTCTTGAGAATAGATTTACATCACAGCAAGAACAAGACTTTGCATCTCTCGTTGTGAAGAGGAAATATGGCCTTGCTCCAGTCAAGATAAGACCAATTGGAGCCAAACCATTCAGGCCTGCCAAACAGCCTATTCGCAGAGGCAGAGGAAGAGGCAGATGACTTTATTTCTTTGTACTTGTAATTTTATTTTCTGTACCTGTAAAAACTTTCTTGTAAATTTCAATCATAATCAAGTCAGAAAAGTTTTATAACAGTCTGTTGAATGACAATTTCCAGTTGTCTCAATATTAGACTGATTTTAGTTTGTGTCTTGCACTTAAGTGCAGACTTGGTCATTTGATTACTTGTTTAAAGTTTTGCCATCATCAAAATAGGGGGAATTTGTTAGGAATACTTGTTAGATTTTGATGATGTCATTAATATAAAATCAAATGTTTATTACTTGGCAAAAATGTAAGGAAGAACCAAATGAGTATCTTCCATAGGCCAAATATGTTAAGTATAAAACTTGGCAAAATGTAAAGAAGAACAAATGAGTGTCTTCGTAGGCGAAAAAAATTAGTTAAGTGAAAATCGGTTAAGTACCAAGTACACTAAGTCCATCGAGAGCATCGGTAGAGTCGGTCGAGTAGCTCTGGTCAACAAAATTTATCGAGAAGTTTGACCAGATGCGGCCAAGGTACCTCGGGAAGTCACACGATCGGATAAGTCACAATCGGTGAGCAATGAGAGGTCTGATTGCAGAGATGTTAGCGCACATCGGCTAGTCGAAGCGGCAAGTACTCCAAGTCCACGTCAGCATGCGTTGAAAAGTCAAGAAGTTCGGAAAGTCACATGCAACGTGAAGAGACAAATTGGAGTGATTCCCGCAAGAGATATGATTTAAATAAATCATCCAGACCCACCTTGAAGACTTTAATCATTTTATATTCAAAAGATTCGGCGCTCACATGCAGAAGTCTTCACAACGGTCGGAAGATAAAATAAAATAATGGGAATCCATCCTTGCAACGTTCAGAAAGATTAAACAATGAAGTCTCCCTCCAACGGACGGATTTGTTCAAAAGATTTGCAACGGCTACAAGGAAAAAGCTCAGAGATCGTGACCTATATATATCCGAAGATTTGAAGCTGAGCAACTACCGGTGCGAACATACTTTCAAGCGATCAAAGCAATCAAGCAATCTAAAGCAATCAATAGCATCGAGAAAAGAGCGGTTATAAGAGTTCATACTTAAAGAAGCTCTTAGTTGGAGAAGACAAAAACTCTTGTCTATAATCCTGAGTACGGGGTACTTCACTGGTTGAAGTAAGAGACTGTAAAGGCATCCAACGATCGAGGATCAAGAGGTGCAAGGCAGTCAAGTGTGTACAACGGCATTGATTTCCACTGGTTGGAAGCTGTTGTAGTGTGGTTTGAATCACTGTAATATTTATCACTGGTTGAGAAATATAGTGAATTCATCTCCAACTGGTTTGGAGAAAAGTGGATTAGTAGAGGATTACCCCACCTCTGAGACCACTATAATTGCCTGCGTTATTTACTGTTTTATTGCATCATACTTTAACTGCTGCATTCATTGTTAAGTGTTTCATTAGTTGATTTCTGTTCGTCATCAGCTGACTTCCGCATATTAAAGAACAAACGACTCCAAGTCATTTGTTTACCTTTCAGCTGAAGAAACTCACTCTCCGTGAAAAAGAGTTTAAGAGTTTCTACAAGTCTATTCACCCCCCTCTAGACTTGTACCTGGACGACTTGTGACCTACAATACTTGCCTCGAAACTACGATTGAAGCGAGATGATGAATGAGATACGGTCGGGCAGCCCCGAACTCCTGAATGAACTCAAGCACATGATAGCACCGCAAAACAACTACGAGGATAACAACGCACGAATTACCAACACAAAATGACGATCGACTCAGAATCCTCGAGCACCTATAATCCTCTGGGAGAAACAACAAAAACAACATCACAACGAGTACCGATACCAACAACACTAAGAATTACATCAAGACATTAAACAAACTCATTGAAACATTTAATCGGACATTAAATGTTCAATGACTCTCAAGAACACTCAAATCGTCAATCGATTTAAACCGACTCAAAATATGGATATACAATCCATAGAACACGATTAGTAACATCATTGGAAAACCATCAGTTTATCAAAACCGAAAGGAAAACAAGATCGAGAATAAAACTCCCAAAAAGTCAACTTGAAGGAAAATCAAGAAATATACCTTGATTCGGTGAAGAACAATGGATTAAATGATGTTAAACATAAGAATACTACTAAGATTAATCATACCCATCATGTATTAATCAACAATATGGAACGAATTGGACAAAAGCGCAAAAACCCCAAAATTTATCAAAATAGGGTTCTAGGAAATCTCACCTTGATTCGCTGGATCAAAGGATGATATAGGATGATTAATCAATGATATAAGCTCTAGAACTTCGTGGATTCGTTGTTCAACAACATGCCTCCAGGATCACTAAGACTCCAGCCGAGTAGAGGAAAGGATGGAAATGAAAAATGGGTGCAAATATGACTACTCTGTCATATTTATACTGGCACGGCCTAGCGTGCGCTAGCCTTCCGGACTAGCGTGCGCTATCGGCCAGCATCGGCCTGGAACCCTCGGCCGGGGCCCGCACAAACCGGCACTACTGACTGCGATAGCGCGCGCTGCGCGGATGCTAGCGTGCGCTAGCCGATCTGTCCAGAACTCTGTGGACTGAACTGCTCGGCCAGGTAACGTACGCTAGTCGGTTGGCAACGTGTGTTACACATGCCGATTAGCGCGCGCCACGACCGACAGTAGCGTGCGCTACCTGCCGATCCTCCCCGAGCCCAGAACTTCAGAAACCCCACTGCCTAGTCCGTTAGCGTGCCTCGGCCGGTCGAATAACGTGCACTACTCCTGCCGAGCTAACGTGCGCAGTCTTCCGGCGATGGCGCGCTCTGGCGGTTCTGTCGCGTCTGCCCGGCCCGCCCGGCCTCCCGGCGATTACTGCCGCACCCGTCGGCGATGCCTAGCCGCCATGACGACGATCGGTTTAAGCGCCGCAGGCGAACACGACGAAATGCTCACGGACAACATCATCGATCTGAAACGAAATACCATGCAACAAATAATCGCACACAACTAAGAAAAAGGGTCAAGACAACAATTACGAATGCGGATACCCACGACTTTGGGTAAATTACAAAATGGCCCAAAATGCCCGAAAATCACGATAGGTGATCGAATAACCAAACCGAAATTCACAACATGTCTAACAAAGTTAAACGGACTTACGAGAAACTCGAAACAGTAGTTTCGAACGAGATTCTCAAGAATCGAACTCGAGTGCGAAAAAGTCGCTACGAAGCACGGAACTCAACAAAACGGCACCGAAACGATCTCGGATGGCAAAAAGTACAGAATCAATCATTCTCATAATGACGAAACGGTCTCAAGCGAGTCGTCAAAACGGACTCTTGCCAAATTTTTTTACCGAAAATCGAAAATTGCGGATATTACAATATCAATTATGTGACCGACTATTATATTTATGCCCCTGATGTAATTGTGTAATTACGATTATGTCATCTGAAGTTTTCATATAAATAGTACTTCAGTTATTAATGAAAAAATCATACCTGATAATCATTCTCTCTCTAAATTCTCTCTCTATAATACGCAGTTCATAACACTAAATATATTAATTTGTAACCTTTTGTTTCTTTCAAAGAAATAGGGTGTATACAGAATTTTACACACACACACACACACATATATATATATATATATATATATATATATATGCTCAAATGGGAATCAGTTCTTGAGAACGTGAGTTCATGCATGTTGAGTACGGATTCACTACACATATAATATATTATAATGCATATTCATTTTTCTCCCAATGCATAGTAAATCCGTACTAAATGTGTGCAGTAACTAAAAAAGTATGAATATACATTACAACTATTACGTATGCAGTGATTCCGCACTAATATGTATTGAATTCACGTTCTCATTTTGAAGATTTATTCCATTTTAACCAATATATATATATATATATATATATATATATATATAGGGGCGCGTTCTATGCAGTACCAATATTAGATGCAGTACCTTACAGTACTAATTTATGCATGAGTTTTGGAGTAATTATGCATGAAATATATGCATTTCGTGCATCAAAAATTCAATGCATTAATTCTCACAAAAATTTGATGCATATAATCTAATATTTTAGTGCATCGATATTTTGATGCATATATTGCATATTTTAATACATTGAAATTTTGATGCACGAAATGCATATATTTCATGCATAATTGTACAAAACTCATGCATAAATTAGTACTGTAAAGTACTGCATCTAATATTGGTACTGCATAGAACGCGCCACTATATATATATATATATATATATATATATATATATATATATATATATATATATCCTCCTTCCGTCCATGAATGTATATCTTGTTTTGACTTTTTTCTTTCAGAATTTATAAATTTTGACCATGCCGTGACCAATATAAAAAAATTATAGTCATGTAAGTACTCGACAAATTTGTCTTAATATATATTTTCAAAATAAATTTACATGACTATAAATTTTCTATATATTAGTCGTAGTTTACGGTCAAAGTTCATAAATTTTGATCAAAAAATTCAAAATAGGACATATTTTTGTGGGCGTATATAGTATAAGATAGGATATGATAGAATTAATCTGAACTATTAAATAAATAAATGAGACTTCAAATTTTCCCACACGGACAAACAAAATTAATACCAGGATCGTTTCGTTGACAGCAACCAAACCCTCGGGAGGTTGATCGGCACGTTCATTCTACGAGGGCACATACAATGAGACATCAGAAGGGATATGGAATTTCGCCGTCCACCGACTCAAGTCTTTTCTGGTCACCGAACTCCGAATCTGACCAAGGGTCCATGTGGAGCGGTCCGCGGCCCGAAACACCATCCGTTTCACGAGCTCATAGGGGTGGGCGGCAGAGTATGCTCCGAAGTCGAACTGGGGACGTGGTCCGGCAATCCTCTCCATAAGACCGGCGAACTCCAAATAAGACGGGCCAAACACGCTGTTCTGCTCCCAGAACAACCTCACCGTTTCATCCTCATCCACCGGCAAGCCCTTCTGCCCCGCCGCCGCCATCGATCTCGCCACATCGGCCTCGTTGAAGAGCTCTTCAACCTCCGCGGGTGTGATTCCTGCACGGATGGCCTTGACGGCCGTCTCCATGTGAAGAACCGCGGAGGTCTCTTCCCAGGCAGGCGATGTCGCGGCGGCAGAAGATCTTCTGGCCTCATAAACTTTGGATCCTCCTCCAGACATGTTTCGAAGAATAAAGGGGAGAGGGAATTTCTGTTCTTACCTAGAGAGAAAGTCTGTCGGCACAAGAATCTTCAAAGAAATTCGGTAGAGTCTCGTCTAAAAGGCAAGGGCGCATAAAGAGTTAAACTGAAGTGGCCTTAGCCCTTTTATAGGCGAGTGCAGGGACCTCTGTGCAAATAGGCAGAATCCCGAGGGCTGAAGTGCAACCGTCGGGAGGGAGACACATTAAATGCAGCCCTCGAAACCCGCGTACGTGTCGTTTCGAGGGCACGCCAGATGACAAGTATGACAGAACCGTCGGACTCCCCCAACGATAGCGCGACGCGTGTCCCTGCAACATTTCAAGAGCCCGCCTCCATTTCCCGCTATTTCCAGTGCATAAGGAGATCGTCTGGATTCGAAATCAGATCGTGCAGGCGACGATCGTCCTTGTCATAAGCAGACGAGACAATCGTCTAAAACAGGCGATCGCCAATAGTGCCACCTCACCCCAAGTTTTCAACACCGGAGTGAGCTGGGGGGCAATTGTTGTGCGGCGATTTATACGCCTCGATGACGATCGGCGTAATGGTCAAGACCAACCATAGAAGACATGCTGGGTAAACGCCTAGCAGTCGGCACCCAAGGCGATCGTCTATTGGTATCTGGCGATCGCCTATGATGTCCGACCATAGACGATCATCCCGTGCCATGTATGAAACCAACGCCCGTCAAAGTCTTCGAAGACCGAATCTCGGACGTAGACCCATGTGCAGATCCGCAAAAGGCGCCACAAGATAAGGCTTTTTGACCCCAGCCTGTCACCACCTTCACACCTACCGACAGGCCCGCCGAACGGTACAAAGTGGGTCCTCCCCTGACAGCGACTCAGGACGCGTGCGGACTCTTCATTGGCCCTTTATCGGCCAGTGCAGCCTCGGACTTTAAGGAAACAGTCCCACGTGATGGGACGATCGCCCACATTATTCTAATATAGAATACGGCGGTCGCCCGCGATCGCCGGAGAAGACCTAGCAACCTCTTCTACTATAAGTAGTAGGCCTCCAACAGTGGCCTAAAAGAGAGAAAGATACATTCTGAAAACAGTGGACTTACTGAACAAACTCATTCACATATACAGAACACCAAAAAGCAAGAACTCACAGAGCTTCACATCTGGTTCTTCTAGCAATCTTCACGCTCTATAGCTAAGATAACTAGAATCTTTACACTCATTGTAATAGTATTCTAACATTAATATTTGTACTCCAAAGTATTTATATTAATAACATCTCGCGAGAGCATTCAAGCCCGGGACTAACAACCCCGACAAATCTTGTGTTATTTACTTTCCCACGGAAGTGTTCTCGCATTTGTTTGTTACTCGACCATTCTAGCAATATCATCTCTGGATAATATTTTGGGTAACAACACATATTTTTCCTTCACTTAACGTACGTAAACCACTCCTACCTAATGTACGTAACACTCACAATTTTGTCAAGCGTTTTTCTAGAGGTAACGTACGTAATATATCATGTATAACGTACGTAAGGTTCGAAATTCTGCCCGTTGCAGGTCAACACAAAAAGTCATTAGCCATTACGCCAAGTCTACTCATCCAACGGATCTTTGACTGAAAGATAACGTACGTAATCAATGAGTTCATAGCGTACGTAATGAGTTTCATCATATGTCACTGGACTATTTTTAGGAGTTCATCACGGCCGTTACACAAAATGTGTAACATACGTAAAAACGGTAACATACGTAATCAGACATACATAACATACATAAAGATTGCCACTGCTCCAACGGGAAACTCACCTCATGAAGGCTATAAATAGCACCATTCAAGGATTTGGAAGAGACACATCTTATCTGAGCTTACAAGCATACTCAAGCTATTTCAAGCAAATATTTCGAGAGATATACACATTCCATATTGTGATACGAGAAGAATTGTTCTATTATTTCTTATCTATATTCTTGTATCATAGAGCGATATATTTGTAAATTCGAGTTCCTACTCGCAATTGTTTTATTGTAAGGTTGTCTTTTACCCGAAAAAAACAAGAGTGTTTTAGTGAGGTTGTTCTTGAGCCCGGAAATCAAGAAATTGTAAGAGTTGGCACTAAACTAGAAAGTGCATTCAAGGTTTCTAGAAAAGTCCTAGTCGATAAAACTAGGTAGAGGACGTAGTCTTCGTTAATAGCCGAACCTCTCGAACAATTTCTTGTGTTCTTTCTTTTCCGTATTTTATTTACTCCGATATTTTAGCTTCCGCATAAAAAGAGTTCAAAACTCTTATCCGAAATATTCAACCCCCCTTCTAGTGGCGGTACCAATTCAACAATTGGTATCGGAGCAGTCTCTTTTTCACCGGATTAACACCCGCTAGAGAAAAGATCCAGAAATGGCCATTATCCACTCTTCTCTTGAAGGCAACGCTCTCAATCGCCCTCCTTTATTTGATGGTTCAAACTTTATGACATGGAAGAAGAAAATGTCTATCTTCATCCGAGCTCACGATGTTGAAATTTGGAAGGTCATTGCTCTTGGACCTACCATTCCCAAGAAGACAGATGGCTCGATCAAAAGCTTTGAAGAGTACGACGATGCTGACTGGAAGAACGATCACTTCAATAGTAAAGCTACTCAATTGTTTTACTGTGCTCTCAACCCAGAAGATCACAACAGAATCTCTTCTTGTGAGACGGCCAAAGAGATATGGAAAATGCTCGATATTACCCACAAAGGTACGAGTCAAGTGAAAGAAACCAAAATCAATATGCTTCTTCACGATTATGAACTCTTCACTATGAAAGAAGAAGAAAGCATTACTACTATGCTTGACCGTTTCTCGGCTATCACAAATGGGATAGCTTCCCTCGGGAAACCGATATCAAGTAGTGATAAAGCCAAGAAAATCCTTTGATCTCTACTAAGAGAATGGGACGCTACTGTTACGGCTATCATGGAGTCGAAAGATCTCAACACCATTGAATGCAGCACTCTCATTGGATCTCTCATCAATTACGAGATTGTCATTAAATCTCGAAGCTCGAAACCAAAGGCCAAGGAGAGAGAAAGGACGATCGCCTTCAAAGCCAAAAAAGATAGCGATCTAGAAGATGAACCTATCGAAGAAGAGGATGAACAAACCGCCTTTTATGCCAAAAACATAAAGAAATTCAAAAATCTTTTACAAAGGCGCCGAAGAGACATCAAACAAGAACCGAGGGATGAATCCAAAAAGACTCACTTCCCTCAAAATAAAAGGTTCGACAATACTTGTCGAAGGTGCGGCGTTCCAGGCCATTTTGCTAAAAATTGTCGTGCTGCTGCTCCAATAAGTTCATCAAAACCACCTCACGAAAAGTTTAAAAAGAAGGAAGTCTATGTCGCTACATGGAGTGATGATGATGAGGATGATGAAGCTCAAGTTCAAACCAATCTTGCTCTAATGGCCCGCGCATCCGAAGATAGCGATGAAGAAGTCGAGGTTAGTGATTCTTCTCATGAAGAACTTCTTGATGCTTTCGAATCTTTAAATAATGAATACGAAAAAGTTTGCAATATCAATAAAGATTTGAAAAAGAAAATAAAATCTCTTGAAACTAAAAATTCAAAATTATTGAAAAACAAGGATGTTTCTATTGATCATACAAATTGTCTGGAAAATGAGAAAATTCTGAGAGATGATTTATACAAAACTCAGAAAGAATTGAAACTTTACGTTAGAAAATTCTCGTGTGGTAATGACAAATTTGATCAACTCTTATTTGGTCAAAAATTTTCTCTTTCAGAACAAGGACTCGGATATAATTCATTTCCAATGAAAAAGTCCTTAGAAATTACCACGAAAGATTCAGACACTTTAAAAACGGAAATTCCATCATGTCCAAAATGTTTAAAACCGGGACATACCGAAACTTACTGTAGAAGTTCTAAACGAACTATAAAAGTCAAACAAATTTGGGTACCTAAAGGGACCATTGTTCAAGACCAAGTTTTTATATCTAACTCCACAGGACCCAAAATAGCCTGAGTACCTATAAAATGCAAGAAAATTGTTTTTGAAGGTACAAGCAAGGAAGACAACAGTATCAAATAAATGGTATGTTGATAGTGGATGTTCAAATCACATGAGTGGGAATGAACATCTCTTCACGGAGCTGAAAAAGAAAGATCATGGTTATGTAATATTTAGCGATAATAAAATGGGCCAAATAAAAGGGACAGGTAAAATGGGTAAGAAACATTTACCTACTATTGAAAATGTTCTATTTATTTATGGTATTTGCCATAATCTTCTAAGTGTTTCCCAACTTTGTGACACTGGTCTTAAATTAATTTTTGAAAGTACACATTGCAATGCAATGAGAAAAGACCAAGTCGTTTTATTGGATTGCGATATGGAAATATTTATATTATTGATCTTCAAGATGAATCTTCTTTCAATGAAAAATATCTACTTTCATACGATGAAAATGCCGTTATTTGGCACCGAAAATTGGGTCATGCCTCTTTACCACTTCTTTCAAAATTGGCCAAAAACGATATTGTCCGTGGTCTACCAAAATTAAATTTCAGAGAAGACCACATATGTGAGGCCTGTATTAAAGGTAAACATGCTAGAGGCTCGTTTAACCAAAAATGGAAATTTCCACTAGTCGCATTCTTGAATAAATTCATATGGATTTGATTGGTCCATCTCGGCATGCTAGCTTAACAGGTAAACTTTATACTTTAGTTCTTGTTGATGATTTTTCGAGATTAACTTGGGTAAAATTCTTGTCAAATAAAAATGATGCATTTAACGAGTTTGTTAAGTGGTGTAAGGTTACCCAGAAGGAAAAAGAGTTGCCAATTATCGCCATCCGAACCGATCATGGTGGAGAATTTGATTCAAATATTTTTGAAGATTGGTGCAATAATTATGGTATTGAGCACAATTTTTCGACACCTCGGACACCTCAACAAAATGGAGTTGTCGAGAGGAAGAATCGCTCTCTAGAAGAAATGAGCCGAACAATGCTTAATGAATATGGGCTTCCTAAATATTTCTGGGTCGAAGCCGTTAACACCGCTTGCTATGTTATTAATCGAGTCCATATCTGGAGGAACAAAATGATGACTCCATATGAGATATTTAAAGGTAAAAAGCCCAATTTATCTTGTTTTCATCCATTTGGTTGTAAGGTATTTATTCATAATAATGGTAAAGATAGTTTGGGAAAATTTGACTCTAAATCGGATATTGGAATATTTCTTGGTTATTCGACTAATAGTAAAGCTTATCGTGTATTTAATTGTAGAAGAGGCTCGGTAGAAGAGTCAATTCATGTAAAATTCAATGATACATTTTTACCCCCGAGAAAGGTTGTTTTTGATGATGATGCAGGTATGGTTCCGGCTAAAGAAGTGTCAGAAGCGTCAAAGGAGTTGGAGAAGCTCGACTTAAGCTCGGACAAGCAGGAGGAGAATTCTTACAACCTTCCTAAAGATTGGGCAAATGTGAAAGACCATCCGATGGAACAAATTCTCGGAAAAATCGATGAAGGTGTACGAACTAGGAGAAATATAAATGATTGTATTAAAAATATTGCGTTTATTTCTCTTACAGAACCAAAGAATATCGATGAAGCCTTCAATGACGAGAATTGGGCTATTGCTATGCAAGAAGAGCTAAACCAATTCGAAAGGAATAATGTTTGGGAATTGGTTCCGGCACCGGTAGACAAATCAATCATTGGTACTAAATGGGTTCATAAAATTAAAACCGATGATGATGGTCTCCCAATTAAGAATAAATCGAGATTGGTCGCCCAAGGTTATAATCAAGAAGAAGGCTTGGATTATGAGGAAACATTTGCTCCTATGGCTTGTCTTGAGGCAATTCGTCTCCTTTGTGCCTTTGCCGCATACAAGAAAATCAAAATCCATCAAATGGATATAAAAGTGCGTTCCTAAATGGAATCATCCAGGAGGAGGTGTATGTCAAGCAACCGCTGGGTTTTGAAGACTATGATCATCCAGATCATGTGTACAAGCTCCATAAAGCTCTCTATGGATTAAGACAAGCTCCGAGAGCATGGTATGATCGTTTAAGCACTTTTCTTATTTCAAATGGATATAAAAGAGGTAATGTTGATAATACTCTATTTATTAAGAATTTAGGTGATGATAGGCTTATTTGCCAAATTTATGTGGACGACATTGTTTTTGGTGCAACTAATGAATCTCTGTCCCAAGAATTTTCAAATCTTATGAAGGGAGAATTCGAAATGAGCATGATGGGAGGGTTGAAAAACTTTCTCGGACTCCAAATTAGGCATCTCAATGATGGAATATTCATTCACCAATCCAAGTACGTCAATGAGCTCCTAAAGAAATTTAAGATGGAAGATTGCGAAGAAATATCTACTCCTCTGTCTTCCACTCTTAAGCTCGACAAAGATGAAAAAGGTAAGTCTGTTGACCAAAAACAGTATCGAGGTATGATCGGCTCTTTACTTTATTTAACTGCATCTAGACCCGATATAATGTTTGCTTCTTGCTTATGTGTTCGTTTTCAAGCGAATCCTAAAGAATCCCATCTCATTGCATGCAAAAGGATTTTTCGTTATTTAAAAAGTACTGCTGACTTAGGCCTGTGGTATCCATCGAGCATTGATTTTCAACTTTTTTCATATAGTGATGCCGATTTCGGTGGACGCAAAATTGATAGAAAGAGCACCACCGGAACTTGTCATTTTATGAGTTCATGTTTAATTTCGTGGGGAAGTAAGAAATAGACTAGTGTCGCTACTTCCACAGCTGAAGCAGAATATATGGCTGCGGGAAATGCATGTGCACAAGTCCTATGGATCAAAAATCAACTACTAGATTATGGCATCGAGCTTAAAAATACACCTATTTTTTGTGACAATACAAGTGCCATTAATCTAAGCAAACAACCCATATTGCATAGTATGACAAAACATATAGAAATTCGTCACCACTTTATTCGTGACCATGTCCAAAACAGGAATGTACGTCTCCGATTTGTTGGTACAAATGAACAATTGGCGGATATTTTTACAAAACCATTACCCGAAGAAGCTTTCAATTTTATTCGCATAAATTTAGGAATGGGACATGTTGATCAATTTTAAGTTTGCATATTCATCATATCTACATTAAAAGGTCATTAAAAATGGGATATCATAGAAAGGAAATCACTGTTCATTTGGTCCGGCTTACGGTCGTTAAGACAAAAATATTACATACGTAAGAGGACATTACGTACGTTACGCGACTTTGGACTACGTACGTAACGGATCCCAGTTTTTAGTACAGGGAGTTTTAGATTTTTCATTACGTACGTTACCTATAGCCTATAACGTATGTAACGCAGTTTGACCATGTTACTTAAAAACACCGATCGACAGATTTCCCTTCATTTCATGTCAAATCCCTAATCGCCTCCGTCGCATCCCTCACAAAATCCATTCGATTTCTCAAATTACCGGTCGATTTCATCAAATGGCTACCAGGACGAACAAGAAACGCAGAGGAGAAATTTCACTTTAAGACTTGGTCTAAAAGTGGGTGAGCGACCTTTACAATGACCGATCTGCAAGTTGGACAACCATAAACTTAGGTTTCATCAACTTATCAATATTTGTCAAATGAACCACATAATATATAAATGTTGTGACTTGAGTACGACCATTTGTGAATACCATCATATAATCATAAGCCACCGGGCTAACACTTATGATCATGTATGTATAAGGACTCGATGAAAATAGAGGAATCAGTACCATGCTTATGCGAGTCACTAAATTATTCTCTTTAGCATATGATGGTGTCGTCTCCTAATCGTGCCAAAGAATGGGCCTAATCTGTAATATCCGTACTTTCCATTTTTAGCAATTTCCATTTTTGGTGCATGCCTAATTTTATCGACTCGCTTGTAACCGTTTCGCGTTTTGAATATATTTTGTTCTTGGAGTTTTTCCATTTGGACGAGTTTCAGAGATGCTTTTATGTAATTTCATTTTATGTCATGTTTTATCGCATGCATGTTCGATTCTCATAAAACTCGTTCGATTTCATTGTTTCTTTGCTTACATGAGTTCGTATGGCTGAGTTGTTCATGTTGTGAGTTTCGGTTTGTTAATCTGACGTTGTATCGTGATTTTCGGACGTTTGGGCCGTTTTGTAATTTCCTATAAGTTTAAGGAATTTTATCTTCTTTGTTGTATTTCGGATTCCCCGGTAGTCGGAATTGTATTTTCTTTCAGCACTTAGCTTTGTCGTCGTGAATTTCGTATCCACGTTTTTGAGTTCTGTCCTTGTGTTGCGTCTCGACTTCGTACCGCCCTGTGCAGTTAACTGCATTCAATAGTGTTAAACTGCCGCATGAATAACGTACGTTATTCATGCTTTATAGCGTGCGCTATCGATACCTGCATAACATACGTTACACCCTTGTGATAACGTACGTTATGGTCCCCAGCCTTTTGGACAGTAGGTTCTGCCCAGTTTTTGCCAGGTCCTTACGTACGTTAACTAGCGAGTGTTACGTACGTAAGATCCTCATAGCGTACACTAACTGTTTGGCGTAGCTTACGCTATTGACCTTGGCAGATTGGGCAGATTGTTCTGCCGAGCCATTACGTACGCTAACACCTGAGTGTTACGTACGTTAGAGGCGTAGCGTACGTTAACATTAGCATGTTAACGTACGTAATGAGAGGTCAGGTTTTATAAACCTGAGTTGACCCTGCATCGCATCATTTTCTTCTTTCTTCTTTCCTCGTCCGAGATCTGCATTCCAAGGAGATATTTGAGCGATTCTTCAAGATTTGTCCATGGAGTTCTTTGATAGATCGAGTATTGTGCTTCAAGTGAAGTTTATCATCATCTTAATCCTCTTCTTCCATCCGAATCGAAGGTATTTGGCTTAGAACCCTACCTTTATCCATTTTGGGGGTTTTTCGGGATTTGTCTAGATTAAACTCGAATTGTTTGTTTATATTGTGATATTTCTTATCGATTATTATTATTGGGTGATTCCCAATTCGTTTCCGTCATTTTTAATCCGTGGGTTGTTGATTCAGGGAGGTTTCATGAAAACCCTCTCCCATATTCATCGTCCGTGTATGTTTATGATTGTTAGTCGGGGTTGTGGGAGTATTCCATTCGATTATAGTTATCGTGTAGGACTGAGTTGTGTTAATCCTTCATTTAGGAACGGTCGTGTTCCCTCCGGGTCATTCCTAGTCGTTGTTCGTTCCCGTTTCGTCGAACATGTCTCAAAGGCAAGTACTTTACATTTATTTGCATATTCTAGTATTTGGATTATGGCTTCCCGTGTATGTTGTGGATGTGATTGTGTATGTTCACCCAGGGATGGTCCGACGGGGCCTCTGGGAATACGTAATGCCTTGTGTATGCGTATCGCGAACTAGGATTAACCACCCAGGGATGGTCCAATGGGGCCTCTGCGGGGTGCGGTGGTCGTGAGTCTCGTACCAACGGTTAACCTTTGAAATGTTTTGTTGGAGAAATGTGTTTTGTGCTCGTGCATCGTAATATTCCGGAACATAAATATTTTCTAAAATAATTTTGGCGCATATTTCATCTGATTAGAATGATAGTTCAAATAGATTGTACTTGCACTAGCAGTTGTCGCTAACCCCTTAAATGGGGAAAATACTTTTGTATTTCAGGTACAGGTCTCGGAGGCGAACGAGCATGCGGGCAGTACGAGGATGATGGGCAAGAGTGATTCTGTTCAATGGTCGTTCGTTATGTCATGTCTTTTACATTTCATTAATCATGTTGTTGCTTCAGTACTCCAGTACTTCCTTCTTGTGAACATTGTAATTGTTGTGTACCCGATTTGGGGTTGATTTAATGTTGCATTGTACTGTTGAGTTCGGTTTACTTGTTTTGTATGTCTTGGATTGAGAAGTCGTTCGTATGTAGATGATGTCAATCTTTGTTGTCATGTTGAGTTTGTGTGTTAGCCTGGTGGATTCTAAAGGGTGGGGTCCACGGCGCTGTAATATATCATGAACGTCTTGGGGGTGTTACAGAATATGGTATCAGAGCTTAGGTTTATGGATACCTAGGCTGTCGGTTATTTGGGTCTAATTGAGTGTTGTTTTTGAACAGCATCACTACTACGCCATCATCTCAGTACGCCAGTGCTCGTAAGTTTTTCCTAATTTGACTCGTTTCGTTATCCTGTTATGTTCCTTTTTTAATGTCGTGATGTGTTTTGCATTTGAATTGTACTCACCCGTTACTTCTTCAGAATGCCTGCTCGTAGAGGACGCGGACGCGGTCGTAGATGCGGTAGGGGATGTGGTGCATCCAGTGGGGTGGCCATGTCCGATAGCTTAGGGGCTGGTTCGGCAACGCCTTCTTTGTCGAATAGTGTCCCGCTTAGCGCCGAGGGCCAGCAGGATCAGTCTGCTAGCTTCAGCAATGCTCATGATAACGTTGGAGTAGCGAATATTCTGCAGCAAGTAGCGAATCATATGACGCTACTGACTCAGGCCGTTCTGGTCAACCAAGATAATGCTAACCCAGTTCCGCCTACTGGCTCCGGCACCAAAAAGCTACTTTAGGACGTGATCCGTATGCATCCTCCGGATGGTACTTCCGACCCTTATGGTTGGGATAGTTTGTTATTCGAGATGTAGAAGGTGTTCGATGCGGCTAACTGATCCGAGGAGAGGAAGGTACCAATCGCTCAATACTTCCTCGCCAATGAGGCGGCAACGTGGTGGCAAGTAGTGAAACCGCGTGATCGGGCAGCTACATGGGACGAGTTCCGAGAATTGATGGAGGATGAATATTGTCTGTGGCCGGTAAAAGAGGGAAGGATTCGAGCCTTCTTTCAAGCAAACCCCCAGGATGTCCCCATTTCACAGGCGATCAAAGACTACAATCAGCAACTACATTATGTAAGGAATCAGGTCCGAGATGAGCTAGATAAGATCCGCCACTTCGACATGCGGATGAATCCAAGGGTTCGTCACTACATGTCAGGCCTTGGGTGTACAACTTTGAAAGATTATCAAAACAAGGCGACGGCTTATGAGATGTCGTTTTCTGCGACAGAGGCGGCAACGGAGGGTAAGAAGCAGAAGACTTCCGGTCAGGTCCGGGAAGTAAGTCTGGCGGGCATCAGACGGCTCAGTCTGGTTCGCGAGTCTTCGGGAATCATTCCCTGTTATTTGGGCGAAGAAATGGTTCCAAGTATGCTCTTACTGTTTCTGTTCGTGGTCCTACCTGTTTTAACTGTGGTCGTCCCGGACACATGATGAGTGAGTGTGACAGGCATCCACTACAATGTCTTACTTGCGGTCGGATAGGGCATCATGTTAAGTATTATGTAGATGTGAGTCGGGCACCAGTACTCAGGTGTCAGCCCCGGCTACGAGAGAACCGGGTGTGAATCAGGCGCCGACAGCTAGTCAGCCTCAGTAGAGTTTCAGCAGAGGTCGAGGACGTGGGCAGCCTTCGAGAGGGAGAGCTTCTAGTGTGGGGTCTGTTCCACCCCGTGTATATGAGATGAGACGATGGGGAGATCCTAACGCGACGGTGGCTATAGGTACCATTCGTATCCTTGACCATCTTGTTTCCGTGTTATTCGATTCTGGTGATACACATTTTTTCATATCTTTGGATTGTGTGCATCGTCTGCATGTTGATTGTCTAGTTGCATGTGAATCGTTTGTTGTTAAACTGCCTAGTGGAGATAGTATTGTGGGGATCGTGAGATTAGAGATTTTCCAGTGAGTATCGCGGGGAGGGATTGGTCTTCTAATCTAATTGCGGTAGACATTAAGGATGAGGATTTAATTCTTGGTGAGGATTGGCTAGATCGTCATAGGGCGATCATGAATTATAGAGCAAGAACCATTTCGATGTTAGCCTCTGATAATACCGAGCATTCTTTTGTGGGACGTAAGCGGAGTAGTCAGAGATTTCTGATCAGCGCTATGAAAGCGGTGAGACTTCTTCGAGAAGGTTGCACTGGTTACTGGTGTTATGCTTTGAGATCGGAATAAGGTGGAGTCGAGCCCTCATCTATTCCGGTAGTGAGTGAGTATCCTGGCATCTTTCTAGATGAGTTGCCGGGTTTGCCACAAGACCGTGAGGTTGAGTTCACTGTTGATTTAGAGCCGGGTGCGGCTCCGATTTTGAAGACGCCGTACCGCATGGCGCCTTTCGAGATGCTTGAGTTGAAGAAGCAGTTGGGAGAGTTACTAGACATGGGGTATATTCGACCGAGCGCCTCGCCTTGGTGCGCACCAGTCTTGTTTGTGAAGAAGAAGGATGGGTCACTTCGTCTATGTATCTACTATCGAGAGAAGGTGACCATAAAAAACAAGTGTCCTCTCACGAGGATTGACGACTTGTTTGACCAATTGCAAGGAGCAACCATATTTTCGAATATTGATTTGAAGTCGGGGTATTACCAGCTCCGAGTGAAGGATTCCGATATTCCGAAGACGGCCTTTCGGACGAGATACGACCATTACGAGTTTGTGGTTATGCCTTTTGGGCTAACCAATGCCCCAGCCGTGTTCATGAAGCTAATGAACAAGGTCTTTATCGAATATCTCGATAAGTGTGTAGTCGTATTTATCGACAATATCCTGATTTACTCGAGGAGCGAGGAGGAGCATGCACGTCATTTGCATATCATGCTGGGAATCTTGAGAACTCAGCGCCTTTATGCGAAGTTCTCAAAGTTTGAGTTTTGGTTGAGGGAGGTTATGTTTCTCGGCCACGTGATCTCAGCTGAGGGTATTCGTGTGGACCCATACAAGATAGAGGCAGTGTTGGATTGGGCGGCGCCCAAGAATGTGAAGGAGGTCCGTAGTTTTCTGGCTTTGGCCGGGTATTATCGTAGGTTTGTCGAGGGGTTCTCTAAACTCGCTCGACCTCTTACTCAGTTATTTCAGAAGTCAGAGAAGTTTGTGTGGACCGACGAGAGGCAGAAGAGCTTCGAGGAGTTGAAGAAGCGGTTGACTACCACTCTAGTCTTGGCTTTACCGAGCAGTAATGATGGTTTTTCAGTTTATAGTGATGCCTTGGGCCAAGGACTTGGGTGTGTACTCATGCAGCACGGGAAGATGATTGCTTATGCTTCCCTTCAGTTGAAACCGTATGAGTTGAATTACCCTACCCACGATCTGGAGTTGGCCGCAGTTATGTTTGCGTTGAAGATTTGGTGTCATTACTTGTATGGCTCGTCGTGTCAGATTTTCACCGATCACAAGAGCCTGAAGTATATTTTCACACAGAAAGAACTGAATATGAGACAGAGAAGGTGGCTAGAGTTAATTAAGGATTACGATCTTGAAATCCTTTATCATCCGGACAAGGTAAATATGGTGGCAGATGCCTTGAGTTGGAAATCAGTATCGCTTCGGGCACTTGAGTTACTCACGGCCCAGCCAGGGCTCCAACGAGAGTTGATGGGGTTGAGCATTGAGGTTGTGCTACCAGTGAGTGCCGGGCAGTTGCACACTCTTGAGATCTCTTCGTCTCTGGTCGATGACATTAAATCGAGACAATTAGAAGATCCGATGTTTATTTAACTCCATGAGAGTGTGGTGAAGGGGAAGTCCTTGGGATTCATGATTCATGAGGATGGTTTGTTGAGGTTCCAAGGTCGGCTGTGTGTTCCGAACGACTTGGAATTGAGGCAGGGTATTATGTGAAAGGCTCATGCGTCACCTTACTCAGTCCATCCGGGCTCGAGTAAAATGTATAAGGATTTGATGAAGAATTTCTGGTGGAATGACATGAAGAATGAGGTAGTACAGTTTGTGGCTAAGTGTTTGACTTGTCAGCAAGTCAAGATCGAGCATCAGCAGCCAGCCGGGTTGTTGAAACCACTTCCCGTACCAGAATATAAGTGGGAGGACGTCTCTATGGATTTTGTCATAAATTTGCCGAGGACAAAGACCAGAATGAACATGGTGTGGGTGATCGTGGATCGAATGACTAAGTCGGCACATTTTCTGGGTATCAAGGACACTTGGGGTCCAGAAAAATTGGCTCATATTTTTATTGCGCAGATCGTGAGACTTCATGGTACGCCGAAGACTATTATTTCGGACAGAGATGGTCAGTTTGTATCGCATTTTTGGCAGGTGGTACATAAGGCATTGGGGACACGTATGCATTTAAGTACATGTTTCCATCCTCAGACCGATGGACAATCCGAGCGTACCATTCATACGTTCGAGGATATGTTGCGCGCATGTGTGCTAGACTGGAGTAGTGATTGGGAGGAACATCTGGCCCTCATCAAGTTTACTTATAATAATAGCTGCCATGCGTCGATTAATATGGCACTGTATGAGGCGCTTTATGGTCGACGGTGTTGATCACTGATATATTGGGATGAGCCATCCGATTTAGTTGGCACCGAGCCGGATCTTGTGTTAGAGACGAGGAAGAAAGTCGAGTTGATTCGAGAGAGGATGTTGGCGGCTCAGAGTCGACAAAAGTCTTATGCAGATGTTAGGCGTCGACCCTTGGAGTTTGAGGTAGGGGATCATTTTTGTTGGCGAGTTAGCTTACTGATTGGCATTGCCTCCGTCGTTGAGCCATGTACATAGTGTATTTCACGTTTCTCAGTTGAGGAAGTATGTTCCAGACCCGACTCACGTTATTGACTTTGGGGACGTGAAGATAGAGAAGAACGTTACGTTTGAGGAGAGGCCGGTGAGGATTTTGGAACGTCGAGATAAACAATTAAGGCACAAAACCATCCACTTGGTTAAAGTGCAATGGTCGAGGCATGGAGTGGAGGAAGCAACGTGGGAATTGGAGGAGGATATGCGTGCGAGACACCCCGAGTTTTTTTATTCTTAAGTTTCAGGACGAAACTTCTTTTTAGAGGGGGAGAATGTAATATCCGTAACTTTCCATTTTTAGCAGTTTCCATTTTTGGTGGATGTCTATTTTTATCAACTCACTTGTAACCGTTTCGACATTTTGAATCTATTTTGTTCTTGGAGTTTTTCCATTTGGATGAGTTTCGGAGATGTTTTTATGTATTTTCGTTTTATGTTAGTAGGTACGTTCGATTCTCGTAAAACTCGTTCGATTTCATTATTTCTTTACTTACATGAGTTCGTATGGTTGAGTTGTTCATCTTGTGAGTTTCTGTTTGTTAATCCGACGTTGTATCGTGATATTCGGATGTTTGGGCCGTTTTGTAATTTCCTATAAGTTTAGGGAATTTTATCTTCTTTGTCGTATTTTGGATTCCCCGGTAGTCAGAATTGTAATTACTTTCAGCACTTAGCTTCTTCATCTTGAATATTTTGTATCCACGTTGTTGAGTTATGTCCTTGTGTTGCGTCTCGACTTCGTACCGCCCTGTGCAGTTAACTGCATTCAGCAGTGTTAAACTGCTGCATGAATAACGTACTTCATGCTTTATAGCGTGCGCTATCGATACCTGCATAACATACGTTACACCCTTGTGATAACGTACGTTATGGTCCCCAGCGTTTTGGACAGTAGGTTCTGCCCAGTTTTTGCCAGGTCCTTACGTACGTTAACTAGCGAGTGTTACGTACGTGAGATCCTCATAGCGTATGCTAACTGTTTGGCGTAGCGTACGCTATCGGCCTCGACATATTGGGCAGATTGTTCTATCGAGCCATTACGTATGCTAACAACTGAGTGTTATGTACGTAAGAGGCGTAGCGTACGTTAACATTAGCATGTGAACGTACGTAATGAGAGGTCAGGTTTTATAAATCTGAGTTGACCCTGCACGCGTCATTTTCTTCTTTCTTCTTTCCTCGTCCGAGAGCTGCGTTCCAAGGAGAGATTTGAGCGGTTCTTCAAGATTTGTCCGTGGAGTTCCTTGAGAGATCGAGTATTGTGCTTCAAGTGAAGTTTATCATCATCTTAATCCTCTTCTTCCGTCCGAATTCAAGGTATTCGGCTTAGAACCCTACCTTTATACATTTTGGAGGTTTTTCGGGATTTGTCTAGATTAAACTCGAATTGTTCGTTTATGTTGTGATATTTCTTATCGATTATTGTTGGGTGATTCCCAATCCATTTCCGTCGTGTTTAATCCGTGGGTTGTTGATTCGGGGAGGTTTCGTGAAAACCCTCGCCCGTATTCGTCGTCCGTGTATGTTTATGATTGTTAGTCGGGGTTGTGGGCGTATTCCATTCGATTATTGTTATCGTGTAGGACTAAGTTGTGTTAATCCTTCGTTTAGGAACGGTCGTGTTCCCTTCGGGTCATTCTTAGTCGTTGTTTGTTCCCGTTTCGTCGAAGATGTCTCAAAGGCAAGTACTTTACAGTTGTTTGCATATTCTAGTATTTGGATTATGGCTTTCTATGTATGTTGTGGATGTGATTGTGTATGTTCACCCAAGGATGGTCCGACGGGGCCTCTGGGGATACGTAGTGCCGTGTGTATGCGTATCGCGAACTGGTGTTAACCACACAGGGATGGTCCGATGGAGCCTCTGCGGGGTGCGGTGGCCGTGAGTCTCGTACCAACGGTTAACCTTTGAAATGTTTTGTTGGAGAAATGTGTCTTGTGCACCGTAATATTCTGGAATATAAATGTTTTCTAAAATGATTTTTGGCGCATATTTTATCTGATTAGAATGGTAGTTCAAATGGATTGTACTTGCACTAGCAGTTGTCGCTAACCCATTAAATAGGGGAAATACTTTTGTATTTCAGGTACAGATCTCGGAGGCGAACGAGCATGCGGACAGTACGGGGATGATGGGCAAGAGTGATTCTGTTCAATGGTCGTTCATTATGTCATGTCTTTTACATTTCATTAATCATGTTATTGCCTCAGTACTCGAGTACTTCCTTCTTGTGAACATTGTAATTGTTGTGTACCCGATTTGGGGTTGATTTAATGTTGCATTGTACTATTGAGTTCGGTTTACTTGTTTTGTATGTCTTGGATTGAGAAGTCGTTCGTATGTTGATGATGTCAATCATTGTTGTCATGTTGAGTTTGTGTGTTAGCCTGGTGGATTCCAAAAGGTGGGGTCCACGGCGCTGTAATGCACCCTGAACGTCTTGGGGGTGTTACATAATCAATGAACATGACTAAGAAGGATCATTGAGGGGTCTTTGGCGTCACACATGCTTATGAAAGCAAGACGTGGGTGACATAAATATCATCACCGGTCATGAGCCTTGCTCATGACTCCACCAACGTACTTTGAGGTCCTTGATCGAGCTAGCTTCTTTGTTCAAAGAAAAAAAATGATGTCCATGGCAATATCGTGGTATATGGATCATCAAACTATCCAAACTCCGGACTATTAAAGCCTAAATGTGTCAATGTCCCAATATATCTTTTGGTTACATAAACTGATGCAAGCCGGGCCATATTAACTCATGAATATTCTTTCACATATCCAATACAAATGACGCATAATATTTTATTTTTCACAAATTACAACGAGATGCTATGAGTGATACACTTTGGCATAAATATCATCCAGTCATAATATGGTTCAATAGTTACGGAACATGTGTGACAAGAAAACGCCATTCGGCATTCAACAACTTGAGCATTATACCATTCATTGATTGTGATGACATAGTCATTATAGTCACAATGGATTTAACGCGAAATCCAAAAATATTGTGTTCCTTAGAAATAGCTTAATAAGCACTCAATTTCGCTTGTAAAACTTTCCAAACATGAGCATAACGAATACTCTATCAATATAGAGATTTTATACCTAATACAATCAAAATGATCTATCATATTGAGTGTATAACATGGCAAGATTATATGTCTAAAGGCAAAATTATGACACAAGCATGATGTAAAGCTACCATGCACACGCTCGACCTTCTTAAAAGAGTTCGTATTTTGGGCTTCCCCAAGAAAAGTGTTTTTCAACATTTGAAAGATGGCATTTTAACATATAATGCATACCAAAAATTGCATTATCTATGGCAAATTTGGCCAAAAAGAGGTTGAAAAACGTGTGTCATAAGACCGCTTGTAAATTTAAGATGGGAACCAAGTTAAATGGAACAAAAGTTAGCACAATCGCTGTGAATAAAATTCCGAGCAGCTTGACCTTTATTCACTAAAACAGCGATAACTCCCTCTTTCGGAAGGCTATGGACGAACAGTGAGATGTTCTGGAAACTAGACTTCCGTATCTTTCTATCTATAGTTCGTGCACCACACGGATTATTAAACTCAGATCACAGTGCATGTTTTAAATATCGGATTTAATATTTTCCAAGTTTAGTGAGAAACAAGGTTGAGACCATATCCAATGGTATAAGTGTTAATGCAAAAACATGGCAATGACAACCATAGGTGCGCTTAAACGCAGCAGGGTGTTCAATTTCTAATCTCGATTAATGGTCTTTTCAGTAACTCCAACTTGGTAAACTTGCTGAGAATGTAGGAATGTCGGTACAGCTAAGACTGTTTAAAAACTACTGATTCCGTTTGACCTTTCAAAGCATAAACAAATACCAAGGAGGATACGCCTAGTCATGATCAAAAGTGTAGACAAAATCCACCAAAAGACATCAAACCAACCAAATAATTCAATTCTCAATTTGCAAGTATACGTCGTAATAACCAAGTTATGTGGACATTGTATCATAATTAAGCATTTTGAACCATGAGACTTAATGAATATACCATAACCAACTCATCTTGACCGTCTAATAAGATCGACTAAATATAGTCAAATATGTAATGCGCATCCCTTTACAAATACTTGGAAAAGTATTCGGACCTATAGTCACATGAACTATAATCGAGTTCAACGAATTCATGTATTTACCACAATATGCCATTGTTTTACATGTTAAAACTCATGAGAATTACTATTACATTCTTTCATATATCATATTGCATGGAGACGGTGCATGACTACACCCACATGCAATCTTTTATTTTAATAAAATGAATGATGGAATTTTTCAAGTATGTGATTGGGTCAAGACCAACATGGTGGTCCCTCAATTCAATGTGACATCCATCAATATCGATTTTAACCACGACATATCCGTCGCAATCGATGTTTGTCCCATTTATACGTCACAAATTTGTGACTAATCGTGAAGAAGTCATAACTTTACCATTATCGATAATGTTCATTTTTTTCAATTGTTGGTTTAAAATCGACAAAACGGCGACGTCAAATCGCACCCAAAACATGATATATGCAACAACCACAAATATCGACTTCAACAATTATCCGTGACTCCCTCAGTACCGTCACATAATCTACTTCGACATATGAGAGTGATACCACCTCTCATAGTCTCATCCACAACAAAGTAGCATGGGAGATAAAGAACCCAAATACCCAATTCTCAAAAAATTTTCCCAAAAGAGAGGAATTGAAAAAACGGGAATGTTAATAAAATCTTTACATGGGTATTCGGTTCCATATTTGCTTTGATTCTTGGGATATTAAATATGGCTTCTATCCATAATGTGCATATCATCATGAGCAACATATTTTCCTATATGCTATAGAAATGCCCGGAAAAAGGGCTACTGAGCTCGGAAATTGGCCCAAAAGGACTCAGATTATGCATCTCGGGCCAGGACAAATATAAGTCGGGCTGGGTCACGATGGCGAGTCGCGGCATCAAGCTGGGGTGGGTTCCGGACTGGGTCGCAGCCGCGGGCTGCCTAGTTGAGGGCAACAGTGGTCAAGCTAGTGGACGCGGCGACCGGGCTAGTGAGCGGTAGCGACCGGGCTAATGGGAGGGGGCGGTCGGGCTAGTCGTCGGTGGCGGTAGGGTGGTGTGGTCGGGTCGCGATCGGTAGCGAGGCGAGACGAAGATCGAGCTCGTTTGCGGCGACCGAGCAAGCCCAGTCGGCGGCGGCGGGGCTCTGCAGGGGCCGCGAGATAGATCGCGGGAGCGGGGGGCAGATAGATCGCGGCGGGGACCAGACAGATAGATCGCGGTGGAGCATGACGATCAGGCTAGTCGGCGGCGGCGGCCGAGTGGCGGCTGATCTGCGGGTCAGACGGGATCGGGCTCGGGCGCGACCGTGCTGCCCGGTGTTGGATTGGGTCAGATCTCCAAATTTTCTTGTAAAAATCTGCTTCTGTTCGCTTACATTTTTATCAAGAAATAATATTCCGAATCGGATTTCCACTGTTGAACTTGTATTTCTCTATATCATTAACATGCTGTCAAAATTTCAGGCTGATCCGACGGTTAACAAAGCGGCAAACATAATTTTTGCGCGGTCTCGCAATGTAGAGGAAGAAAAATTCTACTGTTAGAGCAATGTGCTGATAATGTGTTTCAGGAAAAATAGTAAAAAAAACAGTATAAAGCAAAAGATGTAAATCACTGTATTGATAATATTGATAGAGGAGCCTTTAGGCTTTACAATGGACTCATTCCATACATAACATTCCTTACAAGAAAAGAAGAATCATACTACCTCTAGGGGTGGTATACCGTACCGTACTGATTTTTTTTGTCGATACCATATACCGTATCGAAAGTTTCGGTACAACAAAATTCATACCGATACCGTACCGAAATTTCGGTATACCGAATTTTATTTCGGTATCGGTGTATACCGAACTTATCGAAATACCGAATTACCAAAATATCGAAAAAATATTGATATACCGATATATACTGAATAAAAAAATACCGAAAATATCGATATACCGACATATATATTGAAATACCGATTTTTTTTGGTATATCGGTATATACCGAAATACCGAAAATAAAAAAATTTCATACCGTTGGTACGGCACCATACCGTACCGAAAATTCGGTATACCGAAATTTTCGATAATTTCAGTAATTTTTCAGTACGGTAAATTCGATATTTCGGTATTTCGATATATTTTCCCACCCCTAACTATCTCTAGAAGATCTAAAATCCCTACCATATGATAGATATTCTAATTAGGTAAGACACGGTGAATAATAATTTCCATAACACTATCAATAATTATCATTTGGATTAGAATTATTATAATCCTTAAATCAAATTATTCTCAGTGTTGCAACTTTCCAGGTCGTCGTCCACTCTCTCTCTCACACACACGCACAGGCACACGCACAGGCGCGCGCAGAAAGGGGTCCCTGCTAATTCAATTCTAACCAAGAGGTAGGGATACACTGAACTACACGTATATCTTATGTATCTGTGTGTTTGTCGGCTGTATACTTTCCATATACGCGTGTATAATAGCTTACACTGCGCAGAACCGCCTCTGTTGAACTTGGTCGGCGGAGTAAATTCGTGTCGTTAGAGCTTTGTGTATTGAGTTTGATTGATTATACTGAGCTTTTATTTTAGCTGATTATAGCTACGATGGACTGATTGGATGTTATCTGTTGTTTTAAGTGAACCCATGGATAATTTTGTTTTTTGCGTGTGTGGGATTTTGAACACCTCGCTGAGTAAAACTGCTGGTGATACCTTAATTCTGTTTACTTTTCCTTTTTTTGTTTTCTCATGTTCCACTTAAATTCGTGTCGTTAGAGTTTTGTTTTTGGGATTAATCTTCTTTTTCATCTTCATCTTCATCTCTTCTCTTTTTCCGATTTCCAGTTATTAGCAACTGTTGGTATACCTTAACTGAAGGATTATACAGTTATGTGTGTGGGGTGGGGGTGGGAGGGATTTTATTTAGTTGGTACAGAATCCATAATTTGATCAACTAGATCAATAGGGGTACTGTGATTTTATTTCATTAATGTGGTGGTACTCGTCTGACGTGTTCAGTTAAATAAACAATCTCTCTCATTATTTGGTGATGTTTTTGTTATTTAATAGATGAAGGTAAGATGTGGCTGATCATTGGGATTGAACTGATTATTTGTAGTTGTAACATATTAGAAGAAGTAATTGATAGGTGCGAAACTTTGTTCTGAACCAGCGTTCTGAATCCATTCGGAAGGGGTTCTATAGTTTATTGGATCCGAGTTAAAATATTAACTTTGTGCATTAAATCGGGTGGATGCTTATAAAGAAATTTGAGACATCATCAAATTTCTCGAATATCATTATATGTGGGACAAAATCATAACAGAATCAACTATCAAATATTACAGATGAAGACATAGATACATCAAAACAAAAGTTAAAATGCGTCTCTTGTCCAAATCATGTATTTTGACCACCTTTTTTTCTTTGATGAAGTGTTATACTACAACAAAGTGATCTAACTTCATCTCTTTACTGTTTGTTATCCACTTTCGGTCTCTTGGATATTTTAGGGAAATTTTCCTATGGCTTTATACCCAAAGTAGCATTTTCTGTGGTGGAAACATTCTGTTCTCCTTGTGTCTTCTAGATGAAGCATCTTCACCTTCTGTGCTGGTTTGAGTCAGAATGCATGTATTTTTAGGTTGAGTACCTTATATTGCTGCTGTTTTGCAGTCAATTTTATCTCAAGTTCTATCCGATTATTTTGGAAGTGCATTATGTGCTGCATCTGACAGTATTTTACTTTTTGAATAATTGATGAATCCCTAACTGTTTAATTACGGTCATCGCAAATCGATTGCTTATTATTGCTGCCTTTTGTTCTTGTGTTTTTTTATATAGAGAAGAGAACAATGAGCAAAGTGCAAGGTGGGTTCTTGGTGGATGAAAAATATCATTAAGTTAAGATGGGAGGCTGTTGTTGCTGTGCATCTAAGAGCACTGAACTTAATATTTCACCTACATTCTTTCATGTGAGTGAAATCTCTTTCTGGTCTTGATTCACTTAATCTTATCCTAACATGTATTTGGTTTTAAGGATAAAATGGTTGTTTGTACTCTTCTTGCTTTTCATTTATGTGGTACTAACGATGATCCTTTTATATCTGAAGGATTATGCGAACTATAATTTAGTATATTCCAGACTATTATATGCGGACCTGCCGGAGCTGTTTTAACAGATAAAACTGATGTTTCCATACAGTATGATTGTATCCCTAACCAGTTCTGCTTTCACGTAAAGGATAAGCACCCATGGCATCTATAGGTTTTAGATTATATTCTACTTATAGATTTAACCAAGTTCTCAGGACGTGGTTTCTGTCCCATATCAAAAATCATCTTGAAAAATTCTTGATTTTTTTTTTTAAGTCGATCGAAGTTAGATCGGTTCTTGGCCTGTTACCTTCGCTGCCAAACGATGTTGTGAAGTTCTCCTATACACACATCTTGTCAGATTTAGTAGATTGGTTCCGGGTCTGTAACCTAGTGTAAGGTAAATACAAACCTCAAGGAGGTTTTGTAACTTTAAAAGACGTGTTACTTATATTTTTCTTTTTTTGTGATTAGTCTAATGATTAGTTTTTGCAGTTATCCCTAGTATATTTCAGATGAACTTGAACCTCTTTTTCTTCCTTGGTTAGGTGTTAACCAACCCTTTTGCAGATAATCATATCTTCTTGTCTTTGTGTTTTGACATTATGTCAAGGATTTTCTCCATAGTAATTTCTTTTTCCAGCCCAACCAATAAGCTCAACGGCCTGAAACGATTGATTTCTTCCTGGCTTCTCTTGCATCTCGATTTTAGAATTAGCATCGCTGTGAGAGAGTGTTTCTCAGTATTTTTGTGATGTCTGCATTATTGGATGTCGTGGTACCCTTACAGTTTCCCTTCTATTTTTATACTGATGCCACCAGCATTTTTTTTTGGTTTTTATCCTTAGCGTTTCTCCCTTTTCAGTCAATTATTAGTACTGGTAATACTACTTATCCATTCTCACACTGACATCATCTGATTTTGTGGGGATGCATGTGGGTCCAGTATCCAGTGTCAGAAGAACGCGAGCCCTTATCATCTCACCATGCAACTGTCTCTAGTCATTCTGCTGGGCTTTTGGTTGATACTAATTTAGATACCTCAGTCCCCGACACTTATCATCCTCCGCCTGCACCTATACCTTATGAAAGATATGGAGGACACCCAACCATGCCATCAAGAAACCGGGAAAGTACTCGCAATAAGACTGAACTGATTTTGCAAACGGCCAACTCTGAATTTGTCGAAGGGGTAAACTCCGGCAGCACCTTGGGGACCAAAGTAAAGGACGTGGAATCTGATGAAAAGGGAAATATAAATGTTGATCTGGCAGCATCAAATGATGTTGAAGATGAAAAGTCTAATGAACTTAAGAAGTCTGTTGAACTTGTGATTCCACCGCTGCTGGATGAAGAGGAAGCCTGTCCAACTTGTCTTGAAGGTGCAGTTCGTTAAGCCATGGGGCCTGAGCTTGTTACTAAAAATAGGATTAATTGCAAAAACTACCCCTGAGGCTTGGTCTAATTGCAAATATTTCAGCTATCTTTCAAATTTATGAACTTTTGTTTTGTGGTAATTAGGTTAAACCTCGGGTGGTTTTTGTAATTAAACTTAACCTGTACTACCACTTTCCTATGTTAAACTGACTAGTGATCTCCTTATGATATTTAACCTTCGTGTATATACTTGCTCTGCAGAATATGATGCCGAGAACCCCAAAATCATGACAAAATGCGAACACCATTTTCACCTTGCTTGTATTCTTGAATGGATGGAAAGAAGTGATACATGTCCAGTGTGTGATCAGGTTAATGCATCTCATCTTCATCACCATCATCATCATGGCTTGAAGTTTATAGTGTCAATCAATTGTCTAAAGTCGACAGTATGAATTCATGCAGTAGCAAAGTTTTACACCGGCCTCCCTTCCTGATGAGACCTTCATATGATAGAGAAATGCGATGAAATTCGAAAATCGTCACCATCATAAGTTTTTCCACCCGCATACAAAATTTATGAGACGGCAATGCGTTGAGTTAATTGCTATAATATGTTCCATTACATAATTTATAATGCAAATCATCATGCATCTGCCTTAGTTCTTGAACTGTGATCATCAGTAAGAAATAACCTTATATGGCTTGTTGGATGCAGGAAATGATTTTCAGTCCCGCTGTAGGAGGATAAATTTTTGGAATGCTGCTGTTGGTGTCTTAGCTATTGTGTTGGATCATCTGGTATTAGGCTCCGTTGCTGCGCAATGTCTTTTTTTGTTTGCTCATCTTGACTTCAAAGATTTATGTTTTATTCATTTACTTTGATTTTGTGAAAAGTTAAAGATTCAGAAAAAAAGGAAAAGAGAGAAAAAAGAGGTTTTCGTGTGAAAAATAGATTTTTTTTTTAAATGCATACTATATTTTTTCCCTGTATATATATTAAAGGAGTGGCAAGATTGATATTTTACTCGGGTTGGGACATAAAGCAGGTGTCTCGGAAAGATGGGACTAATATATTGTCAAACCAAAACTTACAGTATACCATGCGTTAGTATTTGATTTCGTTTTCCATGTTTCAATTGAACTTTCTCCGGTGGTCATCTTCATCACGTGCAGGACAGTTTAATCTTTATTCATTTATCAGAAGATGAAGTTTCTGAAGTCTGAACAAATATAGTTCAAAAAAGGTACTTGTGTAACTTATGGCAGTCTATATTTTCTTGAATAAATATTCTTAATCTGTTGTGTAAAAGTATACATAACACAACTTAAGGAAGGTAACCAAGAGTTTCCGTAAATCTCGCTCTTCCCTTAATATCAAGCTAGGTAATTCGTTCTCTAGAAGTTTTTTTAATACGGTGTCGCAAAATAGACGTGTTGTTGGCTGCGGATATCTGCGAAATATTTTGAACCGGGATTTTCGAACCGGGATTTGGGTACTGACAGGTTGATCAGCTCAACATGTTGACCAAGAGTATTGACGTGAAATATGCAATATCGAGGGGATCTTAAACAAAATGAGTGAATTGCAATTTACATTCATTTGAGAGATGAATTGGATGTAGTGCCAACCTTGTGGCTCCTATATTGTCACACAAAGCCTATATTATCATTTGTCACACAAAAACTGAGGGGTGATATCAATGGGAGATTGAGATCCCGGAAAAAGGTGAGTAATCCAACATACTCTTGAAGCGGCAGATGTAACGGCCCTGTATTTGGCTTCAGTGGAAGAGTGAGCCACCTATTTGCTTTTTGGAGCTCCAAGATGCCATGTTATGCTTAAGAAAGACAATGCCAGTTGACGTGGATACATCGGCACGAGTATCCCACCACAATCAGAATTCGAATATGTTGTTTTGACGCATTTTGAGATTGACAGAGTAATAACCAAAGTGAAGTGTGGCCTTTCAGTAGCAGAAGAGGCATTTTACAGCATCCGGGTCAGAAACAATAAGGGCGGCCATAGATTGAGCAAGCTGATTTACGGTAAAGGCAATGTCGGGGCGAGTCAGGGTCAAATGCTTAAGGCCGTTAATAACACTCTGATATTCGGTGGAGGCACCAT
The DNA here is from genome assembly GCA_033398695.1 of Orobanche coerulescens. Lineage (NCBI taxonomy): Eukaryota > Viridiplantae > Streptophyta > Magnoliopsida > Lamiales > Orobanchaceae > Orobanche > Orobanche coerulescens. Next base: position 24,150,157 of record CM065818.1, on the reverse strand, counting down.
AATTATAGGCCATGCAAACTTTGGAAGAGCTAGGGTTTGACACCATCCATGCGATGTTGGTGGAAAAGATCCACTGCGTAGGACTCGACTCACATCGATTCGGTCACATTGATATCACTTCGGGATAGTCAATGACTGAACCGAAAGATTGTGATAGGTATATGTGAAATTTTGTAACACCCTCGATATATTCGAGGCATATTACAACACCGTAAACCCTTCCGCAAGAGTTTACCAAGCTAATTATAAAATACCTAGGTTTAGAGTTTAGGGTTATGTTAGAGAAAAGTAGTTATTCTTTGTAGCGAGCCACTTCGATGCCCAAGAAGAAGGCAACTAATCAAGATCCTTAGCTGCAAGAGGGGACTTAAGGTGTTTGGTCTGAGTCAATATAAGTAGAACTGAATAACATGATATTAAGGTGATCAACATAGTCCAGGACAACAAGTTGAAGAGATCCACCCCAAAGTGTGAAGTGAGATATGTCTGAGATTAATGGAACCCAAAAGGAAACAAGTGATATGCTAAAAGCATGATACCAAACATGTGGGCCTTGGCGAAGGCCATACAAAGACTTCCGGGAAGGCACACACATGGCATCGAGTTTGGATCCACAAAGTCAGGCGATTGCATCATGTAGACGGGTTCATTACGGTTGCCATGGAGAAAGGTGTTGCTAGATCCTCAACAACATAACATTGCTCTCTTCTTCTTCAAACACAATGGCACACATTTTAAAGTCATTCAATTCTCCCCGCGCAGGACCTTAATCGGTAATATGTGCAATTGATTTGCATTTTTGCTTTGGACTTTCTGCAATCCTTAGTCATGTGGTTTGTTTTCCCGTTGTTGTAACAGTTGCCAATAAACTTCCAGACTTTAGTCCGTTGTTTCCCTTTTAGTGCCTGTGGCAGTTCTATTTTGAATGATTGTCCTGCTCTATCAAGTTAGCACGAGATTCAAATGGAATAGAAGACTTGCCTGACTTAGCTTCATATTTTCGATTATCCTCCTTGATACAGAGACGGATAACCAACACGAGTTATTTACTTTCTCTTGTGTTTGAGTTAATTTTTTAAATCTTTCCAGTGTTGCCAATTTTTTTTCACCCAAGTCACCTGAAAGGATTCACTTAGTATCAAGCCTTTAGCGTAAATCTCATGTAAGATCAGCTATAACTCTTGGACCTGAGACAAGACAGTCTTAGAATTGACTATCTTAAAGTCCAAAAATTTATTGACAATGAATTTTTTCGCTCCAACATCGTCAATTTTATATTTATTTATCAAGAAATCCTAGAGTTCCTTGGTAAATTTTACATTACTCTACGCATTTGCGCAACTCATCACTAAGTAGACATATTAATTGTCTTGCAAGTGTTGGAAGATTTAGTCGAATGGAAAAATTATAACGGGAAGTCTACTGAAGTAAACTGTAGTTTTTACAATTTTGAGTTATAAATTTAAAGTTGAACAGATGCGGAAGTCGAGGCTAGAAGTTTTTTACGCAAGACACTTACATTCTGTATATTGCTGACGTATTAGACATACGTCCTTAAAATATAATGTCTTATGTATTTGAAATTGTAGCACACCTGACCTTCAATTTAGTTGGAGGTCAGGGGTTCAATTCCTAGTGGCAACACTTTGGAATTGAATTTCTCAAGGCCCAATGATCCCTTAGTAAGGGTTAGGGCCTAGCCCTCCGGGGTACGCTGGTGGAACAATTAAATATTGAGGGCTTCAAGCGGCAGTGTGGGAGGCCAAATCTCAGTGGGAACCTGCGGTTGGATTTGGGGGGGTCCAGCATGGAGCAATCACTTGAGGGACGACTCCTTGTGCGCGATAGTTGAGGATATTTAAGAACCTGGGAGTTAGATACACATCTCGCGATTTAACTGGTAGCAGTACTGTGGGGTCGGGGCTGTTATCCCGAGGACTAGTCAGGTGTAAGCTTGGAACCTCGGTATAAAAAAAAAAAAAAAAATTTGAGAATTGAGCACTGTGTACTTTATGCTTGAGGAAATCTAAAATGTAAAATGCTTTTATATTCTTCTGCATGTCTTCAGCCTCCAAATGAGCTCATATTCATAAGAATCCCCACACATGGAATATTAGTACGCTTTTCACACGTTTACTGGGGCCATCTTATTATATATTTTGAAACAACTCGTATTTAAATTTGACATTGTGTATAAATTCGTTATTTTATGAGGTGTCACGTATTTTGTTCTAGTTGTGCTTGAAACATGTGAAAGTATGTTAAATATGGAGTTGGAATGCATCCAGAGCTCGAACGGGTAAAAAAGATGGGAAAAAACAAACCTCCGGAATCCATACATATGGCATGTCCGTGTCGGATGTCGCCTACACGCGACATAGGCTGTGTCGGATGCTCAAAACTGATTGTTTATGCAGGACGGGCCATGTCTAGTGTCATCTACCTGCGACACGGCCATGTCGCATGTTCGGACAATTTTCTGCTGCACGTAGTTTTCGTACTTTGATCATAACTCTCTGATACAAAATCGAATTTGGATGATTCAAGTGGCCACGGAAAGATAAGAGAAAGCTATATAATTTTTATGAGATGGTCCAAAGTCTAATTCTTTGTATATCGGGCCACACGAGACGTGCAAGTATTCAGCAAATTATTTGACAAAATTTTAGGCGAAATTCCTATTTCAAATTGTCTTGGCCAACAAGTTAAGTTAGGGTTGAACTCCCCCTATATAAGGGACATAAGGAAGCATAAAATTGAGATGAGAAAATCACCTTTCATCATCAAGAGACTTAAGAGAACACAAGAAGGAGAAGATCAAGGATCAAACTTCAAGATCCAATACCAGAATAAGGCTCTGTTCTTTTGGACTGAATGAATCTGAACTGAACTTAACTTAACTGAACTGAATTGAACTGAACTAAACTGAATGGATATGAGGCCGAATTAGGCTGAATGGACTCGACAGGCAATCGAATCGAATCAAATATATATTAAGGGTAAATAATAATAATAATGGTAAATAATAATAATAGCAATCAACAACAACAACGATAATAGTAATATTATTAGTAATAATAACAATAATAATTAAGATTAATAATAATAATAATAAGAAGAAAAGAATCAATGAATGGACTGAATCGAATCAATAGACTGGCCGAATCGAATCGAATGGACTCGAATCGAATCAAAATCAAAATAAGTCCAAAAGAACAGGGCCTAAGTTTATCTTGTCCCATTTTTTTTTTTTTGAAGATCAATTTACCTTATTGTAATTTTGTAGCCATGTTTCTCGACTAAACTCCTTTATATTCTAAGGTTTATTAGTACTTTAATTATTGGTTATTTATTGAATTTGATATATTTATTCTTTCTCTTTACAAGTTCTTGAATTTCTTGTATTAATTCATGTATAAATAGATGCCAATATTTAAGCATCCCTTTTGATTAAATTAAAATCTAAAATAAGATAGTTGGTTATAGATGAGTCAAATCCAAGACACAAATGGAAACTAGCTTCAAAAGAGCAGAGAAAGTTTGTGAGGAAGCATAATACTATGTTTTTATTAGGATTGATTTCAATACTTAGATTTCAAAGATTAAGTTTGGGAATTTAAATCATATTTTAACTTGTTCTAAATGAAAGGTTAAAATACTTTTGTAATTTTCTTACAAGTACAGAGATTAGAAAGGCCTTAAGTATATAATTTGAAAGTCATGAACATTAATTGAAGGATAGCATATCATATTATAATTTAACTCAATCTTAATACATAATCATTTCAATAGTCACAAACCATCAAAATATCACGACCACAATAATCATAAACCGTCAAAACATTAATCATTGAGGAATATGATCTTGGATCACCATGATACTATAGATACATCGTGCACTTGCGGTGAAAATTATTTAGCGAACAAATTGCCCACGAAACCGCGCACTTAATGACATAACAAGTGTCATGCAACCACTGAGAGGTTTCTACTATTGTATCAGAAGAGAAAATTCAAAATTCACTAGAAACATGAAGATCATGAGCGAACCAGAAGAGGCAACACTTATGAACCGAAAGTGCCACTGAAACCAGAAGCGAAACTCTTCTGAATTTATTCCAAACGTCATGAGAGCAACCAATCCGTTTTCGATCATTGGACCACGAGAGGCATTCCAACTCTTTTGGGCTAGACAATCAAACTCTTTTGGTCTCGGAAACCACTAGCAAAACTTATATTTTGGCCAAGATCACGTCCACACAAGTCCAGCTGCCAAGAACAAAGAGGCGCAAGGCCCACGACCCACTACCTGTTATATCCGAGATTTTTCTATTTTTAGTAATTTTATTTTTGCCATTTTTCTATTTCCGACGACTCGCTTATACCTATTTCGATATTTTGGAACTGTCTTGTTCTGTACTTTTTGACATCCGAACGAGTTTCGAAGTTGTTTTTAGCGAATTCGAGTAATATGGTGACTTTATCATGCGTTGATTCGATTCTTGTAAATCTTGTTCGGAACCGTCGTTTCGTTGTTCCTATAAGTTCATTAAACATATTTAGACGTGTTGTGTACCTTAGTATTGTTGTTCGATATTGAATCATGGATTTCAGATCTTTGGGTTTTTAATTTCCCACAGTTTTGGGCGTGTGATTTCGTATTTATTTTTTCGTACCTTCGGATGGTCGGAATCGTGTGGTTGTTTTGTGCTCGATTTTATATTTGGAGACTCTACGTAAGCGCTCCGTCGCATGTTAGCTTCGGTGCGAGTGCAGACGATCAAGGCGGCGACATACGACGTAGATTAGCAGCTAACTGCTGCATCTGGTAGGCACATACGAGCTGACACAAGAGCTGGTGCTCGTGCTCCGCTCGTGTGCCACATCATGAGCTGGATAGTGGGTTTCGCACGACCCGACGCACGAGCAGATTGGCCGTGTGTTAGTCACGCACGAGCAAATGGTTGTGCGTGTCCGGTCATGCATCTCTGCCGGTATAAAATCGGACAGTTGTGTTTTTTCAATTTTCTCACTATATTCTCCGAGCGACGATTTGGGTGATTCCACAGAACGGGGTTTGTGACACGTCTTTTGTGTAACTTGTTAGGAGTATGCCCTCGAATGCCACTCAGAGGATGTTGAGTGAGGGCATTGTACTTGTTATTATGTAAATTCATTATCATAAGGCAAATAGATGTTTCTTTATTTACTGGTAGTTACTGGCATTCCTAACTCGTAAATATACATATAGAAACTAGTCTGTGTAGTTGAGAGCAAAACGTTCCACTCCTTATTGGATAAGAGGGTCGGCACTGGAAAGGTTTATAGCTCAAATACTTAATCGTTCGCAAGTCGATGTAACTTGACTGGGCGTTAAGTTTATGTGAAGACTTATATGACGTGTTCTTTGACATGGAGAGTGCCTGTCGAACACTAATGGTTAGTGGGAGCACACGTTATAGGTATGCTAATTGGATTAGTATACTCGAACCGACTCACCCTCGATTCCTCACACGGATTTCACTCTGGGACAGTCAATGACGGAATCGAAAGGTTGTGATAGGTATTTGTGAACCTTCGACTTGAGGATTTAGTAGGGATGTGCTTGTGACGTCAAGATTTTCATTAGAGTAGTTCGACCCTGTAAACCGGAAGGCGGGGGTCAACCTCGACGTGCATCTTGATGGGGAAGTAGCAGGTCCTACTGAATACCAAGATAGAATTCTTTCTCCTATTAGTGAACGGGTTATATGTCCTATGCGGTTATTGGCAGATGAGATCATAAGTCTTTGGCCAAAGCATTGGAGCTAGTTGTATTAGATACACGACAGCTCGATGATCTCGATTTGCATTAACACATGCATAGAGTGAAGTACATATAGGGTTTGACTGACCGTGACCCTATAACTTGATCGGGACATGTGAAAGAAGGGATTATACGTATACTGGTATTCACGGCAGAATGGTTCTTGAATGATCCCATCATTCATTCTCAGTTGGGGTACAGTGTAGGCCGCCAGGCTGGCAAGGTGGTGCTACTACTCTTTGGTTCCACCCATTGCTGACTGAGACGGACCTACTGAGTCGCGCAATAGGATTGACGACGGAATGAATCAAGCTTGTTCTCTCATTATAATGTTAGATATTGGATATCTAATTTGGGACATTAGATGTCTAAATCGATTTATTGGATAAATTGATTTACGGCATAATGAATTAAATAAATTACTGGGCGATTAATTTAATTCATAAATATAATTATTTCTTGGAGAAATTAATTATGTTATTATGTATTTGATGTGATTAATTGATTGGATTAATTAATCGACACAAATACATCGGAACAAAATAGGAGTTTATCTGTTTGGACTCACGGGAGTCCGAAACGGACCGAACTCGTCCGGCTCCTTCTAGATGTACTGTAACACCCCCAAATCCTATTGGGTTATTACAGTGCCGTGGACCCCACGCCAGGAGATCCACCAGGCGAACATGACTAAAATAAATTAAATTAAACAACAAGGGAAAATCATAGTCCCTACCATGATATCCGACACAATATTCCGATAAGGAATTTCAACGACAACGATGGGCCTACATGGCCAAAAATAAAATACAACAACATCCACGAGCATCTGCTTAGGTAAAACATAACGACAATGACTGACAAACTGGAGAACACTCTAACTGACTGACCAACATGAACAACTCGGACTAGTATCGCTCGAATGCCTCGTCGCCATCATCATGCCCCTGTGTCTCAACTCTCTCCTCGCAAGCACCTAAAACATGAAAACATGTTCCGCCACTGGTCAGTCATCCAGATAATGAACATCAAATACACGTATGGCATGATATGCATCCAAAGGCAGAATAAAACGGTACAATGATAATAATAATACGAGATGCTCACAAACCAAGGTAAGAACCGAGCATTCATGAAATACTATGCCCACGGCATACTATTAATACCTGTTCGACAGGTTAGAATGTAAATGCCCAACGGCGAATCATAATTATAGAGTACCACAATGAATTACACGACATGAACCAAACCAGAACTGAATTAATTATGAATCACAATGCCCGAAGGCTCCAATGAAATTACCAGGACAATAATAAAGGCTTGAAAGCCACTCAGCCGAAGCTGTCAAATATCACAATCACATGAAGCCAAAACAACCCGCAGCTGTTATTGATTAGGGCCGAAGCCACGGCACGAAGCCGTATCACCATTAGGGCCGAAGCCACGACACGAAGCCGTATCACAATTAGGGCCTAAGCCATGGCACGAAGCCGTATCACAGTTAGGGCCGAAGCCACGGCACGAAGCCGTATCACAGTTAGGGCCGAAGCCACGACACGAAGCCGTATCACAGTTAGGGCCGAAGCCACGGCATGAAGCCGTATCACAGTTAGGGCCGAAGCCACGGCACGAAGCCTTATCACAATTATGATAGTGTGCTACCTTGAGTCGGCCAACACGATAATGATGACTCACGGATGGGCATTGTACTCGACAGTCCCAATTCAATACCTCGATTACCTTAGAGTGGTCAATCGATAACAACGACACAACGGATGGGAACTATCCTTGACAACCCCAATTCAATACCTCGATTGCCTTAGAATGGCCAACCGATAACAATGATGCAGCGGATGATTCACTACCTCGATTGCCTTAAAACGGTCAATCGATAACAATGATACAATGAATGATTGAACACTTCGATTTGCCTGAGAACGGCCAATCGATAACAATGACATGATGAATGAGTGAATACCTCGATTGCCTTAGAATGGCTAACCGATAATAATGATATGATGAATGATTGAACACCTCGATTGCCTTAGAACGGCCAATCGATAACAATGATACGAAGGATGTCTCGGCACCTTTAATCGGTTACCGACAACGAAGAAGAGAAATGAATACGTCAACGCCTTTAATCGGCCAAAACAACATCAAGGACAAAACTCCAACATTAATAGCAATGATTACAATGACGTTTTAAATCGACATTAATATCAACAACAACGATCGATACATCGATACCCGCGAACCGGTGATCGATAATAACATTAACAACGAGTATCACAATGCCTTGAACCGGCCATTAACGAATAATAAAAACATTTGGCATAATTGGCAAAAGGCATCGTATCGAACGATCTCTTAATATCAATGAATTCATGAAGAGACTAAGTCTCGGAATGATACAACACATTCATACACATATATGATAACATTAATCTCATTGACTAGTACAAGTATAAAACTTGCCTCAACCGAAGGCGATGAAATCCATCCACGAACAACGAACGGCATCCTCTGATAAATATAAGTGCTCGAACAACCTTGAATGAAATACAATTCATTCAATAACACAATATCGAACGAAAACAACACAACGATCGAAGGAAACTCTTTGAGACATTTAATCGAACACTAAATGTTCAAAGTTCCTCAAGAACTTAAGAATCATCAATCGGGTTGAACGAATCGAAGATATGGATATACAATCCATAGAACATGATTAATAATGTTTACAAACATCAAGCGATTCATCAAATTCGGACGGAAAATGAAATCAAAGCCAAAACTCCCAAAAAATTAAATTTTAGGAGATTTCAAGAAATTACCTTGATTAGGATGAAGAATCCATAAACATGTTGTTAATCCACACCACAACTTGAATAAGATGAAATTATTTGAGTTTTATGATGCTAAATCGCCCAAAATATCACCCACAAATCGCCCAAGGAGGAGAGGAAGAAGGAGAGTGATGAAATGAGGATGATTCCACAAGAAAACGCTGATATACGCAAACCTGTACTGTGTGCCGCGGCACAGGATGAGTGTGCCGCAGCCCACGGAACAGGATGAGTGTGCCGCGGCCCACGACCAAAAGCCCAGACATTGATTTGTGCCTCGCCCGGCTGTATAGCCGCGGCCCTTGATGACCCGCTCCGACCAAAAGGCACATGGTGCAGCCTTAGCTATTTTGATCATAACTCCTTCGTCCGGACTCCGATTGACTCACCGTTTGAACCATTGGAAATCTAACTTGATTCTCTATAATATTGAAAAGATTCAGAATTTTTGGAGTTTCCAAGAATTAATGGTGATTTTACAAAGTCGAACTCATACGTGGAAAAGTCGCTTAAGAACACGGAATTCAACAGAACGACACCGAGACGAACTCGTATGACAAAAAGTGTAGAATTAATCATTCTCGGAATGAGGAAACGGTCACAATAGAGTTGCTAAGATGGAATTACACCAGAAAAAAATTATTGGAAATCGAAATCGCGGATATTACATACTACCCCCCTTAAAAGAAGTTTCGTCCCGAAACTTAAAACAAGTTGGGAGAAGCAATATCCCGCCAGGAAAACTCACTGAGATACACCAGAACTGAAATCTCGCTTCTCATCGGCATCGGATGCCCATACAAACACTGATTCACCTCCAAAGAAGAACAGCAATGCACATATAGTCCTCGGAACCATATCTATCGCATGCCCAAGTCCCCATGACTTGACGTCTCGAATCACAATAAACAATCACCCAGATTATCACGAAATCTCGGTACAATACCAAAAGGAATGCATCAAACGATCTCAAAATCTCAAGATTCTCAAATACGATCATTATACAATAGATCAACAATAAATGATCCACAACCACGATACATTATTACGGATTGAGTTATACAATCATCCGAAAGACAAGGCTACATTTCAAATGTACCCAACATCGATATCCTCCATATCATCGATTTCCTCGATCCCAACGATTCAACGAAGACTTAAATCTGAACTCACCGCTTAATATGACCCCGAACGGTTACCAAAAATGAGAGTGACTATGATGAATGATAAATGATTAGAAATCCGACAAGGATCAAGAATGACTCACCGAGGTGAACTAATAACGCAATGAGTGATAACTCAAACGAAATGATTGGAACCATTGTTCCCTGTGAAGTGAATGATTAGTTTGATAATTATAAGTCTCAACGTGATTGATATATGATGAATGAATTATATGAATGAATGAACGACAAATGAAATGAATGATTGTACTATTACCGAGCACGAATTAACTTGTTCAAAATCGGTGACGAATGTCCTTACCACTGGCTCTCGAAGCTTGGTAGGACCCCTTGTATGATGCACGGGTTGTAGTAAGATCGCATTATGATTACATTACGGAATGATGATAATGAGCATACATACTTTAACATAATGAATGCATTAATAATGCGGTAAAATGATCGTCCACATGACGCCGGAATATGATAAAATCGCATGAAAGATCAAATGAGGTAACATGATTACCTGATGAAATTCCTTAAATGATTACCTTGAACAAGTTAACAAGGTTGAAAATTCGATCCACAAGATCAACAACTGAACCGTGAGTTGGGCTGGATGATTAATGAATTAACTGAGCAATGAGATTGACTGAGTGATGAATGAATTAACTGTGCAATGAGATTGAATCAGTGATGAATGAATTAACTGAGCAATGAGATTGACTGAGTGATGAATGAATTAACTGAACAATGAGATTGACTGAGTGATGGATGAATTAACTGAACAATGAGGTTGACTGAGCGATGAATGAATTAACTGAACAATGAGATTCACTAAGTGATGAATGAATTAACTGAACAATGAGATTGACTGAGTGATGAATGAATTAACTGAACAATGAGATTGACTGAGTGGTGAATGAATTATCTGAGTAATGATATTGACTAAGTGATGAATGAATTAACTGAGTGATGAATGAATTAACTAAGTGATGAATGAATGATTTGAGTAATGATATTAACTGAGTGATGAATGAATTAACTGAGTGATGAATGAATTATCTGAGTAATGATATTGATTGACTGATGAATGAATTAACTGAGTGATGAATGAATTAACTCAGTGATGAGATCAAAATGATGATTGAGGATTATTAACTGATGAATGAGTTGATCTTTAATGCTTACACAAGTCACACGTGCTCCAAACCAATTAGTCATGAATCAATCATAACACTAATATCACATATAGGTTTCAAAAAAGCATGAATAATTAATGACATGATAAATGTATGAACATAAAGAGAATCGAGTCCTTACACAGGTCATACGAAGCTTCGAGGTCTCGCGATACTAGTCTCAACTGACGACGACTCGATGAATGAATGACTCGTGCAGTCGTACTAATATTACGACTCACAAAACCCGACTGTTCAGATTGTCATAACCTGACAGTCCCACTACTACCGCATCGGTAGAGCCACATAACTCACATATCAGGTTATCTCATAACCCAAATCTCTGATACCATCTTCTGTAACACCCCCAAATCCTATTGGGTTATTACAGTGCCGTGGACCCCACGCCAGGAGTTCCACCAGGCGAACATGACTAAAATACATTAAATTAAACAACAAGGGAAAATCATAGTCCCTACCATGATATCCGACACAATATTCCGATAAGGAATTTCAACGACAACGATGGGCCTACATGGCCAAAAATAAAATACAATAACATCCACGAGCATCTGCTCGGGTAAAACATAACGACAATGACTGACAAACTGGAGAACACTCTAACTGACTGACCAACATGAACAACTCGGACTAGTATCGCTCGAATGCCTCGTCGCCATCATCATGCCCCTGTGTCTCAACTCTCTCATCGCAAGCACCTAAAACATAAAAACATGTTCCGCCCCCACGGGGTCAGTCATCCAGATAATGAACATCAAATACACGTATGACATGATATGCATCCAAAGGCAGAATGAAACGGTATAATGATAATAATAATACGAGATGCTCACAAACCAAGGTAAGAACCAAGCATTCATGAAATACTATGCCCACGGCATACTATTAATACCTGTTCGACAGGTTAGAACGTAAATGCCCAACGAAAAATCATAATTATAGAGTACCACAATGAATTACACGACATGAACCAAACCAGAACTGAATTAATTATGAATCACAATGCCCGAAGGCTCCAATGAAATTACCAGGACAATAATAAAGGCTTGAAAGCCACTTAGCCGAAGCTGTCAAATATCACAATCACATGAAGCCAAAATAGCCAGCAACTGTTATTGATTAGGGCCGAAGCCACGACACGAAGCCGTATCACCATTAGGGCCGAAGCCACGACACGAAGCTGTATCACAATTAGCGCCGAAGCCATGGTACTAAGCCGTATCACAGTTAGGGCCGAAGCCACGGCACGAAGCTGTATCACAGTTAGGGCCAAAGCCACGGCACGAAGCCGTATCACAGTTAGGGCCGAAGCCACGGCACGAAGCCGTATCACAGTTAGGGCCAAAGCCACGACACGAATCCGTATCACAATTATGATAGTGTGCTACCTTGAGTCGGCCAACACGATAATGATGACTCACAAATGGGCATTGTACTCGACAGTCCCAATTCAATACCTCGATTACCTTAGAGTGGTCAATCGATAACAACGAAACAACGGATGGGAACTATCCTCGACTGCCCCAATTCAATACCTCGATTGCCTTAGAATGGCCAACCGATAACAATGATGCAGCGGATGATTCAATACCTCGATTGCCTTAAAACGGTCAATCGATAACAATGATACAATGAATTATTGAACACTTCGATTTGCCTGAGAACGGCCAATCGATAACAATGTCACGATGAATGAGTGAATACCTCGATTGCCTTAGAATGGCCAACCAATAATAATGATATGATGAATGATTGAACACCTCGATTGTCTTAGAACGGCCAATCGATAACAATGATACGAAGGATGTCTCGGCACCGTTAATCGGTTACCGACAACGAAGAAGAGAAATGAATACGTCAATGCCTTTAATCGGCCAAAACAACATCAAGGACAAAACTCCAACATTAATAGCAATGATTACAACGACGTCTTAAATCGACATTAATATCAACAACAACGATCGATACATCGATACCGCGAACCGGTGATCGATAATAACATTAACAACGAGTATCACAATGCCTTGAACCGGCCATTAACGAACAATAAAAACATTTGGCATAATTGCCAAAAGATATCGTATCGAACGATCTCTTAATATCAATGAATTCATGAAGAGACTAAGTCTCGGAATGATACAACACATTCATACACATATATGATAACATTAATCTCATTGACTAGTACAAGTATAAAACTTGCCTCAACCGAAGGCGATGAAATCCATCCACGAACAACGAACGGCGTCCTCCGATAAATATAAGTGCTCGAACAACCTTGAATGAAATACAATTCATTCAATAACACAATATCGAACGAAAACAACACAACGATCGAAGGAAACTCTTTGAGACATTTAATCGAACACTAAATGTTCAAAGTTCCTCAAGAACTTAAGAATCATCAATCGGGTTGAACGAATCGAATATATGGATATACAATCCATATAACATGATTAATAATGTTTACAAACATCAACCGATTCATCAAATTCGGACGGAAAATGAAATCAAAGCCAAAACTCCCAAAAAAATTAAATTTTAGGAGATTTCAAGAAATTACCTTGATTAGGATGAAGAATCCACAAACATGTTAATCCACACCACAACTTGAATAAGATGAAATTATTTGAGTCTGATGATGCTAAATCGCCCAAAATATCGCCCACAAATCGCCCAAGGAGGAGATGAAGAAGGAGAGTGATGAAATGAGGATGATTCCACAAGAAAACGCTGATATAGGCAAACCTGTATTGTGTGCCACGGCACAGGATGAGTGTGCCGCGGCCCACGGCCAAAAACTTCCCAGCACATTGGCTTTGTGCCGCGGCCTGGCCAGAAGGGGCCGCGGCCTACAGTACAGCCCGCTCCAGCACCAAAAGACACATGGTGCAGCCTTAGCTATTTAGACCATAACTCCTTCGTCCGGACTCCAATTGACTCAACGTTTGAACCATTGGAAAGCTAACTTGATTCTCTATAATATTGAAAAGATTTAGAATTTTTTGAGTTTCCAAGAATTAATGGTGATTTTACAAAGTCGAACTCATACGTGGAAAAGTCGCTTAAGAACGCGGAATTCAACAGAACGACACCGAGACGAACTCAGATGACAAAAAGTGTAGAATTAATCATTCTCGGAATGAGGAAATAGTCACAATAGAGTTGCTAAGATGGAATTACACCAGAAAAAAATTATTGGAAATCAAAATCGCGGATATTACATGTACGCCCATTTTCCTTCCCCTTTCCCTTGGTCATTGTCTCCACCTAAATTGGTGGATGACTTAAAGTGTCAAGGGGACAAGATCCTTTAATTTATCCATATTGATGATTTGGTCTTGATTTGGGGAGGATATTATGAAGAATAAAAGAAGAATAACTCTCTCTCCCATTTCACTTGCATCATCCGTAAGTTTAAGCAAGAGAGAGAGAAAAGAGTTTCTTTTTCATGTTCTTCATTTTCTTCATATTTTTCTTGGAGAAGTATTGTGAGGATTAATTGAGAGATATAGATTAAGCACCTGGAGTGTTATAATCTTGAATAGAAAGCTTCATCATCCTAGCTCTAGCCGTATCCTTGGAGGATAGCAAGGTGATCTTCATTTCGTTCGTTTATCCGGCGCGTGGCAAGTAGGGACGCGGTCCTTTCGGCGTTGGATCATCCAAGAGCTTGGAGCGCATTGGATTGTAGAGAAATCAACTAAAGCTTGGGGAGTTGTTCAAGAGAAGGAATCCATTTAATCAACGAACTACAAGGGTAAGTTTCTTGCATCTCTTGTGTTTCGCATAATATTTGTATATACGTAGATCGATCGATCCTCATAGGTGTTGCTACCCAAAATAGTATCTGGAGATAGATATTGCTGGAATAGATGGATAGCAAACAAAGTGCGAGAACACTTCCGTGGGAAAGTAAATAACACAAGAATTGCCGGGGTTGTTAGTCCCGGGCTTGAATTCTCTCGCGAGATGTTATTAATATAAATACTGTGGAGTACAAATATTAATGTTAGAACTCTATTACAATGAGTGTAATGATTCCAGTTATCTTAGCTATAGAGCGTGAAGATTGCCAGAAGAACCAGATATGAACCTCTGTGAGTTCTTACTTTTGATCTTCTATTTATTGGAGTGTATTTCCCTTTCTGTACGTTTTTCACTGTACTTTTTTTGTATATCTTGGCCACTGTTGGGTGCTTCCTATTTATAGGAGAAAAGGTAGCTGGGTCCTCTTCGGCGATCGCGGGCGACCGCCGTATTCTATATTAGAATAATATGGGCGATCTTCCCATCACGAGGGGCTGTTTCCTTAAAGTCCGGGGTTGCAGCTGGCAGCCAGCTGTGCGGGCCAATGAGGAGCCTGCACGCGTCCTGAGTTGCTGTCAGGGGAGGACCCACTTTGTACCTTTCAGCGGACTTGTCGGTAGGTGTGAGGTTGGTGACAGACTGGGGTCAATGGCCTTATCTGACGGCGCCTTTTGTGGATCTACACGTGGGTATTCGTCCAAGATTCGGTCTTCGAAGACTCTGACGGGTGTCGGATTCACAAGCGGTATAGGACGATCGTCTATAATCAGATACCATTGGCGATCGCCAGATGCCTATAGACGATCGCCTTGGACGCGATCGTTAGGTGCTTGCCCAGCGTCTGCCTTCTCTAGCTGGCTCTTGACCATCATGCCGATCACCATCGAGGCGTATAAATCACTGCACAACAATCTCCCCCCAGCTCGCTCCGATGTTGAAAACATGGGGTGAGGTGGCACCGTTGGTGATCGCCTTTTTAGACGATTGGCTCGTCTGTTTATGACAAGGACGATCGTTGCCTGGACGATCTGGATTCGAAACCGGACGATCTTCTTATGTGCTGGAAATAGCGGGAAATGAAGGCGGGCTCTCGAAATGTTGCAGGGACACGCATCGCGCTATCGTTGGGGGAATTCGATGGTTTTTTCAGACCTGTTGCCTGGAGTGCTCTCGAAACGACGCGTACGCGGGTTTCGAGGGCTGTATTTAATGTGTCCCCCTCCTGGCGGTTGCACTTCAGCCCTCGGGATTCTGCCTATTTGCACATAGGTCCTTGCATTCGCCTATAAAAAGGGCTAGGGCCTTTTAAGTTCAACTCTTTATGCGTGCTTGCTTTCCAGATGAGACTTTGCTGAAATTTTTCGAAGACTCTTGCGCCAACCGACTTTCCTTTTAGGTAAGAACACAAATTTTCTCTCCCCCTTTACTTTTAAGAATATGTCTGGAGGAGGATCTAAGACATTCGAGGCTGGTAGCTCCTCTGCCGCCGCGGCTTCGCCTGACCGGGAGGAAACCCCCGTGGGTCTTCATATGGAAAAGGCCGTCGAGGCCATTCATGTGGGAATTACGTCCGCGGAGATTGAAGAGCTTTTCAATGAAGCTAAGGTGGCGAGGTCGGCGGCGGTGGGGCAGATGGGCCCGCCGGTGGATGAGGATGAAACGGTGCCGGTGGATGAGGATGAAGCGGTGAGGCTTTATTGGGAGTGGAATAGTGTTTTCGGCCGGGCCTTCTTGGACCTCGCCGGTCTTATGGAGGGGATTGCCGGACCGTGTCCCGAGTTTGACTTCGAGGCATATTCCGTCGCTCACCCCTATGAACCTGTGAAGCGGACGGCATTTCGGGCCGCTGAGCCCTCTCCGTGGACCCTCGTTCAGATTCGGAGCTCGGCGACCAAGAAAGACTTGAGTCGCTGGAGGGCGAAATTCCATATCCCCTCTGATGTCTCGCTGCATGTACCCTCAGAGACCGAACGTGCCGACCAACCTCCCGAGAGTCTGGTTGCTGTCAACGAAATGATTATGGAGGCCGGCTTGCGGTTCCCCTTGCCGTTCGCCGTGTCATATTTGTTGATCGCCTGGAATTTGGCGCCGCTCCAGCTGACGCCGAACGCTTGGCTACAGATCATCAGCACCTTGACAATTTTTGGCGGTCACCGGTTGTTCCGCCTACCTTTTGCGTTGGAGATGAATTATCTCTTCAAATTGACAGCGCAGAAGGGATCGATCGGCGGTTATCATTTTCAAGGTCGAATGGGCAGAGTGGTACTCAGGGTGCCGAACAAGACCCGGGGCGACCTGGAGAAATGGTTTTGGGTCGGTGGAGCGTGGAGGTCGGCGTCGAGCGATAGGCTGGAGGAAGAACTGGGGGTCCCCACCAGTTTTCGGGAGAGGAATTCGAGTAAGGGTTTTAACTCTCCCTTTGATCGGATATATCTTGGACTGATCTAATTTGGTTTCATTTTTGCAGGTTTCCTCGTTCCAGTGATCGGAGACCTTCCCTTCGACTTTCTGATTGTCTGGGAGTGAATTCACGGTCTGCCGGATTCCTACATCGACGTTCGCATAGTCGGCCACGAACTTCATCGGTTGGGAGCTCGATTGTTCGCTTCCATCGCCACCTGAAGGTTCCAGGTATAAACTCTAACTTCCTCCTTCCTGTATGACGATCATCTGATTGAAGTAGATGTCTAACTTATGCGAATTTCTTCTTTGATAGAGATTCATTTTCCCCGTTATACCGAGCCACCGAGAGAGATCGCAATGTCAAACCCCAGTCTGTTGGGTCGCCTTCACCAGGGGAAGAGGACGGGTCGTGCCCCTGCAACGACGTCCCATCCTGTCCCTGTGGTGAGGCCTGCTACGGTGCCGGTCGTCGAGCCGGAGGTTCGGGAGGAGGAGGAGCTCCAGCGCAACCGCAAGAGGCAGAGGCTGGAGGAGCCCCAGCCGACTGCTGAGGCGGACGTATCCATTCTGGAACCGCCGGTTGCCGCGCCACCTATCTCTACTGTTCCGATGGCGGAGGGGTCCAGCTCTAGGCCCTCGGCCGGCTTCCTGAAGGTTGCGGCGATCGCCGAAGCCGCAACTCCTCGGGGCAAGCCCTTTTTCGGCCGCGACCCCGATCTGGTCAACAGGTAAGACTAGACTGATCTTTCTGAGTTAGGTTGTTTGTGTAGGATGTATACTAACTCCTTTGTTTCTATTTGTTTGTGTTGCAGAGTCCGTCTTGCCGATCCGGATGTCTCGCCAATGGTGCTGGATTTCCTGGCGAGCAAGTCTCCGCGCCGGTCCCTCGATGTCCCCTCGTATGTCTCCTGGGCCATCACCTCTCTGCCTAAGGCTTGGACGACCGATATCGATGCGATTGCTCGTCGGCGGTCTGGAGACGCCATGCAGGCGACGTTCGCCCTGACTCTCCAGGCGGCGGCGATGGCCGCCCAAGCCGTTAAGGATTATGAGGGGCGACCCTCTAATGATCGCCTCCACCAGGATCTTGAGGCCGCTCGGAACCAGAACGTTGACTTTGACAATCGGATAGCGGCCATGGAAAAGGAGTACTTAGAGACGTCCAAACGAGCCAAGTAGGATCTTGATCGGATGAAGCAGGAGCTTGACCGGTCCCGGGGGTGGCGGATCGGTTCCGTGATCAGGTGACGGAGGCTCGCCGGATGCATGCGGCCTTGCAGGAGGAGGTGCATGGGCTGAAGGCGGCCTTTGATCGGCTCAACGGCGAGCTGGAGAAGGCGAAGGGAGACCTGGCTGCCAAGGTGGCCGAACTATCGGAAGCGGACAAGACGACGGCGGGGCTGAAGGAGCAATTAAAGGCGATCGAGACCGATCCTTACCTTAATGTTGGGTACGTCGGCGAGTTCGCCTACTATATGGCCTACGCCGATGCTATCCATGCCTCCAAGAAGGTAGGGATCGAGGGCGGTCCTATGATGGAGACCTTCAAGGCCTACGTACTCGAGCATCCTGTGCAGCCGGACTTCTTCCTGCCGATCCTTGACCTCACCAACTTAGGGATCGACCCGAGCTTGTTGCGAAAGGTTACACTCAGAAGGAGGGCATCGACTACGATGAGACCTTTTCGCCAGTATCCATGCTTAAATCGATCCGGATTCTCTTAGCTATAGCTGCAAATTTAGATATGGAGATTTGGCAGATGGATGTCAAGACTGCATTCTTGAACGGGAGTCTTGATAAGGAAATCTATATGCGCCAACCTGAAGGATTCATTGCTGAAGGAGAGGAGCACTTAGTGTGCAAGCTTAATAGAGCCATTTATGGTCTTAAGCAAGCATCAAGGTCTTGGAACATGCGATTTGATGAAGTCATTCAATCGTATGGTTTTGAACAGTGTCCCAGTGAGGTTTGTGTATACAAAAAGTGCGATGGAAACGTGCTGGTATTTCTTGTACTATACGTAGATGATATACTTCTAATTGGAAACAATGTGAAGATATTATCAGACGTAAGGGTATGGCTGTCTAAGCAGTTCGATATGAAGGATTTGGGAGAAGCTGGGCACATCCTTGGTATTAAGATCTTTCGAGATCGCAAAAAAAGGATGTTGTGCTTATCTCAGGCATCCTATATCGATACGGTGCTAAAGCGGTTTAGCATGGAGAATTCCAAGAAAGGTTTCTTACCTTACAGACATGGAATTCAGCTATTTCAGGCTATATGTCCTAAGACACAGAAGGAGATAGATGACATGAAGCTGGTCCCTTATGCTTCGGCAGTGGGAAGCCTCATGTATGTTATGCTTTGCACTAGGCCTGATATCTGTCAAGCTGTAGGCATGGTGGCGAGATATCAGTCGAACCCAGGACCGGGATATTGGATTGCTGTCAAGCATATACACAAGTACCTGAGAAGGACTAGGGAGCATATGCTTGTATATCAATCAGATACGCTTTGTCCTTTGGGTTACACTGACTCGGATTTCAGTGCGGACAAAGAAAAGTCGAAATCAACTTCCGGATATGTTTTCACTTTGGGAGGTGGAGCCATCAGTTGGAGAAGTGTGAAGCAAAAATGCATAGCAGACTCTACCATGGAAGCCGAATATGTAGCAGCCTCAGAGGCAGCTAAAGAGGCGGTATGGCTCAAGTACTTCCTAAATGATTTGGGTGTGATTCCTAATTTACCCAGGAGTATTACACTATATTGTGATAATACCGGTGCTGTTGCAAATTCGAAGGAACCACGAGCCCACAAAGCAAGCAAACATATCAAGCGCAAATATCATATCATTCGAGATTTTGTGAAGAGAAGGAAGATTATTGTCTCCAAGATACCATTTGAAGACAACCTAGCTGATCCTTTCACGAAAGGGTTTGAAGGGCATGTGGAAGGAATGAGGTTGAGATGTATGGCAGCATTGCTTTGAGTATAAGTGGGAGATAGATAGACATAGTCTAGATAGTATACTTCAGAAGCATGCTTTGAGTATAAGTGGGAGATTGTTAGGGTTGTATACGTCAAAGCATACTTTATGCTTGTATTACCTAATTTCCCGATCTTTATCTATGAGAATATTTAATTCATTTATCACATATTTTGCATATTTATTCACTCTATGGTTATGCAAATGTAGTCTAATTTACTTTATATTGTAGATAATGTGGTGTGTAGTGTCACACTGAAGATCACATTATCGGTTCCTTATATAGTAATATTTAGTTCACAACCTATATAACATTAGACAGTTATGTGAGAGGTTGTAGTATATGCTTGATATTGGTTGATCTTGACAATTAGCATATATTAGTGTATTCGTTATACGTTGAACAGGATCAAGGTGAGATAGATTCTTCTGTACTGACTATAAGAAGAACGTACATCTCGGATAATTATTATTTCTTAATTCTAGTGATTAATATTTAATTATATATATTTAATATTTATTGCTTTGATTTATCATGGGTGAGAGCCACAATGATTGACTCAATATGCTCGATATTTTGGGCAATATTATTATTTATATGATAATTAATATTATAGCTAGAAATCATGTCCCGACCAGTCGGGTTGATCATGTCCCTTGAGGCACTCGAAAGGATTATTATATTAAACCCTGCAGGTGGAATTAATTTTCCGATATAATAATAAAGGTCGAGTGGTATACTCATGTATAACACATTAATTAATTAAAAGCTGTCAGTAGCTTAAATTAATTAATGGACATGGAATATCTTAAACACGGGAAATAATTAATTCAAAAAGGAGCCCAATTTCGTAATTTGAGATTTTGGTAGGAAGTGCAATATTAACTTATTAGTGGACTAAGTTGATATTAATAGAGTCTTCATATTAGGAAGAGTCCTAATAATGGAAGGAAGATATCTATTGGGAGTCCTTACCATATCCTCCTTAAGGTCCCTAGAGTATCCCAAAACACCTATAAATAGGACTTCAATGGTGGCCGATTTACACTAATTTTTGGCTCAAAATTTTCGGTTTTCTCTACTTGTGTTTAATTGTGGATCTTGACTTGTGTCTTGGATTCCACAATTTAGTTAACACAATATTTTTCTAAAATACCACAAATATTCAAGAAAAATAGAGAGAAAATTTGTAAGGAAAGTTTTGGAAGAAAAGTGCTTCGACCGATCTATTGCAGTCCAAGATTCATCCGGTAGATTGTTGCCCACACGACAGCCGGACGTAGGCGGGATATACTCTAGAAGATCTTGAGGTAGAAATACAAGAAGATCGGAGAGGAACACGAAGAGGACATAAATCGATCAAAGAGGGATTTTCTACCATTTCGCGTCAAAGGTAAAAATTACCGACTCCCATGCGTAAATATATTTATTTAATTGTTTATTAATCTGTTTAGTTAATTAGTTGACAAGCCTAAATAGATCCGGTTTTTCTGTTGGTTAGTTTATAAAACCATTTATTAAATTATCACCACCAACTTGCTTCCGCTGCGTTTTATATTCCAACAATTGGTATCGGAGCCGGTCTTTAGGTTCTGTTCAATTTAATTAATTTGGTGATTAATATGCCAGCAATTAAATATTCGTATAGTATGATTTTTTGGAATATTTTGCTAGAATTTATCTTGCAGGAAAATATGATCTAATTATCATGGCTATGTGATGTTTTTTATTTATTTACGCGTTTTGGTAATTTGACCCGTTTTTGTGGCATGTATAAGTTTTTCTAGTGAGAAAATCCATGGGTAGAATAGGATTTATTTTTTCTTGTAATTTGATGTAAATTCGATGTATTTTATTTTGAATAAAATTGTAATCGAGTTAGAATACTCAAAGTACGAAAGAAAAAGAAGTCCAGCGCGAACAGGAGTCCCGATCGGACGAACCAACCGGGACCAGCAAGGAGACGATCGGCGGCTCGTCCGGTCTGATCCGGCAGTCGGTCGATCGAGCAGTCGGTCGGCTCGGTCGGCTCGGGCGGCACGGCCTGGCGGTCGGCAATGGGCGTGGACGAGCGATTGAGCGGCCAGGCGGTGAGCCAAATTTTCCGATTCGGGTAGTTCGATTCGTTTTTCCACGAGATGCTTGAAGCAGTGGGAGCAAACGAGCCGAAGATTTTCTCGTTATTCAAAACGAGGAATAAAAGCCATGATAATTGGATTTAATTATCCAATTTTTATTATTTGTTGGTTTTTATTGTTTTGATGTATGACATGTATGGATGTATGCGTGATATGTTTCCTTGCATGTTAGGACGAGAAAATTAAAAACCTTAATTTTTCAAAATAACTAAGTGATTTTAAATTGATTTTTCAAAATTAAATAGGCCTCCATAATTAGTTTAAATTGTGAAATAATTAGCATGCGCGTTGATATTAGAGTCTTCCTCCACATTGGATGTGCTAAATTATTGGCTCACTGGTTTTAAACTTCAAATTTGATAACAAAAAGGTGAATATTATTTTTTATGATAGGACCTCTCGATCTGTAGGACTATTATCATTAAATAATATTCTAAGGTTTGTTAAATTATGGTGTTCACTTAAGTGTATTAATAAGCTCCCCATCGGAGTCTATGTTAATTTAATACATGGCCAAGAGGAACCAACTATTAATTTTACTTGTCAAAACGCATCTTGACTACATAGTAAAATTAAAAACGTTAAAATCTACTTGAAAATGTATGTGTAAACGTCCACACTATTGTGGCTTGCATGTGCGGTTTTTCGAGGTGTTTGTTGATTGCATATATATTGTTTTAAGGTTTTTCAATATATTTTGCGTCGAATTATGTGATGAATGGTGTTTTAATTTTATTCTCAGATGTCTTTCAATCCACTAGCTGTTATTCTCAAAGAAAACAAACTTGATGGCACTAACTTTGCCGACTGGAAAAGAAATCTTGATATTGTCTTGACTGCCGAGGGGCATAAATTTGTTTTAACTGAGGAGAGTCCTTTGGAACCAGAACCGGATGCCACTCCTGAAGAGTTGGCTGAATTCCGGAAATGGAAAAAGTCGGATGAGATGGCTCGCTGTTACATTTTGGCTTCATTGACAAATGTATAGCAGCATCAGCATCAGACGATGGGCTCGGCCGCGAAAATGATGAAAAATCTCACTGAGATGTTTGGTCATCAGAACCGGGCGGCTAGGCAAAATGCAATGAGGGTTTTGATGTCAACCCAAATGTCTGAAGGGACCCCGGTAAGGGATCACGTTCTTAAAATAATGTCTCATTTGAACGAACTGAGCATACTGGGGGCCACTATCGATGCAGAGTCGCAAGTCGATATTATCTTAGGCAGTTTGCCAAGAAGCTTTGAGCAGTTCCGCCTCAACTACAATATGAATCGTAGAACTTACACATTGGCGGAACTTATGGCAGAGCTTCAATCTGCCGAAGGTCTCTTCAAACAAGGTTATCATCAAATTCTTGCGGCAACCGGTGCTGCTTCTTCAAAACCCAAATGGGGAAAGAAGAAAAAGCAGGTTGGCCAGAAGCAAGTGGCGACCTTAAAAGATAAGGGCAAGGCTTCTCAGTCAAAGGCTCCTCAACTGGAAGCGAACAAAAAGCCAAAGGGCAAGTGCTTCAACTGCGGTCTGAAAGGACATTTCAAGAGTGACTGCCCTAAGAAAGGTACGCCTCATGCACTAGTAGTCAAAACATGTTTGGCTGCCTGTTCCATCACTTCGTGGATAGTGGATTCGGGCTCCACTGATCATGTTTGTTATGACTCGCAGGGGTTCCAAATAACCAAGGTACTTGGTGCGGATGAGATTACAATAAGCTGGGGCGACTATTCCAGGCTGAAGACTATTGCAGTGGGAGTCGTGCAGCTAAAAGTTGATGATAGGATTTTAGTTCTTAATAATGTATTATTGGTACCCGATTTTAGAATGAATTTGATTTCAGTTTCTAAATTGCGTCGTGATGGATATTCAGTTTCTTTTGAAGATAATGCAGTTATTAAAAGAAACGGTGAATATGTTTGCACGAGTACTTATAATGAAGGACTTTATATCATTAATCTTTTGACTCCCTTGCATACTTATAAATAACTTAATTCTTTGACTAATCCTAATAAAAGAAAAGAGCCTTCGAGCATAAATCCAACATATTTATGGCATTTACGATTGGGTCATATTAACCTTAGAAAGATTCAAAGATTGGTGAGCGATGGCCCATTAGATTCGCTCGAAGTTGAGTCATTTCCAACCTGCGAATCCTGTCTAGAAGGTAAAATGACTAAAAGGGCTTTTCAAAGCAAAGGAAATCATGCACAAAATGTGTTGGAATTGGTTCATACCGATGTATGTGGTCCAATGAACATCCAGGCTAAGGGTGGTTTCGAATACTTCATCACGTTTATAGATGATTATTCGAGATATGGATACATCTATTTGATGTGACATAAGTCTGAATCTTTTGATAAGTTCAAAGAATTCAAGGCTGAAACGAAGAAGCGTCATGGGCAGAGTATCAAGTCACTACGATCTGATCGTGGTGGAGAATACCTTAGTGGAGAGTTTTTGGATTTCTTGGCACATGATGGGATTACTTCCCAGCTCACAGTGCCTGGTACACCACAACAAAATGGTGTTTCTGAACGAAGGAATCATACTTTATTAGAGATGGTTAGGTCAATGATGAGTTATTCTGATTTGCCTATTTCGTTTTGGGGATACGCCTTGGAAACAGCAGCGTACATTATAAACTTGGTGCCTTCGAAATCAGTTCCAAAAACACCCACAGAACTGTGGAATGGTCGCAAGCCCAGTCTAGGACATGTTCGGATTTGGGGTTCTCGGCCACACGTCTTTGAATAAGGAAGTCGATAAGTTGGCATCTCGTCATGTAAATACGAGTGTTTGTAGGATATCCTAAGGGAACGAAGGGTGGCTTATTCTATAGTCCTAAAGACCAGAAGGTCATTGTTAGCACCAATGCCCGGTTTTTAGAAGAGGACTATGTAATAAGCCACAAGTCTATGAGTGAGGTCATTCTAGAAGAACTTAGGGGCGAGATTTTGACAATACCAATTGTGCAAACACCTAGTGTACCACGTATCGACACTATTGTGGATACACAAACTAAGGGCACACCTCGTCGTAGTGGGAGGGTTGTTCGTCAACCTGAATGTTTCATCGGCGTGGGAGCATCTTCGGACCACTCCCCGGACTAGGATGAAACGGATCCATGTAAATACAAACAGGCAGCTCAAGACAAGGATGCTGAATCCTGGCAAACAACAATGGAATCCGAAATGGGATCTATGGATTCTAACCAAGTGTGGGAGCTAGTAGAACTACCCGATGGGGTAAAACCCATTGGAAGTAAGTGGGTCTACAAGCGTAAGAGAGGATCGAAAGGGAAGGTTGAAACCTACAAAGCAAGGCTTGTTGCGAAAGGTTACACTCAGAAGGAGGGCATCGACTACGATGAGACCTTTTCGCCAGTAGCCATGCTTAAATCGATCCGGATTCTCTTAGCTATAGCTGCGCATTTGGATATGGAGATTTGGAAGATGGATGTCAAGACTACGTTCTTGAACGGGAGTCTTGATAAGGAAATCTATATGCGCCAACCTGAAGGATTCATTACTGAAGGAGAGGAGCACTTAGTGTGCAAGCTTAAGAGAGCCATTTATGGTCTTAAGCAAGCATCAAGGTCTTGGAACATGCGATTTGATGAAGTCATTCAATCGTATGGTTTTGAACAGTGTCCCAGTGAGGTTTGTGTATACAAAAAGTGCGATGGAAACGTGCTGGTGTTTCTTGTACTATACGTAGATGATATACTTCTAATTGGAAATAATGTGAAGATATTATCAGACATAAGGGTATGGCTGTCTGAGCAGTTCGATATGAAGGATGTGGGAGAAGCTGGGCATATCCTTGGTATTAAGATCTTTCGAGATCGCAAAAAAAGGATGTTGTGCTTATCTCAGGCATCCTATATCGATACGGTGCTAAAGAGGTTTAGCATGGAGAATTCCAAGAAAGGTTTCTTACTTTACAGACATGGAATTCAGCCATCTAAGGCTATGTGTCCTAAGACACAGAAGGAGATAGATGACATGAAGCTGGTCCCTTATGCCTCGGCAGTGGGAAGCCTCATGTATGCTATGATTTACACTAGGCCTGATATCTGTCAAATTGTAGGCATGGTGGCGAGATATCAGTCGAACCCATGACCGGGATATTGGATTGCTGTCAAGTATATACTCAAGTACCTGAGAAGGACTAGGGAGCATATGCTTGTATGTCAATAAGATACGCTTTGTCCTTTGGGTTACACTGACTCGGATTTCAGTGCGGACATAGAAAAGTCGAAATCAACTTCCGGATATGTTTTCACTTTGGGAGGTGGAGCCACCAGTTGGAGGAGTGTGAAGTAGAAATGCATAGCAGACTCTACCATGGAAGCCGAATATGTAGCAGCCTTAGAGGCAGCTAAAGAGGCGGTATGGCTCAAGTACTTCCTAAAGGATTTGGGTGTGATTCCTAATTTGCCCAGGAGTATTACACTGTATTGTGATAATACCGGTGCTGTTGCAAATTCGAAGGAACCACGAGCCCACAAAGCAAGCAAACATATCAAGCGCAAATATCATATCATTCGAGATTTTGTGAAGAGAAGGAAGATTATTGTCTCCAAGATACCATCTGAAGACAACCTAGCTGATCCTTTCACGAAAGGGTTTGAAGGGCATGTGGAAGGAATGTGGTTGAGATGTATGACAGCATTGCTTTGAGTATAAGTGGGAGATAGATAGACATAGTCTAGATAGTATACTTCAAAATCATGCTTTGAGTATAAGTGGGAGATTGTTAGGGTTGTATACGTCAAAGCATACTTTATGATTGTATTTCCTAATTTCCCGGTCTTTACATATGAGAATATTTAATTCATTTATCACATATTTTGCATATTTATTCACGCTATGGTTATGCAAATGTAGTCTAATTTACTTTATATTGTAGATAATGTGGTGTGTAGTGTCACACAGAAGATCACATTATCGGTTCTTTATATAGTAATATTTAGTTCACAACCTATATAACATTAGACAGTTATGTGAGAGGTTGTAGTATATGCTTGATATTGGTTGGTCTTGACCATAGCATATATTAGCGTATTCGTTATACGTTGAACAGGATCAAGGTGAGATAGATTCTTCTGTACTGACTATAAGAAGAACGTACATCTCGGATAATTATTATTTCTTAATTCTAGTGATTAATATTTAATTATATATATATTTAATATTTATTGCTTTGATTTATCATGGGTGAGAGCCACAATGATTGACTCAATACGCTCGATATTTTGGGCAATATTATTATTTATATGATAATTAATATTATAGCTAGAAATCGTGTCCCGACCAGTTGGGTTGATCATGTCCCTTGAGGCACTCGAAAGGATTATTATATTAAACCTTGCAGGTGGAATTAATTTTCCGATATAATAATAAAGGTCGAGTGGTATACTCATGTATAACACATTAATTAATTAAAAGTTGTCAGTAGCTTAAATTAATTAATGGACATGGAATATCTTAAACATGAAAAATAATTAATTCAAAAAGGAGCCCAATTTTGTAATTTGAGATTTTGGTAGGAAGTACAATATTAACTTATTAGTGGACTAATTTGAGATTAATAGAGTCTTCATATTAGGAAGAGTCCTAATAATGGAAGGAAGATATCTATTGGGAGTCCTTACCATATCCTCCTTAAGGTCCCTAGAGTAGCCCAAAACACCTATAAATAGGACTTCAATGGTGGCCGATTTTACACTAATTTTTGGCTCAAAATTTTTGGTTTTCTCTACTTGTGTTTAATTGTGGATCTTGACTTGTGTCTTGGATACCACAATTTAGTTAACACAATATTTTTCTAAAATACCACAAATATTCAAGAAAAATAGAGAGAAAATTTGTAAGGAAAGTTTTGGAAGAAAAGTGCTTCGGCCGATCTATTGCAGTCCAAGATTCATCCGGTAGATTGTTGCCCACACGACATCCGGACGTAGGCGGGATATACTCTAGAAGATCTTGAGGTAGAAATACAAGAAGATCGGAGAGGAACACGAAGAGGACATAAATCGATCAAAGAGGGATTTTCTACCACTTCACGTCAAAGGTAAAAATTACCGACTCCCATGCGTAAATCTGTTTATTTAATTGTTTATTAATCTGTTTAGTTAATTAGTTGACAAGCCTAAATAGATCCGGTTTTTCTGTTGGTTAGTTTATAAAACCGTTTATTAAATTATCACCACCAACTTGCTTCCGCTGCGTTTTATATTCCAACAATATATACTTAATGAAACATAAATCCGAGAGTATCACAACTAACACCTCCAGGAACTCCTCAGTTAAATGGTGTGTCAGAAATAAGGAACCATACCTTGTTGGATATGGTCCGTTCCATGTTAGGCTATACTGACTTACCAATTTACCTGTGGGGGTATACACTCCTGACTGCTGCATATATCTTGAACATATGTCCTTCCAAATCCGTTCCTCAAACTCCACATGAGATGTGGGAGGGCAGGAAACTAAGTCTTAATCACATTAGGATTTGGGGATATCCCGCCTATGTCAAGAAGACTAAGGTGGACAAAATGGAAGTAAGGTCCGTGAGGAGACATTTCATTGGATTCCCATCTGAGATGATGGGTTATCTATTCTACATGTCCAAAGATCGAAAGATCATTGTTGCTTTGCATGCACACTTCCTGGAAGAAGAGTTCATTCAGGAAGGCGGAACAGGTAGAAATATTTCTTTGGAAGAATATAATAAAACTCCTCAGGAGACACCTGTGCAAGAAATTGGAACCGAACCTTCTAAAACACAAGTACAACCACCTTGTAGGTCTAGTAGGGTGTCTCAATTACCTGAGAGGTATAGTTTTATGCACTTGGAGGAACTGGGTTTCCACGAGGTTCCAGGTGATAAACAAGAGATCGACCCGCGACCAATGACCTAGCAATGGTGGATGTAGACTCCATGAAATAGACTGTAGCAGTCTTCATGTAGTTGGGGCCTTCGTTTTGACAAGACAGTCAAAGAGTTTGACTTCGTGAAAAATGAAGAGGAACCTTGTGTATACAAGAGGGTTAGTGGGAGCAAGATCGCATTCTTAGTACTATGTGTAGATCATTCTACTAATTGGAAATGATATGGGAATGCTCAGTTCTGTTAAAGCTTAGCTTTCGAGTAATTTCTCCATGAAAGACTTGGGAGAAGAAACCTATATTCTTGGGATTCGACTCTACTGGGATAGATCGAATAGAATGATAAGTTTTTCCCAAGCCCTCTATATAGATAAAATCTTAAGGCGATTTAAGATGGATTATTCTAAAAGAGGGTTCCTATCGATGCGACATGAAATAAAACTCACCTTGAAGATGTGTCCTCATAGTGAGGAACAATGAAACGAAATGAGTAATATACCATATGCTTCGGAAATTGGGTAGCCTTCTATATACTTTATTGTGCACGAGACCTGACATTGCGCATGCTGGGAGCGTGGTAAGTAGGTTTTGGGTTAATCCAGTTAGGGAACATTAGACTGCCGTAAAAGAACGTTCTCAAGTACTTTAGAAGGACTAGAGACCTGGTTCTTAAATACGGCAGTGGAGAACTGAATGTAATGGGATTCACTGATTCCGACTTCCAAGGACAGAGAGAAGACTCTATGTCTACTTCTGGCTACATTTACTCTTAATGGAGGAGCCGTATCTTGGCATAGTTCCAAGTATAGCGCGATTGCTGGTTCCACCTATTAGGCTGAGTATAAAGCGGCCTCGAAGGCCTCCAAAGAAAGGATTAAGAAGTTACTGGGTAAACTTCACGTGATATCATGTGTTGCACTGCCTATTTTTGTTTTTTATACGATAACAATAGAGCGGTAGCACAGGCCTAGGAGCCGAGGTTTCAGAACAGTACCAGACATATTGAGAGAGAGTATCATCTCGTAAGAGAATTTGTTCGCAAATAGATACATTGTGCTGCATAGAGTAGAGTCAGCCGACAACGTCGCTGATCCACTGACCAAGCCACTATTCTCAGATTAGCTTGGAGCCTCATATGGAGAACATGGGTATTAGATACCATAGTGTGTGGCATTGAGTGCAAGTGGGAGATTGTTAGGAGTAGGGGTGGCCCATGAACCGAACGTTCGCGAACTGTTCGTGAAAAAGCTCTGTCAATGGTCAGTTCGAGTTCGGTTTGACCGAACCGAACATGTTCGCGAACATGTTCGAGTATTTTCGAACCGAACATCAAACATTTTATATTTTGATCGGGTGTTCGTGAACTGTTCGTGAACATTAATATATATATATAATATATATAAAATATAATATATATTATATATTATATATTATATATATAATATGGCACGAACAGAAACAATTGAACACAAACGAATCGAACGAACGAACAGAACATTTGAACAAAAACAAACAAAGCGTACGAAGAGAACAATTGAACACAAACGAACCGAACACGAACAATAAAAAATATATCAAACCGAACTCGAACACTAATTTGTAATGTTCGTCGAACACGAACACAAACCGAACACTACACGAACCGAACGAACGAACGGTCAATAACACCAAAAGCTCGGTTCGTTCGGTTCGTGTCCACCCCTAGTTAGGAGTATGCCCTCGAATGCCACTCAGAGGATGTTGAGTGAGGGCATTGTACTTGTTATTATGTAAATTCATTATCATAAGGCAAATGGATATTTCTTTATTTACTGTTAGTTACTGGTATTCCTAACTCGTAAATATACATATAGAAACTGTTGGGATTCGGTGCATAAATCGAAGGCACAGCGGAAGCGGTAAAACAAAAATTAATTCGATCCGAATCCCTACGAGGATCGATCGAGCTACGTAACATAAGAGTTACGAGAAAACATACCCTTGTAGTCCGTTGATTAAATGGTATCCTTCTCTTGAGCTATTCCCCAAGCTTTAGGCGATCTCCCTGCAATTCAATCCGCTCCAAGCTCTTGAATGATCCAACGCCGAAAGCACCGCGTCTCTACTTGCCACGCGCCGGAGAAACGACCGGAACGACGATCACCTTGCTATCCTCCGAGCACATGGCTAGAGCTAAGTGATGAAGCTTCCAATATGAAATTATAACACTCTAATTGTATAATTCACTTTCTCTCTTTGATTTCTTGATTTTTCTCCAAGAACAACAAGAACAAGATGAAGAAGGAGATGAAGACTTTGGAATGAACTCTAAGTTCTTTGTCACTCGTTCTCTCTCTCTCTCTCACTTATGTATAGAATCAAGAGTGTGAGTTAGAGAGTCTCAAGTCTTCTCCCTTTATTCATTCTTTATACACCAACAACCCACTTAACATCTCATCTCACATGAGAGATGCCTTTCAAGTCATTGTCTTCCATTTAAAAATGGAAACAAAAGACAAGATGAAAGGTGGAGGAAATGGGGGGGGGCATCTAGAAGGGTAGGAAAAAGTTCAGTCCATTTCGGACTCCCGTGAGTCTAAACCGATAAACTTCGATTCCATTCCGATGTATTTATATCGATCAATTAATCTAATTAATTAATCATATCAAATACATAATAACATAATTAATTTCTACAAGAAATAATTATATCCATGAATTAAATTAATAACCCAGTAATTTATTTAATTCATTAGGCTGTAAATCAATTTATCCAATAAATCAATTTAGACATCCAATGTCCCAAAATCAATTAGACATCTAATGTCCAATAAATTAGATATCTAATATCTAATAATAATAATGAGAGAATAAGCTCGATTCATTCCGTCGTCAATCTTATTGCGCGACTCAGTAGGTTCGTCTCAGTCAGCAATGGGAGGAACCAAGAGTAGTAGCACCACATAGCCAGCCTGGCGGCCTACACTGTACCCCAACTGAGAACGAATGATGGGATCATTCAAGAACCATTCTGTCGTAAATACCAGTATACGTATAAACTCTTCTTTCACATGTCCCGATCAAGTTATAGGGTCACGGTCAGTCAAACCCTATATGTACTTCACTCTATGCATGTGTTAATGCAAATCAAGATCATCGAGCTGTCGTGTATCTAATACAACTAGCTCCAATGCTTTGGCCAAAGACTTATGATCTCATCTGCCAATAACCGCATAGGACATATAACCCGCTCACTAACGGGAGAAAGAATTCTATCTTGGTATTCAGTAGGACCTTCTACTTGCCCGTCAAGATACACATCGAGGTTGACCCCTGCCTTCCGGTTTACAGGGTCGAACTACTCTAATGAAAATCTTGACGTCGCAAGCACATCCGTACTAAATCCTCAAGTCGAAGGTTCACGAATACCTATCACAACCTTTCGATTCCGTTATTGACTGTCCCGGAGTGAAATCCATGTGACGAATCGAGGGTGAGTCAGTTCGAGTATACTAATCCAATTAGCATACCTATAACGTGTGCTCCCACTAACCATTAGCGTTCGACAGGCACTCTCCATGTCAAAGAACACGTCATACAAGTCTTCACATAAACTTAACTCCAAGTCAAGTTTCATGGACTTGCGAACGATTAAGTATTTGAGCTATAAACCTTTCCAGTGTCGACCCCCTTATCCAATAAGGAGTGGAACGTTTTGCTCTCAAATACACGGACTAGTTTCTATATGTATATTTACGAGTTAGGAATGCCAGTAACTACCAGTAAATAAAGAAATATTCATTGCCTTATATGAGTGATTTACATAATTACAAGTACAATGCCCTCACTCAATCATCCTCTTAGTGGCATTCGAGGGCATACTCCCAACAATCTCCCACTTGCACTCAATGCCACACACTATGGTATCTAATACCCATGTTCTCCAGATGACGTTCTAAGCTAATCTGAGAAAAGTGGCTTGGTCAGTGGATCTGCGACGTAGTCGACTGACTCTACTCTATGCAGCACAATATATCTCGTTGCGAACAAATGCACTTACGAGATGATATTCTCTCTCAATATGATTGGTACTGTTGTGAAACTTCGGCTCCTAGACCTGTGGTACTGCTCTGGCAGCGCAGCACAAGGTGTCACGTGAAGTTTACCCAGTAACTTCTAAATTCTTCCTTTGGAGGCCTCCGAGGCCACTTTATACTCAGCCTAACAGGTGGAATTAGCAGTCTACTTGGCACTATGCCATGATACTACTCCTCCATTAAGAGTAAATGTAGCCAGAAGTAGACATAGAATCGTCTTTCTGTCCTTGGAAGTCCAATACAGTGAATCCCATCACATTCAGTTCTCCACCACCATATATAAGAACCAGATCTCTAGTCCTTCTAAAGTACTTGAGAACATTCTTTATGGCAGTCTAATGTTCCCAAACTGGGTTAGCCCGAAACCTACTTACCACGTTCCCAGCATGCGCAATGTGAAGTCTCGTACACAATAAAGCATATGTAAGGCTACCCACTACCGAATCATATGGTATATAAGTCATTTCCTTTCATTGTTCCTCACTATGAAGACACATCTTCAAGGTGAGTTTTATTCCATGTCACATCGGAAGGAACCCTCTTTAACATCTAATCTATATAGAGGGCTTGGGAAAAACTTATCATTCTCTTCGATCTATCCCAATAGAGTCGACTCCCAAGAATATAGGTTTCTTCTCCCAAGTCTTTCATGGAGAAATTACTCGAAAGCCAAGCTTTCACAGAACTGAGCATTCCCACATCATTTCCTATTAGTAGAATGTCATCTACATGTAGCACTAAGAATGTGATCTTGATCCCACTAACCCTCTTGTATACACAAGGTTCCTCTTCATTTTGCACAAAGTCAAACTCTTTGACTGTCTCGTCAAAATGAAGGTCCCAACTACATGAAGACTGCTACAGTCCATTTCATGGAGTCTACATCTACCATTGCTAGGTCATTGGTCGCGGGTCAGTCTCTCGTTTATCACTTGGAACTTCGTGGAAACCAAGTTCCTGCAAGTGCATAAAACTATACCTCTAAGGTAAATGAGACACCCTACTAGACCTACGAGGTGGTTGTACTTGTGTTCCAGAAGGTTCGGTTCCATTTTCTTGCACAGGTGTCTCCTGAGGAGTTTCATTGTATTCTTCCAAAGAAATATTTCTACCTGCTCTGCCTTCCTGAATGAATCTCTTCTTCCAGGAAGTGTGCATGCAAAGCAATAATGATCTTTCGATCTTAGGTCATGTAGAATAGATAACCCATCGACTTAAATGGGAATCCAATGAAATGACTCCTCACGTACCTCGCTTCCATTTTGTCTACCTTAGTCTTCTTGACATAGGCGGGACATCCCCAAATCCTAATGTCATTAAGACTTGGTTTCCTGCCCTCCCACATCTCATGTGGAGTTTTAGGAATGGATTAAGAAGGACATCTGTTCAAGATATTTGCAGCAGTCAGGAGTGTATACCTCCACAGGTAAATCGGTAAGTCAGCATAGCCCAGCATGGAAATGGACCGTGTCCAACAAAGTCTGGTTCCTTCTTTCTAACACAACATTTAACTGGGGAGTACCTGGAGGTGTTAGTTGTGATACTATTCCATGTTCCTTAAGGAACTCGTCAAACTTCGTACTCATATACTCGCCACCTCGATCCGACCGAAGTGCTTTGATATGATTACCAGTTTGTTTCTCGACTAGGGCCTTGAATTCCTGGAATTTCTCAAAGGCCTCGGATTTATGTTTCATTAAGTATATATAACCATACCTAGTATGATCATCTGTAAACGTAATGAAATATTGATATCCGTCATGTGCTACTTCCAAATCACCACATACGTCGGTATGGATTGATCCCAGTTTATCAGCGGCTCTTTCAAAAGTCCCTGTGAAGGGGGACTTAGTCATTTTGCCTTTAAAGCAAGATTCACAAGTAGGAAAGGGATCTGATCCCAATGGACCCATAAGTCCATATTTTTCCATTTTGTAAACCTTGGTCTGACCAACATGACCAAGTCTTAGATGCCATTTCAAAACTTGATTGGTTTCATCCCTACCACGTTTTCTAGTCATAGTATTCACAACTACTTTGTTGCTGAGATTTAGATGATACAATCCATTTAAAAATGTAGCAGTACCCACTAGTTTATTTCTGAAATAAATTTTGCAGGAACCATCACAAATGGAAAAATGAAAAGCCTTTTCGGTCTATAACCGAAATGGATACAATGTTTTTATGCCCCTTGGGCAAAACAAGTACATCTTCTAAAGTCAAAACAAAGCCGGATTCTAAACCCAAAAAGAATTGATCCTATGTCGGTTGCCTCGACACTATGCCCGCTTCCGACTGTGATCATAACTTCTCCAGCTCCAAGCTTCCTAGTTAGTTCCAAATCCTGATTCACGGTACAAATATGAGAACTAGCACCAGAATCCAGTATCCAGGAAGTAGAAAATATAGTAGTAGATAGAGATGTTAAACGGGCTCGGGCCCGGCGGGCTGACCCGTTTAACCCGCAAAAAAACCGGGTTAGGGCCGATATTTCCTAGCCCGTTTAAATCCGGGCTTTTTTGGCCCGAACCGTTTAGCCCGAAGCCCGTTAGGGGCTAGCCCGAAGCCCGCTAGGGCTATCCCGAAGCCCTATATATATTGTTAATTTCAACTTACAGTAATACTATATTTATATAACATATATTAATATTATATAGAATACTATTATATATGTAATATATATTAATATTATATATAATATATATTATTATTGTATTTGTTAACATAGTGTGTGTGTGTATATATATATATATACACACACACACACGCAGAAAAGTATATTTTTTGTTATATTTATTATAGTATATTTGTTACTATATATATAAAATATATTGTTACTGTTTTTTTTTGTTTATGACTTATAAGAAAATAAAAAATAGATTTTTAAATATTTAGCCCGTTTATCCCGTTTAGCCCGAAGCCCGTTAGGGTTAGGGCCGATATTTCCTAGCCCGTTTAAATCCGGGCTTTTTTCGCCCGGACCGTTTAGCCCGAAGCCCGATAGGGATAGCCCGGAACCGCTAGGGCTAGCCCATTTAACATCTCTAGTAGTAGAACAATTTGTTTCCAAAACTAAAACTTCTGTACCTGAAGTGCCATGAAGAATCGGACAGTCTCTTGCCCAGTGGCCCAGCTCACCGCACTTGAGACAAGCATCATTCTTCTTGCTCTTCGGAACCATTGGGGCCTTGCCCTTACCCTTAAAGTCCTTGACATGTGGTCCAGTTTGCTTCTTGGTCTTTTTTTTCTTGTTCTTATACCTCCGAGGTCCAGAAGAAATCACAAGGGCAGACTCCTTCATCCGCGGAGTCTTCATCTGAGACTGTGCGGTCACCAGTTTGTTCATTAGCCCAGCTAAATTACATGCAATCTCATTGCAGTTGAAGTTCATAACAAACTGTGAGAAGGATTCAGGGAGAGACTGTAGGAAAAGGTCGGTTTGGAGAGAAATATCCATTTTAAAATCAAGAGCCTCCAATCTCTCGATCATGGATATTATTTTGAGGACATGTTCCCCAACCTTCTCACCTTCCTTCATCTTTGCACCGAATAGTTGCTTGGATATCTCATATCTAGCAGTTCTGCTATGCTCACCATAAAGTTCGGTTAAGTGAGATAGAATCTGCCTAGCAGAAGTCATTTTCTCATGAGCTCTCTGAAGCTCATTAGACATAGAAGCCATCATGTATGCACGAACTTTTACGTCATCTTTAACCCACTTTTCATGGTTTTCGATCTCTTCCTGATTGGCTTTGGTCCGCACAGGAGGCGCCGGAATGTCCGTCTCTAAGACGTATCCCAGTGCCTCTATACTGAGGATGATCATCAGATTGCGGAGCCAATCCACAAAGTTAGGTCCGATTAAGGTGTTCTTTTCGAGTAGAATTGTGAGTGGGTTCATTGTCATATTGAGAGTTATGTCTGTATTAAGTACGACAGATTAATTAGTGACTCGTTCAATTATGTTATGAGTATAGAATTAAGGTCCACTACTACGAAAAAAGGCTTTAACATCGGTTTTTTATACGATTCACATCGGTTTTAAAACCGATGTCGTATCCACCGATGTAAAATTCACATCGGTTTGTAAAACTGATGTAAATCTGATATTTCAATCGGTTCATATTAAAACCGATGTTGATATCGTCATTCACATCGGTTTTCAACCGATGTTAAAATTTCTAATTCACATCGGTCTTTAAGAACCGATGTTAATTTTGTCATTCACATCGGTTTCTTTAAGAATCGATGTTAAATTATTTTTTTGTTGTTTTTTTCAGCCCTGCACTGCACTCACAAATATGCCAAATCCACCTATATAAAATTGCGCCAAATCTACACCAACATATTTTTATCCAAAAAAACCTCAAGCATAATATCTCAAATGAAAATCAATCCCAACATAATTTTGAAGCAATGAATGTATTATCAACTATGAAGCAAAAACATACATCTTGTATTAAATCTCAATTTGTTCACAACAAACATTATCAACTAACTACAAAACAAAAATATACGTCCTTATAAAACTTCCGAAAGCTTTAACTTCATGAACTGACCATATCAGGCCTCGACGAATGATGACTTATACAGAGAGAATATGGCACAAAGGGACAACAACCATTGATTTTTCTCCTTACTTTTGAACATCGATCACTTCTTCTCCTTCCCTACTCCTGAACGCCGTAAAAACCTGATCAAAGGAGTTTTTGATATGCTGGCATACAAACATTAGATCCTGGCACGAATCTACTAACACCTCCCGTGCTGTGTCGCCTAAAACCAGAATACACAAAACACACTTTGATTAAGAAGCTACGAAAATGGATCTTAGATGCTTAGTTAGATTATGAGCAAATCCGATAACCCTTAATTTTTCACGACCTTAAGATTTTTACAAGAAGCATTAGATGCTTTACTTCGAGTTTTACTCTAAAACAATAGAAGTAGGATATTCACAAAAATACGTAACAAGTTAATAAAAGTGGCCATATGCTTTCACATAAGAAATTTTCTCTTCATTATTTAAAATATCTACTCGTAGAATTTCAGAATGTGTATATTAAGTAAGAAAATGAATTGAAAAAAAAAAACTACTCAATATCCTTCACTGTTGAGTAACATTGTCATTTTAAATCCTGGTTAACATCAAGTTCCGAGCAATAAAGTATATCTGTTCTTTTGTAAGTCTGAAACAAATTTAAGAGCTATCGCTATAAAAAGAGAAAAAAGAAATCAACGAGGAGGTCTTTACAAACGCTGAATTCAAAGAACAAATGACGAAGGTTCAAGGATTTCCCCCAAAACGGCCAAGAACACGATTCGTCCCGTCAAAACACGAAAATGGAATTCCAAGTTGAAATATGGATATACAATCCATAGAATGTGTTTAACAACATCATTTAACCACAATCGATCCATCAAAAACGGATGAAAAACGAGATCGAGAACAAATCCCCCAAAAAGTCGATTCGAAGGAAATCAAGAAATATACTTCGATTCGACGAAGAACAATGGATTAAATGATGTTAAACACAAGAATACTACCAAGATTAATCATACCCATCATGAATTAATCAATAACATGGAATGAATCGGACAAAAATACAAAAACCCCCAAATTCAAGAATTTAGGGTTCTAAGAAGAGATTACCTTGATTCGCTGGATCAAAGGATGATAACGGATGATTAATCGATGATATGAGCTCAACAACTTCGTGGATTTGTTGTTAAACAACATGGATTCGTCACCTCCGAAGCTCCATCCGCGGATCGAAAAGAAAGGAAATGAAAAACGAGTGAAAATGAGGCTGCTCTGCCACATTTATACTGGGCCGGACTAGCGTGCGCTAGGCTGCCGAGCTAGCGTGCGCTATCGGCCCAGGCCGCAATCCAGAGACCTCTTGGACTAGACTGCTCGGCCAGGTAGCTTGCGTAGCCTTCCGGCCGTAGCATGCGCTACCTGCCGATCCTACCCGAGTCCAGAACCTCAGAACCCCTCTGCCCAGACCCGATTGCGTACGTTGGGCCACCCGATAGCGTGCGCTACACCTTCCGGTTAGCGCGTGCAGCCTTCCGGCCGTAGCGTGCGCTACGCCGGTTCCTGCCGTGCTTTCCCGGCTAGTGCCCGGCCGCCAGGCCGTCTTGGCCGCTTTGTCGGTCGGTGCTCGGCGTCGAGATCCGACGACTTGATTTCCAGCGTCACGGGCGAACACGACGAAAAGTTCGCGGACAATATCATCGACCCGAAATGAAAACATAATACAATAATTAATCATACACGACCAAGAAACGGGTCGAGACAACAATTACAAATACGGATACACGTAAGTTTTAAGAAATTACAAAATGGCCCAAAACGCCCGGAAATCACGATACGTGATCGAATAACCAAACCGAAGTTCACAACACGTCTAACAAAGTTAAACGGGCTTACGGGAAACTCGAAACAGCAGTTTCGAACGAGATTCGCAAGAATCGAACTCAAGTGTGGAAAAGTCACTAAAAAGCACGGAACTCAACAAAGCAACACCGAAACGAACTCAGATGACAAAAAGTGTAGAATTAATCATTCTCATAATGACGAAACGGTCATGAGGGAGTCGTCCAAATGGACTCCGGCCGAAAAAAAAAATTTACCGAAAATCGAAAATTGCGGATATTACATTCTACCCTCCTTAAAAGAAGTTTCGTCCCGAAACTTAAAACAAGTAGGGAGAAGCAATATCCCGCCAGGAAAACTCAACGAGATACGCAAGAAATGCGTAACTAACGCCCAACGGCGAAACATTACAAACAACGCAACGGAATATACGGTGTGAAAACACGCTCCACGACGACCAACACAACGTCGCCGTTAGGGATATAATAAAACCAACAATGGACAAGAGTCATCAAATGGATAATACAATCAAGTCAATTATCCGAACAATCACAAAACACAACGAACGAAAATCAATACGATTGACCAACCCAACGGTACATCAATCAAAACGCGAGCCAATCGTTGAACAAATACGGAATTCCACCGCCCAAGGGTTGGAAGATCGAAAACGAGACTAATTTCCCGAACTTAAGGGAATTAGGAAGGAGCCTGAACGCTCAACAATCACAAAACGAGAACAAAAACCGAACAAACAAACGATCGAGACAACAAAAATCGAACAATCATGTCCGAAACACGAAGGATAATAAAATTCAAACAACAACTCCCATGATGATCTCGTGAGAACTACAAGACATGCATTCCCATAAGATCCACAGGAAAGGGAATAGCGATCAAAAAGTCACGATGACAAATGAGTTATTCCGAAACAATACCACACCCATTTGATCAACAAAAGCAAGGGGCAGGACAAGCTCAGAAAATGTCAACGAGCATAAACGAGTCGACAGAGTCGAAAATACAGAAGTTCAAAATCCGATCCACTTCAAATAGGAGGGTTAATAGAACCAATTGATGTCACTTCCGAACAAGGTTCACAAGAATCGAACCGAACTCAAAAAAAATCACAGCGATAATCAGATCAACCCAAAACAAGATCACAGCTCGTTCGAACGACGAAACCGAAATACAGAACAAGTTCAGAAAGTATCAACGAACACGAGCGAGTTGAAAGAATGGATAAAGAGAAAATACAGAAGTCAAAATAGTACGGGTATTACCTTCGACCTCGTCCACAAAATTCACAAAAACGGGAGCAAGGTAACAAGACATTAAACAACCGACACATAACGGAACAATCACCGATGCACACGATCGTACCAAACAAAGCTCTAACAGTTCGCACATGAGCGATAACGCAGAAATCACCACGGGGCGACAACATTCAACACCAACATCCCGCCTCTCACAGGGGGCTAACACAACAAATGTGTGAAAAACGACTCAACGCTCACACCGCCAATTCGATCATACTCGGGAGCAAATATCAAAATGACAACGAGAACAACATACATACATACCCAGCCCTCAAACGGGAATGGATAGGTTTTTAAAAAAAAACGAAAACCTCATTTTGAAAATAATTTAGAAAAACACCGGTTGATCTTGAGTATCACCTTTTCAAAAAAAAATACAAACGTGAAACATCGTTATCGAGACTTTGGAGAACTATTTCGCATTTGATAAAAATGAGGACACTTTCTCTTAGTGAAAAACTTTCAGAATAATTGACCCTCGGGTCTAAGTAAAAGTGTTTCTAAAACAATGAAAATATCTCAAAACATTTTGGTCCTCGAGGTAGAAGAATCTTGAAACATATTGTGGCACCTTGGATGTACCACGAGAAAATAATTCATTTTAAAAGTACGTCTCGAAATTTATTTTCTAAGATACTCAAGGTTTTCAAAGATAATTCAATGGGCTAGAATGCCCAAAAATTTCAGGTAATTACACGAAACATTATAGCGCCGTAGATCCCGCGCCGGAACTCACCAGGCTAAAAACCATTTACAAAAACGCCAAAAAGGCCGATGATGGTAATATTTCAAAAACTCACAAAAGCCATTTACAGAATACTAAATACCGTCATAAGAATTTCGCCGAAACGATTAAGGCCATAATGCCAAAAACTCGGTTAAAGGAATCGGTTTTTGAAATAGAACTCAGTCGGTAAAATACCGAAAGCCATTACAAAAGAACTCACGCAGCGGATAAAAGAAATAAAGTCAAAATGCACAATCCAGCAACACTACTCCTCATATGAACGAAATATAAGGGTCAAATAACCGCATATCAAGAAATCAAAATCCATAAGAGGATTCCGTCACTTAACAATTAATCATAAAAATAGCTCGTGTCACACGAGGCACAACACAAAGAAGGGAGACTTACATCCACAGGTCGCACGAAGATGGTGATCGACCCATGATACTAATCACGACCAACAAACTCAGACGACGCGTCGCGACACGACTCAGTCAGATAAAATCTGATGAAACAAGACTCAAACAACACGACTTGACCCGACAGCCTAGGTTTCCTCAACCTAAGCTCCAATACCATTTATATAACACCCCCAATCCGCTCAGGGATATTACACGCCGTAGAACCTTTCCTCAAGGATCTACCAGGCTGGTAACAACACAGAACATCTCAACGATGCCTTCAAGGCTAAAAAGACTCAGTAGACCGATTTGGTCTTTCAATAAAAATATACAACTCAATTACAACTCATGCCT
Organism: Orobanche coerulescens; assembly: GCA_033398695.1. Classification (NCBI taxonomy): domain Eukaryota; kingdom Viridiplantae; phylum Streptophyta; class Magnoliopsida; order Lamiales; family Orobanchaceae; genus Orobanche; species Orobanche coerulescens. The sequence goes on along the minus strand of CM065818.1, from coordinate 24,107,652 downwards.
ACGCAGGGGTCAAAAATACAACCACACCCGTACAACGGAAAAAAAATATAGCAGCGGAAAATAAAGTACAACTGAACCAATACACAATGTATGGTTCCTCATGTGATTAGTATCGATCATCTTTCATCATCCTTCGTGCCGACCCTGTGTTATGCTCCAAAACCTGAATGCAAAAACAGACATCCACCCCCCGAATACTCGGGGGTTAGCAAAACTCCACTGTTTTGCTAGTGCAAGTACAAGTGCAAAATACGAGTCATACAATTCACATTCCACGAATGATAATAATCCGGAATCCTCAAAGATTCAAAAACAACAAGATGAACACTTCCCGAGGCGAGAGTTTGAGTAAAGACTTCCCAAAATTTCAAGATCAAAATATCAAGGGAAACAATTTATAAAATGATTTGAAATATCATCGGGAGTTTTAATAGAAAACGATTTAGGATTATCAAATCCTACTTTTCAAAACCCAAAAGACGAAAGGGGTCACCGCCCCCAAAGGTTTACTTTCCGAAAAAAAATGACCTTTACCAAACCGTTGGGATTTTAGCCCCAAATCCGTAAAATGACTTTTACAAAACCATTGGAATTTTCGCCCCAAATCTCATCAACTCACAGTACACAAGAACGACCACAAGATTCGTCTCCCAACATCAAAATCCACAAATAAAGGATTTAACACAAACAACAAAATACTCTAGTGCCATCCTAGCCAAGTAAGCCAAACGAACAACTTACCTCTTACACACTTAGTCGATGCATGCAATCATGAAAACCGTTAAAAAGCACTCATTTCCGGAAATGCCATAATCAAATCACATTTGTAAAATGCACCACAATTAACCGTGGATCCACCCCTCCGTGGACCCCTACCCAGACCCCGTCGGATCTAACCCATAGTGGTTAAAAGCAAGCTCGCGGATCCACCCCTCTGTGGACCCCTACCGAGACCCCGTCGGATCTAACCCATAGTGAGCATACACACACACACGTTACTCATGCAATACTAATATGCTAAGAATGTAAGTTCATCAAGAATACTTACTAGAGATGGCCACTAATCCGACACCATTATCAAACTCTACAAAACACAATAACAAGATTAAACACGGAATACACGATTCCATAACTTTTAAACAACAAGGATATCATCAAAGCCTTCAACGTTCAAAATAATCAAATCATAATCAATTCCCAAAACACATCGTTCACAAAACACACACGCGTTTTGAAAGAGAGCCTTTAACGAGGCCAAACCGAAATCTTTTGGAAATTCATTTTAAAATAACCAAACAAACACACCAAGACGACCACCGATCAATCATATCCACAAAATGAGAAGCGTATGAACAAGGTACTTGCCTCGAATAACCACAACGCGGAGAATCGGCCGAAGTATGTTGGCATGAACCGACTACGAACTCGCCGACTCCACCGAACGACAATCCACAACAATGAACTACGAACGAAAACAATAACAACGAAAATGAATTCCAAAGTACGACCCATAGCCGCTGAATTCAAAGAACAAATGATGAAGGTTCAAGGATTTCCCCCAAAACGGCCAAGAACACGATTCGTCCCGTCAAAACACGAAAATAGAATTCCAAGTTGAAATATGGATATACAATCCATAGAATGTGTTTAACAACATCATTTAACCACAATCGATCCATCAAAAACGGATGAAAAACGAGATCGAGAACAAATCCCCCAAAAAGTCGATTCGAAGGAAATCAAGAAATATACTTCGATTCGACAAAGAACAATGTATTAAATGATGTTAAACACAAGAATACTACCAAGATTAATCATACCCATCATGAATTAATCAATAACACGGAATGAATCGGACAAAAATGCAAAAAACCCCAAATTCAAGACTTTAGGGTTCTAAGAAGAGATTACCTTGATTCGCTGGATCAAAGGATGATAACAGATGATTAATCGATGATATGAGCTCAACAACTTCGTGGATTTGTTGTTAAACAACATGGCTTCGTCACCTCCAAAGCTCCAGCCGCGGATCGAAAAGAAAGGAAATGAAAAACGAGTGAAAATGAGGCTGCTCTGCCACATTTATACTGGGCCGGACTAGCGTGCGCTAGGCTACCGAGCTAGCGTGCGCTATCGGCCCAGGCCGCAATCCAGAGACCTCCTGGACTAGACTGCTCGGCCCTTCCGGACGTAGCGTGCGCTACCTGCCGATACTACCCGAGTCCAGAACCTCAGAACCCCTCTGCCCAGACCCGATAGCGTACGTTGGGCCGCCCGATAGCGTGCGCTACACTTGCCGGTTAGCGCGCGCAGCCTTCCGGCCGTAGCGTGCGCTACACCGGTTCCTGCCGTGCTTGATCGGCTAGTGCCCAGCACTTCCGACCGTGCCGGCCGCACCTGTCCGGCCAGTGCTCAGGCGTCAAGATCCGACGACTCGATTTCCGAAAACGTACGGAACGAACACGACCAAAAGTTCGCGGACAATATCATCGACCCGAAATGAAAAGATAATACAATAATTAATCATACACGACCAAGAAACGGGTCGAGACAACAATTACAGATACGGATACCCGTAACTTTTAAGAAATTATAAAATGGCCCAAGACGCCCGAAAATCACGATACGCGATCGAATAACCAAACCGAAGTTCACAACACGTCTAAAAAAGTTAAACGGACTTACGGGAAACTCGAAACAGCAGTTTCGAACGAGATTCGCAAGAATCGAACTCAAGTGCGGAAAAGCCGCTAAAAAGCACGGAACTCAACAAAACAACACCGAAACGAACTCAGATGACAAAAAGTGTAGAATTAATCATTCTGAGAATGACGAAACGGTCATGAACGAGTCGTCCAAACGAACTCCGGCTGAAAAAAGAAATTTACCGAAAATCGAAAATTGCGGATATTACATGTAGCGCGCGCTAGCGAGTCTGTCCAGTACTTGACAGTTTGCCACTGGACTCTGTCAGGTGCCCAGGTAGCGCACGCTATGGCCGATAGCGCGCGCTACCAAGACGTTTTTAGCGCACGCTATGTTTGGCAGATAGCGCGCGCTAACGGGGTCACGTGAGTACTTGGCAGTTAACTTCTGGACTCGGCTGATGTCTAGGTAGCGCACGCTATGGCCGATAGCGCGCACTACCGAGAGGCTATTAGCGCACGCTACGTTTCGGATAGCGCATGCTAACGACCCAATAATCTGGTTACTGGACTGGGACGTTAACTTTTGGACTGGAGTTTTGTCCCGTTAGTGCACGCTAACTTCTGAGGATTAGCGCGCGCTAAGACTCTCTGGCTATATAAACCAGGGAGTTGACCGAGATGAACGTATTTTCTCATTTCTTCCTCCTCTTCGCGGCTGTGGCGATTCCGGGCGATTTTCTTGGCGATTTTCTTCCTCCAATCATCTCAACCATCATCTTCTTTGAGTTCTTGGTATATAATAACAACATCAACGCGAATTCTTAATCCTAATCCAAGGTAAATCTCTTAGGACCCTACTTTTGGATAATTTGGGGGTTTTGGGATTTTCGTCCGATTCGTCCCATTTTGTTGGTTAATTCATGATGAGTATGATTAATCTTGTTGATAGCATTGGTTTTCCTACGGATTCATAGTATATTTCGTGGTTGTTGCGTATTCGAGAGGGTTCGGTTGTGGTCCGCCCTCGTTGTTATTTTTACACGAATATACATGAATCGTAGGCGGGTTTTCGGGTGTATTCCATTTCCGTATCCGTTTAGAGTTGGTTATTATTATGTTTTTAGAATCGTTAGCTTCGTGATTGATGGTTCCTAACGTTCGTCGGTGTCTTCCCTTCTGTTAGTTGCGTCGTTAATTATTCAAGGCAAGTATTTTTGGAAACTTTTATGCTTAACGTGAAATGGTAATGTATATTGTGTGTGATTTGCTCACCCCGGGAAGGTCCGACGGGGCCTCGGGGGAATCTATGACTTCACTCTGGATTCACGAGTTTGTTTAGCTAGTCAGCTTGGGAGGGTCCTTAGTGGCCTCGAGTGGGATTTGTGGCTTCGTCCCGGTCCTAGGCGATGCATGTGCGTGATTTGTTTTATGATATGGCCACCTCGGGAGGGTCCTTAGAGGCCTCGAGTGGGATTTGTGGCTTCGTCCCAGTCCTAGGCAAATGTGATTGACTGTTTGTTTCCGGAAAAGATATGTCTGATTTTGGTTTTGAAATGAATTGGTGCATTGTACTATGAAACGTGTAAGCGAATGGTTTGCCTTGATTATTTGTACTATCATAATTGCTAACCCCTTTGGGGACCCGGTTTGGGGAAATTCTTGTTATGGATTTCAGGTTATGTTCTTACGGACGAGTGGGCGCTGGGACAGTACGAGGATGTTGGCCAGGGTCGTTGACATGTGCATTTGGGTCTTCTTATTTCTTTTGTCTTCTTTGATCTGGTTGTTTCCCACATTTATAAACTTATCGTTTGTACTCGCGAGTACTTAGGCTTTTCATTTCGAACTTCGTTTTGTATTAACTCAAATTGCTACATTGTCGGTTGATGTTTTTTTACGCCGGTTGCTCCGGGCGTATCTTTATATATTGTATTATTTAAATGTGTGTCCTCGCTAACCGAGATGGTTAGTCGAGTGGTGTTTTTTTTGCTTTTTTTTTTTCTTGTTGTAGCCTGGTGGGTCCCATGTAGGGGTCCACGGCGCTGTAATATACTCCGAATATCTCGGGGTGTTACAGTAATATATTCCCGAAATCGGCTAGTAGATCTGAAAAAAGTGCATCTGTCATCCCATGTCTTGCTTTTGTATTGTAGAGTTTTACAAGCGCACTCAACTTTGTATACTGTCGACAACCTTTATACAAGAGTTTTTCTACTTCCTCGACAAATTTGACAAACTCTTCAGGATCTTCTGAGTACTTCTCAAAGGCTGCCTCACACATATCACCCACTTCTTCATTCATGTCACCATCAAATGGATCTTGGTCGACACTCTCACCATCATTCAGGCTCTGATCCCCATGCCAAATCCAATTGGTGTAAATTGGACTAAAACCGTTGAAATAAAATGCTCTCGCAACATCTTCACCGACCCTTTTTTCATATTGTTGCACTTGCAACACGGACAAGGAATGAAGTTCTGATCAATTTCTGAATTCTCTAAACAATCTCTAATGAACTTTTCGACACCTTCCCCATATACTGCACTCCTCCTATCTGATTTAATCCAAGATCTATCCATTACTAACTACTGAATTCTAACAACAGCTCGGCAAATTACGTGCTCTTACCACTGATCTTGTCTTCTGCAAAGTAGTCAGAGATCTTTCTTTCAGCAAGGAAGAAAATCTACATAAATAAATTTTGAAACCAGTTAGATCGAACCAAAATTAATATGAGTAAATAATCCACTTAGCTCCAAGGGACACATTTATGATAATCAATGATACATTCTCTTCAATATGATCATGCAATACTCTTCAGCTCATGCATTGACAACCAAATATAAAATTTTATCACATCAATCAAGCACTCTATAACTCATGCATCAAATCTTGCCAACAATCTTGCCAATTAACAAACACACTAAAACTTGCATCAAATCTTGCACAATACTCACATACATACACACTAAACAAACTCAAACAGAATCACCACCAACACTATCAACAAAGACAATATACAGAAATATGATCACAAATTAACATCACTCACGCAGACCCCGATTAAGACTAACATTACTCAAACACAATATACAGAAACACAATTAAAATCACCCAAACATGGCCCCTGATTAACATATATGCACAAACAACATATACCTTGAACCCCCAAAGAAAAACCCCCAAACAATACACTCAAACAATACACATATATTCCGCAAAACCCAAAATCAATCCATAGAAAAAACCTTTTTTCAGAATCTGCAAAGAAAAACCCCATAGAAAGACCTAAGAAACTCAGAAACACAATACTCACCACACATATACTGTGAAGAATAAAAACCTAAAGAAAGACCTTACCTAAGCCAATTCGTACAATGTCACCACCAGTCGTCCGATTATGAGCAATTTCGCCAGCAGACATTCGATTATGAGAAGAATAAAAGAAAATGTGTGAGTAAGAACTATAATAAAAGCTAGATTGAAAATAACCCCAAAAATTTCGATGAAACTGAAAAAACCTCTAAGGGGAGATGAAAGAACCCTAATAATCGGTCTCCGCAAGAATATAGCTCAATCACGGGCGAAGCGGCAGTAGGTTTTTACTGGAGCGAGAAAAAAATTTACGAGGAAATAATGGAGGAAATGAGCGGGCGAAGAAGGAGGGTTTTTTGGAGTCTGAAAAATTTTTGGAGTCTGAAAAATAATTGAGGTCAAGTATACTTCACTTTTGTAAAAATATTGCGTCAAAAATTTTTTTTCACACTTTTTACTTCAGTAATTATAAAATTAGCGAAGTCTTTGGAACTTAAAATTTCTAACTAGCTCCTGCCTTTTTGTTTGATACCATTTACTGAAGTCTATGTGTGTAGTTTACTTCCCTAAATTGAAAAGCGAAGTTGTTGTTTGTTTTTACTTCGCTAATATACATTACCAAAGTGAGACGTACCGAAGTCTTTGATGTTTTTTCTACTAGTGCATCCCCTCAATAATAGACCAAAAGTATAAAAGATTTAAAAATGATCATACATCTGTCAAGAGTTACGGCCGTAACATAGAGGACTTACGGCCGTATGCTTTGGATGTTACGGCCGTAACATGGCTTCCGCTTTTTGCACAATAGTTGTTGTGTGAGTTACGACCGTAACTTTATTTGTACGCCCGTATGGAGTTTCAGACTTTATTTTCAGCCCAGAATTTCTTAGACTCTTGCGTTTTCGCCCCAAATCTTCTTCGAATGATAACTTTTGATATATAACTCTGATTTTGAATCCGGAAACAGCCGAACTCATCTCGAAAATCTCTACAACATGAATACATAAAAAAACTCAATATAGAGGATATTTTATAAACATGTTGTTTCTTGAGTAAATCAGTAATTCAATCTGATTAAGGCTAAATTTACATCTTCATCCTATAAAAATAAATTATTAAAAAGTAATTAATTTAAAACAAAAATGAGTAAACTAGCTCATAATTATGGATGAAATATATCAATACCAATCACAGATAAGTGTATAAAACTGACACTTATCACACCCCCAAACTTGAATTATTGCTAGTCCCGAGCAAGACTCTTTATTATTCACGCTCAAAATAAAAATAAAAAATAAGACACAAAATAAGAAAAATAATACACACACAAGTTAAGAAAAATAATTATATATAAAGAGAAAAAGAGATCAAAATGCCATTAATATACAACAACCAGCTTTATAATGTAGATAAAAATGAATCAAGATTCAAAATAAATTTACTAATCATTTTGAAGTTAAAACACGGTTTTATTTTTGTAATTCCAAAATGCAAGGTTTCCCCTCAAAAAGTTGATTATTTCTTTCCCACTCGTGACACACACGACTCCCTTTATTGGTTGCTCTCGATCACTCATTTATTTTTCGACTCAACATGAAGAAAAATTTCATCGGCATCATCAAATATTGTGATTGTTCACGAAATTGAGTGTATTGAAATTCAACCACCAATTAATTCAAATCTGTTCATAATCTACATCCCTTTTAGTGATAGTTTTCACCGTTATTTGCTAACGTGTAGCTCTTTTACCAACACATTTTCCATCTTTTTTTAGGTGATAGCGTTCATACCGTTATTTGCTAACGTGTAGCTCTTTTCACCAACACATTTTCCTTTTTTTTTTAGGTGATAGCTTTCACACCGTTATTTGCTAATATGTAGCTCTTTTCACCAAAACATTTCCCATCTCGTGTGAGACGGCAGCTACGCACCAACAATGGGTTAGTCCTTTATTTTTCGTTGTTATTTTGGACCCCCAAAATTAGGCAGTTGTTGCTGCTCAACACCTCTCCCTTTTTTTTTTTCAACTAGCCTCCTTTCACCAATGACTCTTTTTTTTAGGGAATAGAATTTTTGCAGAAAAATCGTTTATTAGCTAAGCATGAAAAATCAAAAACTCCTTAAATTAAGTAAATTTCAGTTCTATTTTTCATCAACCGATTGATTCTTCTTTTCTCAAGAAAAAAAATGACTCGATTTTACATGATAACTACAAGGCTTGGAAAGAGAGATTAAGGCTCAAAAATTTGGAATATACGGTTAAAACGATTTTAGAAGCTTGTATATAGCTAATTTATTGGTGTTATGGTCAGATCTAGAAATCTCACAAATCAAAATAAACAATATATATATAAATATACACTAAAAAGAATCAAAGCAAAATAACAAAAATAATCAAAACACACCACAATAATCAAATCTAAACACACCAAAATACCAAACACACCAAAATAATCAAAACACACCACCCTCAAACTTGAAAAAGAAATTATCCTCAGTTTAAAATAAATAAATAATAAAAAGCAAGGGAGAAAAGTAGAATACTCCCTGTTATGAAAGTTGATGCTTGAGCTAACGCCTTTTTGGATCTGCAAGAAAAAATTATACAAGGCAAACAACAGAAGAGAAAATAAAATAAAATATACCCGGAAGTATAACACATTTTTTAAGATGCGCTTCAGGAAAGTCCGAAGAGTCGCCTTACGCTGCCATCAATGCTTTTACTAAAAACAAATAATAAAAATTACAGCAATAAAAATAACAATACATAAATCGCGAATAGATGCGCATCAAGAGATCAAAAAGAAACTCCTTAAGCTGCCACCATTTAGCACAATTTTTACACACGATAGAAAGTAAAAATAACAATAGGTCCGATATGGGTTATTAAAGGGAGAGAAATGAATCCACTTTTCGTTTTCTCACGGTAAAATCTTCCATCCAGACAATATTAGCTAGAGCTAGATCTAGTTGAGGAACAAATTCAATGAGTTTTTTGATTAGTTCTTCTGGTGTTGTGGCAACGACTATGATTCGTTTAGCACGCTCGGAAATAAAACCTTTTTCAGCAGAGTAGTCGATGAAAGATAGTAAACCATCAAATAAACCATTGACATTAAGCGGCCTATTGTTTTTTATGAACATTCACATGAAAAAGTTCCTCAAGAGTGCCAAAACCACCAGGAAGGGTGATAAAGGCGTCAGAATTATTTATCATGCGAGTTATGCGATCTTGCATATTTATAGCTCTAAACTCATCTCCAATAGTTGCCCCAGTGATTTTACTTTCGGCTAGAGGTTTTGGAATTATTCCCAACACTTTTACTCCTTCCATATAGGCAGAAACAGCAGCGCGTCCCATTAATCCTAGACTTCCTCCTCCGTAAACTACATGAATGCATTTTTCTCCTAAGGTACGACCCAAGTTGTGGGCTGTTTCAGTAAAGCATGCCTCTTTCCATAACTAGCTCCACCAAAAATGCAGACTGAGTTAAATCTTTTTGTGGAAGATGATGATTCTATTTTTGAAAAGAAACTTATTTGAGAGAAAAAGAGAAAAGTACAAGTTTGAGGGATGAATAAAAGAAACAAGCACAATGTTTATTTATAGAAGAAAAATAAGGTAAAAATATTTAACAAATATGTGATTGCGTTAATTGCGCTTTAGCTACTCAATAGAATAATGAATGCATTTATTGCGTATCACTTTTCTTATTCAGAAAATATCACCATACGACAAAAATAAAATATACTTACGCGTATGTACAGTAGTTGTGATTGTGGCTCACATCTTCCTCTGATTTTACATTCAGAAACGGCCTAAACGCCTTCTATGAGTCGGGGAGAAGTTTCCCATCCAATTTTCTTACAAACTGGCAAACCGGGTCTTTTAACGTCAGATTCTCAAGACGTTGTTCATATTCTGGCATCAATTGCATCAATTTTAAGAAAATAATCATCTGTGGAGTGATGGTTCAAAGTTTTCAGGACATTGAAGGTGGCATGTTCGTCTTGCACTCTCAGAATTAGCTTTCCTTCGTAGACGTCAATAAGAGCATGTCCGGCTGCAAGAAATGGCCGTCCCAAGATAATAGGAATATCCTGATCTTCCTCCATGTCAAGGATTATAAAATCTGCTGGAAATATAAATTTATCAACCTTGATTAGCACATCTTCTATTATCCCATGTGGATATTTGATTGACCGATCGGCTAATTGCAGTGAAACTATTGTTCCTTTTGCTTCTCCCAAGTTTAGTTTGTTGAAAATTGACAGGGGCATCAAATTGATACTTGCCCCTAAATCACAAAGAGCTTTGTCAATATTCACTTCACCAATTATACACGGGATTGTAAAAGTTCCCGGATCTTTTAGCTTGGGTGGCAATTTCTTTTGTAGTATTGCGCTACAATGCTCTGTTAGCATGAGAGTTTCATATTCTTCAAGCCTTCGTTTGTTAGAAAGAATATCTTTCATAAATTTGGCATAGCTTGGCATTTGTGCTAGAGCATCGGCAAAAGGTATGTTGATGTTTAGTTTTTTTGAAAATTTCCAAAAATTTATCGAATTGCGCATCGAGCTTGTGATTCTTCAACTGTTGAGGAAAAGGGATAGGTGGAACATAAGATTTGGCAGCAACTGGACCTTTTTGATATGAAGGTCCTGATTCAGATTCTTTTTCTGTTTCTCAACTTTGTTTATTTTTTTGTTTTTTCAGATGATTTTCCACAGAAATCTCGAGCAACTGCACTCTACTTCTTGTTGTGATAGACTGGACACACTCCCTTGAATTTACATCGGTATTGCTAGGTAACATGCCGTGGGATCTTTCTGAAAGTATTTTGGCCATTTGGCCAACTTATGTCTCTAGATTTTTAATTGAAGCATCATTGCGTTGTTGATACTTCAGTTGTTGTTCGGCTAGCTTCGTGATTGCTTCTTCCCACCCGGGATTCTTTTCTTGATGAGTTGGATTCAACACATTGTTGTTGTTTGCATAAGAAAAGTTTGGATGATTTTTATACCCTGGATTGTATGTTGGCCCGTAAGGATTGTATGCTTGCCATTGAAAATTCTGAGCATAGGCCACTTGTTCTAGTGGTGGGAATGACTGCTCCTGTTGCACTAAGGGACACATAGTACTGTTGTGAGTTGCTCCACAAATTTCACATGAAAGAGCTAAAACTTGTGGAGTTTGCACCGTCTTCACAGATTGAGGAGTTGAAAAAGACATGTCCTCGACTTTCTTTGATAAAGCGTCAATTTTTGCCAACATAAGTGAATAAAAATCCACTTCAAAAACACCATTTGGTTTCTTTTGGATATTTATGTGTGGCCATCTTGCACTTTGTTCACTTATAACCTCAAAAATATAATAAGACTCTCTCATAGTTTTGTTGTCAAGTGAGCCATTTGATGATGAATCGACATTGGCTCGGCATGTAGGTAAGAGTCCAGAATAGAAGTAATTGACTTGTGCTCCCAAATTGAAACCATGGCTAGGACATTTTTGTAGCATATCTTGTATCTCTCCCATGCTTCATGAAATGACTCCGAATCTTGTTGACGAAATGTAGAGATTTCGTATTTGAGTTTCGCCACTTTTATCGGCGGAAAGTATTTAGTGGTGAATTTTTGAACAAATTCAGGCCAATTTGTTATGCTTCGTGGTGGAAAAGTATCTAGACACTCTCTTGCTCTGTCCTTCAAAGTATGCACGAAAAGTCTCATTTTTATCGCCTCGTCATTTACATTTGGATATTTGAAATTTCCACAAATCTCCACAAAACGATTAATATGGAGATATGGATTCTCGTCGGTTCTTTCATAGAATGAGTTGTTGTTGGACAAGAGATTGACGACATCCGGGCGAATTTGAAAATTGTCCACTCCAAATGGTGGATAGATCACACTTGCTTGCACGCTCAAAGACGGGGGGTTCATGAATTCCCCAAAGAGCATGTTGTCTTCATCTATTTCTGGCACAATAGGATGTTGTTGATGTTGAATGTTTTGAGCATTGGGTATTTCCCCTACCGTAGTAATTCGTTCGTTATCATTTCCTTGGAGGAGACGTGGGTTTGGTTCGTTCGCCATTGATGGTGAAGAAATAATGCTTATTTTTTGTTCTCTTCGCCTTCTTCTGAATGTGGCTTCAATCTCAGGATCTAGTGAAACTAAATCGCGATTGTACTTCCTTTGCATAGACAAGAGAATCTACAACAAAGAAAAAGTTGTATTTATAACAATAGTTAATAATGTAATACCTCAAAATAACACTTATACTTCCCCGGCAACGACGCCAAAAACTTGACACGTCTTTTGTGTAACTATCGCAAGTGCACGATATCGTATCAAGTAGTAAGTGGACTTTTTGAGTCTGGTTTATCGATCCCACGAGGAAGTTAGGTTATATATTGAATTATACACTTTATCTATTTGTTATAGAGATTTAGATGAGTGAAACACACAATTTAAGAGTTTGGTTTGACAATTGCAAGGAAAATGCAATAATAGTTCTAATATTTAAGGAAATGAAAGATTGAACTAATAATAGATTAATAAAAGGGTGAAATGAAATAGTTGGGATTAAAAACTTATTTCATCATTAGTTATATAAGATGTATAGGAGATCATAAGATGAATTTACTTATTATATTGTGTAGATTCGATTTTCCTTAAAAAGACGGTTCCTCTTTCGAAGGTCAAAACGCCCCTTATTTATTGAATCAATCCACTATATTTCTATGTTGATTGGCTTCAATACATAGCCTTAGGTTTTATGAAAATAACTCAAAGAATTATCTAAGGTCTAGAGGTACATTTCTATCCCCTAGAACAACTTAGACTGAAGATCATTTGATCTAATGAACATATTTTCTTTCGATATATATGAAGACCATAAATATCATCATTTATTGGCCAAATAAATAAAGATTGGTAAAACAATGAAAATCACACCTTAGATGATCAACTAACATGACAAACCTTGTTTATAATCCCAACTAAGGATAACTTAGCCCATGAAGGGTTTATTCAACATATTACAAGCTTGAGTGGTCATTATTAGTTGAAAAAGGGAAAGAATTGATACTAACTCCCTTAGTAGATAAAGGAGAAAGAAGCAATAAACTCCCTCAACAACATAAACTAAACCACTATTACATACACTCTCAAGAACACAAGTGTGTTCTTCACACAAAGAAAAATATTACAAAGTAGGAAAAATATAAGATGAATGATGATTAATGATGGATCTAAGGGGTCTATTTATACACTTAAAGTCATCTAACAGCTCCAAAACTCCAGCATTATTACATTAGATCGGATCAAGGCCAGCCATCCCCTCAATAATCGACCAAAAATATAAAATATTTAAAAATGATCATACATCTATCAAGAGTTACGGCCGTAACTTTCAGATGTTACGGTCGTAACATAGAGGACTTAAGAATGTTATGGCCGTAACATAGAGGACTTACGGACGTATGCTTTGGATGTTACGGCCGTAACATGGCTTCGGCTTTTTACACAATAGTTGTTGTGTGAGTTATGGCCGTAACTTTATTTGTACGCCCGTATGGAGTTTCAGGCTTTATTTTCAGCCCAGAATTTCTTAGACTCTTGCGTTTTCGCCTCAAATCTTCTTCAGATGATAACTTTTGATATATAACTTTGATTTTGAATCCGGAAACAGCCGAACTCGTCTCGAAAATCTCTACAACATGAATACGTAAATACTCAATATAAAGAATATTTTATAAACATGTTATTTCTTGAGTAAATCAATCATTCAATCTTATTAAGGCTAAATTTACATCTTCATCCTATAAAAATAAAATTATTAAAAACTAATTAATTTAAAACAAAAACGAGTAGACTAGCTCATAATTATGGGTGAAATTTATCAATACCAATCATGGATATGTGTATAAAACTGACACTTATCAGTTTGTCATGATATCATCATTCGACTTCATCTTTGAGTTCCTAACGTGATTTAATCATCATTCAACCTTCGTTTTTCTTCGAATCGAGGTAATCTTTCTTACAACCCTAAATTTCAGAATTTTGGGGTTTTATGCTATTTTCCTTCGTTCCATTCTGAATTACTCGTATGTGTGTGATTTATCTATCCCCGATAAATATTCTCCTTATGAAATTATGATGTAATTTCTGAGTTTTGTGAAAACGAGAGGGTTTGGTGGTGATCCGCCCTCTATGTGTAACACCCCAAATATCCAAAGGGACATTACACGCCGTAGAACCTTCACAAGGTCTACCAGGCTAACATATGATACGTAATCCACATAATAAATCCCATAAGACACCTTAATAATAATATGTAGGGCCGCGGCTTCGGCCAAAACAGTTTAATTCAACACCAACAAAACATAAATGACATGTATTCAATTTCCCACAAAGGGGACTTTAACAATATTAGAAAGATAACCAGACCAACACGACACCAAGTAAACATAACAACAAAACACCCAACACAGACTCGAGCCTCATCATCATGCTGGGCCATCCTTTTCATGCGTATCCCGTGCCAGCTCCTCAGCTCGACCGATAGCTGAAATGTATTAAACGCATTTCCCCCATTTAAGAGGTTAGCTTTCTAATAGCTAGAGCAAATACACAATTACACTACATTATATACAGATACGATCCAACACGATCATCTCATTTGGAAAACATTTGAAAAAACATATTCCGAGATACCCCATTTACATCAAAACAGTAAATCATCTCATATTAATAATACAACCATCCACAAGTAGGTAACCCGTGGCCGTACCCCTTAGTATCGACCCCCATATGCCCAATCGAACGATCCGGGTGGGAAACCACTTCCGCGTCTGTACCCCTTAGTATCGGCCCCAAGATGACCCGTTGAACGCTCCGGGTGGAAGAACAACAACTCACACATACAATATCATAATTCATCATTCGCATCACAACCGTAACAAACATAACGAAATGTAATACATGTACTTGCCTTGAATAAAACAACGTGAAGGAAAGGCGAACAGTAAGGTTTCGATCCAAATAATCTTCACAAATTCGTTCCTAACACAATAACGATATACAAACAATCTCAATATTGCGGAGATGAAAGAATTCGTCCTAATTCTACCCATTGGGACATTTCATCGGACAATACAAGGTCATAACCGATTCCAATCTATCAACGGAGAAAAACATCGAATTTTAATCCGCAAAACCACAAGAGAAGTAAGGGATGATGATTACGCTATCGAAATCTAACAGTCATATGAGGCAAATCGGACTAGAAGGGTGAAAACCAAAACAAAATCCCAAAATCCCCAAAAGCTAGGGTTCTAAAGAAACATACCTCGATTCGGATGGAGGAAGATGATTACGATGATGATAAACCTCACTTGGAACACAGTAATTGGCCTCTCAAGGAACTCCACGGATTGCTCTGGAAGAATCGTTTGAAATCGCCCCGAAGAACTCACGTCGCGCACAATGGAGGAAAAAGAAGGAAATGACGCGAGTAAGGTCTGTTCAGGTTTTTAAAATCTGAAGGTTCATTACATACGTTAACATACTGAGGTTAACGTACGTTATGCGTCTTACGTACGTAACGCTCAGGTGTTAGCGTACGTAAGGGCTCGGCAGAACAATCTGCCCAAATCGCTGAAGCCGATAACGTACGTTATAACTAAAGGTTAATGTACGTTACTAGTACTATCATAGAGTACGCAAGATAGCATGCATAACGTACGTTATGCATGCAACAGTCCAGTACCTGAGTGCAGTGCAAGGTTCAAGGAGGTATAAAGATCGAAACGCAACACAAGATGGGATCCAAAGACAGAATTACGAGGTATACGCGACGACGAAACTAAGTGCTGAAAGAAAGTACGATTCCGACTACTGGGAGGTTTGAAATACGATAATGGAGATAAAATCCCTAAACTTATAGGAAATTACAAAACGGCCCAAACGTCCGAAAATCACGATACGACGTCGGATTAACAATCCGAAACTCACAACATGAACAACTCAACCATACGAACTCATGGAAACAAAGAAA
Source organism: Orobanche coerulescens (assembly GCA_033398695.1). NCBI lineage: Eukaryota > Viridiplantae > Streptophyta > Magnoliopsida > Lamiales > Orobanchaceae > Orobanche > Orobanche coerulescens. The sequence continues at coordinate 24,091,622 of CM065818.1, read as the reverse complement.
CAGCAAAATTGAATGAGTTTTACGAGAATCGAACATACATGCGACAAAACATAACTCAAAACAAAAATACGTAAAAACATCTCCGAAACTCGTCCAAATGGAAAAACTCCAAGAACAAAATAGATTCAGAATTCCAAAAAAGTAACAAACGAGTCGTCAGAAATGAACATACACCAAAAATAGAAATTACCAAAAATAGAAAGTGTGGGTATACATTCTCTCCCCCTAAAAATAAGTTTCGTCCCGAAACTTACAACGCGAATAACTCAGGGTATCTCGACTTCATATTCTCTTCCGTCTCCTATGTGGGTTCCTCAGATCCATGTCTCGACCATTGCACTTTAACCAAAGGGATGGTTTTGTGCCTAAGTTGCTTCACCCGATGCTCTAAAATCTAAATCGGCCTCTCTTCGATGGTAATGTTGGGCCCCAACTCAATCTCTCCAAAATCAATAATATGATTAGGGTTCGGTACATACTTCCTAAGTTGGGAAACATGAAACACGTTGTGCACGTGACTCAAGGACGACGGCAAGCCTAACCGATATGCAAGCTCTCCAACTCTCTCTAAAATCTCGAACGGTCCAATATACCTCGGACTAAGTTTACCCTTCCAGTCGAAGCGGTACACTCCCCGTGTTGGTGACACCTTAAGCAAAACATGGTCTCCCACCTCAAACTCCAATGGCTGACGACGCGTGTCGGCATAAGATTTCTGTCGACTCTGGGCCGTTAACAACCTATCACGAATCAAAGCAATCTTCTCTCTCGTCTCAACTACTATATCTGGTTCGGTACCAATAAACTCGGATGCATCATCCCAACACAATGATGATCTGCACCTCCTCCCATACAATGCCTCAAATGGTGCCATTTTGATCGAGGCGTGCCAACTATTGTTGTTCGTGAACTTGATCAATGGCAATTGTGACTCCCAATCGTCCTTACAGTCTAAAGCACATGATCTCAACATCTCCTCCAGCGTTTGTATTGTCCGCTCTGACTGTCCGTCTGTCTGAGGGTGGTAGGATGTACTGAGTCTCAACTCAGTCCCCAAAGCTCGATAAATAGCCTACCAAAAATGTGATACAAACCAGCCATCCCGATCCGAAAAAATACTCTTAGGAGTCCCATGCAACCTCACGATCTCTGCAATAAACACTCGTGCTAGTCTCTCCGGCCCCCAAGTATCCTTAATACCCAGAAAATGAGCTGATTTGGTTAGTCGATCGACAATAACCCAAATCTTGTTTATTCTAGTGCGAGTCCTAGGCATACCGGTAATGAAATCCATAGAAATGTCCTCCCACTTCCACTCCGGAATGGGAAGTGGTCGTAATAACCCCGCGGGTCGCTGATGCTCGATCTTAACCTGCTGACAGGTCAAACACTTCACCACAAACTCACTAACATCCGTCTTCAAATTGCTCCACCAGTAGTTACTCCTTACATCCTTGTACATTTTGCTCGTACCAGGATGTATGGAATAAGACGTAGTGTGAGCTTCATTAAAGATCTTCTGTCTCAACTCAACATCACTCGGTACACATAATCTACAGCGAAATCTCAAAATTCCATCCTCTTGAACCACAAATCCAGGGGCTTTCCTCTTGTTCACGTCCTCCCTCAACTGGACTAAAAATGGATCATCATATTGTCTCGTCTTGATATCATCAACCAAGGACGAAGTGATCTCTAACGCACATAACTGACCCTGAACTCTCTGAACCCAAACCTCGATATCCTGACAAATCAAATCCCGCTGGATCTTACTTTGAGGCGTAAGTACCTCTAACATCTGTAGCGCAATCGGCTTACGACTCAACGCATCCGCCACAACATTTGCCTTGCCCGGAGTATAAAGAATCTCAAGATCGTAATATTTAATTAGCTCCAACCACCTGCGTTGTCTCATGTTCAATTCTTTCTGACTGAAGATATAGTTCAGACTCTTGTGATCTGTATAAATCTTACACGACGACCCATAAAGATAATACCTCCAGATTTTTAAAGTGAAGACGACCGCAGCTAACTCTAAATCATACGTAGGGTAATTTGCTTCGTAAGGTTTCAACTGACGGGACGCATAAGCAATAACCATGTCTCTCTGCATCAAAACACACCCGAGCTCGAGGCCCGAAGCATCACTATACACCACAAAATCCTTGTTCCCCTAAGGCAAAGCTAAAACTGGTGCTGTAGTCAAACGTCTCGTCAACTCATCAAAGCTATTCTGCCTATCTGCGTCCCACTCGAACTTCTGAGTCTTCTGGAGTAATTGAGTGAGTGGTCGAGCGATCTTAGAAAATCCTTCAACAAACCTACGGTAATAGCCCGTAAGTCCTAGAAAACTTCTCACTTCCTTCACATTCTTAGGCGGTTCCCATGCCAACACCACCTCTATCTTCTGCGGATCTACTCGAACTCCCACCGCTGAAATTACATGCCCGAGGAATATCACTTCCTTGAGCCAAAACTCACACTTAGAGAACTTCGCGTATAACTGCTCAGCTCTCAAAATGTCTAACACAATCCGAAGATGTAAGGCGTGCTCCTCCTGACTCTGGGAATAGATAAGAATATCATCGATAAAGACGACTACGAATTTGTCTAGATACTCAATAAAAACCTTGTTCATCAACTGCATGAACACTGCTGGGGCATTGGTTAGCCCGAATGGCATAACCACAAACTCGTAATGGCCATATCTCGTCCAAAAAGCAGCTTTCGGTATATCACTATCCCAAATCCTCAATTGGTAGTAGCCCGATCATAAGTCAATCTTCGAGAAGACTGTCTCTCCCTGAAGCTGATCAAACAAATCGTCAATCCGGGGCAAAGGGTATTTGTTTTTTATGGTCAACTTGTTTAACTCTCGATAATTGATGCATAAACGAAGCGACCAATCCTTCTTCTTAACAAAAAGCACAGGCGCACCCCAAGGCGATGCGCTCAGTCGAATATACCCCTTATCTAGCAATTCCCCTAACTGCTTCTTCAACTCTAACATCTCCGACGGTTCCATACGTACGGCGCTCGAGAAACAGGAGCCGCATTCAGCTCTAGATCAATAGGAAACTCAACTTCATGTGTGGTAATCCCGGCAAGTCATCCGAAAACACATCGGGATACTCGTTCAAAACTGGAATCAACGACATGCCAACTTCACCATTTTCCGTTTTCAAAGCGTAACACCAGTAGCCTACACAGCCCTGGTTCAGAAGATTCATCACCTTCAAGGCGCTAATCACATTTCCCGATCTACCCGGCTTACAACCGACGAGAGTATGCTTTGTGCCATCCTCGGCCACTATCGAGATGTTACGAGTCCGATAGTTTATGATGGCACCGTGACGATCCACCCAATCGTCCCCGAGGATCGAATCCTCACCCTTAAGGTCTACAACAATGAGATTCGAGGGCCAATCCCGGCTCTCGATCCTCACTGGGTAATCTCTAGCCTCTCAGTTTCCAACCATACGATCCCCACTAGGCGTACCCACTACGAATGGTTTACACTCATACAAGCAGTCAATACCGATACGACATACACAATCTGAAGCAATAAAATAGTGAGTAGCACCCGAATCAAAAAGCACCGAAACTGGATGAGAAAGGATCTGAGTGGTACCTGATGCCACCGGAACGTCTGCCTCCTCCATGTGTCTCATTTGATACAAATGAGGGTGGACTGAGCTCGAACTAGATGCAACTCGACGGTAACTCTGAGGAACCTGAGTGACTGGAGTCTTCTGATCAATACTGTGCTTCTTCTGAACGGCAGTGGTAGTTGGATCTCTGGCGGCCCTGGTATCCCTCTCGCAATGAACTGCCCTGTGCCCGGTCTACCCGCAAGTAAAGTAAGTAACTAAAGGAAATGGATAATCCTTCACCAAATGCTCGTATTGGTTGCAGTTAAAACAAACTATGCTGCCAGATGCAACGGACTGGACTGAACGGTTAATCTGAGATCCTCCAGTCTGATGAAACGGCCTCTTCCCAGATGTAGGAGGAGACTGAGATTTTGAAAATCGACCACCCTTACCGGCTGAAAAACTGCCAACTGTCTTCTGTTTCTTGGCCTCAGAACCCAACTCTGACTCCAGGACTGACATCTCAATCGCTAGAGCGCGATCCTGGTACTCCTTCAATGTTGCACACATGAGTGGGGTCATGCTCTGTCTGATATGCGGCTTCATGCGCATATTAAAGTAGCGAATCTTATCAGCCTCGGTCCTGACTTGCTCTTTCACAAATCCCAACTGCTGGTTATAAGTGATGATGGCCTGAGAGATTGGTACATCCTGAGGTGTAGCAGTAAAGAACTCCACAACCCTACGCTCTCGAACCGGAGGCGGGCAGTATTCCGCTTCCATAGCGGTCTTAAACTCCTCTCAGGTAGCTAAACGGTCCCTGGGCATCACAGCTTCCCACCACTCCGCAGATTCCTTATCCAGGAGGTACTGAGCAATAGGTACCCTCCTGTCGTCAGGACAAGCCACGGCATCGAACGTCCTACTCATCTTAAAAAGCCAATTCTCCCAACCCAGGGAGCCAGTAGAACCAGTGAAGCGAAGGGGATGCATTTTGGTTGCTTTATGAAGCCATTTACTAGCTTCATCTTCTGGAGTCGGGGTGGATTCTGACGTCCACCCTGAGCTATCTGGGCAAGCTAGGCTACCAACTGCTGAAGGACAGCAGTAGCACCAATGTCGGCATTAATACCCGACGGCTGATCCTGACTGACTGACAAATTCTGCTGCCCGTCAGAACTCAGAGGTAAAGTATCCGGCATTGAATGAGAGGCCGAATCTGTAGAGAACTGAGAAAGCAGAACTTCCTCACTATTAGCACCACGACCACGGCCTCGGACGCATCCCCTAGCTGGTACCGCGACCTCTCAACATACTGAAGAAAAGAATTGAAAGGAACAAGATCAGAAAAATTCACAGTTTACAAGTTGGTACCACAATTCACAATTCCAATCTACACAAGGGAAATGAATTACAAAAATATAAGAATTCGAGGAGACTTACAGCCATGGGTCGCACGAAGAGATGGTAGCACGATGATATTAGGCTCAACGACTGACTCTAACGACATGACGGACAGACTCAAAATTAACGAACAACCCAGGCATTCATAACCCAAGTATCTGATACCATAAATGTAACACCCTAAATATCAAAAGGGACATTACACGTCGTAGAACCTTCACAAGGTCTACCACGCTAACATATGATACGTAATCCACATAATAAATCCCATAAGACACCTTAATAATAATATGTAGGGCCGCGGCCTCGGCCAAAATAGTTTAATTCAACACCAACAAAACATAAATGACATGTATTCAATTTTCCACGCAGGGGACTTTAACAATATTAGAAAGACAACCAGACCAACACGACACCAAGTAAACATAATAACAAAATATCCAACACAGGCTCGAGCCTCATCATCATGCTAGGCCATCCTTTGCATGCGTATCCCGTGCCAACTCCTCAGCTCAACCGATACCTGAAATGCATAAAACGCATTTCCCTATTTAAGGGGTTAGCATTCGAATAGCTAGTGCAAGTACAAAATTACACTACATTATATACAGATACGATCCAACACGATCATCTTATTTGGAAAACATTCGAAAATCATATTCCCGGATACCCATTTACATCAAAAGAGTAAATCATCTCATATCAATAATACAACCATCCACAAGTAGGTAACCCGTGGCCGTACCCCTTAGTATCGACCCCCAGACACCCCGTCGAACGCTACGGGTGGGAAACCACTTCCGCAGCCGTACCCCTTAGTATCGGCCCCCAGACGCCCCGTCGAACGCTCCGGGTGGAAGAACAACAACTCACACAGACAATATCATAATTCATCATTCGTATCACAACCGTAACACACATAACGAAATGTAATACATCTACTTGCCTTGAATAAAACGACGTGAAGGAAAGGCGAAAGGTAAGGTTTCGGTCCGAATAATCTTCACAAATCCGTTCCTAACACAATAATGATATACAAACAATCTCAATATTGCGGAAACGAAAGAATTCGTCCTAATTCTACCAGTTGGGACATTTCATCGGACAATACAAGGTCATAACCGATTCCAATCTATCAACGGAGAAAAACATCTAATTTTAATCCGCAAAACCATAAGAGAAGTAAGGGATGATGATTACGCTATCGAAATCTAACAGTCATATGAGGTAAATCGGACTAGAAGGGTGAAAACCAAAACAAAACCCCAAAATCCCCAAAAGCTAGGGTTCTAAAGAAATATACCTCGATTCGGATGGAGGAAGATGATTACGATGATGATAAACCTCACTAAGAACACAGTAATCGGCCTCTAAAGGAACTCCACGGATTGCTCTGGAAGAATCGTTCGAAATCGCCCCGAAGAACTTACGTCGCGCACAAGGGAGGAAAAAGAAGGAAATGACACGATTAAGGTCTGTTCAGGTTTTTAAAACCTGAAGGTTCGTTACGTACGTTAACATACTGAGGTTAGCGTACGTTATGCCTCTTACGTGCTCAGGTGTTAGCGTACGTAAGGGCTCGGCAGAACAATCCGCCCAAATTGCTGAAGCCGATAATGTACGTTATAACTAAAGGTTAACGTACGTTACTAGTACTATCATAGCGTACGCAACATAGCATGTATATCATATGTTATGCATGAAACAGTCCAATACCTGAGTGCAGTCCAAGGTTCAAGGAGGTATAAAGATTGAAACGCAACACAAGATGGGATCCGAAGATAGAATTACGAGGTATACGCGACGACGAAACTAAGTGCTGAAAGAAAGTATGATTCTGAATACTGGGAGGTTTGAAATACGACAAAGGAGATAAAATTCCCTAAACTTATAGGAAATTACAAAACGGCCCAAACGTCCGAAAATCACGATACGACGTCGGATTAACAATCCGAAACTTACAACATGAACAACTCAACCATACGAACTCATGGAAACAAAGAAACAGCAAAATCGAACGAGTTTTACGAGAATCGAACATACATGCGACAAAACATAACTCAAAACGAAAATACCTAAAAACATCTCTAAAACTCGTCCAAATGGAAAAACTCCAAGAACAAAATAGATTCAGAATTCCATAACAGTAAACTGAAATGAACATACACCAAAAATAGCAATTACCAAAAATAGAAAGTGCGGGTATTACACTATGTGTTATATCGATGGATTTCAAGATTCATAGGCGGGGTTTTCGGGCCCAGTCGAATAGTTATTGATAGTTGTGTTACGGATTATTTAGGTTTGGAGTCGTTGAGTTCCTTCAACTGTGGTCGTACGCCATCTCGAAATATTCCATCATGTCTCGAAGGCAAGTAATTCTTATGAACTTATATTCTAGATGTGAAAGGTGATGCATATGAGTGTACACATTCACTCCGGGAGGGTTCGACAGGGCCTCAGGGGGATCCATGCAGGGTTGGATCCACGAACATTGGGGTTAACCACCCTGGGAGGGTCTACGGGGCCTCAGAGGGATCCACTCAAGGTCGGGTCCATGGTTAATCATGAATGTTTGTGCTATTGTGGTATATTTTGGATATTGTATTTTCGGAAATCATTATCTGGGCTTTTGAAAAATATTAATGCATGTACTTTAATGTATAAGATTTGTGTGTTCATTTGTATTACTTGCACTAGAAAATTCCATTCGCTAATCCCCATTAGGGGGTGTATACCTTTCATGTATGCAGGTTTAGGTGGTTCGTGGAAGTGACCACATGGTCGACATGAAGATGGCAAGGAGCAGTGATACTATATATTGTCGGTCTCGTGTTATTCTTTTCCTTGTGTATTTCTAGTTGACGTTGTTGTATGTTTTTTTTATCTTGCCGCGTTTAAGTCCCTTGCAAGGGCATTGTCTCTTTTGTGTTGAATTTATATCCATATCGTTGGTATGTTGAGGTTGTAATTTATGTTGTTAGACCTTTACGGTTGATGTTTGAGGTTTCATGTGGTGTGTTTAGCTTGGTGAATCCTTGTGGAAGGATTCACGGCACTGTCATAGCCCTGAATGATTTGGGATGTTACACGACCCACGACCAGCCTGACAGGCAGGCCGCGCGCACGCGCCTGTGTGTCCAAGCCATATTTAATTATGTGCACTCTCAAACTCTCTTTAATTTATTTATTTGTATCAAACTTTCTCACATATTCAATATGGAGTGAGATTCTTAATATTTTCAAAATCAAACACAATGTCCTTTGATGTGGCTAACTTTATCCATTAGTTTCAAAATTGGAATATACTATGATTGTCTACTCGGAACTTAGAATACTTTTTAACCGTTTAATTCCATAAAAATTAAACTTTGGTCACCAAAAAATCAGTTTCAAATTAATTCTTCCAACAAAAAACTCACTTTGGACTTAATATAGAGCTTCCCTTTCCCATTAAAAACTAATGTGGATGAGTTTTTCTCTATCCCCACATTTCTATTTTCCAACCTCAGAGAATCTCCCCTATATACTAATGCAGAATACGCTGAGCCTAAGTGGCAGGTTCTCATGCTTCGGCTGTCACATGTCTTCTGCTGGTGCTTCGTGTGCTTATGTATCAGCCTCTCATGCTTCAGCCGACACATAATCAATTACTGGCCTAATTATCATTACATTAATTACATTATAATTATACCTCAAATAACTCCTACCTACCTTATTAATTTTATGAATTAAGGAATGTGAATTACGAATAAATCGGAATTGATTATATTTACAGAAATATTTCACATTTTGATTAATTAAAAAATATAAATCCCAAACAAAGAGAAATTTAATATAATAATGTGCACTATATATTAAAAACGTAAACCTAAAATCTCGCAAAAATATTATATATTTCCACTAATTCAATTAGTTTATATTAGTTAGCCACTATAATTAGGTATATCAATAAAAAAATATCAACTCGAATGAAAGATGCTTGGAAGTATTGCAAAAGAAGTGTTGAATATATATAATTAAAAAAGTACCTGAAGTCCTAATTAATTAAATAAATCAAAATAATTTTATTAAAATATTATTGAAAGTGTAGAAATAATGGTCTTAATTATTATTTATAAATAAATCAAAGAAACTATGGAATAAATAAATTAGTCTATTTTAGTTTTAAATCTTATTTAATTAATATAAAATAACAAAATAAATAAAAAAACTCATATTTACTAAATTAGATAATTATTGATGTTATGAATTTTCAAAGAGATATTTCTAAATGTATAAGAAATTAAATTTAATAATAATATACTAATCCGTAGATTTACCTTTGTACAAAGAGAATTTCAGTAAATAAAAACTAATCGTTTTAAGTGATTTTTAAGTGACTTTTTATTCTTTTTAGTTTTAAAGGATTTGTTAATTTATCTACTTTTGAAATCAAGTATTTATTTTTGAAATTTTTGGATTTTTCTTTGTATTTTAAATTATATCCAAATGATTTATGTATTTTTTTTTCAAATATAAGGATTAAATTATCTCCTCTTTGGTTATTTAACAGAAACGGTTCATACTTAACGATTTGGACCATTCTGGAAAAAAAAGGACCAACTATATATGTGTTCTCTTGGACGTAAATGCGCCAACTTTAATACTTCTATATATTAAATTAACTTTTTGAAAATAATATCATATAAAAATGATATAAATTTCAACTGAACCAAACGTCACTTAAATTTTTTGTAATACAAGTTTCACAAATTTCTAGAAATACTCTAATTATTTCTTTCTTTTGAAGTAAAATTTCTTGAATTTAGTATTTTTAAATATGAAGTTCAATGCGTGAAAAGTACCCTATAATTTTTCCCGGCTCATCTTATAATACAAATAAAATTGGGCAGTTTTTTACTCTTAAAAAATGGAGATAATTTTAATTAGGCTGGGATGTGGATGTAGTTTTCTTAGTTAACCCTGCGATTGGTATATTTACAATAAGTCATACAAGTAATTCACTTATATATACGGTTAAACCTCGATAAATGAATATTCGATAAACGAATAACCTCGTCAAATGAATAATTTTCTCCGGTCCCAACTCTTTATAATATGTTCAAATTTTCTTTCGAAATGAATAATTTCACTAAATGAATATTTTTCTCTGGTCCCGATCATATTCATTTATCGAGGTTTTACTGTATATACTACGAAGATGCTACTTTTTTTGGCAAATTGGGAAGTACTTAATTTTAAGTTATAAGTCATAATCTCCTTACTTTGTAATTTCAAAACTTATTTTAAAATGAATATACATATAGTTTCACTTCAACCAAATGTCGTCGAAATATTTTGTAATACAAGTTTCAGAAATTACTAAAAGTACTTCAACCTTTTTTCTATTTTTTAATGTAAATGGATAGACTTTAATACTCTTAAATATGAAGCTAAATGTTTGAAAAAATATCACATAACCATAAATGTGCCGTTTCACTTCATCAATTGAGTTTTTTTTTTTTTGTGATTTTCTAAAATTTTAAGGTTATTTGTAATTAGGATAAAATTCTGATGTTTATTTTTTAACTTATCCAAGCTATTCTTATATTAGAATCTAAATTGATAAGTTTCTTGGTAATTTTAAGGCTACGACTTGGATGTAGTTTTCTAAATTAATAGGTATATTTATAATAGGTCATACAAGTAATTAAATTATATATACTACTATTATATTTTTTTATTGCAATTTGAGAAGTGCTTAATTTTAAGTTATAAATCAAACTCTCTTATGTATTTCCAAAAGCTTTTTAAATTTCAAATATTACTAAAATTATGCTTGCCACAATTATTTAGTATGATTCTACATATGAAGTTGTACAAAAGGACAATGCATATATTGTTTATTCAAGTATAAGCTCTTCTTCACTTTGGCATCATTGCAAACTCATAAGACTGGCCAAGAATATGAGATTAATTGTTGGACGGACAATGTCATCTCACCATCTACAAGAAATTAAGGACTTCTCTGAATGAATCCTCAAAATTGCAGATGGTGAGCTGGGTGAAGAAGTCGATAGAGAAATCTTGATTGATATTCTTGATATTTACTAACTTGGTATGCCGAAAATTATATTGCAGCCATTGTTGAAAGCACTATCATTCGCTTATAAGTAACTTTTCATAAAGTAATTTTTTGATGAAAGAGCAATCCTGACGCTAACAAACGACATTGTGGAGATAGTAAACGCTATAATTTCAAAAGACAGACAGATATATCTCAGTTCTGATAGTATATGCAAACTCTCTGCGATCTCTAAAAGTCAAATCAAGTATATTCAATGGATTTTTTTTAATAGCATCAAGTGTTCTAGAATTCCAAATCACATCTTGAAATCATAAGTTAGAGTTTCAACTATGCTAATTCAAAATATGGATCAATTATCAGGATTATGCAATGTCACATCATTAATAATTATCCAAATACGTAACCATATTATTGAACAAAAAAAAATTGGGGAATAATTTTGAGAGTAAAGTATTTATTCCACAATTGATATTAAGCCCGTTAGATAGCAGATTACCATTTAAATTTCAAATACGTCAGTTCCCACTTATTATGAACTTTGCCATGACTATATTTAAGAGCCAAGGTTCCAAAACCCGTATTCGATAATGGTTAGCTTTATACAGCCATATCAAGAGTGAAGATCAGGAAAGACTAAAAATCTTTTGTTGCGATAAGATTGGTGTAATCACAAACAGAACAAATAGTATAGTTTATAAAGAAGTATTATGAAGTTTATAATGAACGATTTACGTATTATATATTTAGATAAAAGGTCTTTTTTGCGTTCCCGTGTAATTACACGGGTGTTATACTAGTACAATTAAGTTGTCAACTTTGCTCATTAATTTCTCATTCACCCAAATTTTATTTCTTAGAAATTCTAAATGCTAATCTCATCTTCTTCTCCAAACATAGATTATTACTATTAATTTTATTTCCATTTTTCTACAAACAGAATTCCCTGAATCACTTGGTGATAAAACGGGTCAAAAGCCTTATGTTACCAAAACAAATTCTAACAGTGTTTTTGCTGGATTTATCTAAAGCATAAAAAAAGTTATGATATGCTTTCACTGATTAAATGGTTATAACCTTTAGTCAAGTGTTTGAAAGAATTTAGTCCTGTGTTTGTTTGTTTGTTTGTTAATATTATAATCATTCTTTATTACGAGTGGGCTTACTATTGATTGCTATGGTGATCTGAAGATGCTTAATAAGCTTGTGAAAAAAGAGGTGTCTGTGGATTTTGTTACCAGATTTTGCTTTAGGACAAGCATCTCCTTTTGGTTTAAGAACCTGGGCATGCTTTGGTATGTACCCAAACTTTTATTTAGGTAAAATATTGTTCTAAGAGCGTCCAATGTGGTGAACAAAAATTTCACCCACAATGTGAGTGAATATTGTTCCGAACCTAATCAAACCAAGTCAAGTCTCATTTCACTGTGGTGGTGTCGATTATATGAATATAACATCTCCAATCAGCTCTCCACTTAGTCCTTTTCAATAGTCTTCCTTTTATTAATCAAACCAAACTAAGTCTTAATTCAATCGGTTAAATTCATTTGTTGTATGTTACTTTTAATAGTTTTCCTCCAACTTTTTTTCGGCAACCCTCTCTTTTTTCGACCCTGATGCAGCTAGAAGCGTGATAAAAGCGTAAATATCCGATGATTCTAAGAATACCCAGAATATTATACACAAAACATGATTAACGTGATTATTCCGTTGATTCAAGATGAATATCAGAAGGACACAAACAAAACACGAGAAAGGGGAAAACCCCAATATTTTCGTATTCAATATTCAACTCCCTTATAACAAAAATAGACATGTTTATTTATAATATCAAAGAAACTTGGTGAACAAGAAATAAACCCTAATAATAATAATAAATAAGAATAGTAATAATAAATATCCTAATTAATAAATAGTAAGATCTATGAAAATCAAATATAATATTATCATAGAAATCTTGATTCTCCAAATCGGCTCATTATTATGAGAGATTGCTACCGTGATCGACCCTATTTGTTGTTTATAGTTTCGCATCTCCTTTACTGAAACCTCTACCGATTTTCTTTGCACATAGCCGTACCATCTGAGTCGATTTTCCCTCATTTTATCCTCAATTGGGCACTCTAATTTACCCCGAATCACTTTATTTCTAATTTATCTTTGTGGGTGACTCCAAATACCCATCTTAACATTCTCATTTTGCCATCATAATCTTCTGTATGTGTTGGTACTTCATCGCCCAACACCCTGATCCATAAAACATCACTGGTCTAATTGTCATCTCGTGGTATTTACCTTTGATCTTCACGGAAATATTTTTATTGCATAAAACTAATGCAGAGCCAAAAAAATCATTCATACCAATTCGCATTGTATATTGGTGGGCTAATTTTATGTTCATCACTACATTTTTGTAATTATAAAAGGAAAATATTCAAAATAGTTATTCTAGTATCATAAAATTAATAATATAAGTTATTTCTGGATTAGTTTTTTTTGTTAGTCCACATTAAAAGTGATAAAATAGTAATTACCTATTACTTTTGTTGTATTATCTTAATTTCCCATCTATATGTATTACACACTTATAAATAAATATCAATTGCGATATCTAAAAAAAATATCTTTTATTCTGTGTTACTTCTTTCAATATGTGAAATTTTTTCCGTGTATGTAAAAGTATTGTCTTGCTCAACTCGAGCGAACTATTGTTTTCCCTTCCTTTTGGATTTGTCAGCCCGGGACTCTCGCGTCTACATAGCTGTAGATACAAAAGATGTTTGGGTGTTTAGTGGATAATTAAACTCTTGGATTTCTAAAATTCAATATAATTTCTAAAATTTACTTTCATGACTTTCCGGTGTCTCCAACATTAACCTTAGATTTTGGTGTAAATGTAATATGATTGATTTAATTATGATCTATTAGTCGAGTGAACATGTGAGCGAAATTGGACCGAAATAAATATGTATTTTAATTTTGTCTCATCACAAATGACATCGTAACATTTATAATTTTCTATTTCGCTCACAAGTTCGCTCGTCTTGTGGATAATAACTAATTCAACCATATCATATTTCAAAAAAAAATGTAAGGTAAATATTCTTAATGTGGGGAACACTGGAAAGTTGTGAAAGTAAATTTTTGAAATGACATTGAAGTCATTGGTGCAACCATATTGGCTATTGCTTAGACAGCACTTAAAAGTTAAAAAGGGATGAAACATATATATTAATTCTCACCTAGGCTCTAGGCTGGGAAATGCCTTTTGACTATAATTTGTTGACGGAGTTGATTTCTCCCCCCACAGGACCGTTGGCCCCTCGATCCTGCAGGAGATAAACGAGGGATGTGCCCTAGTGGCCAGAATCTGAGCGAGAGGACCCACGATACCGACCCCCAGCACAGCCCCCCACAACAAGGTGAGGAAACTGCACCACACGAGAATCGAACCGCGGTTGCCGGGGATGAAATCCCACGTCATCTCAGCCTTAACCACTAGGCTATGCCCCTGGGGGCGCCTTTTGACTATAATAATTCACTTTGAAAACGAATTTTACCGAGTCTCGAAGACGACTGGAGAATGATTTTTGCACGATTCAGATGGAAACGTGGCTGTCGATTATAAGTTGAAAACGTAACCATATTTCAAGAAAGGTATAAAACTTGTTTTGTCCTTTTAGATATAGTATTATTTTTTTTACCTCAAATTTAGAAAAAATTCTTTTGATATCTAAATTATCGGAATTGATCTTTACTCGAATACATTCGAGTCATATATTGTATTTTCGAGTAACATAATTTCGAGTCAACTTCAAAAAATATACAATATTGAGAAATGTTGAAAATCGGATAAAATGAATTAGACCATCGAGTTAACCGAATGTGAGTTATCCGATACGAATCGAGTTACCCGTAACAAATCGAGTAACCCGAATAGAAATTGAGTTACCCGATTCCAATCGGGTTACCCGAACAGATATCGAGTTAACTCAGATTGTTACTCGGGTCACACGATTGTCGGGTTCCTCGATTAACCCAGCCAAGTTACTCTCGAGTAACTCAAAGCCTGACTCGGGTAACTCGAGCCGAGTAACTCGAGATAATCGAGTAACCTGATATGTTTCTGAGTTGCACAATTTTGGGTGAGTAACTCGACTAAGTTACTCGAGTAACCCGACAAATTCACTGAGTAACCCGACCGTTACTCGGGTAACTCAGCTAACTTTAGTCGAGTAACTCGAGATTATATCGAGCAACCCGAATATCCGACAAAGTCACACGGGTAAATCGAAGGGTGACTTCGAGTAACCCATTCAAGATACTCGAGTAACTCGAGTGTAAAAGTCGAGTTTTATAATAAATACCATGCTCAGCAAGCCACAACATCCATTGAATTGAACTATCTCTCAGCAATATTTTTACTTTTCTTTCTGATAAATTATCTCACATCAGGAGCTCGCTTATGTAATACCCGAGATTTCTGATATGTATTTGGAACTTGTAACATTGTAATTGTGCACTTTGATCTGAGTATTTTCTCCGTATTTCATAATCCGATGTTGTTGAGCGTATGATTTCGTGTATGTGATTAAAAAATTGTAATTCTGCGCATCTAGCGCACGCTATCGGCTATGTGTAGCGTACGCTAACATGGATCCATAGCGCACGCTACAGAGGAACATTAGCGCACGCTATGCGTGGTCAATTTGATTGAGACGTGTGGTAGGTGAGATCAGGCCGGGGATCTTGGTCGGATTGTGTCGGGATGAACCTGGACGGCTTTCGGGAAAAGCCAAGTCAACGCCTTAGCGCACGCTACAGGTATGTGCATAGCGCACGCTAAGTGCTGAGTACAGTGAAGTCAGTGGCCGTTAGCGCACGCTACGAGTAGGGACTAGCGCGCGCTAATAACCATTTCCTATAAATAGGACAGCATCCTTTTCGTATTTTCAGTCCTTTCTTTTCCCACATCCGAATTCTTATACTTAGAGTATAACTTCCTACATCCTAAACACCTCATATCAACATCCTAGCTCGTGATTGAAGATTGTAGATCATTGAGGATTGGTGTTCGAGCCTTCGACGTTGGATTGCTTCGATTTTCTCCTTGTTCTTCACTACTTTGAGGTAGGTGATTCTTCACCAATATTAGTAGTGTTCTAAAGGACGATTTGATCATGTTTTTATAGTCAGTTATTTCGTTCTAAATCGATCATCATGTGTTAGAAGGATATTTTCGACGTTTCGGCACTTATTCATCGTATGAACCCTTGAACCTTTTTATTTTATCGACTCTTAAGCGACTTCAAACCAATTTGTGATCGTGAGACGGATATTACCTAGTTGTTACGTTTTACACATTGGAATCATGCGTTTTGGAACGTAGGACGAACGGAACTTAGAATATTTCCTTGAAGATCAAGATGAATGATAGTGTAGTAATGATTATACGTATTGTTGACTCAAAATGTATTTTGATGATTATTACATTCAAAACATTTAATTGGATCAATCTTGGCTCGATAATATTTTGAAGGAGCAAAATATAGCTAACGCACGCTATGTATCATATCGTAGCGCACGCTATCGGGACTTTCATATACAGACCAGTCAAGTCAGCTGCAGCCTACTGAAGTCGCCTGATCGATAGCGCACGCAAGCTATACAATGTTAGCGCACGCTAAGAATCTACGTTAGCGCACGCTACACAGTAAAAATAACGCACGCTATCGTATTTCTCCAGAGGTCAGTGAAGTCTGGAAGGAAATCATAACTGGATGTTGCACACGCTACACATATCATATTACGTACGCTACAGCATGGACATAGCGCACGTTACTTATCATCTCTAGCGCACGCTACCAATATTATGGTTAGTAGTCCAGTAGCTACTGGACTCAATTCGTCAAGGCTTTTACGTACGCTACACAAGGTAACGTACGTTAATGAAATAACTCAGTAGCGCACGCTAAGGGAAAGGCATTAGCGCACGCTAAAAAGAATCTGCATATTACCGTTTGAATTTCAACCGTTGGAAGCAAGAGTCAATGCAGATCCGGAAAATCTGGAAAAGTTGGATTTAATTAATGCTAGCGCACGCTATGCATACTTGCTAGCGCACGCTAATCATAAATTTAGCCGTTGGATAAAGAGTCGTTGGAGAGAAAATCGGACATTGTCAAAGTCAAGATCGAAGACTAGTTGACCAGACGTTAGCGCACGCTACCATTTCATTACTAGCGCACGCTAGACATGGTATTTTACCGTTGCAACAGTCTTTGTGACCGTTCAGAGATTTCAAGTCAAAAACCGTTAGCGCACGTTACAAGGCACTATTAGCGCACGCTAATAGTATGTTTTTCAGAATTTGAAGGATGTCTCACACCTATAAATACCCGAAGGACTTGGGTATCAAATACACAACTTAACGCATTCAAGCATACAAGCATACAAGCAAACAAAGCATTCTTGAGCTCAGATTTATATATTTTATTGCATTACAAGTTGTGAGAAAAGAAAGATACAAGAGCGATTTCAATTGTAATATCTATTATTCTTTGTATTCTTTCATTTGGTTGTAAGTGTTGCATCACTTACACTTGAGCGAAAAAGAAACGAATCAAGAGTCACTAATCCGGTGTTATTAGGATCTTTGATCCGGCATTGTTAGGATTATACTCCCATATTCGTATAGTGAGGATTATCTAGTTCCTATAGAACACTAGATAAACAATCATTTACATTGAGGGAAAGGTTGAGCTTGGACCGATAGAAGACAAGCGGATTGTAACGGTTGTGAACTCGGACCGATAGAAGACGAGTTAAGGTTGTGGTTTTTCTTAAGCCAATAGAAAAAGAAAGTCGGAGAGAGGACGTAGGCAAGTTGCCGAACCTCTATAAATTCTTGAGTCTTTAATTTCCGCACTATTTTCTTTTTTCTCGCAAGAAATTTTGGTATTCCGCATCACCACTATTCAACCCCCCTTCTAGTGGTGAATTTATCTCTTCAGTTGGTATCAGAGCGGGTCTCTTTTTAAAGGTTTAACCACCTAAGAGAAAAAGATCCGCAAATGGCACTTCTTGGCCAAATTGAAGGAAATGCTCTCAACCGTCCTCCTTTCTTCGACGGTTCCAATTTCATGACGTGGAAAAAGAAGATGGCGATCTTCGTTGAAGCCTACGATATTGAAATCTGGAAAGTTATTGCTCTCGGTCCTAAACTTGCTAAGAAAGAAGATGGATCGTTGAAAAAGATCGAAGAATTCAACGATGAGGATTGGAGAAACACGCATGTCAACTCACGAGCTACTCAACTCCTCTATTGCGCTCTCAATCCCGAAGAACTCAATAGGATATCGTCCTATGAAAGTGCAAAAGAAATTTGGGAAATTCTCAAGTCACTCACGAGGGAACCACCCAAGTCAAGGAGACCAAAATTAATATGTTACTCCATGACTACGAATTATTTTCCATGAAAGACGAGGAAACGATCACAAATATGTTGGATCGATTTTCGGCTATAACAAACGGTCTTGCATCTTTCGGAAAGCCTATATCGAGCAGCGACAAAGCTAAGAAAATTCTTCGATCGTTGCCACGAGAATGGGATGCCACGGTCACCGCGATCATGGAATCCAAGGATCTCAACAAGCTCGAATTTAGTGCCCTCATCGGGTCACTCATCAACTATGAGATCGTTCTCAAGTCTAGAGGCACAAAACCAAAGCCTCGGGAAAGAGTAGTCGCATTCAATGTTGACAATGACGCCGAGGAAGATGTTGCCGAAGATGAAGACGACGAGGAACTCGCTCTTTATGCCAAAAACTTTAGAAGGTACAAAACCTAATTCAAAAGAGGCGAAGTTTTCTTGGTCGGGATGGCAAACCGAGCAAAAGAAGAGTGGCTACACTTATCAAGAAGTTCGACAATAATTGTCGGAAATGTGGTCAAGCCGGTCATTATGCCAAAGAATGCCGAGGATCCTCTTCAAAACCGCAAATGGAAAGATTCAAAAAGAAGGAGGTTCTAATCGCTTGGAGTGATGACGAGGAGGAGATTGAAAGATCTCTAGACGCAAATCTTACATTCATGGCCCTCGACTCCAAAGCAATATCGAGGTAAGCTCTAAACTCAATGATGACGAATATGACTCTTTTGATTTTTGTGATTCACAAGAAGTTCATCAAGATGATGAGTTGTTGAGTGCGTTTGAATCGTTAAATACGGAGTATGACGAGATGGTCAAGTTAAATATATCTTTAAAGAGAAAAATAAAATCTCTAGAACTCGAAAACTCCTCGCTTCAAAACAAGGGCAAAACTATTGAGACCGACCATACTTCATGTCTTGAAAAAGAAAATGTTTTGAAAATTGAGTTAACAAAAACTCAAAAGGAGCTAAAATATATTTTGAACAAATTTACTCTCGAAAACGAGAAATTCGAAAAGCTCCTATCTATTCAAAAATCGCCCTTTCTCAAACACGGTCTTGGTTTCGACCCTTTTAAACGGGAACAATCCCTTATTAACCTTGACAAAATAAAGAAAACCGAAACCGAGAACTCAAAAGATCCGTTCAAACGAGTTCACAATGTTAATATTCATTCAAAGTTAAGAACTATCAAAGTCAAACAAATATGGGTTCCGAAAGGGACGATTGTTCCGAATGCTATAAGCATAGTTAACTTTGGAGGACCCAAACGGGCTTGGGTACCGAAACAACCGAGAAATTCTACTTTTGTAGGTACCGGCACCAAGGAAAAACAAGTGGTACATTGATAGCGGATGCTCAAGGCACATGTGCGGCTCCGAGGACTTATTCGAAGACCTCGAATATCAAGATCAAGGACATGTGACCTTTGGGGATAATCAAAAGGGAAAACTCAAAGGAATCGGCAAAGTCGGTAAGGAACCTTCTCCTTCTATCAACAAAGTACTATTTGTTGAAGGTTTGCATCATAATCTCCTTAGCGTTTCGCAACTTTGTGATGAAGGCTTTAAAATTCTATTTGAGCAAACGCATTGCACGGCATTTAGAAATAATAAAATTGCATTCATTGGTTTGAGATGTGGAAACATCTATATTGTTGATCTTAATGATAAGAGTTCATTCAATGAAAAATGCCTTATTACCTTGGATGACAATGCATATTTATGGCATCAAAAATTGGGGCATACTTCTTTACCTATCATTTCTATTTTATCTAGACACGACCTTGTTCGTGGATTGCCCAAACTCAAATTCGATAGAAAACATTTGTGTGAATCATGCATTAAAGGGAAACATACTCGAGAATCGTTTAAACCAAAATTCGAGGTTTCCACTAGTCGAGTTCTTGAACTCGTGCATATGGATTTGATTGGACCATCTAGACATGTTAGTTTAAATGGTAAACTTTATACTTTGGTTATTGTTGATGATTTCTCTCGATTTACTTGGGTTAGATTTTTAGCTCATAAAGATGATGCATTTTCCGAGTTTTCTAAATGGTGTCGTTTGGTATCAAATGAGAAAAACCTCTCCATAATTTCTATTGGTACCGACCACGGAGGTAAATTTGATTGCACCCCGTTTGAACTTTTATGTGATAAATACGGTATTAATCACAATTTTTCGGCTCCTAGAACGCCTCAACAAAATGGAGTTGTTGAAAGGAAAAACCGATCTTTGGAAGAAATGTCGAGAACAATGCTTAATGAATACTCTCTTCCACGATACTTTTGGGCCGAAGCAATTTTTACGGCATGCTATGTGATTAACCGAGTTCACGTCCGTAGAACTCATCTTAAAACTCCGTATGAATTATGGAAGGGCAAAAAGCCCAATATTGCTTACTTTCATCCTTTTGGTTGCAATGTATTTATTTTGAACAATGGCAAGGATAACTTGGGCAAGTTTGATGCCAAATCCGACTCCGGAATATTTCTTGGTTATTGTACTAATAGCAAAGCATATCGTGTCTATAATATTAGAACGAATAAAGTTGAAGAATCCATACACGTTAAATTCAATGATATGATCTCACCCCCGAGAAAGGTAGAATATTTTGATGATGCAGGTACCTTTCCGGATCCCTCACCCGAAGTGAAGAAAATTTCGGAAATCGAAACGAACACAATCGTTGATTTACCAAAGATCGAGGCACATCAAAGACCATCCGAAGGATCTCGTGATCGGAAACATTGAAGACGGTGTTCAAACCCGAAGGAGGACCACCGAATTTATGGCTCATTGTGCTTTTGTATCTGAAATAGTTCCCAAGAATATATCCGAAGCTCTCGATGATGAAAGTTGGGTGATGGCAATGCAAGAGGAGCTTGTGCAATTCAAGCACAATAATGTATGGAATTTAGTTCCCGCGCCTAAAGATAAAACAATTATCGGAACTAAATGGGTGCATAAAATCAAGAGTGACGAAGATGGCTATCCTATTCGAAATAAATCTCGTTTGGTCGCTCAAGGATATAATCAAGAAGAAGGTCTTGATTATGAAGAAAGTTTTGCTCCCGTGGCTCGACTCGAAGCCATTCGCTTGCTATGTGCATTTGCCGCTCATAAGAAGATTAAAATATTTCAAATGGATGTCAAAAGTGCATTCTTGAATGGTTTCATTCAAGAAGAAGTCTATGTCAAGCAACCTCCCGGTTTTGAAGACCATCATTTTCCGGATCATGTCTACAAGCTCAACAAGGCACTCTACGGGTTGAAGCAAGCACCCCGAGCATGGTATGATCGTTTAAGTCAATTTTTAATAGCAAATGACTATAAAAGAGGCAAAGTCGATAATACCTTGTTTGTCAAAATACTAAATGATGATATACTTGTTTGCCAAATTTACGTTGATGACATTGTTTTTGGAGCTACTAATGAATCCTTGTGCCAAGATTTTTCTAATCTTATGAAAGGAGAATTCGAAATGAGTATGATGGGAGAATTAACGTTCTTCCTCGGGCTTCAAATCAAACAATGCGAAGATGGAATTTTTATCCATCAAACGAAGTACTCAAACGACCTCCTCAAGAAATTTAATATGGAAAATAGCAAGGTGATATCTACGCCAATGTCGTCATCATTAAAGCTTGAGAAAGATGAAAATGGCAAATCCGTAGATCAAAAATTATATCGAGGTATGATCGGATCTTTGCTATATTTGACTGCATCTAGGCCAGATATAATATTTGCTACATGTCTATGTGCTCGATTCCAAGCTAATCCCAAGGAATCACATTTAATTGCTTGTAAACGCATTTTTCGCTATTTGAAAGGAACTATTGGACTAGGTCTATGGTATCCTTCTTGCTTGGACTTTAATTTAATTGCCTATAGTGACGCCGATTTCGGCGGATGCAAAATTGACAAAAAGAGTACTAGTGGTACATGCCATTTTGTTGGATCCTGTTTAATATCTTGGGGAAGTAAAAAGCAAACCAGCATAGCATTGTCTACAGCTGAGGCCGAATATGTCGCTGCAGGGAGCGCCTGTGCTCAAGTGCTATGGATTAAAAATCAACTACGCGACTACGGCATTCATTTTGAAAATACCCCTATCTTATGTGATAACACTAGTGCAATTAATTTGAGCAAAAATCCTGTTTTGCACAGTAGAACCAAACATATAGATATTAGACATCATTTTTTACGTGATCATGTTCAAAAGAAAGATATCTGTTTAATTTTTGTCGGGACGAAGGATCAACTTGCTGACATCTTTACAAAACCTCTTCCCGAAGAATCTTTTAACTCCATTCGTTTACAACTTGGCATGGGACATGTAGACAACTTTTGAAATAAGCTTCTACTCAAAACATCAAAAATCCTTGATTCAGATCACTCGCTAGCGCGCGCTAGCTTCATATTCTTAACGCGCGCTAAAATCTTCATTCGATAGCGTACGCTAAACTTTACCTTCTTGCGTACGCTAATTAGAGTTTTTCGAATTCCACTGGACAGTCCAGTAAGCCTCTCTTTTCAGCCTAACGTACGCTAATCTTATAAACCCTAGCGTACGCTAACTTAAAGCTGCTTGACTATATATATGCCGTACAACCCTAAAACACAACACACTCTCTAACGCACGCAATCGACTGCAAATTGAAATCTTGCCGAAAAACCCTAGCCGCTAATCGATCTCTCCAAACTTCAACTCCTTCCCCGATCATGTCGAGCAAGAATCGCACTGCCATGGGAAAACAATACAACAACCTTAAACGACCTCTCAATGCCCAATTTGATGCGGATCGGTTCATCTCCGCCACCGCCTCGAGGGTTTTCTTTGATATCCTTCCTCAGGAACACATCACCGATTGCTACTTCTTCAATCTCTTAAGTCTAGAACGGGTAAACGTTGACATTTCCAATTTCTTCTCCTCGATCGGTATTTCTCGTTTTGTCGAATGCAAAAACCCTATCTTCCCTGAACTCGTCCAAGAGTTTTATGCCAACCTTCATGTGGCCGAAAATGAAGGGTCGTCAGCCCTTGTGTTAGGAAGTCTTGTCGGAGGGACTCGGGTGAAAGTTTCTTCAGATGTTTTGTATCAAATTTTTGGTTTACCCTGTGATGGTTTTGTTTGTACTGGAAAATCCTTGGCCGATGACAATGAAGTCGGTGAAATAGATGTGAAAGAGTTTCTGAGCTCGAAGGCCGTTATCGACATAACGGACGACTTTTTTGAAAACAACGACTTCGGGGTCAATATTCGCCTGCTTTTGGTAGCTCTCACGAAATGCCTTATGCCGAAGGTTAATTCCCAGCATAAACTCGTAGGAGTGGACAAACAAGTGGTGTACCGCGTTCTCAATGACGATAAAGTTAATTTCTCCGACATCATCATCAGTTGGATGAAAGTAAAAGGAGACTTGTTTTGGTCGAAAAACTACGCCACTCGTTCTCGCAAGGCTGGAATGCCTTATGGCTCAATCCTCTCGGCCATTTTCAGTTTTCATCAAGTCGACTTGTTGAAGGACAAGGCAGTCCCCGTCTCCCTCGGACATGAGATCTCGGACGCCTCGCTTAAAGCTATGCACTACGTCCGGACGTCCAACAGAGGCTGGATTCTTTTTCCGTACCTACGCGATGATGACCAAGTAGAGAAAGGGTCACGGATGCCCACTGCAGAAGAAAAGATCACTCGTCGGGGACCACATACCCTTCGAGAAATGCAGACTGGGGAATTTGTAAGGAAGCCTACGTCGAAAGGAAAACGTCCAATGAGAGATGTGGTGACGGAAGAAGAGGAAAGCGATCTCTGTGCTCGGATGCGGGGCATCGAGACCTCTCATGCTGAGATACGAGAGGATGTTCGGGCTCTGCGTTCAGAAATCCGGGAAGTGCGTTCAGAAGTCCGGGAAGTGCGTGGGCTGATATCCGAGTTCATTCGTTACACACACCCCTCGTTCCCTTTCCCTTCGTCTTCCTCCAATCCTTAGATTTGATGATCTTTGATGTTTGATGTAGAAACTTGTTGTTCGAACAATCTATATGTCTTTTGCCATGAAAACTCGTTGTATTCCCTGCATTTTATCTTAATGAAATTCGCATTTCTTCATTTGGCATTTATTGCTTGCAAGTATTGTTGTTTACTAGTATTGTTGATTGCACCTTGAATAATGGTAATTTTCGTTAATATTTATTAATAATGCAACAATTCAGGGGGAGTTCCTTTTTGTTTATGTCAAAAAGGGGGAGAATACTCCAAAAACGAAAATCTACTAATATATCGAACAAGTTTACCTTGATTCGAATCATTTCAAAATGTTTTTGCAGGTATTAATTAAATGTTTTGACATCATCAAAAAGGGGGAGATTGTTGACTCAAAATGTATTTTGATGATTATTACATTCAAAACATTTAATTGGATCAATCTCGGCTCGATAATATTTTGAAGGAGCAAAATATAGCTAACGCACGCTATGTATCATATCGTAGCGCACGCTATCGGGACTTTCATATACAGACCAGTCAAGTCAGCTGCAGCCTACTAAAGTCGCCTGATCGATAGCGCACGCAAGCTATACAATGTTAGCGCATGCTAAGAATCTACGTTAGCGCACGCTACACAGTAAAAATAACGCACGCTATCGTATTTCTCCAGAGGTCAGTGAAGTCTGGAAGGAAATCATAACTGGATGTTGCGCACGCTACACATATCATATTACGTACGCTACAGCATGGACATAGCGCACGTTACTTATCATCTCTAGCGCACGCTACCAATATTATGGTTAGTAGTCCAGTAGCTACTGGACTCAATTCGTCAAGGCTTTTACGTACGCTACACAAGGTAACGTACGTTAATGAAATAACTCAGTAGCGCACGCTAAGGGAAAGGCATTAGCGCACGCTAAAAAGAATCTGCATATTACCGTGAATTTCAACCGCTGGAAGCAAGAGTCAATGCGCATCCGGAAAACTGAAAAGTTGGATTTAATTAATGCTAGCACACGCTATGCATACTTGCTAGCGCACGCTAATCATAAATTTAGCCGTTGGATAAAGAGTCGTTGGAGAGAAAATCGGACATTGTCAAAGTCAAGATCGAAGACTAGTTGACCAGACGTTAGCGCACGCTACCATTTCATTACTAGCGCACGCTAGACATGGTATTTTACCGTTGCAACAGTCTTTGTGACCGTTCAGAGATTTCAAGTCAAAAACCGTTAGCGCACGTTACAAGGCACTATTAGCGCACGCTAATAGTATGTTTTTCAGAATTTGAAGGATGTCTCACACCTATAAATACCCGAAGGACTTGGGTATCAAATACACAACTTAAAGCATTCAAGCATACAAGTATACAAGCAAACAAAGCATTCTTGAGCTCAGATTTATATATTTTATTGCATTACAAGTTGTGAGAAAAGAAAGATACAAGAGCGATTTCAATTGTAATATCTATTATTCTTTGTATTCTTTCATTTGGTTGTAAGTGTTGCATCACTTACACTTGAGCGAAAAAGAAACGAATCAAGAGTCACTAATCCGGTGTTATTAGGATCTTTGATCCGGCATTGTTAGGATTATACTCCCATATTCGTATAGTGAGGATTATCTAGTTCCTATAGAACACTAGATAAACAATCATTTATATTGAGGGAAAGGTTGAGCTTGGACCGATAGAAGACAAGCGGATTGTAACGGTTGTGAACTCGGACCGATAGAAGACGAGTTAAGGTTGTGGTTTTTCTTAAGCCAATAGAAAAAGAAAGTCGGAGAGAGGACGTAGGCAAGTTGCCGAACCTCTATAAAATCTTGAGTCTTTAATTTCCGCACTATTTTCTTTTTTCTCGCAAGAAATTTTGGTATTCCGCATCACCACTATTCAACCCCCCTTCTAGTGGTGAATTTATCTCTTCACGTATCTTTGAATCTCATAGTCATTTAGTAAGTATAGAACTTTCACAAACCTTATTAGCATGATATGCTCGGGGATGGCATGTTTTATCACCATAGAATTCATGAGTTCATCACCTTTCAATCCAGTTTTCTGTCAGTAGTAATCTGCCATGCACGGTTAGCGCACGCTAACATACGTAAGTTAACATGCGCTATCGGGGATAAGTTAACGCACGCTACATTTAGTACGTAACGTATGTTATGATATCAGCCGAGTCAGTCGACTGATCAGAGAGAACTGTTATGGCTAGCATACGCTAGGCTTAGACGATAGCGTACGCTAACAGGCAGGCTTAGCGCACGCTACATAGAGTACGTAGCGTACGCTAAGTGGTTCAGACAGATTTCATATTTTGAGCTTTTGGGCCGTAGATCGAATTGTTAGGCAATCGTTCGACTTGAGATGATTTGTATATCATTTCTTTTGTTAAGGATCGAGCTTGCTACGTTGATCGAAGGAGGCGGCCTTCGAGTGTGTTGAGATCATTGAAGTGTTTCGTTCTTGCCATCTTCGAGGCAAGTATCGTAATGTGTTAAAATTGATATTTTGAGCATGTTTGTGGCTTATTCATGTTGTTGAACATGGAAATTAATTTGTTGAATTGTCATGATATTTGTTATCTAGTATTTGTATGTTCATGTTGATGAACATAATGATTTGGCATATGTGTATGCATGAGTTGTATTTGTGTACGTTGTACGATCTATGCTGAGGGCGCTGGATCGGATGTCCACCTCGTGTTGGTCCGATGGGATCATCTTGGGATCTAGGTTGAGGGCGCTGGATCATTGGACGGGTTATTTCCACCTCGTGTTGGTCCGACGGGATCATCTTGGGATCTATGCTGAGGGCGCTGGATCATTGGAATACCCTTGCTGTGTTTATGGAATCTTGTGGATTCGCATTATCGGATTCCGATAGCGGAAGTCCGTGTGGTGTATCTTGTTATGTATTGTTGATGCATATTTGATTCGTTTAAATGATACTTGTACTAGCATCGTTTTGCTAACCTCTTTGGGGGTGGACATTTGTTTTGATGTTCAGGTAGCCGAGGAGCAGGGAAACAGCCACAGTACCAACGTGATGACGAAGGGGTTCAGTGATGTTTGTTTGTTGTTGGTGATTTGTTTGATTTCAGTACTCGAGTACGCGTGTCTTATTAATATCATTTCGATATGGTTGTATTAATTACTTGTTAAACCAGTTGAATGGTTTTGTAAACTTGAATTTCCGCAGTATTGATGTCTTATATTTACACTTCTTTTAAATTAGCCTTGTAAATCCTTACTTAAAGGGTTTACAGCGCTGTAATTATTCCGAATATCTCGGGGTGTTACAGAATATGGTATCGGAGCTAAGATTTATGGATATCTTGGCAGTCGGGTTTTAAATTGGGTCTGTTTACGTTATTGATTTACGAGTTGTTCATAACATCATTGTTCCGCCAAAAGTCGTCATGTGGACCGTGGTTGTAAGTCTCCTAATCTCTTATACTACCGTTTTACTTAATTACTGTTTTGTGAGTATTGACGGATTTATTTCGTAAACTTTGTCCCGGATATTGAGGAATTGTGTTTACAGTATGTTGAGAGGAGGACGTGGACGCGGACGCGGTCGTGGACGCGGACGGGGTAACATGAGACAGGAGGATTCCGCAACTACCCCGGAATTATCAGCTAGTCGAACCGATTCCCATTCTGGAGGGCAGCGATAAGCGAATGACGACGCAAATCCTAACATGCCGGGAGTGCTTCAACAGGTGGTGGCGCTGATAAACCAGTTCGCCCAGGTAGTCGACCGCATGCAGACGGCGATGGGACAGCAGCACCACGAGGATAACCGGGGAGACAGATGGCTTGCTGAGGTGGTCAAATTGCACCCGCCAAAATTTGATGGATCTGCTGAGGCAATTACTTGGGATCACTGGCTCAAGGAGTTAGAGAAGATATTCGCGGGCCTTAACTGTCCCGAGGACCGGAAGGTTCCCATTGCCCAGTATTTTCTGACTGGGGAGGCCTTTGATTGGTGGGAAGCTATTCGACCCGAGAATCATAATGCGGATTGGACGGAATTCAAATTAATGATGGAAGCACAGTATTGTCCTCGTCCAGTTAGAGAGGCAAAGATCCGAGAGTTTTTCTCACCACAGAGTTCTAAGCATCCGTGATGATGTAATCAAAACTTTTAATCATCACCGACTTGTGTGCGACACTTGGTCGAACGGAGGCGTAAAAGATTTTTCATTTCGATATGCGGATGAAGCCGAGATTCAAGCAGACATGTCCGGTTCGAGTGTACTACGTTACGACAAGATCAAGACAAAGCGCCGGCCTACGACATGAAAGAGGCGGCATGGAGAAATCGGTGGAGGCAAAGAAGGTAAGGTGACCGACAACTTTGCGTAAAACAAGAGTGGTGGGCCCGCAAGGGCCGCCTTCCTTTATTCGGCTAGAAACCTCCACATCCTTCTAGAGGTGGAAAGAAGTTCCGGCAACATCGCAGCTTTGACGCATCAAAGAAATGCTACAATTGTGGTCGAGCAGGGCATATTCGACGTGATTGCCCCGCATCTTCTGTGACTTGTTACGATTGTGGACAAGAAGGGCACCGTGCGGCCTTCTGTGGAGTTGCTGCTAGATCTTTTGGTACTCGCACTCCAGCACCAGTTCCGAAGGAGACTAGTGTGAACCAGACGCAGCAGAGTGGATTTCAGCAGCAGAACGTTGGGAAGAGAGAGACATCCAGCGCTGGGTCCGTTCCTCCGCACCTGTACGAGATGAGGAAATCTGACGATCAGAACACTGCTGTTGCATCAGGTACGATTCATATCCTTTTGCAACCAGTTAGTGTTTTATTAGATTCCGGAGCTACACATTCTTTCGTATCATTGAACTGTGTAAATCGTTTAAAAATCTCGTGCTTATTTGATTGTGAACCATATGTTGTGGGTTTGCCGAGTGGAGAGAGAATTGTGGGAACCCTAGAGGCTAGAGATTTTCCAGTGTCTATAGGAGGGAGAGATTGGCCATCGAATCTTATTGTATTTGACATCTACGGTGACGATTTAATTCTCGGAGACGATTGGCTCAACCGTTATGGAGCTATTCTGAATTACCGAGAGAGAGTCATTTCTATCATTGCTGATGACGGATCTGAACACTTATTCCGAGGATGGAGACCAGGAAGCTCGGGAAAATTGATCAAAGCAATGAAAGCCGTAAAATTACTGAAGCAGGGATGTCACGGACTTTGGTGCTATGCCATGAGGAAAGAGGAAAGAGTAGAGCTCTCGTCTATTTCAGTTGTGAATGAGTTCTCAGATGTATTTCCTGACGAACTACCTGGGTTACCTCCGCAGAGAGAAGTGGAATTCACTATCAAATTAGAGCCTGGAGCAGCTCCTATTTCTAGAGCACCATACCGCATGGCGCCAACCAAGATGTATGAACTCAAGAAGCAACTGGAGGAATTGTTACAGAAGGGCTATATTCAACCTAGCGTTTCTCCTTGGGGAGCGCCCGTTCTCTTTGTCCGGAAGAAAGACGGATCCCTCCGACTGTGTATTGATTACAGGGAGCTCAATAAGATGACGATCAAGAATAAGTATCCTATACCTCGGATCGACGACTTGTTTGATCAACTGCAAGGGGCAAGGGTATTCTCGAAGATTGACTTGCGATCAGGATACCATCAGTTGAGGATTAAGGAATCGGATATACCAAAGTCTGCGTTCAGGTCCCGGTACGGGAATTATGAATTTGTAGTAATGCCATTTGGACTTACCAATGCTCCTGCGGTATTCATGCAATTGATGAATCGGGTATTCTTGGAATACTTGGATAAATTTGTGGTCCTCTTCATTGATGACATCTTGATATATTCGAAGGATGCAGAGGAGCATGCCGAACATTTGCGTGTGGTTTTGAGAACCTTGAGGAAGGAACAGCTGTATGCAAAGCTTTCAAAATGCGAGTTCTGGATCAGGGAGGTAACTTTCCTTGGGCATGTGATATCAGCCGACGGAGTTCAGGTGGACCCAAAGAAAGTCGAAGCAATCTTGGAATGGGAAGCCCCTAATAACGTGAAAGAAGTCCGGAGTTTCTTAGGACTTGCTGGATATTATCACCGCTTTGTAGAGGGATTTTCCAAAATTGCTCGTCCGCTCACTCAGCTGTTACAGAAAACTCAAAAGTTCAAGTGGGATGAGAAATGCTAGGCTGGTTTTGACGAACTTAAGAAGAGACTGACGACAGCACCTATATTAGCATTACCCGATGGAACTGATGGATTCATGGTGTACAGCGACGCTTCAAATCAGGGTCTGGGATGTGTGTTGATGCAAAGAGATAAGGTGATTGCCTATGCTTCTCGGCAGTTGAAACCATACGAGGTTAATTACCCGACTCATGATCTGGAGCTAGCAGCTGTAGTCTTTGCCTTGAAAATTTGGAGACATTATTTGTACGACACTCATTGTCAGATCTTTACCGATCATAAGAGCCTCAAGTACATTTTCAGTCAGAAAGAATTAAACATGAGACAGAGAAGGTGGCTGGAATTGATCAAGGATTACGACTTGGAGATTCTCTATCATCCGGGGAAAGCAAACGTAGTAGCCGATGCATTGAGCCGTAAACCTGTTTCTCTTCGAGTGTTGGAAGCACTTACATCCCAAACCAGTATTCAACGGGAACTGATCCGCGAGGGGATTGAAGTATGGGCACCAGGAATCCAAGGGCAACTTTATGTGATGGAACTGACTTCATCACTAGTCGAGGAGATCAAGTCTAAGCAGTTGAACGATTCTCTGATCCTTCGATTATGTGACGAAGTAAAGAAAGGAAAAGCCCCAGGATTTGTGATACAAGACGATGGAGTTCTGTGATTTCAGAGTCGACTTTGCGTTCCCGATGATGACGACTTGAGACGGACTATTCTGAAGGAAGCTCACAAATACTTCTATTCTATTCACCCGGGCGGCAGAAGATGTATAAGGATTTAAAACAAAACTTCCGTGGGGAAATATGAAGAAGGACGTAGCGAGTACGTTTGAGGTGCTTGACTTGTCGCAAGTTAAGATTGAACATCAGCGACCTGCCGAATGTTAAAGCCGCTTCCGATCCCTGAATGGAAGTGGGAGGACATCTCGATGGATTTCATCACCAAGATGCCAAGGACTAGAACGGGAATGAACATGATTTGGGTTATAGTTGATCGACTAACCAAGTCGGCTCATTTCCTAGAAATTAAAGATACATGGGGACCCGAGAGATTGGCGCGAGTATTTATTGCGGAGATAGTCAGATTGCATGGGACGCCGAAGACCATTGTTTCAGATCGAGATGGTCGCTTCGTGTCGCACTTCTGGAAAGCAGATTCAGTGGCTTTGGGACTGAGCTCAACTTTAGCACGGCTTATCATCCCCAAACGGACGGTCAGTCCGAAAGGACTATTCAAACCATAGAAGACATGCTTAGAGCTTGTGCGTTGGATTGGTCAACTGATTGGGAAGTTCACTTGCCCTTGATCGAATTCACTTACAATAATAGTTGGCATGCTTCTATTAGGATGGCACCATTTGAAGCTTTGTACGAGAGAAGATGCCGATCACCCCTGTGTTGGGATGATTCTTCGGATTTGATCGGGACGGAACCGGAATTGATAATTCAGACTCAAGAGAAGATAACTTTGATTCGAGAAAGACTGTTGACCGCCCAAATTCGACAGAAGTCTTATGCAGACATACGTCGTCGCCCTCTAGAGTTCGACTCTGGAGACCATGTACTATTGAAGGTGTCTCCTACACGAGGGATTTTCTGTTTTGGGAGGAGAGGCAAGCTTAGTGCTAGATATATCGGACCATTCGAGATCCTCGAGAGAGTTGGAGATTTAGCATACAGGTTGGCCTTACCGCCATCGCTGAGTCACGTTCACAATGTGTTTCACGTATCCCAACTGCGGAAGTATGTACCGGACCCCAGTCATGTCATTGATTTCGACGAGATCGAGATAGCTAATGATGGCACCTTCGAAGAGAGACCAATCAAGATACTTGAGAGTCGAATCAAACAATTGAGGAATAAACCAATACACTTGGTTAAAGTACAATGGTCACGACACGGAGTCGAAGAGACCACTTGGGAAACGGAGGACAGTATGAAGGCTAGATATCCAGAGTTGTTTTCATCTTAAGTTTCGGGACGAAACTTCTTTTTAGGGAAGAAGGATGTAATACCCGAGATTTCTGATATGTATTTGGAACTTGTAACATTGTAATTGTGCACTTTGATCTGAGTATTTTCTCCGTATTTCATAATCCGATGTTGTTGAGCGTATGATTTCGTGTATGTGATTAAAAAATTGTAATTCTGCGCATCTAGCGCACGCTATCGGCTATGTGTAGCGTACGCTAACATGGATCCATAGCGCATGCTACAGAGGAACATTAGCGCACGCTATGCGTGGTCAATTTGATTGAGACGTGTGGTAGGTGAGATCAGGCCGGGGATCTTGGTCGGATTGTGTCGGGATGAACCTGGACGGCTTTCGGGAAAAGCCAAGTCAACGCCTTAGCGCACGCTACAGGTATGTGCATAGCGCACGCTAAGTGCTGAGTACAGTGAAGTCAGTAGCCGTTAGCGCACGCTACGAGCACGGACTAGCGCGCGCTAATAACCATTTCCTATAAATAGGACAACATCCTTTTCGTATTTTTAGTCCTTTCTTTTCCCACATCCGAATTCTTATACTTAGAGTATAACTTCCTACATCCTAAACACCTCATATCAACATCCTAGCTCGTGATTGAAGATTGTAGATCATTGAGGATTGGTGTTCGAGCCTTCGACGTTGGATTGCTTCGATTTTCTCCTTGTTCTTCACTACTTTGAGGTAGGTGATTCTTCACCAATATTAGTAGTATTCTAAAGGACGATTTGATCATGTTTTTATAGTCAGTTATTTTGTTCTAAATCGATCATCATGTGTTAGAAGGATATTTTCGACGTTTCGGCACTTATTCATCGTATGAACCCTTGAACCTTTTTAGTTTATTGGACTCTTAAGCAGATTCAAACCAATTTTTGATCAGTAGACGGATATTACCTAGTTGTTACGTTTTACACATTGAAATCATGCGTTTTGGAACGTAGGACGAACTGAACTTAGAATATTTCCTTGAAGATCAAGATGAATGATAGTGTAGTAATGATTATACGTATCTTTGAATCTCATAGTCATTTAGTACGTATAGAACTTTCACAAACCTTATTAGCATGATATGCTCGGGGATGGCATGTTTTATCACCATAGAATTCATGAGTTTATCACCTTTCAATCCAGTTTTCTGTCAGTAGTAATCTGCCATGCACGGTTAGCGCACGCTAACATACGTAAGTTAACGTGCGCTATCGGGGATAAGTTAACGCACGCTACGTTTAGTACGTAACGTACGTTATGATATCACCAGCCACGATCGATCATAGAGAATCGCTACCATGGCTAGCGTACGCTAGGCTTAGACGATAGCGTACGCTAACAGGCAGGCTTTGCGCACGCTACGTAGAGTACGTAGCGTACGCTAAGTGGTTCAGGTAGATTGCATATTTTGAGCTTTTGGGCCGTAGATCGAATTGTTAGGCAATCGTTCGACTTGAGATGATTTGTATATCATTTCTTTTGTTAAGGATCGAGCTTGCTACATTGATCGAAGGAGGCGGCCTTCGAGTGTGTTGAGATCATTGAAGTGTTTCGTTCTTGCCATCTTCGAGGCAAGTATCGTAATGTGTTAAAATTGATATTTTGAGCATGTTTGTGGCTTATTCATGTTGTTGAACATGGAAATTAATTTGTTGAATTGTCATGATATTCGTTATCTAGTATTTGTATGTTCATGTTGATGAACATAATGATTTGGCATATGTGTATGCATGAGTTGTATTTGTGTACGTTGTACGATCTATGCTGAGGGCGCTGCATCGGATGTCCACCTCGTGTTGGTCCGACGGGATCATCTTGGGATCTAGGCTGAGGGCGCTGGATCATTGGACGGGTTATTTCCACCTTGTGTTGGTCCGACGGGATTATCTTGGGATCTATGCTGAGGGCGCTGGATCATTGGAATACCCTTGCTGTGTTAATGGAATCTTGTGGATTCGCATTATCGGATTCCGGTAGCGGAAGTCCGTGTGGTGTATCTTGTTATGTATTGTTGATGCATATTTGATTCGTTTAAATGATACTTGTACTAGCATCATTTTGCTAACCCCTTCGGGGGTGGACATTTGTTTTGATGTTCAGGTAGCCGAGGAGCAGGGAAACAGCCACAGTACCAACGTGATGACGAAGGGGTTCAGTGATGTTTGTTTGTTGTTGGTGATTTGTTTGATTTTAGTACTCGAGTACGCGTGTCTTATTAATATCATTTCGATATGGTTGTATTAATTACTTGTTAAACCAGTTGAATAGTTTTGTAAACTTGAATTTCCGCAGTATTGATGTCTTATATTTACACTTCTTTTAAATTAGCCTTGTAAATCCTTACTTAAAGGGTTTACGGCGCTGTAATTATTCCGAATATCTCGGGGTGTTACAGCTTACCTCGAAGAACAAGTATTATTTCGACTGCCAAAATAAAAGGTATATTTGTATCTCAATTTCAAATAATATTTATACTTGAAATATCAAAAAATATTCAAATACTAATTAATCTATGTAAATATTTAAAGTTTTAGTTTTAGTTAATAACCTAAATTTTTAAAATCATTTGACAGATGAGTTTTTAAAAAAAGTGTAACACCCCCAAAACCATCCGGGATATTACAGCGCCGTGGGCCCCGCGCCGGAACCTACCAGGCTAAAAATCATTTTCGCAAACATTTCAAATACGCCAACAAGCGAAAGACGGTAATATTTTAAATACCCAAAATACTTTCCAAACATAGTTCTCAAGTACCGTCATTAAAATATCATTTGAAAGTTCAAGGCCAAAACGCCAAAACTCAACAGTTTCAAAATGTACGTTAAGCCACCACTTATACATACCGATAAAATAGTTTAGGGAATTGGTTTAACGAAATAACCCAATTTTACGAAATACCCAAAAAGGCCATTTTAAAAGTTGTACACGAGTTGGTAAAAATACCGGAAGACCATTTTAAAATACACACGCAACGGAAATAGATATAGTTCAAAATATACATTTGCAGCGGAAATAAAGCAACCAGGAAAGAATACTCGATTCTCCAAAAACATGCCACAGCCAGTATCACCCGGGAATCTCATCCCTTCACGATCACTACTAGCTCGATCTCCGAGTACCTAAAAATAAAGCCCACGACGGGGTCAGCCATAATACTCAACAATGATAACGATCACATCATTATAAATAATTACATACCAATGTAATAACCAAGTAAGAATACTAATAATGTAATCTTACCGTCGTAACCTTACCAATCCATAACAATCCATACCAAATCAATCCTTAACATAATCCATATTTCGTATTCTCAAATGACGAAATGAACTCAACTACAACCATCTGTACTGTATTCAAACAATACCAAGAATCCTCAAAACATCATCATAACTCATAAGTGTGGAATGAACCATCTATGCCAAATCTTGTCCGTCGGATTGTACCGTCAAATCTCAATATGGATAAAAACCAATAACACACAATATATCTGTAGATCAACTACCACAAAACAATGATAACAAATTCCGAAACATCGACGTACAGTCCGAATGTTCATACGATCAATAACAATGATCAACCAATACATCAACCGAAAATACCATCGACATGATAAACTCCAACACGAGCAACAAAGGATCAACGATGACCGAGAATAGCATCAACATGATAAACTCCAACGCGATCAAAAAAGGATTAACGATAACCGAGATACCATCAACATGATAAAATCCAACACGATCAACAAAGGATCAACGATAACCAAGAATACCATCAATATGATAAACTCCGACACGATCAACAAAGGATCAACAATAACCGAGAATACCATCAACATGATAAACTCCGACACGATCAACAAAGGATCAACAATAACCGAGAATACCCTCAATCATGATAAACTCTGACACGATCGACAAAGGATCAACAATAACCGCGAACACCCTCAACATGGTAAACTCCAAACACGATCAACAAAGGATCTTAAGGAAATAACTTCGACTGTTGAACATACCCCTCGGGTGTATGAACAACCAGTCGCAAACCGTCGAACATACCCAACCATAAATGGAGGATGAACGACCAAACAATATGGCTCAAAGATGGATGTGGCAGTACGCCTGATCCAGAAATGTATCCATGCACAAGTCTTAGGGAAACCGTCCCTTAGATTGCCTTCAACCGATTGATGAATACGCATCATCAAGTGTCCCCAAGATCCTTTCATTCTTAACTTTGGATTTAGCGGAATCTCTTAGTCTCACAAGAGTACATCACTATAAACCCTTAGTTTTACACGCAAAAGCTTCATATTTCTTCCAAATCAAGTATATACTTAGTATGCGTTCTCAACAATCACTTGTCGTCGCGCTCCGTGGTCAGGAGCCACTTGATTTGAGTCTGATCCACCACGAGATCCTTTTTATCACTTAACTTAGTTCCCTACTAAGATAAGATTTAACCACAAGCTGCACGTCAGTTTTTGGGAAACTATCTAACTGAAAAGATAGTGGATGCTATAACATCCATTACGATAGCACAACTAAGTTTCGTGTCATCGTAGTCGATTCCAATGCGTTCATGAGAAACCTCGCGCCATGAGGTGAGTTTAACTCCTTCTCTCACTCGCTTTAACAAAGTATACAGATAGATCTTATCTTTGGAGTGTCGGCACCACTTCAACAAATGGCTATCACTTTGTTCATACTAGAGTCGCATATATTTCCATTTTAGGCCAAGGCTACAACGTTGTAGATTTTCAACGAAGTATGGTTCGATTAAACTCACATTCCACATCCTCATGTACCGATTTTATTCATAGAGTACTCTTTATGGATTGGCATTCATTGAGGCATCCCTCAATAATGACTATAATCCAGAATCACATGAGACAGATGAGTTCATTTGATCATATGATCAAGTTTCATGTACCAAGCTCGCATACATTCTTAGCGAGAGTATTTATCGAACCAAGTGGCATCCCAATACTCGATGAGATCTACGGCCTAGTAACACCATCTACCACAATTTGTGGTGTTACCATATCACCATTTATAGATGATGAACATCCATGACCGGACACAATCCTTGCAGACATGTTTGCAGCATGTATTTAATCTCGTCACTTTAGGGAACTTGGTGAGGCACAGTAGGGACAAACTACGACAATTCCAAGTCATTCTACTCGAACATGATCGTTCGCATCTCCCCCTAACGACAGGAAGACTGGCTCATCAAAGTGACTTACGAGATCGTCTGCCAAGGTATATTTTAAGCGGACTATGAGTGAAAGCGCATGTCATATTCATTATTTATAACCCGTCATAATGCGTTGTGGTGACGCACTTTGGCACATGAACATGTGGACGATAAAGGTTTTCAGTGTTAACGCAATCCAGTTAACAAAATGCATACTGTTACACTCGTAACTAAATATTTGAATGATGATAGGTATAGGTGAATATGACATGTTGACCGATGCTACATAACTGTAGCTACTGGTCTTGAGAATCCAACAAAACCGCCACCATGCACCATCGGGATCGAACATAAAGAAACGATTGAACCGATAATAGGCAGTTAGTTTTATCGAACCTCTAGTGCTTTCTTGAAGAGTTCACTCCATTCACCAGCCCCCAACACCTCAAAATTTCATGAGCATGTATAAACGGGTGTTTAGGATTCCAAAACCATCAACCTTGTGGTTAAAAACCGGTCGAAATGACATCGAACTAGTCGTTGGGACGGCTGGTGGTATGTGAAAACTTCATTTAAGTGGTTCACCTCCTTTCAGGTCTTCCAAATGGCACCGAAATTTGTGAGAAAGTAGCCTTGTATTTTATGAAGTACTCGTTAAAATTTCACTTTAAGACTTGGTCTAGAAGTGGGTGAACCGACCTTTACAATGACTGGTCCGCAAGTTGGACAACCATAAACTCAGGTTTCATCAACTTATCAATCATTGTCAAAGGAACCACATAACATATAAATGTTATTACTTGAGTACGACCATTTGTGAACACCATCATAGCATCATAAGCCACCCAGGCTAATACTTATGATCATGTATGTATAAGGACTCGGTGAAAAGGGAGGACTCAGCACCATGCCTATGCGAGTCATTACATTATTCTCTTTAGCATAGGAGGGTGTCATCTCCTAATCGTGCCAAAGAATAGGCTTAAATCAATGAACATGGCTAAGAAGGATCATTGGGGGGGTCTTTGGCGTCACACATGCTTATGAAAGCAAGACGCGGATGACATAAATATCATCATCGGTCATGAGCCCTGCTCACGACCCCACCAACGTACTTTGGTGTCTTTGATCCAACTAGCTTCTTTGTTCAAAGAAAAAAATGATGTCCATGGAAATACCGTGGTATATGGATCATCAAATTGTCCAAACTCCGGACTATTAATGCCTAAATGTGTCGATGTCCCAATACATCTTCTGGTTACCAAAAACCGATGCAAGCCGGACCATATTGACTCATGAATATTTTTATTTTCACATATCAAATACAAATGATGCATAAGATTTTATTTTCACGGAAATTACAATGAGATGCTATTTGTGATACACTTTTGGCATATATGTCATCGAGTCATAACATGGTTCAATTGTTACAGAACATATGTGACTAGAAAACACCATTCGACATTCAACAACTTGAGCATTATTCCACTCATTGATTGTGATGACATAGTCATCATAGTCACAATGGATTTATAAACCGAAATCCAAAAATATCGTGTTCCTTGAAAATAGCTTAATACGCACTCAATTTCGCTTGCAAAATTTTACAAATATGAGCATAGCGAACACTCTAACAACATAGAGATTTTATACCAGATACGATCAAAATGATCTATCATATTGAGTGCATAACATGGCAAGGTTATATGCCTAAGGGGAAAAATCATGACACAAGCATGGTGTAAAACTAGCATGCATACGCTCGACCTTCTTATAAGGGTGCGTATTTTGGGCTTCCCCAAGGAAACTGTTTTTCAACATTTGAAAGATGATAGTTTAGCGTACAACGCATACCAAAAACTGCATCATCTATGGCAAATTCGGCCAAAAATAGGTTGAAAAATATGTGTCATAAGACCACTTGCAAATTTAAGATGGGAACCAAGTTGGTTGGGACAAAAGTTAGCACAATCGCTGGAAATAAAATTCCACGCAGCTTGACCTTTGTTCACTAAAACAGCGATAACTCCCTTGTTAGGAAGTCTATGGATGAATGGTCAGATGTTCTGGAAACTAGACTTCCGTATCTTTCTATCCATATATTGTGCACCATACGGATCATTAAAATCAGATCACAGTGCATGTTTTAAGTGGCTACTTTAGTATTTCCCAAGTTTAGTGAGAAAACAAGGTTGAAACCATATCCAATGGCATAAGTGTTGATGAAAAACCATGGCAATGACAGCCATAGGTGCGTTTAAACACAGCATGATGTTCGATTTCTTATCTCGACTAATGATCCTTTCGGTAACTCCAACTTGATAGACTTGCAGAGAAAGTAGGAATGTCGGTACAGCTAAGGCTGTTTAAAAACCACTAATTCCGTTTGAACTTTCAAAGCATAAACAAATACCAAGGAGAATGCGCCTAGTCATGATCACAAGTATAGACAAAATCCACCAAATGCATCAAATCAACCAAGTATTTTAATTCTCGATTTGCACGTATATGTCATAATAGCCATGCTATGTGGATGCAACGCGGTACATCATAATTAAGCATTTTGAACCATGAGACATCATGAATATACCATAACCAACTTGTCTTGACCATCCAATAAGATCGACTAAACATAGTCAAATGTATAAGGCACATGCCTTTACAAATACTCGGAGAAGTATTCGGACCTATAGTCATACGAATTCATGTATGCCATTGCTTTACATGTTGAAATTCATGAGAATTACTCTTACACTCTTTCATATATTATATTACAAGGAGACGGTGCATGACTACACCCACATGAAATATTTTATTTTAATAGGATGAAAGATGGAGTTTTCCAAGTATGGGATTGGGTCAAGACCAACGTGGTGGTCGCTCAATTTATCGTGACAAATCCGTCACAAATTGATTTTAACCACGACATATCCGTCGTAATCGATGTTTGTCCCATTTGTACGTCACAAATTCGTGACTAATCATGCACAAGTCATAACTTTACCACTACCGACAATGTTCATTTTATTTAATTGTTGGTTTAAAATCGACAAAACGGCGATGTTAAATCGCACCCAAATCGTGGTGTATGCAACAACCACAAATATCGACTTTCAACAATTACCCGTGACACCCCCAGGACCGTCACACAGTTTACTTCGACATACGAGAGTGATACCACCTCTCATAGTCTCATCCACCGCAAAGTAGCATGGGAGATAAAGAACCCAAATACCCAATTCCCAAAAAAAAATTCCCAAAAGAGAGGAATTGAAAAAACGGGAACTTTAATAAAATCTTACGGGTACTTGGTTCCATATTTGCTTTGATCCTTGAACGGGAGCTTCTCTCCATATGAGCAACATATTTTCGTGATACTCGGTTCCATATTTACTTTGATCCTTGAACGTGATAACAAATATGGCTTTTCTCCATAGCGTGCACATCATCATGAGCGACGTATTTTCCTATGTATACGTAAAACATAAACATGGTAAGATTCCTAAGTGTACAAATTAATGAACAAATGAATCATTAATTAGGAAAACATGGAGAGTTGAGAAATGCCCGGATAGGGCTACTGGGCTCGATAATTCGTCCGAAAAAGGACTCGAGCACGGCAGTGCAGCAGCTCAGTATTGGATGAGGTCGGATCTCCAAATTTTCTTATAAAAATCTGCTTCTGTTCGGCCGCAGATTCAGTATGCAATACTACTCGAAATCTGATCTTCACCGTTGAATATATAGATATTTGTGTTGGTAAGTTGCTGCCAAAATTTTACACCGATACGACGGTTAACGAATCGGAAAATATGTTTTTAGTACGACTGCGCTGTGCAGAAAATTTACGCGTGGAAATTCTCGTCTCTCATTTTTCACGTCTCCACTATTGAACTTGTAGTTCTTACAGGAAAGATCTGATTCTTTTTCTTACTTCGCATTCGGAGGAAAAAATATAATTTGGTGAAGCGGGTACTGGAAACCGGGCCGCACTGCAATTGGATCGTTTTCGGGCCGGGATAGACTTCCTGGACGCGGGCTGGTTCCAGAAACGCGGGCCGATCTAGCGTGAGGCGGACGGCTTGGTGCGACCTGGTGTCTGCACTGGCAGGCGAACTGGCCGTGGATGGCGTCCGACTTGGAGGTCGGAATAGGAGCTGATCGTCGGTGAGGTTAGGGTCGTAGTTCCCGGGTTGGAGGACGATGATGATGTCGATCTGAGGTGAAGGGTCTGATTGGAATTCCGCCGAGGGCGGCGGCTGGGCGAGGCACTCAGCTAGGGTTGATGGCCGGTGGTGGCGAGGCTTGAAGAAGGTGGTTGGCGGCTAGGGTTTAGAAGATCCAACTTTTTTTTTTTTGTTAATTTTGGACGAATTTTTTTTTTTCAGTGGTAGATTACGTGCTGATAACGTGTTTCAGGAGAAAGTAAAAGACTGTAAATACGAGTCAATCAATTGTATTCATAACACTGCTAGAGGGGCCTTTATATAGGAATTACAATGAGAGTCCTTCCATACATAGGATTCCTAGATAAG
Source organism: Orobanche coerulescens (assembly GCA_033398695.1). NCBI lineage: Eukaryota > Viridiplantae > Streptophyta > Magnoliopsida > Lamiales > Orobanchaceae > Orobanche > Orobanche coerulescens. The sequence goes on along the minus strand of CM065818.1, from coordinate 24,049,232 downwards.
GTAAGACATCTAATAGGATCCTACTACCTCTACAATCAGTATTAAGTAAGACACATCACGGGAATAATAATTCCCGGAACAATACATAAGTTTGCCAAATAACTTATTTGGAAATATAGGAAAAATGTGAAATCATTTATTATTATAAAAGGAAAGGAATACTGCTGTATATGAATTACATATGGCCTTTGAGCTACTATGGGTTACCACTTAGATGCTAGTCTGCCAATATGACCTGGCAACTGGGTTAATTTCGGGTTCGTATTGGGTTAGTTTAGATCGTGCTATTTTTGATTTATCCTACCTCCAGGTTATGTTCGGGTTGGGTCGAGTGTCAGGTTATGTTCGATTCTACTAATAATCGGATCATATATTGAGTACTAGGTTAGGACATCGATACTATCGAATCAAATTTATTTTAATTTGGTAGTATCCAATTGGATGAACTTTTAGATCTTCATATTTTGGAGTTCAGGTTTAAATTGGATAATTTTAGATTAGATTAGGCTATTCTACATAAATAATTATTGAGATATTATTATTATTTACTATTATTATTTTGGCTACGAGATTTACTATTAATATTGGTCTACTACTATTGTCATAGTGTCACAATTACTACAAATTGTTATTGGTTCATACTTCCCTCATTCTCCTGAGTTATACTTATTCATATTGTTATAAAAATAATTTCAATAACAATATATCAAAGAGGTATCAATTATGTCTTATTTAAGTAAGTCATATAACATTTGTTCAAAGTGGATATATAAAATACAAGTTCAACTTGATTTATGACAATAAGTGCATATATATTTTATAATTAAAATAATATGTTGAATTTTATAATCTTGGTTATTAATGATTAGCTATGAATTATTATGATGTAGTATATTAATTAGTACTCATGTACTACGTATTTCTCTTTATTTAAGTTGGTAGTCTTCTTACATTTGTATTATGCATATATAAAATATGATTCATGTAAAATTTGATTACTGAATGTAATTTGAGATATTATTTAAGAACATAAACTAGAACCTAAAGTACATGAGTTAGAAATAACGCACTCGAGTTTAGTTGGTATGTAACGAGTCATGAACTATAAATATAAACTGTCATTTTTATAGGGAATTGTATATTGGTGTGCTATTCTTTTTTAATTTTATATCAATTTTCAACGATGTATGTTATAAAATACTAATAAAATTGGGTATTACAAAGCCATAAGCCTCTATTTATAAGTATAAATCTAGAATTTAAATAAATAACTTATCTACAACTATAGGCGGATTCAGGACCGAAAAACCACTGGTGCACCGACCGTCCAACGAAAAACAATGTCGAACGATAAAATATATATTAAACTTACATTAAAGATAACAAATAATACATAAAGAAAATCAGTAATAACAAAGCGGGGGACAATGAGGCGAACATCTTATGCTGGAAAACTTACCTCTAGATCGGGGTGAGGTCGAGCCTCTTGGGGGATACTCAGGACAGGGGACGATCCCCCTCGTGTGCGTGTGTGGGAAAAAAACAAAGGATCCGTACATTTACAAAGAAAATCGCCTATATTTACTGTCCATTTCCTGAAAATGTGCTAAAATAACATCATTACTAATAGTTTTAAGTACATATTTTTCTATAAATGTTACAAGACGATTATTTAACCATTGATCACTCATCTTACTACATAACTCACTCTTCACATACTTCATAGCTGAGAAGACTCGTTCAATACTTGCAGTTGCTACGGGCAAAATCAACATTTCTTTCAAAAGTAATTTCTAATATTTGGTTAACTGAAACCCTTCAGCTAGTTTTGTATTAAGGATGCATCTTAATTTTTTCATCATATTACATAAATATTCTTCAAAAGAAGCAAGTGTTTGCGAAATACTTCAAGGTTGAATAAACAATTTTAAACACTTTATTTAATATTGCCTTGATCAAAACAGATTACGTCAAATCAAAAAATATATTTAATATGTATATATGACTTTACCTATTAAACTTCGAGAGTAAAAAATAATTAAACTCCTCGATAATTCAACTATTGTCAAAATAAAATAACGGGAAAGATAATACTAGATATTATCGGGGAAGGGGGTCTTATTCTGAAAAAAATCTGGTGGTGCACGTGCACCACCAGGTTATGTATAGATCCGCCTATGTCTACAACATTCTCTCTTGAATGACTATTTATATAAATATTTGTTGGACTAGTTTGAACGAAAAAATTATGGGATAAAAACTTCCAAACTATTTGAAGTGGAGCTTGTGACAAGCATAACTTGCTCTATCATACTGTTGTTAGGAAAACTCCTGAGCAAGATATAATAATAAATTTCTCCCCTTCATATCAATCATTGTTGTATGAATATTCATGTGCTGCATCAGTAAAACCTCATGAGGAAAAAATCGAGCGATCATAAGAGTATAAGTTTCTCCATATATAGATCATTCTTATAGGAGCATCTATGTGTTGCCTCATCAAAACCAAAGAAAACTATGTGGGAAAACACTTGATCCAAGGGAAAAGAGTACAACTCATCTTTATGACTTTGAATATTGAGGTATAATATTGATATTTGTAATGTCCTCATTATTTCATGAATATGCCTCGTCAAAACCTTATTAGACAAAATCCGATGTAAAAAGTTCCAATGAAGGTAAAGAGTACAATATTCATGTAAATACGCCATTCTAGTTGTCTCGTTAAAAACCTTATTGGGGAAGCCCAATGCGATAAAGACTCAATCAAGAAAAAAAGAGTGCAATGTGTATTTTTATATAAACATGCTTCAGGCATTTCAAAAATCCTCTGCGAATTAGCATGAATATCATATTCAGTGAAGTTACAATCTCGAACTCAGGCTGTCGAGACATGCCAATATCTCTTCTGGAGATTTCATATTAGTTTTATTGAGCTCATCAATCATACACATGATCAACTTGCTTCATGGATTGCAATAATTCCATAATGATTGGTAGATATCGCTGGTAAGATTTACTTCACAAATTTTCAGTGGCAGTTTTATTGAGCTATTCAGAAGTCCCAACTAAGTTGAAATCATCAACTAAACTGCTATAATTGCAAATCCATTATAAAAATTCAAGGTTAGACAATATCTTTTTACATCATTTTTTCCCTAATCTAGACATCACTTGAATCTTTCTTTGGTAGATTATGGGTGGAAAAAACCCAAGTATAGTATGCTCCATCATACCTCCTTTGATATATCATTATTCAGTTGAACTATAAACATTGCATTGTCGTTATGTAAATAGTTGCGAGAGCTTCATTCTTCTATTATAGCCCACAATGCTTTCAGATTTAGTGGGTGGTTGATCTTATTTCAACACACTCTCACTACATCATTAATGCTGAGAATAATATAAGCAAAACTATATTTTCCTTGCCGATAGCGTTGAAGTCTTCAATACCTTTTCCAATCTTGACCTTAGATGATGAATTAACTCTTGATATTATATTCGTTCATGTAGAACTAATAAGATATATGAGTGCATCATTTGTACTGAGATATGGTGCTTCCGGACCAGGAGTCTCATCATCATCATCATTTGCTATAATGGGATCCTTAATATGATCAAGTGACTAGTCAATCATTATGGTATTTTAATTAGCGTGTCTTATCTATGTAAATTACTTTAATCGATTTATATACATATAATTTACTTTCAAAGTGTTTGTAATCCAAGGCATAATGTAACACCCCAATCCACTCAGGGATATTACACGCCGCAGAACCTTTCCTCAAGGTTCTACCAGACTGGTAACAAAACCGAACAACTCAACAATGCCTTTAAGGCTAAAATGACTCAGTAGACCGATTTGGTCTTTCAATAAATACATACAACTTAATTACAATACATGCCCACACAGGGGTCGAAATACAATAAACTCCCGTACAACGGGGAAAAGATACTGCAGCGGAAAAGAAAATACAACTAGACCAATACGACATCAACGGATCCTCGTGTGATTAGTATCGTTCATCTTTCATCATCCTTCGTGCCGACCCTGTGCTATGCTCCAAAACCTGAATGCAAAAATAGACATCCACCCCCCGAATACTCGGGGGTTAGCAAAACTCCACTGTTTTGCTAGTGCAAGAACAAAGTGCAAATACGAGCCATACAATTCACATTCCACGAATAACAATAACCAGGAATCCTCAAAAATCCAAACGTAACGAAAAGCACTTCCCGTGGCAAGAGTTTGGTAAAATATTCTAAAACCGAAAGGTCACAAATCAAGGGAAAGCAATTTATAAAACCGTTTAAATGCCATCGAGAGTTTTGATAGAAAACAACTTAGGATTATCAAATCCTTATCTTTCCAAAAATCAACAGGGTCACAGCCCAAAGGTTTTGTTTTCACAAATAGAAAACCGACAATAATTCACAGGGCCAGAGCCCAACATCACGTGTCCTCGACGGACATAAAATTCAACAAAACATAATCGCGCACGCGCATCGCCTTGGGAACAGGGTAATACCATTGATCCCGCCCGAGGCCTCGAAGGACCCTCCCGAGCTGGCTAGCTAAATAAATCACACACATCTCATGGTTGGATCAATCGCTTGTTGCATCCTGGACACATGATCACATGCCATGTGCCACCGTAGATTATCTCAGGCTCTCACGGTTGGATCAATCACTTGTTGCATCCTGACCACATGATCACGTGCCATGTGTCACCGTAGACCTTCAACCATATCCACACATTCACACAAATAACATATCACATCAAGGATATTCAAACAATTCGCTCAGAGGCATCAAACACTTAGCAAAACACCACGTCAATCCACAACGCACCGAAAAGAAATAATATACGTCCACACGCAATACCAAGTGCAACATCAACACCAAACATATCCATAGAATTCACATAGTTATTCGCAAACCACACCATTCACAAAACAAACATGTTTTGAAAGCAAGCCTTTAACAAGGCTAAACCGAATCTTTTGAAAGTTTAATTCAAACGACCAAACAACCACATTTAGACGATCACTAATTATCGTATCCACAAAACAAGAAAAGTATGGGCAAGGTACTTGCCTCGAAATCACGATTGCAACGAGACGACGGATGGGACGCGGTCGAATAGCCCCGAACCCCCGAACAATATCAAGAACGCGATAGCACCGAAATTACGACGGAATAACACCACACGAATCATCAAACACCAACGAGATTCAACTCTGAAATCCTCGAGCACCTATAATCCTCCTGAAGGAGCAATAAAACATGATTACAACGAGAATCGAGGCCAAAACAACGGAAATCCCAACAACTATCGAAGGGAAACTCATTGGGACATTTAATCAAACACTCAATGTTCGATAACTCCCAAGAACACTCGAATCACTAATCGAGTTGAACAAACTCGAAATATGGATATACAACTCATAGAACACGATTAATAATATCATACTACACCAACCGATGTATCAAAATCGGCCTAGAATCGAAATCAAGAACAATTTCTCCGAAAAGTCAACTTGAAGGAAAATCAAGAAATATACCTTGATTCGACGAAACACACGGATTAGATGTTGATATAATCAACAAGGATCTTCCAAAATGCCTTGGAAATGATTAGAATCGGCCAAGAACTCGATTTCCCGAGCCTCCCGTCACAAACTAAAAAGGAAGAAAACGAGTAAAAGTGAGAAAAACGGTTCCGCCGAGCCAGTGCTATATATAGCCGGCAGGTTGCGCCAGTAATCGGCAAAGGCCTTACGGCCATAAATCGCCCTTACGGCCGTTTCGGCAGCCTTACGGCCGTAATCGCATTCGCCAAAAATCACCAAAGAATCGTCGGACACTTACTACCGTAATCGCACACATTACGGCCAGAACGCCTTCGTCCTAAGATGCCCGGCCTGCAGACGGCCGTACCCGATCACGCTTACGGCCGTAACTCGCACACATTACGGCCGTAACCGGCACCTTACGGCCGTAACTCGGCCAGGCCAGGCCCTGTTCCGGCTGTAACACCCCCAATCCACTCAGGAATAATACACGCCGTAGACCCTCTCCTCGAGGATCTACCAGGCTGATAACTAAATCAAACATCTAGACATCGCCGTTAAGGCTAAAATGACTCAGTAGACCGACTTGGTCTTTCAATAATTACTTACAACTCAATTCCAAACACATACCCACGCAGGGGTCAAAATACAATAAACTCCCGTACATCGGGGAAAAGATACTACAGTGGAAAAGAAAATACAACTAGACTAATCCAACATCAACGGATCCTCGTGTGATTAGTATCGTTCATCTTTCATCATCCTTCATGCCGACCCTGTGCTATGCTCCAAAACCTGTATGCAAAAATAGACATCCACCCCCCGAATACGCGGGGGTTAACAAAACTCCACTGTTTTGCTAGTGCAAGTACAAGTGCAAAAATACGAGCCATACAATTCGCATTCCACGAATAACAATAACCAGGAATCCTCAAAGTTCCAAGAACAATAATAATCAAGAATCCTCAAAAATCCAAACATAACGAAAAGCACTTCCCGAGGCAAGAGTTTGGTAAAATATTCTAAAACCGAAAGGTCACAAATCAAGAGAAAACAATTTATAAAACCGTTTATAAATTGGAAGAAGAGAGGAGAAAAATGAAGTTTTCTCCTCGAAAATCTGCTAAAAAAACGCAGAAAAAAGCCCGTGTGCCGCGGCACACGGTACAGGAATCAGCTTAGTGCCGCGGCACATCTGAAGTGTGCCGCGGCACACGGTACAGCCCACTCCAACACGAAAAAGGCACATCGTGTAGTCTTAGCTATTTCGACCATAACTCCCTCGTCTGGACTCCGATTGACTCACCGTTTGAACCATTGGAAAGCTAACTTGATGCTCTATAATGTTGCAAAGAATCAGAATTTTTGGAGTTTCCAAAAATTAATGGTGACTTTACAAAGTTGAACTCCCACGTGAAAAAGTCGATTAAGGACACGGAACTCAACAAAACGACATCGAAACGAACTCGGATGACAAAAAGTGCAGAATTAATCATTCTCGGAATGATGAAATGGTCATGATAGAGTTGTCAAAACGAACTTCCTCCGAAAAAAGAAAATTACCGAAATTAGAAATTGCGGATATTACACCGGCCGTGACTCGGCCGTGGCCACTCCGACGGCCCGGACGACCCCGAAACCCGAACCTGAGTAAAAATCGGAGATACGGTTACGAAGTAATCGCAAAGAAGAATCCAAGCGCTAAGAGAACACACGATTCCGACCACCCGAAGTGTCGGAATTCGACAACGGAAGTAATTACCCCAAACTTTGGGAAATTACAAAAATGGCCCAAAATGCTCGGAAATCACGATACGTGATCGAAACACCGAACCAAAGCTCGCAACATGAATAATAACATTAAATAAACTTATGAGAAACTCGAAACAACAGTTTCGGACGAGATTCGCAAGAATCGAGCTCAAGTGCGGAAAAGTCGCCAAAAGACACGGAACTCAACAAAACAACACCGAAACGAACTCGGATGACAAAAAGTGCAGAATTAATCATTCTCGAAATGACGAAACGGTCATGAGAGAATCGTCAAAATGGACTTCCGCCGAAAAAAAAAAATTACCGAAATTCGAAATTGCGGATATTACACATAATCTAGATATTTCAAATTTTTAAATCTCGAATTATCTTCTCAAATATTGAATTGTCAATTGAATCTCTTCTGGGAGTTTGAGTCATTAATATACTTTTCTTTGATCAATTAATAGAGATTAAGACGGTTATTTCAAATTTGACTGTACTATTTAAATTTATATAAAGACTTGCAATTTGAAGGAATGCATATATATAGATTTTGATTTATATGATTCGGGCTAATCAAATATTTATATATTTGATTGCATATCTCATGTTTGATTATTAATGCTTAAAATTGTTGGTAACTCTTCAAGAGTTCCAATCATCATAATCATATAAGTATGAATATTAATCAATGTTCAACGAATATTATTCAATAACCTATTTGGACTGAAGGGCAAATAACTAAGTATAAATATTAATCTAATTATATTAGATTATTTTGTCCGTTTTGGTCAAATATTTCATTTCCGACATTAATCAATATTTCTGACATTGATCAAAAATTTTATCAAGTGCTATTGTTAAATCTATTGATATAGACTCCAAATTTAATTTTAACAAAATCCGTAGAATGTTCTATAATTTAATTCACTTTACAAGTATGCTCTTCAAGAGCGACGTCTTCAGGAAGTTGAATTTTATCATTAATATTATTTAACTCCGGAAATGGATAATATAATTATCACCATTTAGGTGGGCTAGCCTAAAACTAAATTATATCACTTGTATGTATCTTTCAAGACATTAATTTCCAGCTGAATTTATTAAAATTCTTCTGGAGTATATTCAGATAATTGATTATAATTTCTACAAAATAAATAATTATTTGAACTTCATGTTCATAATTTTCAAATAATTTTCTTGGTCGGTTGATACATTACTCCCCTAATATCGGGAATAATACTGTATTACGATATCAATCTTACTCATATACATATCACCCATCAATACTTCAGGTATTGTCATAGGAGACCCCATACCCGACATAATTTTAATATTTAATAAGAGTAATAAATGGGGTATATGCACTGAATTACTTGTTGGAATTAAAAATAATACACTTTCATCAATATCGAATTATAAATTATTCAAATATATAAATTTTAAGTTTATTGTGATAATGATTCTAATTCAAATAAGAATAAGACAACTATATCAACCTCCAATTAGTTTTTGAATGAGTTTGTGATATAATCAACCTTTATTTTATTGGATTTATATAATACGATAATATACCTCAAGAGATAATAATAATATTATATTTGTAAATACTAAAAGATAATAATATTTCCTCCTTCAGGGAGAAATATTGTATCTTTTGAAGGTGGTTTATTTTTGTCAATTGTATCGTTGTGCACTCATTTGCATTTTCAATTATACAAATGCCATCATCATCAACATCAAATGTAATAATTATCATTAGTACTCTTCTTCCGTAAGAAAATGATATGATTGCTATGCGATTTATACATCATCTATCCACAAAATATTATAATTTTAAGTATATAAATATACTTTAAGACATTTACCACATTTTTGGTATTTATCATACAACATGTATGAATTTGTACTAATATATCTGCAGGATATATATCATAGATAAATAACATGGGGAATTAAAATAAAATACAAACATGATGTAAATAAACTTTAACATTAAACATGTAATTTTAAATATGCAAATATTAAAGATATTAGGATTATAGTAGACTTCTGATCTAGTAAATGGTAAATTATGCTTGTCATTTACTTTAACAGTTTCTCTAATACCAACTTTTTTAGAGACTGTATTTGTCATTTGTCCCATGTATTATTTCGGTATCATACATATTTCAACGAATATTTTTGAACACAATAATTTATTTAGAGACTTAAAATGTAATAATACATAATCATCGACCTTTTACGGAGAATATAGTGGTTCTTCGGAAATCATTGATAGTTTTGCATTATGACTTATAGTATTTTGTTCGGACTTGAACAAATATCATTTATTTCTAGGAATAATATGCATGTTTGTGCTATGATGAGATAATTAATTATGACCGCTATTTGACCAAGAACTTGGCATTTGTTTCTCATAAAGAATAAATAATAAAATAAGCCAATAATTTTAATTGTACAAATATTTTCAGGTAATTTTGATCTTTTATAACTTATTATATACCAAAGATCAATTGAAATTGTACTTCAGGTACAAAATCAATAATATTTTATACTATATTGATAAACACTCATAATATATCATAAAAAAAAAATATATTAGGCTGCATAATAGATAAAATTAGATATTTGACATATAATATTAGGATTATCTTTTTCTTGTTCTAATGATAATATCTACTTCGAGCGATAAAATCTATAAGTAATTATTCATTACAAGGGATAAACTAAAAAAATTTATCTCCTTCAGGAGATAATTGCTAGTTATATTATCTACTCTATCAGAGAACTTCTACATGTTATAAGTATTTGAGTCATCTAATATCCAAGTATATTATTTTCTCATTTAATATTGTTCACTTCCAGGAACAATTGTCAGCAAATATGAAAGAAGCATTCAACCACTCAATGTTAGATGAATTTATACATGACATAATTTCAAAATCTTTGAATTTCACGATTATCACAAAACATAATTAAATTGACATACCTCCAGACATTAGGACGTAAATAGCATGAATAGGTTTAACCCGCTTGAATGTATGAAGATAAGTTTCTCCCTCTTTGCCTATAGGTTTATTTAGCATACGTGTTTCTATGATATTGTGTTCTTGATTACAACCTGTAGATGAATATAGGTTGCTACTTATAGGTAGAGAGAGGATCAAAATCATCAAATCATAAAATTATAATATTAACTATCCATCAAAGCTAATAAGTAAGAACTTAATTCTCAACTTGTAATGTTTGTAATGAATTTGCATTTTTAATAGGAAAATTATTATCCTACTAATGACTATATTTATGAGAAAGAATTATTAGAATTAATAATATTCTTACATTCTCCCACTTGGGCTATAGGAGGATCTATTATAATTTTCGTATTAAGAACATAAGACGCGCGTGATATGTAAATCACTCATTTATTTCGCTACCATAAGTGTCTTGACTAATCGAGTCGTCTATGAGAGTCATGGTGTGCACAAATTATTTCGCAACATGCTCTTGAAGTCGTCAATAAGTGTCTACAACATTGAAAATTTCATAGCTAGACGTGAATGAGAGCAACATAATGGTCATATTATGTCTTGAAGTCAAGACGTTTCTGTTATCATTCTTAAACATAAGGTATACCAATTAGGAAACAGAAATGATAGATGTTAAAATTTAGTAAGAGCTCAATAATTATTATTCATGAGTAATTAAACAATAATTTTTTTCAAATTAACATCTTGCTTGAGTAATAGGAATTTTAGGTCCATGTGTTTTGAAGGAGCTTTTGTCGGTTAGTGCTGGGGAGGAGAGAATCTTGAAGATTGTAGCTTACAAGGTGGCGAAAAGAGAGGCTAAGAAGGCAGTGGCTAAGGCTAAAGGTGAGACATACGAGGAGATGTACAAGCGCCTAGACACCAAACAAGGAGCGAATGCTATTTTTATGTAATATCCGCATTTTCTTTTCCCGGTATTTTCCTTTTTCGGTGTATTTCTCGTTTTTAGCGACCCTCGTGTAACCGTATTAGTTTTTGAGAATAATTATTTCGAGACTTTGTCGTCCAGTTCTACGTTTATTGGTTCTTCCGTCGTTTATTGATCTGATTCTCGTAATTATTGTCGGAACCGCCGTTTCGGGGTTGCCGTGGATCCATTCTATGTTATTATGCGTTTTGAGATGTTCCGTTTGATGTTTCGTTCATGTTCCGGTATTTTGGGCCGTTAATATTTCGTGCCTAGCGCGCGTTAATCTTTCTGCATAGCGCATGCTAGGGATCCCTTAGTAGCGCACGCTACGTCTGTTTTGTAGCGCGCGCTAGCGAGCTGAGCCCTGGGAGTGGTAATGAACTTATTTCTGATTCCAGTCCTCTGGACTAGCGGATTAGCGTACGCTACGTTGTCTAGCGCACGCTAATGTCGGAGGACTAGCGTGCACTAGGTGTCCGGTAGCGCGCGCTAACGCGACTGTCCAGTACTGGGCAGTTTGTTCTTGACTCGTTCAGGTGCCCAGGTAGCGCACGCTATAGCTCAATAGTGTGCGCTACCGAGTCATTGTTAGCGCACGCTAATAGTAGTAGCGCACGCTAACGGTCCAGGATAGTGAGTTCTGGACTGTAATATAACTGGGTAGCGCACGCTAACCCTTAGCCGTTAGCGCGCGCTAAGCCATGTGGCTATAAATACCCAAGAGTTGACTTTGGACGGATCTATTTCTCATTTCACCTCCTTCCCCCGCGGCTTTGGCGATTTGGGCGATTTCTTGGTGATTTCTTCCTCCAATCATCTCGACCATCATCTTCTTTGAGTTCTTGGTGTATAATATCAACATCAACAAGAATCTATCATCCTAATCCAAGGTAAATCTTCTAAGAACCCTACTTTTGGGTAAATTGGGGGTTTTTGGATTTTTCTTCGATTCGTTCCGTATTGTTGATTAATTCATGATGAATTTAATTAATCTTGTTAGTATTCTTGGTTTCCCTACGGATTCATGGTATATTTCGTGGTTTTTTCGTAATCGAGAGGGTTTGTATTCTTCGAATCGTTAGGTTCGGTTTCGACGATTCCTCGCGGTTGTGTTTGACTCTTCCTTCCCATTCCTGTCACCATCTATTAATCGAGGTAAGTACCCTTATGAACTTACAATCTTAACATAGTAGTATTGCATGAGAATTGTGTGTGTGTGTATGCTCACTATGGATTAGATCCGGTGGGGTCTCGGTAGGGGTCCACGGAGGGGTGGATCCGCGAGCTTGCTTTTAACCACTATGGGTTAGATCCGACAGGGTCTCGGTTGGGGTCCACGGAGGGGTGGATCCACAGTTAATTGTGGCGTATTTCACAAATGTGTTTTGATATTGGCGTTTCCGGAAATGTATGTTTCAACCGAAGTTTTCATTATTGCATGCTTTGACTATATGTGTAAGATGTAAGTTTTTCATTTGGTTACTTGTACTAGCGTAATTGCTAACCCCTCTGGGGACCCGTTTTGGGGAAATTCGTTTTATGAATTTCAGGTCAGGTACGACGAACAGGCACTGGACCAGTCTGCAGATGACGGCCGTGCGTGATGATTGTGCACGAGTGGTGTCTTATTGTCTTTTATCTTTTTACCGTTTGTGGGTTTGTAAACTAATAGAAGTACTCGAGTACTTAGGAGTTCTTGTTGTCCGGATTGTATCGTTGTCTATTGTATTTGTGTCGGATGATTGTGTTGTGTTTGACCGGTTGAACTGGGTGGATTATTTTTGTTTTGCGTCTTTATGACGAGGTGTTATTTTGTTGTTTCCGCGAGTCGATGAGTATGATGGTTGTTTAGCCTGGTGGGTCCTATATAGGGATTCACGACGCTGTAATACACCTCGAATATCTTGGGGGTGTTACAGAAAATGGTATCGAAGCCAGGCTTATGGATACCTAGGCTTGTCGGTTATTGGGTCTTGTTGTGTGTCGTTTTGCACATCATCATCACGCTGCCATGATTTCGATGCTACCGGTACCCCTAAGTTTTTCCTTACTCCGTTCTTTGTTTCCTTGCATCACACCTTTGATTCTTGATTGTGGTTGCTTTTCCTCTCGTACTTACCATCGTATGGCCTTTGCTACTTCTTTAACATCAGTATGGATGTTGGAAGAGGCTGTGGTCGTGGCCGTGGCCGTGGATGCGGCCGGGGACGTGGGGCAGCCGGTGGGGCGGCCACGTCGCATTCTTCGGGAGCCGGCAGCACCGGTGACCGTCATAGCCATGCTTCTTCTCAAGATGGCGCCGACCTTGGAATTGCGGCTGTCATGCAGCAAATGGTGAACCAGATGGCGGCTATAGCTCAGTTGGTTCAGAACCCAAATCCGGCCCATGCTAATCGGGGCGGAGCAGACCGTTGGCTTCAAGATGTCATCAAGATGCATCCTCCTCAGTTTTCGGGAGCATCAGACCCGATCGGCTGGGAAGGGTGGATCAAGGAGATATCTAAAGTCTTTGTTGCCACCAACTGTCCCGAGGACCATAAGGTCCCTATTGCCCAGTATTTTCATTGTGGACGCTACTGAGTGGTGGGAGGCCGTTAGGCCTAAGGACCATGTTGCTTCGTGGGCGGAATTCAAGGACCTAATGGAGACCGAATATTACCTGTGTCCAGTTAGACAGGCTCAAGTTCATGCCTTTTATGATGCTCAGCCTCGGGATATTCCTATTTCCCAAGCTATTGCCGATTTCAACAAGGAGTTGGGTTACGTGAAGACCCAAGTTGTCGAGGAGAACGACAAAATTTTTCACTTCTCCAGGCGGATGAAATTGTCGATTCGCGACTACATGTCTGTGCTCGTCTGCACTACCTTGAAGGATTATCAGAGGAGGGCCCTTGCTTATGATATGTCTGTGACGGCTAGTGAGGCGGCCCGCGAGAGCAAGAAGCAGAAGTTCGCCGGGAATTTTTCGGGTCACAAAGGTGGGGGTCAGCAGAAATTCCAGTCTGCTAACTTTTCCGTTGGTGGTAGCCCAGCTCGTTCTACTGGGGTTCCCCGCAGGGCTGCCAGTATCCCTTCTCGGGAGGTGAAGTGTTTTAACTATGGCCAGCCGGGCCACATCAGTCGTAATTGTCCGAGCCCTTTGCTGACGTGTAATCAGTGTGGCTAGCCAGGCCACAAGGCTGCTTTCTGTGCCGAGAGAGAGAGAACTCTTGGTGCCCAGGCTTCCATTCCAGCACCCAGGGAACTAAGCGTGAATCAAGGATCGTTTGCTTCTCAGTCCCTACTGAGTGCCAGTCGAGGGAGAGGTCGGGGTCAGACCGCCAGAGGGGGAGCTTCTAGTGTCAGCTCCGCCCATCCACGAGTTTACGAGATGAGGAGGGCTGATGATCCAGCCGCTACCGTTGCCACAGGTACCGTTCACATTCATTCTCATCCTATCAGTGTGCTTTTCGATTTCGGTGCTACGCATTCATTTGTCTCTTTGGAATGTGTGCGCCGTCTGGGTTTTGATTATTTTTCACCCTGTGAGCCTTTCATCGTTAAACTTCCTAGCGGTGATAGGATTGTTGGTGATCGGGAGATCCGAGATTGTGCTGTGATTATTTGCGAGAGGGCTTGGCTCTCAGATCTTATTGTCGTGGGTATTGAGGGTGAGGATTTAATTCTTGGGGATGATTGGCTCGAGCGGCATGGTGCGATCATGAACTACCGCACGAGAATCATCACTATGTTAGCCGAGGATGGCACCGAGCACTCTTTCGCAGGGCGAAAGAGGGGAAACCAAAAGTTCGTTATTAACACCTTGAAGGCGATGAGACTCCTGCGAAAGGGGTGTACCGGTTATTGGTGCTATGCCTTGAAGGCGGAGGATGGTGGAGTCGAGCTTTCGTCGATTCCAGTCGTTAGTGAGTTTCCTGATGTATTTCCTGACGAGTTACTGGGATTTCCACCGGATCGTGAGGTCGAGTTTGCTATAGAGTTAGAGCCGGACGCGGCTCCGATTTCGAAGGCGCCGTATCGCATGGAACCTTCAGAGATGGCCGAGTTGAAGCAGCAGTTGAGTGAGCTTCTTGAGTTGGGGTATGTTCGACCGAGCGCTTCGCCTTGGGGCGCACCGGTCCTGTTTGTACGGAAGAAGGATGGTTCACTGCGTTTGTGTATCGACTATTGCGAACTAAACAAGGTGACCATCAAGAACAGGTATCCTTTGCCGAGGATTGATGACTTGTTCGATCAGTTGCAGGGAGCTGCGGTATTCTCGAAGATTAATTTGAGATCGGGGTACTATCAGCTCCGTGTGAAGGAGTCCGATGTGCCGAAAACAGCTTTTCGGACGAGATACGGACATTATGAGTTTGTAGTTATGCCTTTCGGGTTAACTAATGCGCCGGCGGTGTTCATGCAGTTGACGAACAAAGTCTTTATCGAGTATTTGGATAAGTGTGTCGTCGTTTTCATTGACGATATTCTTATTTATTCGAGGAACGAGGAAGAGCATGCCCATCATTTGCGAGTAGTGTTTACATTTTAAGGACCGAGCAACTCTATGCGAAGTTCTCGAAATGTGAGTTCTGGATGAAAGATGTGATGTTTTTAGGTCATGTGATTTCAGCCGAGGGAGTTCGTGTGGATCCGCTGAAGATTGAAGCAGTGTTGGATTGGGCACCGCCCAAGAATGTGAAGGAGATCCGTAGTTTCTTGGGTTTGGCCGGCTACTACTGTAGGTTCATTGAGGGTTTCTCGAAACTGGCTCGGCCACTTACACAGTTGCTCCAGAAGTTCGAGAAGTTCGTCTGGAATGACGAGAGGCAGTCGAGTTTTGAGGAGCTGAAGAGGCATTTAACTTCATCCCCGATTTTAGCGTTGCCATGTGGCAATGAGGGTTTTGCTGTTTATAGTGATGCTTTCGGTCAGGCTCTTGGGTACGTATTGATGCAGCATGGCAAGACCATTGCATATGCGTCGAGACAGTTGAGGCCGTACGAGCTCAACTACCCTACGCACGATTTGGAGTTAGCGGCAATTGTTTTTTGTGCTCAAGATTTGGCGTCACTACCTTTTTGGCTCTGCATGTCAGATTTTTACCGATCATAAAAGTCTGAAGTACATATTTACTCAGCGAGAACTGAATATGAGGCAGAGGAGGTGGTTAGAGCTGATTAAGGATTATGAACTCAAAATCCTTTATCATCCGGCCAAGGCGAACGTCGTGGCCGACACCTTAAGTCAGAAACCGGTTGCGTTGCGAACGCTTGAGATCCTTACGTCTCAATCTGAGCTTCAGCGGGTTTTGATCGAGTTGGATGTTGAGGTTTTGTTGCCTGGAGCTGTCGGGCAACTTTGTGCTTTAAAGATTTCGTCGTCTTTGATCGACGAAATTAAGCTGAAGCAGTTGGAGGATCCGATGATTACTCAAATCCGAGAGAACATTCTTAAGGGAAAGTCTCCTGGGTTTGTGATTCACGAGGATGGTGTTTTGAGATTCCAGAGTCGGCTTTGTGTACCGAACGACTCACAGTTGAGACAGAGTATTTTGCACGAGGCCCATGCTACACCTTACTCCGTTCATCCTGGTTCGAGTAAGATATACAAGGACCTGAGAAGGAATTTCTGGTGGAATAATATGAAGGAGGAGGTCGCACAGTTTGTAGCGAGATGTTTAACTTGTCAGCAGGTCAAAATCGAGCATCAGCGACCGGCCGGGTTATTGCAGTCACTTCCCATTCCGGAATGGAAATGGGAAGATATTTTGATGGATTTCATTACAAGTTTGCCGAGATCGAGGTCGGGCATGAATATGTTCTGGGTGATTGTTGATCGTCTGACCAAGTCGGCACACTTTCTGGGCATCAAGGACACTTGGGGCCCGAAGAAGTTGGCTCGTGTGTTTATCTCACAGATTGTGAGGCTTCACGGTACTCCGAAGTCTATTGTTTCAGATCGGGATGGTCATTTCGTATCGCACTTTTGGCATGCAGTGCACAAGGCGTTGGGTACTCGTTTACGTCTGAACACTTCTTTTCATCCCCAGTCGGATGGGCAGTCGGAGCGCACTATCCAGACGCTTGAGGATATGTTGCGCGCTTGTGCTCTCGACTGGAGCAGTGACTGGGAGGAGCATTTTCCATTGATCGAGTTCACATACAACAATAGTTGGCACGCGTCGATTCGGATGGCACCGTATGAGGCGCTTTACGGAAGACAATGTCGATCACCGATTTGTTGGAATGAGGCATCCGATTTGGTTGGGACCGACCCGGATATCGTTATGGAGATGAAACAGAAGGTGGAATTGATTCGTGAGAGGATGTTGACTGCTCAGAGTCTACAGAAGTCGTATGCTGATGTTCGTCGTCGACCTTTGGAATTCGAGGTGGGAGACCACGTTTTGCTAAAGGTGTCGCCGACGAAGGTGGTTTTCCACTTCGGGAAGAAGAGAAAGTTGAGCCCGAGATTTATTGGGCCCTTTGAGATTCTCGAGAGGGTAGGCGAATTGGCGTACTGTTTGGCGTTACCTCCGGCCTTGAGTCACGTCCATAGCGTTTTCCATGTTTCCCAGCTGAGGAAATATGTTCCGGATCCTATTCACGTCATCGATTATGGTGATATTGATGTCGCCGAGGATATTACTTTTGAGGAACGTCCTTTGAAGATTTTGGAGCATCGTGAGAAGCGACTGAGGCATAAGACCATCCCTTTGGTCAAGGTACAGTGGTCGAGACATGGTGTCGAGGAGGCAACTTGGGAAACCTAGGATAGCATGCGTGCTAGGTACCCCGAGTTGTTTGTTTCTTAAGTTTCGGGATGAAACTTATTTTTAGAGGGGTAGAATGTAATATCCGCATTTTCTTTTCCCGGTATTTTTATTTTTCGGTGTATTTCTCGTTTTTAGCGACCCTCGTGTAACCGTATTAATTTTTGAGAATAATTGTTTCGAGACATTTTGTCGTCCAAATCTATGTTTATTGGTTCTTCCATCGTTTATTGATCTGATTCTCGTAATTGTAGTCGGAACCGCCGTTTCGGGGTTGTCGTGGATCCATTCTATGTTATTATGCGTTTTGAGATCACTATAAGAATAAACGTCAAAGACTTCGGATAATATTTGAAGTAAAAACATTATAATTACCGAAGTCTATGTTCGTGTAGCAAAAGGTATACTTTAGACTTCGCTTTTTATGCGAAGTCTAATATCCTAATAACCGAAGTCTATCTCGTTTTTTTTTCTAATTGTGATCCAAATATGGGGTAAGTGAAGTAAAAGAATGCCTTTAACTTCGGTTATTTTATAATTGACGCAGTAAGTAAAGAACTTTTTACTTCAGTTATTGTATAATATATATTAGTATTTTCTGCAGTAATATATATTAATATTTCACATTTCAATTTATAATTCATTGCCAAAATCTACATTCAACTATAACTAACCATCAACCACAAGAGCTCAATAATATAAGAACCAACAATTTCATATAATCCCATCTTAAAAAAAATAACATGCGTTCCAACCAATTCAAAACCAGATACATATCATAACAAAGACAAAGAATGTCTAATAAGATTCTATCTATTTCATCATGAACACCACAAATAGGACAAAAAGGATTAAAAAAGATCATATACTCCGAAACGACAAAGTCTCTCTTCAGCACATCATTGCTTTTCATCAGACGATCATACTTCTTGTTCATCATGAAATCATATTATCATCAACTTTCTTCTTCAAATCTTCAACATCAGCACATGAAGCAAACAAATCCACATAATCACGCGTAGCAGCTAGCAACACCAAAAAATGCTCTTACAGGTTTTTCACCCTCGCCTATCTGCAATCATCATTTTAATCAAGCATATAAAATCTATGCATTGCCTCAGTATATTTTGATATAGGAATTAACCATGTAAATCGGAAACAAGCAATGGCATCATCCAGATATCATACTTGGTTTGCTTTAGGATTGCTTCGATTGTCAATAAAATAGCATAATCATCAAACATTTTCATGTTTTACATCTAAATTTTGCCTATATTTATTCGGAGGTGTTTATCATAGAAGAACTATGATATCTGCAATTCTAACTGAAAAATAACTTATATAAGCTCGTCAATGAACTGGCTGACTGTGATGTCAACAATAAAAGCAATATTAAGCAAATAAAACAAGATAGCTCAGTAAATAAAATGCATACCAACTTTGCTCTAGCATTAACAAATCCTTTACCAGGAGCATGAAGATCAGCTTCTTCAGTGCATGATGGGGATTTTACATTTTCAATTCTGGGACTACTACTTTCCCGATGTAAGCTTTTGGTCTTAAAACTAGCCCAATAAGCTCCTTCCTCCTCATCTGCTTTAGTGATGGCAGACATAGAATGGTTATACCTATAGTTCTGACTTGAATATTTTTTCCTGATGACAACACAATCCTGCTTATCAGGTTCTTTTCTCTGAAAAAAAATTAGGAAAATGTTTCGGAAACGGCATTTGAATACTGAAGGCCATTCCTGACATCATACAAAAAGCAAACATGAGTTAGACGTCTATCGTGTAAAACAAGTTCAACGTTCAATTATCCAGCGGAACATACCAATCCATATGCAGTTCTTTCACATGACTCTGGAAAAAGTGACCGGAAATACCTCGAGTGCTTGATCTTCTCTAAGTCGATATCACCTTTAGTTTGAAATACACAGCCTACTTCTTTGCATGCTTGCTCAAATGCTTGGCTGAAGTAGTAAGGGATGTGAATTAACTTCATAATACAAAAATCATAAAGGTACCATGGATAACACATGAAATTAAATATAAAATTACCAGCTATATGGAACAGTGTCTCAAAGAATCAATGACAGATAAACTGAGACTCTGTTCATCCTGTGACTGAAAAGATAAGATCAATCTCATTCACTCGAGAAAACTCAACTAGGTTACATTCATGTTTCATTTATCCATTACTTTTGCTTCAATTCACTTTCTCAAGAAGACAAATTAAACATCAGAATATGTGAAAAAAGAATTATCTATTGTCGTCAAGTTAAACGTGAAGATTACTACATAACAATAATTCATTTCTTCGTGTTACTCATATATTTTCCTTCTGAAATCTGTGATATAAGACATTGTACAACACAAACAAACCCAGTCTAAGACAGTCAACTCAATTTGAGCCACAAATAAAACACAATCCAAATAATTTCTTCAGTTACTCCACACAAAAATTACGCCTAATTCACGTAAATTGGCCATCTGCTTAAATTAATACAAGAAAACCTCTGGATACAGTTGTCCAATATTGCAGCGCACCAAAGACGTGAATGTCAATTTCCCGATTTCATCACATACAGTCACAGAGGGAAATGAACAATTAGGACTTGCATAAGGAACCGTGACAACAGGTTCACTGACCCGGCTCAAGGGAATATACCTACAACAAGTGACATACATTAGAAACATGTATAGAAGTATGATAATTCACATATACCTAATACCACGGCCAGAAAATTTTAACTGGATCACTGAGGCATTATAGGATTTGATCGCTCGTTCAAAACTTAAAAGGCCAACTTAGAAAGTGCTAAAAGTGAGCTTCACATATGTTGCTTTTATGATGCATAAAAAAAGATAAGCTTTCACAATTCAAAGCTAAAGCAAGAAGCATAAACCAGTATTCCATTTTAGTATTCACAAATTACAATCCAATAGAACAAAAAATCAGAAAATTCTAACATTGTCCAAATTTCATGTGTTAATTGACATGTATTTTTAATTTTTCAATTGATGATCGACGAACTGACCACAAGGTCTACAACTTACTCATGGACCTCGTTCATGTAAGAATATTCCAAAAAATCACTAAAGGTGAAAGTACAATAGCTAAATACCGAAATACATCTTCAAGCAACCATCAATCTGGATAGAGCTATCCCTGAAGGATAAACATGCATATAAAACATTGCCATTAATATAAAAACTATCTTATTATGGAAACGAAAAATTTAAATTGCTACCTGCAAAAATATTCGGGGTCACTTTCTTCTCTGAACTGCCCTTTTCCATAACAATTACATTCCAAGCATGAGGAGAGAAATCCAAGTAACCCCTGAGAAGCTCACAAGGAACACGAGGCTCCATCCGATCACACAGATACTAGAAGCAAAACAAAAGGAAATATTTCAATTCATAAAACTGACCTATTCATTTAAACTGAAAAAAACATGTGTAACAAAAGAGGTACCTTCATGAGCAATGCTCTATGCCTGCAAACACCAAACTGCAGACCCCTAATAGGAACTATAACAGAATTGCGTCTTTCTTTTATAGATTGAAGATGCTTCTCAAAAATGTCATGCTTCAGTGACATTCTGAACACCACTGGAAGTCGATGTTTACTAGCGCCAAATCATCTCAAATCCATACACTTAGTTATATCATCAACATGACAACATAACACACATACACACACATTAAACACTCATCTCAGACCAGTCCCAAGATACAACTACACGGGTTGCACCTGCACAGCAACGCAGAATGAGAAGATATCTGATTTAAGCTTAATAATGAGAACAAAATTCGAGCAAAAAAATTCCAATTCTTAACTGATAAAAAATCAACATAGAAAAGGTTAAAGGAATTACACAACATTATGTGCGGCTGCCTGACCATAGTGAAGCACGGAACTGAAATAAGATAATGGAATAAACATTATGAACCGCCGCTTTTCTGGTCTGAACCCACTGCCGAACAACTCCATATCAGAGCCCAAATCAGACCAAAGCTGAAACTTCAAAAAATCCCTAGATCGATACCAGACCTGGACCTCTATTCACGAGCCGCCGATGTGCCGCTGGAGATTCAGACCAGAATTTCTGAACCCAACTCGAACCTACATATGAACAACCCAAATCAGAGCCGAATCGGACTCAAGGTCACCTCAACCGACCCGACTCGACCATGAAGTTTGATAGGAAACCGCCGCCGCTACCACTGCTGTTTTCACAATCGGTATGCGTAGATCCTGGCAGTGTGCCTCTCTTTTATGTTTCTGTGTAGATTTATTTTATGTGTGTGTTCTGCAAATTTTGACTTATGGCCGAGAGGGATGAAGAGAAATGGAGAGAGAGAGAGAGAGAGATAGGGGTCAGAATAGAGGGGAGAAATGAGATATCGGCCGCCTTAGCGTTGAGAAAGGCGTTTACCCTGATTTTTGGGTCAAACTCAATTAAAGATCCAGAATTTCAATCTAACCTGAATCCAGAATTATCAAATTTCACATTGTTTACTTCAGTAATTATCAAATAAGTGAAGTCTTGTAATTTAAAATTTATAGCTAGCTCCTACTTTTATGTTTGGTACCATTTACTGAAGTCTATGTGGGTTTTTTACTTCAGTAAATTGAAAAGCGAAGTTGTTGTTTGTTTTTACGTAGATAATATAGATTATCGAAGTGAGACGTACCGAAGTGTTTGATGTTTATTCTACTAGTGGATGTTCCGTTTGATGTTTTGTTCATGTTCCGGTATTTTGAGCCATTAATATTTCGTGCCTAGCGCGCGCTAATCTTTCTGCATACCGCACGCTAGGGATCCCTTAGTAGCGCACGCTACGTCTGCTTCGTAGAGCGCGCTAGCGAGCTGAGTCCTGGGAGTGGCAGTGAACTTATTTCTGATTCCAGTCCTCTGGACTAGTGGATTAACGTACTCTACGTTGTCTAGCGCACGCGAATGTCGGAGGACTAGCGCGCACTAGGTGTCCGGTAGCGCGCGCTAACGCGACTGTCCTGTACTGCGCAGTTTGTTCTGGACTCGTTCAGGTGCCCAGGTAGCGCACGCTATAGCTCAATAGCGCGCGCTATCGAGTCGTTGTTAGCGCACGCTAATAGTAGTAGGGCACGCTAACGGTCCAGGACAGTGAGTTCTGGACTGTAATATAACTGGGTAGCACACGCTAACCCTTAGTCATTAGCGCGCTGAACCGTTTGGCTATAAATACTCAGGAGTTGAATTTGGACGGATCTATTTCTCATTTCACCTCCTTCCCCTGCGACTTTGGCGATTTGGGCTATTTCTTGGCGATTTCTTCCTCCAATCATCTCAACCATCATCTTCTTTGAGTTCTTGGTGTATAATATCAACATCAACACGAATCTATCATCCTAATCCAAGGTAAATCTTCTAAGAACCCTACTTTTGGGTAAATTGGGGGTTTTCGAATTTTTCTTCGATTCGTTCCGTATTGTTGATTAATTCATGATGAATATAATTAATCTTGTTAGTATTCTTGGTTTCCCTACGGATTCATGATATATTTCGTGGTTTTTGCGTAATCGAGATGGTTTGGTTGTGGTCCACCCTCGTTGTTGTTCTTTTAAGAATATACATGAACTGTAGGCGGGTTTTTGGGTGCTTTCCATTTTCCGTATTCGTCTAGGAATGGTTGTGATTGTATTATTTGAATCGTTAGATTCGGTTTCGACGATTCCTCGCGGTTGTGTTTGACTCTTCCTTCCCGTTCGTGTCATCGTCTATTAATCGAGGCAAGTACCCTTATGAAGTTACAATCTTAACATAGTAGTATTGCATGAGAATTGTGTGTGTGTGTGTGCTCATTATGGGTTAGATCCGACGGGGTCTCGGTAGGGGTCAACGGAGGGGTGGATCCGCGAGCTTGCTTTTAACCACTAGGGGTTAGATCCGACGAGGTCTCGGTAGGGGTCCACGGAGGGGTGGATCCACGGTTAATTGTGGCATATTTCACAAATGTGTTTTGATATTGGCGTTTCCGGAAATGTGTGTTTCAACCGAAGTTTTCATTATTGCATGCTTTGACTATATGTGTAAGATGTAAGTTGTTCATTTGGTTACTTGTACTAGCGTAATTGCTAACCCCTCTGGGGACCCGTTTTGTGGAAATTCGTTTTATGAATTTTAGGCCAGGTTCATCGAGGCGAACGGGTGCTGGACCAGTATGCGGATGATGGCCGTGCATGATGATTGTGCACGAGTGGTGTCTTATTGTCTTCTATCTTTTTACCGTTTGTGGGTTTGTAAACTAATAGAAGTACTCGAGTACTTAGGAGTTCTTGTTTGTCCAGATTGTATCATTGTCTATTGTGTTTGTGTCGGATGATTGTGTTGTGTTTGACCGGTTGAACTGGGTGAATTATTTTTGTTTTGCGTCTTTATGACAAGGTGTTATTTTGTTGTTTCCACGAGTCGATAAGTATGATGGTTGTTTAGCCTGGTGGGTCCCATATAAGGATTCACAGCGCTGTAATATACCTCGAATATCTTGGGGGTGTTACATTTTAAACTAGCGAAAGCTAGGGATAGAGGGTGGCGCGACCTGGGTCCCGTTAAGTTTATTAAGGATGAGTTGGGCCAAGTGTTAGTGAACGATGCGGCTATTAAGGAGAGATGGTTTGACCACACCCGCAGGAGGCAGGCCTCTGTTCCGGTGAAGAGGGTCGAGAGTTTATTGGTTGTAAGGGGGAGGAGAAGACGCAGACCGAGGAGGACGTGGGTGTAATATCCGCATTTTTATTTTCCAGTATTTTCGTTTTTGGTGTATTTTTCATTTTTAGCCCGACTCGCTTGTAACCGTTTCGACATTTTGAATTTATTTTATTCTTGGAGTTTCTCCATTTGGACGAGTTTCAGAGATGTTTTGATATTATTCCGTCTTTTGTCATGTATTGTTACATGAACGTTCGATTCTCGTAGAACCCACTCGATTTTGTAATTTCTTTGGTTTCTCGAGTTCGTATGGTTGAGTTGTTCATGTTGTGAGTTTTGGTTTATTGATCCGACATCGTATCGTGATTTTCGGACGTCTGGGCCGTTTTATAATTTCCTGTAAGTTTAGGGAAGTTTACTTTCCTTGTCGTTTCTCGGATTTCTCGGTAGTCGGAATTCTATTTTCCTTCTGCACTTAGCTTCGTTGTCGTGATTATTTCGTGTTTACGCTTCTGGAATATGTCCTTGTGTTGCGTCTCGTGTTCGGACCGCCCGGTGCGGCTAACTTTGTTCAGCAGTGCTGAACTGCTGCATGCATAACGTGCGTTATTCATGCTTGCTAGCGTGCGCTATCGACACCCACATACCGTACGTAATACCCTGGTGTTAACGTACGTTATGGCCTTGTGTGTTTTGGACAGTTAGTCTGCCCGATTTTGGCCGAGTCCTTACTCACGTAAATATGCTGGTGTTACGTACGTAAGACCTCCTTGTAGCGTGCGCTAGCCGTCTGATGTAGCGTACGCTAACGACATCAGCGATTTGGGCAGATTGTTCTGCCGAGCCATTACGTACGCTAACACATGTGTGTTACGTACGTAATAAGCATAACGTACGTTAACCGCTGTACGTTAACATACGCAATGTGAGGTCAGGTTTTATAAACCTGAGTTGACCTTGCAGTCGCGACATTCTTCATTTTCTTCCTTCCATCCGCAGCGAGTGTTCTTAGAGATATTTGAGCGATTCTTCAAGTTTTGCCCGTGGAAATTCTTGGGAGATCGAGTATTGTGTTCCTAGTGTAGTTTATCATCATCATAATCGTCTTCCTCCATCCGAATCAAGGTAAATCTTCTAAGAACCCTACTTTTGGGTAAATTGGGGGTTTTCAATTTTATTGCTCGATTCGTTCCGTGTTGTTAATTAATTCATGTTGTATATGAATAATCTTGTTGGTATTCTTGGTTTTCCTATGGATTCATGGTATATTTCACTGTATTTTTCGTAATCGAGAGGGTTTGGTTGTGGTCTGCCCTCGTTGTTGTTCTTGTATGAATATACATGAATCATAGGCAGGGTTTCGGGTGTATTCCATTTCCGTATTCATTTAGTTGTGGCTGTGATTGTATTCTTCGAATCGTTAGGTTCGTTTCCGCCTGTTCCTCGCGGTCGTGTTTGATTCTTCATTTCCGTTCGTGTCACCATCTATTGATCGAGGCAACTACCCTTATGAACTTACAATCTTGACATAGTAGGATTGCATAAGAAATGGCGTGTGTGTGTATGCTCACTACAGATTAGATCCGACGGGGTCTCGGTAGGGGTCCATAAAAATGTGGATTGACGAGCTTGCTTTTAACCACTACGGGTTAGATCCGACGGGTCTCGGTATGGGTCCACAGAGACATGGATCGACGGTTAATTGTGGTGCATTTTACAAATGTGATTTGATTATGGCCTTTTCGGAAATGACTGCTTTTGAACTATGTTTTCATGATTGCGTGCATTGACTATATGTGTAAGGTGTAAGTTGTTCATTTGGTTACTTGTACTAGTGTAATTGCTAACCCTTTGGGGACCCATTTTGGGGAAATTCATTTTATGAATTTTAGGTCAGGTTTATCGAGACGAACGAGCGCTGGACCAGTACGCGGATGATGGCCGGGCGTGATGATTGTGCATGAGTGTGTTTTTATGGTTTTCCTTTCTTTTGATGCGTTTATCCAATTGTAGACTAACATAAGTACTCGAGTACTTAGGAGTTCTTGTTTGTTCGGATTGAAATGTTTGTCCGTTATGTTTGTGTTGGATGTTTGGGTTGTGTTTGACCGGTTGAACCGGGTGAATTTTCTATTTTGCGTCTTTATGACGAGGTAATGTTATGTTGATTCCGCGAGTCGATGAGTATGTTTGGTCGTTTAGCCTGGTGGGTCCCACATAGGAATTCACGGCGCTGTAATATACCTTGAATATCTTGGGGGTGTTACTGTGGGAGGAGCAGCTGAGTTTAGATTTGAAGGCCTTAAACTTATCCGAGACCATGATTGTTGATAGGTGCTCTTGGAGGAGCCAGATCAGAGTTGCAGATTCTTTTTTAGGGAGCGGTGTAGTAGTAGAAAGCCTCAGGGCTGGGTTGTCTCGGTTAGCTTTGACCTAGAGCAGTGCCTTTTTCTTTTGCGTGTGGTTTATTTTGACAGGGAGCTGTGTGCAGAGTCAACTTCTCTTCTGTTAGAGCAACGTTCATCGAGAGTGTAATATCCATAGTCCCCTTAGGTAAGTCTCATGTGAATTAAGCCATTGGCTCAGGTATGGTTTTGAGCTTTTTCGAATCATATGATTCTTGTATATATCACTCAATATTTTGTTGTGCACTAAGTTGGGGGTCTTCACGGAAATAGCCTCCCTACCGTAAAAAGTAGAGCCATGGTCTGTGTACATCTTACCCTCCCCAGACCCTGCTCTGAGCGGGATATACTGGGTATGTTTGGTTTGGTTTGGTTTAGGTTTGTTTTGAACCTTTCGTTATCCTATTATGCTTAATCTTAATAACCAGTCACATGTGGGTGACTTGATATTCGGTTTGAGCATTTAATTACTTGTCCCCTTGTGATTGTCATGAAATATTTATATCCCTATCACATATGAAGACTCACCCATATCCTTCATTTAAAAGTTATTTGAGAGATAAACATGAGTTTCACGTAATAAACCGAGATCACTACTAGCCAATAAAATGTCATCAATATACAAAAACAAAATAACTTGCTCCCACTGATCTTAAGGTATATACAAGGGTTAATTATACTTCATGAAAATCAAAAGCAATAATAATTTCATGAATTTTTTAGATACCATTGTCGAGATGCTTATTTTAGCCATTTCATTTTTGTACTAATATGTATCACTAATAATCCAATGCAAATTAGATAAATATGAACATTATGTATTTGACAAAGGTGAAGATTATAATAATTGAATCTTCAAGTTGGCCATAACCAATTCGGGACATAAGCATTTTAAAAAAGTAATAAAATAAAAGATCATTTAACGATAAGATCCTTAAACTGTAGAATATGCATCAAGAAGCTTCATGGACAGTCGGAGTATTCTTTAAGAAAAGATGAATGGAGGGGAGTAAAAAAATATCATGAGTAATTTTTCCTGAAAATGTTGAAAGTTCGTTATCCTTCAATACCATCAAGCGTCGAAAATAAAACCGACAGTCGCTAAGGCTCCACCTATCTAGATTGTGCCAGGCCGAAACATAATGCCCAGAACACTAATCTTTTCTCAACATAATGGATTGATCAGCCATAATTCCCCTCCAAAATAATTACTTTTCGATGAACCCAACATTAAAAGTACTCAAAATAATGACTTATACGGCTGAACTCGAAGAACAGAATGATCATAATTGACGTTATCAATCAAGCATATGTCCAGGGGAATAAGTTGAACAACCAAGACAAAATAACTAATAAGCTAACATACATATTCATTGTCATCAAGTTATATCCAGTCATTTGAATGACGTAAAATCATATAAAATAGGTCACATAATATATGAATGGTAATATCAACATACCCAAAGCTAAAGGTGGAATTTAACTAAATTAGATGCAATTCATAACAGTTGACCGAAATTGATACAAAAGTAACTATTTATATTTACGGGTCTATATTATAATTGGTTTCAATGAATATCTTAATAAACACCACACAAAACCAAGCATGAATTTAATGAATCAATTTTCTCATGCATGATTCTTTCTCATCACATAAAACTTGATAGATGCACAATTTTGAATGACGGTGCATTATAATGCATAACAATATTGAAATGATAGTCCAAGAAAAAAGGTACACCAGGCCATAATTATTAACAAATTAAAGTCAGATGGTGATGATCAAGCATAGGAATCATATTAACGGATAATCCTGCATTCTAAAACCTTGCTCCGATACCACATATTAGATGAATTTATACATGACATAATTCCAAAATCTTTGAATTACACGATTATCACAAAATATAATTAAATTGACATACCTCCAGACATTAAGACGTAAATAGCATGAATAGGTTCAACCCGCTTGAATGTATGAAGATAGGTTTCTCCCTCTTTGCCTATAAATTTATTTAGCATATGTGTTTCTATGATATTGTGTTCTTGATTACAACATGTAGATGAATATAGGTTGCTACTTATAGGTAGAGAGAGGACCAAAATCATCAAATCATAAAATCATAATATTAACTATCCATCAAAGCTAATAATGAAGATCTTAATTCTCAACTTGTAACATTTGTAATGAATTTATATTTTTAATAGGAAAATTATTATCCTACTAATGACCATATTTACGAGGAAGAATTATTAGAATTAATAATATTCCTACAACTATTAGAAGAGCATAATTGAATTATGATTGTGGAGTTTTTCATATTTTACGCAATTTAGATTGAAAATATTCTCAAATTAGAGTAATATTTTGATTTGAGATATAATTTATGTTTTTTCTTCAAGGATAATGTTATGTCATATATCACTATTACATTAAAAATATGTGCTAAATTAAGAACATAATAATTTAATTTATGATATTATTATTTACAAGTAACAAATCAATATACTTCAGGAATATGCATTATTACGGAAGTTGTGTATAATAAGAATTATTCATTTAGAATAAGTAATATTCTTCAAGAATATTATAATTAGTTGTGCTACTACGGAAGCAACAATTTTAGGAAATATAAATAAATATACGAAAAGAAATAAAATAGTACGAAAATTAAACAAGATTCGAATTAACTAAATTAAAACGACTGCTCCTTGAAGAGTACTTACAATATTATCGAGGAATATTATTTTGTATTTTTTCTCACGAATCCACATAAATTTTTAGATCTCGCAGTGTACTTCATGAACAAGTCATATTTGAATAGAATATAAAGAAATAATACTGTATTTCTTCAAGATATACAACAAATCTTTATCTTAATAATCTTGTGCATTATTAAGAGTAGTTAGATCGTATTTCTTCGGAAAACAACGATGAATATGATTTGATAATAGAGTTCTAGATCGTCATATAATATGATGCACAGAGAAACATCAAATTTAATAACTAAAGCATATTTTTTATTTCTCGAAATAATCATATACAAGAAAGCCTTCCAAGGCATAAGTAGAATTAGTATTGTTCATCGATGTAAGAAAACTATTTCTGTCCGGACTTTATTTCTTCATGCAATACTTTTTAGAATCTAGTCTTCACCGTTAAGTACATAGATCCATACGTTTGGAAGTTGTAAAAATTTCAACCATATCCAATGGTTAACGAATCAGAAAATATGAAATTTGTGTAGCCTAACAGTGCATAATTTTAATGAGCATTTTTTTTTTGTATTTCTTCTTTTTCTCTAGAGCATCCGTGTTGATAATATGTTATAAATCTGAGAGAATGATAGAAATATGATAGGAGGGTAGAAACATAAATAAAATTGTGTATTTGTTATGAAGGTCATAAACCTCTATTTACAAGTATAAATCTAATTGTTCAAGGGCATATTAGTTATTCAATAAGTACCTGACTTACTTACAACATAATCTATGTAATAGCTAATATACAATCATTATTTTCAATTTTTTACAATCCACCGGATATAGTGTTAGGTTTTGGGTTTAGTGTATAAAGTAGTATAAGGTTTCTGTTGGTGGCCGTCTTTCTCTTTTGAAGTCGGTTTTGGGGAGTGTGGCCATTTACCCCCTTTCGATTTTCAAAATTCCTATCTCGGTGTCAAAGAGCATTGAATATATTAGAAGCAATTTTTTCGTGGGTGGTAATGATGAGGTGAGAAAGATGTCTTGGATTTCTTGGAATCTTGTGTTAGCTTAAAAAAAATAACAGCCTCGGAGTGGGCAGTATATTTGCGCTTAACAGAGCTTTGTTGTTCAAATGGGTGTCGCGGTTTATGGTAGATCCCTCTGTCTGTGGGTATCGGTAATCAAGAACTTTTATGGTACGGATGGTGGCATGAGTTTGCATTCTTTAAAGAATTCCACTTGGTCTAATATTCTGAAATCGGTTAGGGCTTTAAAAGATGAAGGTGTGGATGTTACAACGTATTGTAGTTTGAAGGTGAGGGATCGTTTATCAACTAAGTTTTGGGAGGATACTTGGTTGGGAGATGGTCCGTTGAAGATTAAATTCCCGAGAGTTTATCTTTTGGAGAATGAAAGGTCAGCTTCGGTGCATGATCGGATCGGCCTTTCGGTGTGGTCCTCGGCGTTGTGTCATCAACCGAGAGGTGGGTGTAACCCCTCCAAGACGTTCGGGGCATATTACAGCGTCGTGAACCTCACACTTGGAGTTCACCAGGCTAACGTACCAAACCGACATTCGACAAAAGACAAACATCATTAACATACACATGACTCCATAATTCGAGACAAAAGACTGAACTCAACAATATCATTCAATATTAAATCCATCCCAAAATGGGTACATGACAATAACAAATTCAAGGAAGGGAGTACTCGAGTACTTAAACAAATGACATAATAAATAACTTTAAGAGACAAGACACCAAACGGACAGCCACTGAACATAATCACGCTTGCCCATCATCCTCGTACGGCTCGCATGCTCGCTTGCCTCCATGACCTGTACCTGAAATACAAAAGTATTTCCCCCATTTAAGGGGTTAGCGACAACTGCTAGTGCAAGTACAATGCATTTGAACTACCATTCTAATCAGATGAAATATGCGCCAAAAATCATTTTAGAAATCTTTTATATTCCGGAATATTACGGTGCCAAGCACAAAACACAGTTCTCCAGCAAAACATTTCAAAGTTCACCGTTGGTACGAGACTCACGGCCACCGTACCCCGCAGAGGCCCTGTCGGACCATCCCTGGGTGGTTAACCCTAGTTCGTGATATGCACACTCACGGCAATACGTATCCCTAGAGGCCCCGTCAGACCGTCCCTAGGTGAACATACACATATACATCCACAACAACCACGGAAAGCCATAATTCAAATACTAGAACATGCAAATAAATGTAAAGTACTTGCCTTTGAGACATCTTCGACGAAATGGAAATGAATAACAACTACGAACGTCCCGGAGGAAACACGACTGATCCTAGACGAAGGATTAACACAACTCAGTCCTATACGGTAACAATAATCGAATGGAATACTCCCTAACCCGATTACAAGTTATAACAACCTACGTTCGATCGATACAGGCGAGGGTTTACGCAAAATCTCCCCGAATCGACAAATCACAGATTAAAATCGACGGAATCGGATTGGGAATCACCCAATAACAACAATCGGTACGAAATAATACAACGTAACTGAAAAATTCGAGTTTAAACGAACAAAACCCGAAAACCCCCCAAAATTGACAAAGTAGGATTCTAAGTCAAAAATATCTTGAATTGAGGTGGAGAATATGGATTAAGATGATGATGTACTAAGCTTGGAACACAATAATCGATCTGCAATGAAACGCCACGGATTACTCTCCACAAATCGCCCCAAAATTGCCAGAATATCCCAAAGGATGAGAAGAGGAGGAAAAATGACGAAAAGGGGACTGTTGTCATATATATAACAGACATAATTAGCGCACGCTAATCATCAAAGATAGCGCGCGCTAACGGGGGTCGCAATCAGTCCAGCAGTTGCTGCCCGGCGTCGCTAACGTGCGTTAGACAAGTTTAGCGTGCGCTAAATACTACTCGATTGTGTGCGCTATGAAGGCTTAGCGCGCGCTACTTGATGGTCAAGATTCAGGATACTGAGTCCATGACCCCACTGCCCAGGACGCTGGAAACGCTAACGCACGCTAAAACTACGAGTTAGCGTGCGCTAACTGCACATCGATAGGCACTCAAGAAATAACGAGTAGCGTGCGCTACCCACACAACAGTTCAGTACTGCTCACACTGCTGCAAAAAGGTACGAACTCGAAACACAATGCAAGGCCAGAAATCAGAGCATAAACACGAAATATTCAAGACGACGAAGCCAAGTGCTGAAAGAAAATACAATTCCGACTATCGGGGAATCCGAATTATGACAAGGAAGATAAAATTCCCCAAACTTGTAGAAAATTACAAAATGGCCCAAATGTCCGAAAATCGTGATATAACGTCGGATTAACAAACCGAAACTCACAACATGGGTAACTCAACCATACGGACTTATATAAACAAAGAAACAATGAAAACGAATGAGTCTTACGTGAATCGAACGTACATACGGCAAAACATAACATAAAATGGAATTATGTAAAAACATCTCTGAAACTCGTCCAAATGGAAAAACTCCAAGAATAAAGTAGATTCAAAACGTCGAAACGATTACAACGAGTCGATAAAAATAGACATACACAAAAAATGGAAACTGCTAAAAATGGAAAGGTACGCATATTACATTCTCCCCCACAAAAAAGAAGTTTCGTCCCGAAACTTAAGAATCAAAAAGCTCAGGGTGCCTCGAACGTATATCCTCCTCCAACTCCCACGTTGCTTCTTCTACTCCGTGCCTTGACCATTGTACTTTAACTAAAGGAATAGTTTTGTGCCTCAACTGTTTATCTCGACGTTCCAAAATTCTAACGGGCCTCTCCTAAAACGTAATGTCCTTCTCGATCTCCACGTCCCCAAAATCGATAACATGGGTCGGGTCCGGAACATACTTCCTCAACTGAGAGACGTGAAATACACTATGCACATGACTCAACGACGGAGGTAATGCCAAACGGTAAGCTAACTCGCCAACTCTCTCTAATATCTCGAAGGATCCAATATACCTTAGGCTGAGCTTCCCCCTTTTCCCAAAACGGAAAACTCCCTTCGACGGCGACACTCTCAACAAGACATGATCCCCTATCTCAAACTCCAAGGTCGACGTCTCACATCCGCATAAGACTTTTGTCGACTCTGAGCCGTCAACATCCTCTCTCTAACCAACTCGATTTTCTTCCTCGTCTCCAACACAAGATCCGGCTCAGTGCCAACTAAATCGGACAGCTCATCCCAACATATCGGTGAACGACATCGTCGGCCATAAAGCGCTTCATACGGTGCCATCTTAATCGACGCTTGCCAGCTATTATTATAAGTAAACTCTATCAGGGCCAAATGCTCCTCCCAGTCACTACTCCAGTCTAACGCACACGCGCGTAACATATCCTCGAGCATCTGAATGGTACGCTTTGACTGCCCGTCGGTCTGAGGATGGAAAGATGTGCTCAAATACAAACATGTCCCTAATGCCTTATGTACCGGCTGCCAAAAATGTGATACAAACCGACCATCTCTGTCCGCAATAATAGTCTTCGGCGTACCATGAAGTCTCACGATCTGTGCGATAAAAATACGAGCTAATTTTTCTAGACCTCAAGTGTTCTTGATGCCCAGAAAATGTGTCGACTTAGTCAGTCGGTCAACGATCAACCACACCATATTCATTCCGGTCTTCGTCCTCGGCAAATTCGTGACAAAAAGCATAGAGATGTCTTCCCACTTCTATTCCGGGATAGGAAGTGGTTGCAACAACCCGGCTGACCACTGATGCTCGATTTTGACTTGCTGACAAGTCAAGCACTTAGCCACAAACTGAACTACCTCATTCTTCATGTCATTCCACCAGAAATTCTTCCGCAAATCCTTATACATTTTACTCGAGCCCAGATGGACTAAGTAAGGTGACACATGAGCCTCTCGCATAATACTCTGTCTCAATTCCAAGTCGTTCGGAACACACAGTCAACCTTGGAATCTCAACACACCATCCTCATGTACCACGAATCCCAGGGCTTTCCCCTTCACCACATTTTCGTAGAGCTGAATACACATCGGATCCTCTAACTACCTCGATTTAATGTCGTCGACTATAGACGAAGAGATCTCAAGAGTGCACAACTGCCCGACACTCCCTGGTAGCACAAACTCAACACTCAACCTCATCAACTCTCGCTGGAGCCCTAGCTGGGCCGTAAGTAACTCAAGTGCCTGAAGCGATACTGATTTCTGGCTCAAGGCATCTGACACCACATTTGCCTTGCCCGGGTGATAAAGGATCTCGAGGTTGTAATCCTTAATTAACTCCAACCACCTTCTCTGTCTCATATTCAGCTCTTTCTGCGTGAAAATATACTTCAGGCTCTTGTGATCGGTGAAAATCTGACACGACAAGCCATACAAGTAATGACGCCATATCTTAAACGCGAACACAACTGCGGACAACGCAAGATCGTGGGTAGGGTAATTCAACTCGTACGGTTTCAACTGACGGGAAGCATATGCAATCATCTTTCCGTGCTGCCTGAGTACACATCAAAGCCCTTGGCCTGAAGCATCGCTATAAACTGAGAAACCCTCATTACCACTTGGTAAGGCCAAGACGGGAGCGGTCGTCAACC
Source organism: Orobanche coerulescens (assembly GCA_033398695.1). NCBI lineage: Eukaryota > Viridiplantae > Streptophyta > Magnoliopsida > Lamiales > Orobanchaceae > Orobanche > Orobanche coerulescens. The sequence goes on along the minus strand of CM065818.1, from coordinate 24,013,758 downwards.
GCTTCTTCAACTCCTCGAAACTCTTCTCTCTCTCGTCGGTCCACACAAACTTCTCTGACTTCTGCAACAATTGGGTAAGTGGTCGAGCGAGCTTAGAGAATCCCTCGACAAATCTACGATAATACCCGACCAAACCCAGAAAACCACGGATATCCTTCACGTTCTTGGGCGGTGCCCAATCCAACACTGCCTCTATCTTATGTGGGTCCACACGAACACCCTTCGTAGAGATCACGTGACCGAGAAACATAACCTCCCGCAACCAAAACTCACACTTTGAGAACTTCGCAAAAAGATGCTGAGTTCTCAAGATTTCCAACACGATATGGAAATGACGTGCATGCTCCTCCTCGCTCCTCGAGTAAATCAGGATATCATCGATAAAGACAACTACACACTTATCGATGTATTCGATAAAGACTTTGTTCATAAGCTGCATGAACACGGCTGGGGCGTTGGTTAGCCCAAAAGGCATAACCACACATTCGTAGTGACCGTATCTCATCCGAAAGGCCGTCTTCGGGATATCGGAATCTTTCACTCGGAGCTGGTAATACCACGATCTTAAATCAATCTTCAAAAACACGGTTGCCCCTTGCAATTGGTCAAACAAGTCATCAATCCTCGGGAGCGGATTCTTGTTTTTTATAGTCACTTTGTTCAACTCTCGATAGTCGATATACAGACGAAGTGACCCATCCTTCTTGTTTACAAACAAGACCGGGGCGCCCCAAGGCTAAGCGCTCGGTCGAATATAACCCATGTCTAGCAACTCTCCCAACTGATTCTTCAACTCAAGCATCTAGGCAGGCGCCATGCGGTATGGCGTCTTAGAAATCGGTGCTGCACCCAGCTCTAAATCAACAGTAAACTCAATCTCCCGGTCAGGTGGCAAATCGGGCAACTCGTCTGGAAAAACGTCAGGATACTCGCACACCACCAGAATAGACGAGATCTCGACTCCCTCTTCTTCCGATCTCAAAGCATAACACCAGTAACTGGTGCAAACTCCTCGAAGGAGTTTCACCGCTTTCATAGCGCTGATTAGAAATCTCTGACTACTCCGCTTATGTCCCACAAAAGAATGCTCGGTACCGCCTAAGGCTAACATCGAAACGGTTCTCGTTCTATAATTCATGATCGCCCCATGTCGGTCTAGCCAATCCTCACCAAGAATCAAGTCCTCATCCCTAATATCTACCACAATCAAATTAGAAGACCAATCCCTGCCCGCGATACTCACCAGAAAATCTCTAATCTCACGATCCCCCACGATGCTATCCACACTAGGAAGTTTAACAACAAATGGTTCACATGCAACTAGACAATCAACATGCAGACGATGCACACAATCCAGAGATATGAAAGAATGTGTAGCACCAGAATCGAATAACACGGAAACAGGATGGTCAAGGATATGAACGGTACCTGTAGCCACCGTCAGGTCAGGATCTCCAGCTCGTCTCATTTTATACACACGGGGCAGAACAGACCCCGCACTAGAAGCTCCCCCTCTAGAAGGCTGCCCACGACCTCGACCTCTATGAAAACTCTGCTGAGGCTGAGAAGCTATCGGTGCCTGATTCACGCTAGGTTCTCCCGCAGCCGGGGCTGACTCCTGAGTAACTGGTGCCCGACCCGCATCTATACAATACTTAGCACGATGCCCCATCCGAACGCAAGTAAGACACTGAATCGGACGCCTGTCACACTCACTCATTGTGTGTCTCGGACGACCACAGTTAAAGCAGGTAGGTCCACGAACGGAAACAGTATGAGCAGACTTAGAACCATTTCTTCGCTCAAATGACGGGGACCGATTCCCGAAGACTCGTGAACTAGAGTGGCCTTCTGATGCCCGCCAGACTTACCTCCCGAAAACTGACCGGAGGTCTTCTGTTTCTTACCCTCGATTGCCATCTATATCGTAGAAAACGACATATCATAATCCATGCTTTGTTCTGATAGTCCTTCAAAGTTGTACATCCTAGACCAGACATGTAGTGACGAACCCTCGGCTTCATCCGCATGTCAAAGTGGCGGATCTTATCTATCTCATCTCGGACCTGGTTTCTCACATAGTGAGGTTGCTGGTTGTAGTCCTTGATCGCCTGCGAAATAGGGACATCCTGGGGCTTAGCGTCAAAGAAGGCTCGGATCCTCCCCTCTTTTACTGGCCATGGACAAAATTCGTCCTCCATCAATTCACGGAACTCTTCCCACGTGGCTTCCCGGTCACATGGTTTTACCGCTTGCCACCACGTTGCCGCCTCATTGGCGAGGATGTACTGAGCGATGGGTACCTTCCTCTCCTCAGAGCAGTTAGCCGCCTCGAACACTTTCTCCATCTCAAATAACCAACTCTCCCAACCGGAAGGGTCGGAAGTACCATCAAACTATGGAGGACGCGTAATCACGTTCTGAAGTAACTTATCGGTGCCGGATCCAGTAGGCGGAACCTGGTTAGCATTATTTTGGCCGACTAAGATGGCCTGAGTCAGTAGCATCATCTGGTTCGCTACTTGCTGTAGAATATTCACTACATCTGGTTCGCTACTTGCTGTAGAATATTCACTACTCCGATATTCTCATGAGCATTACCGGAGCTAGCAGACTGATCTTGCTGGCCCCTGGCACTGGGTGGAACACTGTTCGACAAGGAAGGCATCGCCGAATCAGTTCCTGAGTTATCGGACATGGACGCCCCACCGGCTACCAGTAGGTATTCTGAAGAAGTAACGGGTGAGTACAGTTCCAAATGCAAAACGCAACAAGATACCAAGAAAGGAACAGAACAGAACAACATAACGAGTCAAGTTAGGAAAAATTTACGAGCACCGCCGTACTGAGATGATGGTGTAGTAGTGATACTATTCAAAAACGACACTCAACTAGACCTAAATAACCGACAGCCTAGGTATCCATAAACCTAAGCTCCGATACCATATTCTGTAACACCCCCAAGACGTTCGGGGCATATTACAGCGCCGTGAACCCCACACTTGGAGTTCAACAGGCTAACGTACCAAACCGAAATTCGACAAAAGACAAACATCATTAACATACACACGACTCCATAATTCAAGACAAAAGACTGAACTCAACAATATCATTCAATATTAAATCCATCCCAAAACGGGTACATGACAATAACAAATTCAAGGAAGGGAGTACTCGAGTACTTAAACAAATGACATAATAAATAACTTTAAGAGACAAGACTCCAAACGGACAACCACTGAATAGAATCACGCTTGCCCATCATCCTCGTACGGCTCGCATGCTCGCTTGCCTCCATGACCTGTACCTGAAATACAAAAGTATTTCCCCCATTTAAGGGGTTAGCGACAACTGCTAGTGCAAGTACAATCCATTTGAACTACCATTTTAATCAAATGAAATATGCGCCAAAAATCATTTTAGAAATCTTTTATATTCCGGAATATTATGGTGCCAAGCACAAAACACAGTTCTCCAACAAAACATTTCAAAGTTAACCATTGGTACGAGACTCACGGCCACCGTACCCCGCAGAGGCCCCGTCGGACCATCCCGGGGTGGTTAACCCTAGTTCGTGATACGCACACTCACGGCAATACGTATCCCTAGAGGCCCCGTCAGACCGTCCCTATGTGAACATACACATATACATCCACAACAACCACGGAAAGCCATAATTCAAATACTAGAACATGCAAACAAATGTAAAATACTTGTCTTTGAGACATCTTCGATGAAACGGGGATGAACAACAACTACGAACGTCCCAGAGGAAACACGACCGATCCTAGACGAAGGATTAACACAACTCAGTCCTATACAGTAACAATAATCGAATGGAATACTCCCTAACCCCGATTACAAGTTATAACAACCTACGTTCGATCGATACGGGCGAGGGTTTACGCAAAATCTCCCCGAATCGACAAATCACGGATTAAAGTCGACGGAATCGGATTGGGAATCACCCAATAACAACAATCGGTACGGAATAATACAACATAACTGAACAATTCGAGTTTAAACGAACGAAACCCAAAAAAATCCCAAAATTGACAAAGTAGGGTTCTAAGTCAAAAATACCTTGAATTGAAGTGGAGAAGATGGATTAAGATGATGTACTAAGCTTAGAACACAATAATCGGTCTGCAATGAAACTCCACGGATTACTCTCCGCAAATCGCCCCAAAATTGCCGGAATCGCCCAAAGGATGAGAAGAGGAGGAAAAATGACGAAAAAGGGGGCTGCTGTCATATATATAACAGACATAATTAGCGCACGCTAATCATCAAAGATAGAGCGCGCTAACGGGGGTCGCAAATAGTCTAGTAGCTGCTGACCGGCATCGCTAGCGTGCGCTAGACAAGTTTAGTGCGCGCTAAATACTACTCGATAGCGTACGCTACGAAGGCTTAGCGCGCGCTACCTGATGGTCAGAATTTAGGATTCTGAGTCCAGGACCCCACTGCCCAGGACGCTGAAAACGCTAACGCATGCTAAAACTACGAGTTAGTGTGCACTAACTGCACATCGATAGCGCACGCAAGAAATAATGAGTAACTTGCGCTACCCACACAACAGTTCAGTACTGCTCAGTCCAGTACACTGCTACAAAAAGGTACGAACTCGAAATGCAACGCAAGGCCAGAAACCAGAGCATAAACACGAAATATTCAAGACGAAGAAGCCAAGTGCTTAAAGAAAATACAATTACGACTACCGGGGAATTCGAAATACGACAAGGAAGATAAAGTTTCCCAAACTTATAGAAAATTACAAAATGGCCCAAATGTCCGAAAATCGTGAAACAACGTCGGATTCACAAACTGAAACTCACAACATGGGTAACTCAACCATACGAACTTATATAAACAAAGAAACAACGAAAACGAACGAGTTTTCGAGAATCGAACGTACATACGGCAAAACATAACATAAAATGGAATTACGTAAAAACATCTCCGAAACTCATCCAAATGGAAAAAATCCAAGAATAAAGTAGATTCAAAACGTCGTAACGGTTACAAGCGAGTTGACAAAAATAGACATACACCAAAAATAGAAACTGTTAAAAATGGAAAGGTATGGATATTACAGTGGGCATGAAGCTTCTCAGTTTTCAAACTTTTTATCGGATCTCTTGGGTGTTTCCCTTTCCACTAATCCTGATAAGTGGGCTTGGAAGCTGGATAAGTCAGGAGTTTTATCGGTTTCCACTCTTAGACAGGTGATTGATAATAACCTGTTATTAATTGGTAACTGTTGGCCACTAAGTATACTGGATACAGTTTGGGAAATAGTTTAAACAACAAACTGTATGGATTTTAAATCTGAGTGCGTAGTGGAAGTCTTAGATACAGTAGGTTACTGTGGATACAGCAACTAAATGTATAGTGTATACTTAATTAATCACAGTAAGTAAAACAGTAAAAACTGAAGGTAAATAACACAGTAATTAAAGTGGTTCGAGGTAAACCCATCTACGTCCACTGGTCCTCCACACAGGAGTAAAAAAGTTTATTATAATTACTACGTACACAACTACGTAATTGTAACAACACACAATCAATATATCGTTCACACAGATTGATATAAAGATCTTAGCTTCAACCGTTCACACAAATTGGTTTTGAGCTAATGCTTTGACTTGCTTCTTCACACACAGTTCTGAAGCTTCGTCTTCTTCAATGCAAATCCTTCACACACAGTTCCGGAGAAGCACAGATTGCTCAGTCCACACAGGGCTGATCTGGGGTTGTTCAAAGTATAGAACGGATGGTGAACAACAACTTTGACTTTAAGAGCTTTCAGCTGATGAAGTGTTGTTCAGGATGATGAGCACTGTATATCTCTTTTGATCTAAGTTGCAGTGAGCTTTGGAGATATGTTTTGCTCTGATAATAATTTCGATAGCTTGGGTAACTGATCTTCAGCATCTTGATGTGATATATATAGACTTTGAAATATATATCCGTTGAGATGTATCCGTTGAGTGAGATTCCGTTCCAACGGATTTATAACACGATCCGGATTTAGCGGGATTTGAAGATCTGTTGACTGACAGTATTTAAATACTTTATCCTTGAGTATTTAAATACTTCTTTATTCAACGGGACTTGACTTTTGGAGATTCTTTCTTTGTCCTGTTGTGAGCTGTATGGAAGATAACTGTTTTGGAGATTCGAGACAGTTTCCATACTTGGTCTTTTATAAGACTTCTTGCTGTACTGAAGGGCTTCACTATATGCTGATTCGAGGCAGGTCTTGGATACAGGATAATGCCTCAATACTTCGATACAATTTCTTTTACTGTATGCGGATTGGCATATATGTCAAAACCTCTTATCAAATACCATTCGATACAGGGATTGGATATCCCGGCTGTTTCGATACAGGGTTCTTGTTTTCCCAACAATTTCCCCCTTTTTGGCAATTTGCCAAGACTTACTTTCTTAACTTTTCAAGTCTTCTTGATGATGCCAAAACCTTATTCATGAAGTGATCTTCTTTGATGTCTTCTGGCAGATTTCTTGGTCTTTCGTCAAAAGGTTTGTCTTTCAGTAACTTAGTCTAAATAATGAAGCTCATGAGCGAGTTCGATCTGATTAAGGATTTTTACAACTTAAGCTTATGATTGGCGCGCAGGCACAATCTTACAATGTATTCTAAGCTTACAACTGAAATCATGAACTGTTCGTAGACTAGTTCGTACAACTTTATTTTCAATCAAGTTTGTATACTTGAGATTGTTATCAAATAATTAAAGTAATCATACATCAACACAGTAGATTACGAGTTGTAATCTTTCAAGACAAACAGACACTTTTATTGATATTCAAAATAAATTGGGTACATGGTTTGCTGTTTCGAAGAGAAAAATTACCAATCAAGAATAATATACAGAGATTTCAGCTCCTATCTGTAGTCCGCATGCCTCCATGGCTTTCTCCCTGGATCATTCTCGGTACCACGCCACCAGTTTTGTAGGGAATTGTTGCCTCGATCCTGGTATATAGCTCTTCCTTCATAGGATCGATCAAAGGCAAGAATCCAGTCTTTTGGATGGGTGATCCGATCTCCTTTATTGTGCTTGCTCTTCATATCAAGCTGGAGTGGGAGTTTTCCATCTTCTAGCATCTTCGTAAATTTGTCTGCGGCCTCCGCTAACGTTTTATAGTTCTTGAAGATGGCGGATTCCCTGATGAGTTTGACAAAGTATCTCATCAGTTCGTTTTTCCTCCATTGCTTCACTTCATCGGCAGTAGGATGGCGGTTGGTCGGCAGACGAATTTCAGAAAGTCTCTAGATTAGATTTTGCCACGGAACATTTGGATCATGAAATTCAGGTCGGGAGCCTAAAATCCTAAAACTTTGGGAGGGAGGGTCTAGCTTGTTTAACTCGGAAGTGATGCTGTCTTGAGTGGCCTCGAATTCCCTTTCTTGATGTATCCTGATTCTCCTAGCAGCTTCTCTTGCCTCTTCCCCCTTTTTGGATTCATCAAGACGTTCTAGGATCTCTAATGCAGCATCCTGTTTCGTCTCGATGTTAGTCACTCTTTCTACAAGGGCGGAAAGCGTCTGCGACATGTCCTGGATACATTTGTCGTGGGCGCACAATTGAGATCTGTTTTCAATCATAGCACATGCGGTCTTAGCTTCAGCTATTCGCATTTTGGTTGCTTCTTCCTTCAGGAGTTGCTCCTGCTTGTCTTCCATGATTTTCAGAGCTTGTTTGAACACTTCTGGCAAAATGACGAATGCCTCGACAACACGAGATACTTCATGTTGTAGAGTGGTCATCTCCTCCACGGCACAAGTATGCATCCAATTCAATGCTTTCTCAACGGAAGACAGAGCATTCACTGCATCCTGGATGAATACAGTTTGAAGACCAAGTGCACGCAGGCGCTCTTTCCTAGCGGCAGAAATCGGAGAATCTGGTTGAGCAAAGTCTTCAGAGCTGTTCAACCTCCTTACGTTCACGGTTGGGCGTGAAGCAAGTTGGACATCCTCAGGTACGATACCGTCCTCGGATTCCACGGTTGAAGGGGCGGGAGCAGCTTGTTCTGGTTCGGCGGCAGGGGGTTGAGTGGCTTCCTGTTACGAAGTTTACTCAGTAGACATGGATACAGGAGGGACTGAATCCTCCTGTTGTCTCTCAGTGACAACTTCTTCGGTGGCGGCGAGCTCAGTGCTGTTCCCAAATCTCTGACTTCCTCGACTAGAGGGACTGATTCCTCTTCGTCGGGAATTAACTCTTGCTGTGACGAAGGGGATTGCTTCGAGTCGATGGCCCTTCGTCACCTTTTGGTAGAGAGGCGTCTTTAGCTTGAGCCTCTTCACGACTCATCCTCAGACCAGCTTGAAAAGCATCGTCGTCGTCGTCTGAGTCATTGTCATTGTCGTCTTTTGGATTTGCGGGAGAGTCCTCTGACTTGTCCTTTCCTTTCCTTCTTGCGTCAGATTTCTGCAAAAGATGGCTTTCAACCAGCTCCTTGCAGAAGGGATTGTCCCATCGGATCAAGGCTTCAATTTCCATTAAGTCCGTCACTTCTGATACGAATCTTTCTTCTTGACTCCAATCGCTCCAGTTGTACAATGTTTCATACGGAGCTAGCCTGTAGCCTTTCCATGTTAGAAATCTTTTGTAAGCATGTTCAATTTGAACAGAGAGAAGGGTCTTATGAATAATGGTGTCAGGGGAGGGACTACGTACAACGTCTGGAGACGCTGTAGCGAGGGATTCCTGTACAGGTATGGGATCCTGTATGGAAGTGGGATTCCTTACAGGGGATGTTGCCCTGAAGGAAGATGGATCTTGTATGGGTGTGGGATCCCGCAGAGGGGAAGTAGCTGTTGGCTCCAAATGGGCAGCCGACTCTCTAAAGTCTTGTTCGTTGGCAGATGTCTCATCATCCGTCCTAGCCGCCAAAGGCTCAGGATCTACTGTCGATACAGTAGGGGACACCTCTTCCACATGGGTTGGGCCCTGGGGTTGTTCTTCAATGGGTTGAGCCGCGGGGGAAACTTCTTCGGAGGGCTTGGCAGATTTGATTTTAGAAAGCCTCCTAAGTTTCTTCTTGGGCTTCTCACCAGCAATGGGTTTCTTGCTGTGAGATCTCTTTCTCTTCTTTGAAGATTCCACGTCCTGGAACTTCAAGGACTCATCTCGTGGATTTGCGGAAACTGGCATACTTCCAGTTTTTGGGTGGTTGGAGACCAGAGTGGTTTGATTATACGCAGTAGGCTTGACGCCTCCTAGGTATATTCTAGAGTTATTCTTCTTAGCATCAGCGGATTGCGAAAGTTCGCATTTCGTCAGGATATGGTTTAACATCAAACCAAAAGAGTTCTTCTGGGTGGCAGGCTTGCACACCTCCTCTTGCAGGCGCTTCAGGATTATCTGGCACCAGTTGACCTTTTCACAGGTCAGAATAGCCACCATCATCCTGAACCTCAGATTGGTACACATTTCGAACGCACCGGTTCGATTCTCAATTATCCCGCAGCAAAAATCATGAAGATACACATATGGGAGACAAAAAATTTTCTTGTGACATGTGGTTTGAACCATGTCAACAACTTTGGAGCCTGTGAACAATCCATAAAATTTAGTTATTAGCTCTTGAGACCCAAATGTCTCAAGTTGATCCATGTCGTGCCATCACGGTAGCTTTGTAGATATTCGGAGCGGTCGTTATCAACACAGATCTCAACTCCTTGGATTGTAGCGGTAATGTCAGCAACATGACCTCCTTGGGCCAATGACAAAAAGCGTACGGCGGCGTTGAGGTAAAATTCCTCAACCAGATGAGCATCGTACTTATCAGCAGTCTGACTTCCAAGGCGATAGAGGCCTTGTTGACGAAGACGAGTTATGATGTACTCCATGGGTTCTGCGTCGTTGGTTTCAGACAGAATGCGCTCAATGATAACAGATCTTGAAAATATCCGTCCATCGATGATGTTAGCAGTTTTTCTCAGAGCGGGGAGAGAAGTTTGTCCAGCCATTTGATGATTTCTTAAGAAAAAGTGCAAGAAAATAACCGAAATATGCAGTAAAATGCAGAAAAGTATGTAAATTTGTTTTTGCTTGAGAACTCTTGAATTTGCAGAAAGCGTAAAGAGTCTCTAATGGCAGATTCAGTCCTTTTATAGTTGGGCGGCGAAATAGGGTTTTGCAGAGTACGAATGGTCAGATTTTAAGGGATGGGAACCGGTTTTTGAACTCAACGGTTAAGATGGACTGAGTGTAACTGGTACGCTAATCCAATAAAATGTTTTAAAAAAAATAAGCGGGTCCCACTTCTGACATTTGTGTCACCCTAAATGCCTCAAACGGCAGTTTTAAAACAATAAACAATTTAAAACATCGCGGCTTTTGAGATTCAGTTGTCCAGATGTCGTGTAAGGCATTTAATGTACATGACGTTTGACATAAAAACAAGGCACGTGGACAAAAATCATTTTGAAAAGAAATAATATTATATTATATATATACTGAATCGAAATCCTATAGGATGTGCTGTTTCCGCGTCGATACAGCGTTCCCCCTTAAAAAGGTACATATAGGTTTTAAATTCCATACAGCAACTTGAGGATTGATGATGTATTCATGGGTCCTACAGTATTCCCCCTTAATTATTGCACACGTCAGCTGTAGGATTCATATGTCTTCGCTCACTACAGTGCTGTTTTGACGGTTCTAAGTGTACAAATAATTAACGTTGGATACTGTATTCTTGGGTCTTACAGCGTTCCCCCTCAATTTGTTGAGTAAAAACAGTAAATCACTTACAGGGAGTCTGGCTGTAGCATTCCCAATTCTTGTCTGAGCATGTTGAATCTTGCTGTGTCGAGCGGCTTGGTGAAGATGTCGGCCAACTGAATGTCTGTATGAACTTTTTCAAGGCGAACATCCTTGTTCTCGACATGATTCCTTATAAAATGATGCTTCATGTTGATATGCTTAGTGCGCGAGTGCAGGACAGGATTGTGCGTGATTGCAATTGCACTTGTGCTATCACACATGATTGGAGTCTCTCTGGCATCGATTCCATAGTCGGCGGTATTCTGCATCCAAAGGATCTGCATACAGCAACTACCAGCAGCATAGTACTCTGATTCAGCCGTGGAAAGAGAATTAGCCAATTGCTTCTTACTGAACCAAGAAACGAGTCTAGGTCCAAGAAAGTGACAAGGTCCACTTGTACTCTTCCTATCTAGCTTGCAGCCTCCGAGATCCGAGTCGCTGTATCCAACTAAATTGAATCCGCCTTCTTTAGGATACCATAGTCCTGCATCGACTGTTCCTTTAATGTACTTCAGGATTCGTTTAGCTGTATTGAAGTGTGATTCCTTAGGTGTAACTTGATATCTCGCACACACTCCAACAGCAAACTGGATGTCGGGCCTGCTAGCCGTTAGGTACAGGAGCGAACCAATGAGCTTCCTGTAGAGTGATTGGTCAAACGGATTTCCGGCTTCATCAGCACTAATTTGCACGGAAGTGCTCATGGGGGTTGGCGAAGATTTGGAAGTGTTCATTCCAAATTTGTTGAGAAGCTCCTTGCTGTATTTTTCTTGGTTGATGAAAATACCTGTAGCCAACTGCTTTACCTGCAAACCTAGAAAATAACTAAGTTCCCCCATCATACTCATTGCAAATTTACTTTGCATGAGATGAGAGAACCTTTGACATAAAGCAAGGTTAGTTGAACCAAAAATAATATCATCCACATAGATTTGCACCATAAGAAGGTCATCACCTTCCTGTATCTTGAACAAGGTCTTGTCCACAGCACCTTTCTCAAATCCGTTGATAGTTAGAAACTGGGACAAGGTTTCGTACCAGGCTCTAGGGGCTTGTTTAAGTCCATACAGCGTTTTTCTTAGCCTGTAAACTAAATCGATACCGTCTGTGTTGGCAAACCCTGGTGGTTATTCAACATAAACTTCTTCTGCAAGGTCTCCATTCAGGAATGCACTCTTGACGTCCATTTGGTATACAATAAAGCTCTTATGGGCGGCAAAGGCTAGAAATATCCTGATGGCTTCTAGTCTCGCTACAGGGGCGAAGGTTTCATCATAGTCTATGCCTTCTTCCTGACTATAGCCTTGTGCGACTAGTCTGGATTTATTCCTTATAATAAGTCCATTTCGATCCTTTTTGTTTCGAAATACCCATTTGGTTCCTATAACCGATTGATGTGTAGGTCTGGGTACAAGATACCATACATTGTTTCTTTCGAACCGTTAAGCTCTTCTTCTATAGATGTTATCCAATGAGAATTATTAAGAGCGTCTATGGTCGAAACAGGTTCGGACTGGGCTAAGAATACAGCGATAGTGCACATATTGAGTCTTCTAAGCTCGGATTGAGATTTCCATTCAGGAAACTGTGATTTCTCAGCATCAGATTCTTCTTGTGCACAAAGTACATTTCCTTGTGTACTCTGTATTCTCCTACGAGTAGAAACACCAGCATTTATGTTTCCAATGATCAGCTCTTGTGGGTGATCTCTCAACCATCTTCGGTCGGGTTCTAATTGAGGATCCCGTACTGTATCGAAAGATTCTGTGGATACAGCTTCAGCTTGTACAGCGTCGGCTTCATCCACATCGATTCTTACAGCTGCGGGGTTGATTTCTAAATCAACGACAGGTTCTATGGGAGTTGGAGGATCCAAGATAGATAGATGTTGAAAGTTCTCGGTAATATCATCTACTCATGTAGGGTCATGGTAGGGTTCGTCGAACACTACATGAACTGATTCCTCGATCGTCAGCTTCCTTTTATTAAAGATTCTGAAAGCTTTGCTAACGGAGGAGTATCCTACGAATATTCCTTCATCTGATTTCTCATCAAAGGTTCTAAGTTGGTCCTTCCGATTATTCAATACATAACACCTGCATCCAAAAATGTGGAAATACGAAACTAACGGAGTTTTGTTGTTCCATACCTCATATGCTATTTTGTTGTGGTGCTTGTTGATGATACAGCGGTTTTGAGTGTAGCATGCTGTATTGGTTGCTTCACCCGAAGCTTGTGGCAATTTTGCGGCAATCATTGTCCTTGTTGCTTCTTTCAACGTCCTATTCTTTCGCTCGGCAACACCATTTTGTTGAGGTGTACGGGCAGCTGAGTATTCGTGCTGTATTCCATTCTCCGAACAGTATTGCTCTATAAAGCGGTTAGTAAATTCTGTACCTCTGTCGGAACGAATGCACACGATACTCGATGCTTTTTCATTTTGCAACTTTCTCAGGAGCTCGGGCAGCTTTGATGTTGTTTCCTTCTTCTTGCTAAGGAAGATCGTCCAAGCATACTTGGAATAATCATCAACAACAACCATGCAGTATTTCTTACCTCCCAAACTTACTGGGTCTACAGGACCGTAGAGATCCATGTGTAGCATTTCCAACACTCTTTGGGTTGAAAGGTAGGATTTGCTCTTCAGGGTTGACTTGATTTGCTTGCCTTTATGACATGGTCCGCAGACGCTATCCTTCTTGAATGATACATTTGGCAAACCTCTAACCATTCCCTGTCTTGAGAGCTTGTTGATTGTCTTGAAGTTGACGTGAGACATCCTCTTGTGCCATAACCAGCTAAGATCTGCAGTGCCTTTGGCAACAAAGCATGGGATTGAAGGAGCTCATAGGCTTCCAGTCAGCAATATACATGTTACCTGATCTGCTTCCTGTAAGCACAACTTCCTTGGATTGGATGTTTTTGACTCTACAGCGATCTATATAGAATTTCACCGAGAACTGTTTATCACAGAACTGGCTGATACTAAGTAGATTGTACTGTAAGCCTTCAACATATGCAACATCGGTGACTTTGAATTTTCCGACAAGTAGGTTTCCTTTCCCTCTTGTTCTTCCTTTAGATTTATCACCGAAACGAACTTTTGGACCGCGACCTTCTACAAAATCTGATAGCTTGCTCCTATCTCCGGTCATGTGTCGAGAGCATCCACTATCAAAGTACCATGTATCCTCCTCTAGAATGTCCTGTAACAAAGAAATTAAGTAGATTTAGGTCCCCTTTGATTTTTGGGTCCATGATTGTTAGTTCCTCTAGGTACCCAAGTTTTCCTAGCAGCAATTGGTTTACTGTAGGGCATACTCGGTACAGAGTTGCGATATCTACGGGGGGCATATCCGTAGTTGTTATAACCATGATAATTATTATGCATGAAAAATTCAGGGTTATTGTTATTAATCCAGTACGAGTGCCGTCTTGGAGGTGGAGCCATTTTCTTAGGCCTAACAGCTTGCCTTCTGGGTCTCCAGTTGGATTCCCAATGCTGTTGTTGATACTGAACCGGCATCTGCTGTCTCGAGGGATAACGGGGCTCCTGTATCCAATACCTAGGCGTCTTTGTCTTGATAATCTTGCCGTGCGGGCCTTTGGTGGTTGGATACGACCTTCCTTCCGAATGGCCATTGGCGTTGATATGCTCGGGAGCATCTTTGTTGAGTGCGCCTCACAGTTGGAATGGCTTATGATTCCATGCGGAATAGGATTGCGGGGGCGGAATAGCAGCCTTTGGTTTTCTCGGTACAGCAGGTTCCCTCACGGGACTAGGGGTTTCTTCCGATTCTGTAATGTGTTCCACACTCTTGACGAACACTGTACTAGTTTTCCCTTTGTTTGAACATGAGCTGTATCCTAAGCCACTTTTATCGTGAGCATTTTGCCCAGTGCTCAGAATTTCTTCCATTCTTTTGGACGATTTCTCGAACGATTTCAGAGTGGTCTCAAGTTCAATTTCTCGCTTTTCGAGAGTTGTGATTTTGGCTTGAAGTAGAACTAAATCATTTGTCTTGCCCTCGCTGTGAGTTTTAACCTCACTTAGGTCATGAGCAAGTTGATGATTGCTCTCCAAGAGTTTTTCAAAATCGACTTTGCTGGTTTCACAGTCAAGAGACATATTTTCATAATTTATTTTCAGCAAGTCATTTTCATCTTTCAGCTCTAAATTAGTTAATTGAAGCTGTATATTCTCAGTTTTCAGTGTCTCATGGGCCTTTTGAATGTTTTTAAATTCATTCATCATGTTTTCAAAAGTATAAGATGCATTTGACGGAATAGCTGAGGTTGAACTGACCTCATCATCGCTATCTTCACCTTCGAGAATGTCTTTGGCCATAAAGTACATATATGCTTTATCATCGAACTCATCGTCAGATGAATCACTTTCAGTGACCACCTGAAGACATTCTGCTGATTTGGATGGTGTGTGGGAGGCTTCTGATTCTCCAATCAGGGCCTTGAGCTTGTCTTTCCAAGCACGTCTTCTTTCATCTCTCTCTTGTTGCTCGGCCTCCGGCAACCTTTGGACTTTGGGATGAGGACATTTATTTGCATAATGCCCTGGTTTCCTGCAATTATAGCACAGATTAGCGTCACTAGATGATGTTTCGGTACTTACCTTGTGGACAGGTTTGGGCCTGTAGGGAGTCTTTCCAGACTGTTTGATGAACTTTTTGAATTTGTGCATGAGAAGTGCCATTTCATCTTGAGACAGGATGTCGTCGTCACTGTCAGCATTCTTGTGACTAGGCTTGACGATTTGGGCATCTTTGTGTCGACGGTTCGTCTGATAGCTAGTCCGTGACCTTTGAAGGAGATTCTTGACTTTCTCTCTTCACAATATCATACTCAAAAGCTTTGAGGTCAGAGAAGAGATCAAAAGTAGATATTTCATTAAGATTGAAAGATACACGCATAGCTGTGGTCTTAATGTCCCATCGGGCTGGGAGAGATCTGAAAATTTTTAAATTCTTCTCCTTTTGGGTATAAATTTTGCCCAACGCTTCAAGTTCACCAACAATACCAGTGAATCTGAGGTCAAGTTCCTCAAGTGTCTCAGTTGGTTTCATTTTGAAAGATTCAAATTGCTGAGTCAGTTTTGAAATCTTGTTTTCTTTTGAGAGCTCAATTCCCTCACAAATCAACTTGAGTTTATCCCAGATTTCTTTGGCTGTTTTGCAGCTCTTTACCTTTGAGAACGTGCCTTTGTCAAGAGTGACAAATAACGCGTTCTTAGCCACGTTGTCAAGGTTTGCTCGCTTTCTTTCATCTGTGGTCCATTGCTCGCGATCCTTTTCGAGCATCTCAACATGGGCTTGGCCTTCAATCCTTGCGGCCGTGTTTACCTTCATGATCTTGATAGGGCCATCCTGTATCACAAAAATCATCTCTTCGTGCATTGCTGCAAGATGAGCCTCCATCCTAATTCTCCAATCATCAAATTCGTTAATAGAGAACATAGGTACTTTGTTGATCATAGAAGTATCCATGTGATAATACAGAAATGAAAGAGACTGTTTTGAAAATAAGTGATTTTGGATCTGATTCGGTTAAAAATACGACCGATTCTTTTTAGAATCAACCGCTCTGATACCACTTGTTGGCCACTAAGTATACTGGATACAGTTTGGGAAATAGTTTAAACAACAAACTGTACGGATTTTAAATCTGAGTGCATAGCGGAAGTCTTAGATACAGTAGGTTGCTGTGGATACAGCAACTAAATGTATAGTGTATACTTAATTAATCACAGTAATTAAAACAGTAAAAACTGAAGGTAAATAACACAGTAATTAAAGTGGTTCGAGGTAAACCCCTCTACGTCCACTGGTCCTCAACACAGGAGTAAAAAGTTTATTAGAATTACTACGTACACAACTACGTAATTATAACAACACACAATCAATATATCGTTCACACAGATTGATATAAAGATCTTAGCTTCAACCGTTCACACAGATTGGTTTTGAGCTAATGCTTTGACTTGCTTCTTCACACACGATTACAAGCTTCGTCTTCTTCAATGCAAATCCTTCACACACAGTTCCGGAGAAGCACAGATTGCTCAGTCCACACAGGGCTGATCTGGGTTTGTTCAAAGTATAGAACGGATGGTGAACAACAACTTTGACTTTAAGAGCTTTCAGCTGATGAAGTGTTGTTGAGGATGATGAGCACTGTATATCTCTTTTGATCTGAGTTGCAGTGAGCTTTGGAGATATGTTTTGCTCTGATAATAATTTCGATAGCTTGGGTAACTGATCTTCAGCATCTTGATGTGATATATATAGACTTTGAAATATATATCTGTTGAGATGTATCCGTTGAGTGAGATTCCGTTCCAACGGATTTATAACACGATCCGGATTTAGCGGGATTTGAAGATCTGTTGACTGACAGTATTTAAATACTTTATCCTTGAGTATTTAAATACTTCTTTATTCAACGGGACTTGACTTTTGGAGATTCTTTCTTTGTCCTGTTGTGAGCTGTATGGAAGATAACTGTTTTGGAGATTCGAGACAGTTTCCATACTTGGTCTTTTATAAGACTTCTTGCTGTACTGAAGGGCTTCACCATATGCTGATTCGAGGCAGGTCTTCGATACAGGATAATGCCTCAATACTTCGATACAGTTTCTTTTACTGTATGCGGATTGGCATATATGTCAAAACCTCTTATCAAATACCATTCGATACAAGGATTGGATATCCCGGCTGTTTCGATACAGGGTTCTTGTTTTCCCAACAGTAACTCTGCTACTCGTTGGAACTCATTGGTCCCATTGAAAGTTAATATTTTGACTCGAAGGATTGAGAACAATAAGTTGGCTACTCGTGATAATTAAGCTTTGCGTGGTTTGGAGATTGAATCTCTCCACTGTGTTCTTTGTGGTTCGGATTTGAAGAGTGTGAATCATATTTTTTTATTGTCCGGTTTGCGGTCTCTGGTTGGGGTTTTATTCTTCGTTTGTGGAATCTTCAAGGGGTGGCTCTTTCAAATTCGGTGGAATGGGCCTCGTGGTTGGCCAATGTGAGGCTTAAATCGACACTACCAATATCGGGGGTTTAGCCGGCGACTTAAAGTCGTCGGCTAAAGATCAATGTCGTCGGCTAATCCCCCAGTCGTCGGCTAAAAAACCGTCGGCCGATATTCATCGACCAAGGTTTGCCGACGACTTTTTTGTTAGTCGTCGGCTAAAGTTCAAAGTTTAGCCGACCACTACGACAGTGTCGTCGGCTAAAACCTGTTTATTAAAAAAAAGACACTTTAGCCGACGACTTTTTCAAAGGTCGTCGGCTAAAACCTGTTTATAAAAAAAAGACACTTTAACCGACGACCTTTTCAAAGGTCGTCAGCTTTCAAAGTTCGTCGGCTAAAACCTGTTTATAAAAAAAAAGACACTTTAGCCGACGACCTTTTCAAATGTCGTTGGCTAAAACCTGTTTTCAAAGGTCGTCGGCTTTCAAAGGTCGTCGACTAAAACCTGTTATAAAAAAAAAAGACACTTTAGCCGACGACCTTTTCAAATGTCATCGGCTAAAATATTTTTTTTTAAAAAAAAGACACTTTAGCCGACGACGGTTTTAAATTTCGTCGGCTAAAACTTTTTAAAAAAGAATAATTTACTTTAGCCGACGGCCTTTGGAAAGTCATCGGCTAAAACCTAATATAAAAAAAAATTAATTTAGATTTTGGGATCCCAAAACCTGTATTTTTTGCACCTGCAATTTTTATACACCAGCTCCCATTATCAATAACAATCAACGCGCAACACATTCAACTAATACCATCAATAATATGCCCAACATTATATGCAACACAACGCACAACACATTCAAGAACATTAATTTCATCAACATACTAGTAGCGTCAACAAAATCACTTACATAATTCTAACACAAATATAAATATACAAGAGTACTACAACAACACAACTACATTCCACTACCAAAATCATCTAAATGTCGAAATGTAGTGGTAGAAGGATTACCACCATCCCCTAGATCCTCGTCACGAGGGTTTGAAGATGGGGTCTGTCCGAAGAGAGAAGGCGGTGGAGCAGGTACCTGCAGTCCAGCCTGAGTAATGGTCTGAGTCAGCATCATCATGTAGTCCATCATGGCCTGTTGCTGTCTCTGGAAACTCTCTAACCGCGACTCAGTCCTCTGCTCGCTCTCATGTAACCGCGTCTGAGTCCTCCTTTCATTCTCAGCTCGGATCTCCCTCTCCGCCCTTAATTG
The DNA here is from genome assembly GCA_033398695.1 of Orobanche coerulescens. Classification (NCBI taxonomy): domain Eukaryota; kingdom Viridiplantae; phylum Streptophyta; class Magnoliopsida; order Lamiales; family Orobanchaceae; genus Orobanche; species Orobanche coerulescens. Next base: position 23,994,689 of record CM065818.1, on the reverse strand, counting down.
CTCCTCGAGATAGGCAGTCCGTGCATCCGTCATGCGAGGCGCCGAAGCCGGGGTATCTTTCAATACACGGTGACCCTCGACTCCCATCATCTTAGTGCGGTACCGACTACCTCTAGGAGTGTAGACGGTACCCCACACCCTAGCGCGAACATAAGAATCGGCCCGATCGATCATCGATGGCGTAATCGAGGTCGGTCTCCGCTAAGTCCGAATACTGCTCCCAAGCAATCTCAGCAAGCATCCTCTGAGACTCCTCCCGCACACGCTCCTAAGTTAATATGAAAATAAATATTTCAATATCAATAAAAGTATGATACAAAGGCAATTATTTTATTACCAAAATAAAATAAAAAAGACTTACATGCTCCTCGGGACGGTTCGGATATGCTTTGAGTCACGTAGGCAAATGCGTCCAACGAATCAGAAGAAATGGCCTCGTGCGCAACTCTGGCTAACGACCGGGAACCCAGACTGTGATGGTCAGTCAGACCAGCACGATTGGTCGTGTTGGTCAAGATAGTCGCCTTCAAAAAAATATTATTTAGAATCGAGTTTATATTTAGAATTAAAAAAATTAAAAATTGAAATATTATTAATTTTTATTAAATACTAGCAGTTTTTTTAATAAATAAAATACAATATTCAGATTTTTATTTTTTTATGGAAATTAATATTCTAGTTTTTATTTTTATTAAAACAATTTATAAATAATATCCAGAGTTTATAAATTTTTTTATTTCCACTTTTGAATAAAAAAATCCGATTTTTTAATATTAATAATATTCCAGAATTTAAAAAAAACTGAAGTTCCAATTTTTTCTAATTTAAAAAAATCGTAACTTCAAGTATTTTTTAAATTCTGAAACATTAATTTAAAAAAATCGAGTTTATATTTAGAATTAAAAAAAATAAAAACTGAAAAAGAAAGAATGAAATGAGGGTATTTTAGTCATACCATGAACTCCGGGTCGCGAAAATGGGCGCGTAGCCACTCCCACTCGTACTCCTGGAACTTGAATTCTTCCGGGGTAGCCTCTCGGGTATCACCCCAGGCTGTCCAGAACATATGCATCTCATTTTTCCAAAATTTGTACCTACAACACACGTTGCACAACATATATTATTCGTAAGAAAAAAAATTACGCAAACAATGTAGATACAAAATAAATTAAAATGACTTACTTGGTAGACTGCACCTCGTCACACCAAGTACATAGTAGAGAGTCGGGAATGACAAACCACACCTATGAATAGCATAAATACGCAATAATTTAAAAACATCACATATTGCATTTTGAAGAACTACGTATTGATTGAAAAACACTTATTAAATATTTATTAACTTACCGACATAGCATTGTTCAAAGAATCCTTCACGCACTGCGGCACATTCCCCCAATCGGGCCACAAAACGGGGACTCTGTCCCGAATGACAAAGCCAACATTACGGCAATATGACGCCGTAGCGTCAGAAGACATCACCGGTCGGCCGTGTCTGTCTAGAGGAATCTCGTAACGGCCATGCTTACTTACGTACGAGTCGAGCGCCAGACCCTTTGCTGGGCCACGAGCCTTCTTCTTTTTCTTCTCCTCCTCGACTACATTTTTCCCCTTCTCCTTCTCCCTCTCTATCTCCTCGTACAATTTCATCTTCGAAACCCGACAATTCCGCCAACACATGTTGTCTGGCTAAGACTCGTAGACGTACACCTCGTCAGGGCTAATCAATCGAATGGGAACTCGGACTCCCGTCTCATCGACCTATGGAACAGTCGGAACCATCGGAGGCATGAATAGAGTCGGCGACGGACCGTGGGGCACCGCGGACGAGGAACTCCGTACATCTCCTGATGTGTGAGAGCTAGACGTGGGTCGGTGGATGGGAGGCATACGAGTTTCTGTCTGCGAGGGGGTCGACCGTGGTGTCTGAAAGGATAAACGCCGCGCTAGTGCAGCGGGCTCATCTGTCGCCCTAAAAAAATCGTCAGCGTTCATGCCGGTAGCTTCTAGTATCTGGCGGGCACGAACGCTATTCTGAGATATGTATAGTGTAGCGTGATCCGCCTTACTAGAGCCTGCCGAACTTCCCCCCGAATCGGGAGTGGTCGACTTTGTCGACTTCTTCCCCAACGCTTTCTTTATTCTATCCATAATCTAAACAAATTCATCAAATACACAACTCAATACAACAGTAATTATCAATACCATACCACGTTAATCTTTCGATTAACGCCAGTTATACAATTCCTTCCTCCTCAAACAAATTCATCAAATATTTCATCAAAACTCATTAAACAATTTACCTAATTCATCAAATAATCTAAACAAATTCATCAGATTCACAACTCAACACAGCAGTAATTATCAATGCCATACCACGTTAATCTTTCGATTAACGCCAGCTATACAATCCCTTCCTCCCCAAACAAATTCATCAAATTCACAACTCATTAAACACAAAATATTGAAAATACTAAATTCATCAAATATTGCATCACAACTCATTAAACAATGTACCTAATTCATCACATAATCTAAACAAATTCATCAAACAAATACAATAAATTCATCAAACAAAAAAAAGGGAAATGGGTTACCTGTCGGGAGGCGGTCGGACGGCAGACGGAGGGCGTCGGGCGAGCGGTGGGACGGGGGCTGTCGTACGGGCGACGGTTGGGTGACGGGGGTTGGGGGCTGGGTGACGGGCGGCGGGACGGGGGCTAGGTGACTGGCGGCTGTCGGATGGGTGGTTGGGTGACGGGGGCTGGGGGCGATCGGGCTGCAGCTGGGTGAGGGAAGGAGAAAATAATACAAGAAAGAAGGAGAAAACATATAAAATGTAGGGGGTTTAGCCGACGACAAGATCTACGTCATCGGCTAAAGTGTTTAGAAAAACAATATTATACTTTAGCCGACGAGTTTCCAATAGTCATCGGCTAAACCCCAACTATGACACGGGCTGTGTAGTCTAACACGGTCAGGTCAGGCATACAGTTTGTTTTCACGTTATGGGAAGGTGCGACACAGGCTGTGTCATTTGACACGGTCGGGTGTTTAGCCGACGACAATATCTATGTCGTCGGCTAAAGTATACCATTTTTTTTTTAAAAAAACTTTAGCCGACGGCTTAGATATTGTCGTCGGCTAAACCCCCGACCGTGTCAAATGACACGGGCCATCTCGCACCTGCCCAGAAATTGAAAACAGACTGTATGCCTGACCCGACCGTGTTAGACGACACGGCCCGTGTCATAGTTGGGGTTTAGCCGACAACTTTTGGAAAGTCGTCGGGTAAAGTATAATATTTTTTTAAAACACTTTAGCCGACGACGTAGATCTTGTTGTCGGCTAAACCCCACGATTTTTTTTAATAATATTATTAATATTACATTAATGTTTTGATTATTATTATTACTATTTTTTAATTATATTTAACATATGAAAATATACATCTAATAAATTTATGGCTCATAGTTTGAGTCATCACTACAGTCTGTCTCATTATCTGAGTTGATATCCGGCAACATATGCCTCAAGTCGTCCACATTATCGTCATCAGAATTTTCAAGTAATTCGTTTGTATCAACGTCAACGTACCCGCGAGCATCACCACGGAGTCGGACGACTCGTCCTTCAGGAACATTATTCATTGTAATTGTCGTTGATGGTGGAATATTTGCTGTATTTGGCTCTTGATAAGCATCATCGTCATCAGTACATGTTGTTTCTCCCAATGTAGCAACACTATAAATATTCCTCGTTGTCACAACGTTCACTATCTTCCATGTGCCTATCTTCACCAAGTCGTCCAAATAATACACCGACTTTGGTGATGCATCAAATACAAAAGGATCACTTTCATACCATGAAGTGGAAGTGTCAACAGATAACAACCCGTTGTCGTCTTGCATATCGGTTCCAAGACTGGTGTCGTACCATCGACACTTAAACAAGTAAATTGTCATGCCTTCCCCATAAATTAGTTCTACCACTTCCAAAAGAACACTGTAATATCCATCATCTATCATAACCCCAGAATGTTGACATCTTTTTTTTTTGGTCTCTCTCAAGGCATACGAATGTGACACCGTTAACTTTGGCCATCGAATAAATTCTTGACATAACCGGCTTCATAGAAAGAAGCATAAGTTCACGCGACCAGTTAGGGTGTCCGTCATCTTGTATGTGTGTCATCTGTCGTAAATAAACTTTTTATGTAAAAAAATATCTTAAGTCCAAAATCAATAGCAACTGAATGTATACGTACCCATTCTCCAAAATAGTCGGCAAAAGTGTCATTGTGGAATCTAGTGTCACCTCGCACCATATCACATGACAAGTGGATGTCTTTCCAGTACTGAACTTCTAGACAATTGAGCAACCACCAATGTGCAATTCGTGAGTCGTACGGGTCTAATTGTCTTCCTGGCAACCTCCCATAGACGTCAACCTCAGTGGATATGATAGAAAGATTGAATTGTATTTTATCTGCTGGAATAGAGCGGGAAGGGGGCTCGAAGGTGCCCAAATACAACTTGATATGCGTAATACACTCCGACACAAGGTAAGATTCTGTAATGCATCCTTCCGGTGCAGACTTATTGGCCACGGAGTCTTTGTAATCACCGAGTTGCCTGTAATATTGTCATTGTGTTAGAAATCATACTTAATTTGATAATATATATATATATATATATATATCATACAAAATTATTTTAGCTTTCAACCGGGTACATCCACGTGTAGTGTACTAGACCAATGACCAATAACTGCCGGGGAAGGTGGATCATGAGGTGAGGCATGAGGTCAAAAAAGCTTGGAGGAAATATTCGCTCAAACTTGCACAAGATATAGATGATCTCATCTTGCATTTTACGCAAATCAGATCTCTTCACTTCTCTCGTACATAATTTCTAGAAAAATCTTGACAATGCAACACACGGCTCGACCACCTGTTTTGGTAAGTACGGTCGAATAAATACCAGAAATAGGCGTTGTAGTAGGATATGACAATCATGACTCTTCAAACCAGTTAACTTGTTCTCCCTGAAATTAACGCGTCTTCCTATATTTCCAGCATACCCGGTAGGATACCTAGCAGTCTTTATCCACCAAAATATCTCAGTTCTCTGCTCGGCAGTGATGGTGTAAGTTGCCTTAGGCATTTTTTGTTTTCCCTTGACAGTTTTCAACCACAAATGTTTTCTTATGCTCATTTCTTCCAAACCTTTGCGTGCTTTTGGCCCGTCTTTGGTCTTTCCATCCCAACCTAAAGTTGTACCAACCACACTTTCGCAAACATTCTTTTCAATGTGCATGACATCTAAAAAGTTCCTTATCAGTAACTTGGACCAATAAGGCAATTCCCAGAATATACTTTTGTGCGACCAATACTTATACCTGTCGGGCCTTTCAGGGGTTGCTGCAATCACATCAGGATGGTTGCTAAGCTGACCAAAATCGTACGCATTAAGAAACGATAGTATTTCATCACCTGTCCACTGTCGTGGTGGCTCGTCCATTTCTACAGTGCCATCAAATGCTGCAGCATCCATACGCCACTCATGTTCCCTCTCAAGCCATATCCGATGATGCATTCAGATAACTTTCCTACAGTGGTACCCAACACAATCTACATTCAAACACACTGGACAACCTCTATATCCGCTAATAACAGATCCAGACAGCATTCCATATGCAGGAAAATCACTAATAGTGCCGATACACATGGCGTGCAAGTAGAACGTCTCGCATTTAATAATCGCCGTACGTGGGATGACCTTGCTCCCACAACAATTTCAGCCCCTCTATCAAAGGTCTCATATACACATCGATACACTTTCCCGGATATCCCGGCCCTGGGACTAACAAGGTCAACATATTATACTCCTTCCGCATACACATCCATGGAGGAAGATTGTAAGGAATCACTACAACAGGCCATATGGTATATGAAAGACTCATGTTACCAAAAGGGTTGAAACCATCAGATGCAATCCCGAGCTTCACATTTCAGATATCTGAAGAAAAATTCGGATACTCCTTATCTATATGCTTCCACGTCTCTCCATCCGAAGGGTGTAGCATAGTATCCCTGTCATTTGTGCACGGCTCGGCATGCCATCTCATTGCTTTTGCCGTGTGAGGAGACATAAAAAGCCGTTCCAACCTGTCCTTCAGTGGAAAATACCAAAGTACCTTCACTGGTTTCTCTTTTCCAAAAGGAGTGATCCTATATCTCTCTGTATCACATACAGGACATCTCGTGAGGTCTTCATTAGGATGCCCCCAGAATAGAACACAATCATACATGCAGACGTGGATCTTAATGTAGGAAAGACCAAGATCTTTCAAAATTCGTCTCATTTTTGTATATGTATTAGGAAGATGATGACCCTGTGGAAGCATATTACTCGTAAGCTCCAAGTAATCATCCACATACTTGATGGATGATCTGTTTTCCACCTTTAATCTCATCATTTTCATGATATAATCAAGAACAGTCATGTTACACCCTGGGTATAGAGGGGTCTGTTGGAGTTGAATTAGCTTGTTGTACCTGTCAAGCCCAGCAGTATTGCAAGGCAACGGTCTACGGGGTCGTGGGATTGGCTCAGTTGGTACAAACGTCTCGGAAAAACCAAACACATCATCAATCAACCTCCTCTTCGAATAGGTGAACCCGTCGTTACCACTAAATAGTCTGTGATCATACGGAATAACAGAATTCGGTGCTTCACCGTGGTATATCCAACATGTATATTTACTCCAAAAACCATTCTTCTTTAGGTGTTCCCAGACCTCATCAAATGGAAAACGATACATATCACTGCGACATCTACATTTATTACACGGACAGTAGTGCAACGTATTACCACTGGCGTGCTCTTTTACAAATCTCATAAACTGCTTCATCCAATCCATTACACTTGGGTCCCATTTTCGTAACCCAATCCAACTCTTGTCCATCCTGAAAATGTATAAATTTTCCAATATTAATCCAACTAACTAATATTGTTCAAATTATAAATGAAATCACAACAAACAATTAATCATAAGGATTATCATCATAAAACTTAATCGTTATACATAAAAGCTTTCGAATGTACAACATGAATAATACAAAGTTTCGAAATCACAATAAAAAATACAATAAAATATGTACCTTAATCGAAATAGTGATTATTACAACCGGTAGAAACCTTCGTCACTCCAGCTAGCATAACTCAAAGTAGCAACACAAACTCAAAAAATACACAAAGGGATTTCCAAGAACCGGGTTGATCTTTTTCGCAAGGTCGCAATACTCAAAGTAGCAACTCACAAGCTTTTTTCGGGAATAACTGAGAATAGAAAGGTGCTCTTTAGCGGGGAGAGGGGCATGATTGGGTTGGTGTTCCGTGAACTATATATAATTTTCACTTGGAGGTTTAGCCGACGGCAAGATCTAGGTCGTCGGCTAAACCCCATTTTTTTTTCGAAAGGGTTTAGCCGACGACCTAGATCTTGCCGTCGGCTAAAACTTTATTTTTTTTTTTGGAAAAGGGTTTAGCCGACGACCCAGATCAAGTCGTCGGCTAAAACGTTTTTTTTTTTTCGTCGGCTAAACAATCTCAAGAGTCGTCGGCTTAACCTCTTTACTATAGCCGACGACTATGTTGCAATATAGCCGACGACCTAGATCAAGTTGTCGGCTAAAACTGTTTAGCCGACGGCAACACGAGTCGTCGGCTAAAGTGCAAAGTTTAGCCGACGACACTTTAAAGTTGCCGGCCGTTTTTTTACGGGTCATCGGCTAAAGTGTTAATTTTGGTAGTGCGAAGACCGAAACATCTTGGAAGCTGTCTATGGTATGTTTTTGGATAATTTGGATGTTGCGTAATGCTATCATTTTTGAGTCCAGACGTTCTAGATTACATGTGCTTTTTGATAATATTGTTTCTAAATGCCATTTTTGGATTAGCAATAGGAGTAGTAAGCACAACTGTTGAGTTGGGTGGCTTATTGATCCTTCCGTATTTCCTTTGTAATTTTTTGCTAGTTCCTTGCTACCTTTTAATAAAACCTATGCTGTTCTAAAAAAAAAAAAAAAAAAGTATAAGGTTTGGGATTATATGTCTATACTCTCATTTTCAGGTACAAAATTTTCCCCAACAATATAATTAGAACATTTCCTTCAATCCTTATTTTCCCTTCAATATTATTGCCAACTAATTTTATTTTATTTATATTCCCCCAACCTTTCAGTCACAAGATGATATATTTTTGATGTAATGGTTTTCAATCATGTTGCAAAAGGGAATAAACTATATATCTTTTTACTATTTGCATTACGAAAAATAAGAATAATAAAAGTTTGGATCACTTAATATTATTGTTAGATAAAGTCGGGTTAATGATTGATTGTGATCGAATTTCTCAACTAAGTTCGAGTTGTTATCGGTTTAACTTGGGTAAAATTGGTTTGAATAATTTCGAGTATCAAGTTAATATCGGGTCAAGTCAATTTCAGTTCGATTTATTTCAGTTTCGAACAACGTTCAAGTCATTGTTTCCGATCTATATCTTGCCTTGAATTTGGAAATCAGTTCGGATAATTAGTTTCGGAATAATTTTGTCTAGTCAGTACCTTGCTTCAACAGTTGTGAATTTTGGCCGGATTTTAAATGTATTGCACAGCAGAAAAATTAATATTGCACAAATTAATAACCCCATAAGTTAATAATTTTCTTCAGTCCTGATTTGGGCTCCTTACTAAATAATATTTCGGATAAAAATAATATTATAAAATATAAATATATAGTCCTATCAATATTAAAAAATATTAATTTTTAAAATTATCAAGTTAACTAAGATAATTTAGTAACTATAAATATATTGATTTTCACTAAAATTTAAATCAAAATAAATTTTGGTTAATTTTGGGATACATGTCGGTTGCTTTTCGCCCAATTCTTTAGCCGTATTTTCGTTTATATCTTAGTATTGATAAGCAAATTAGTTGGGCTTTTGATTTAAAATGTTGTTTATTGAGATTTTGTATTGGACCACGATGTGTTTTCCAATTTCCTAATAAAATATTATTTCCCATGCAAATATCTCTTTTAATTAAAAATTATTAACTTATGTCAATTAATAAGTTTTAATTTATTAATCAATTAATATCTTTCTAAATTAACAAAATTCTATGGTTTCAACTATATTAATTTGGAGAAGTTTTACTGTAATTCATCCTATATCAGTCTCAATCTATTTACAAGTGGTATTCAGTTAAAGAAAGAAAGACCGTGTACAATAATTTAAATTATCTAGAGCAAAAGAAAAAGAATATATTTGTTTCAATCTTGTAGTTAAAGTAAAAAAATCTATATTTTAACAGGGGGAAAATGACTAACGAGGCGTTAAGTGAAAAAGTAAAAACTTTATATGACAAGCTCTCCAATAGATGGTCGCAACTCGCAAGGCTGATCAACCATCAAAGTCGCAAGGAATATCAACAGCTCATGTATATTTTGACTAAACCTTTTAAATTAGATGACTCTTTAAAATGGAAGACCATCATCATAATTATAATTTATGGGTATATACCAAAATAATAATTGTAATTTATGTTATAAGTAGATAATCATAACATATTTATTTTTTAAAATTTAATTGTAAATTAGTGTGAAATTAATACTTAAATTTGAATATTTGAGTTATAATTCCTTTGTAAGTGACTCACTCACGTTGGAAATGTTATCAACCGGAAAGTACCTTATAAGGGAGTATGACACTATTCTTTTGGACTGAATGAACTGAACTGAACTGAACTGAATGGATCTGAACTGAACTGAACTGAAATATATATTAAGGGAAAATAATAATAATAACAATGATAAATAATGTTGTTACCCAAAATATTATCCGGAGATGATATGCTGGAATGGTCGAGTAACAAACAAAATGCGAGAGCACATCCGTGGGGAAAGTAAATAACACAAGATTTGCCGGGGTTGTTAGCTCCGGGCTTGAATGCTCTCGCGAGATATTATTAATACGAAAACTGGTGAGTACAAATATTAATGTTAGAGTACAATTACAATGAGTGTAAAGACCCTAGTTATCTTAGCTAACGAGTGTTGAAGATTGTCGGAAGAACCAGAGATGATGCTCTGTGAGTTCTTGTAACAACGATGGAGTGTTGTACTGACTGAGAAATCGACGGTCTCTCACTGTGTGAATTAGCTGAGTATCTGAGCTTCTGAGCTTGTGAATCTCTTCGAATCTGAACTGTAGGGAGTTCTTGCCTCTGCCGACCGTCTTTTGGTTAAGAGGTACTGAGAGAGAAATCCTAAAATAGATTCAAGAGAAAAAGCCGAGAGGAGAAAATTTCCGAACCTTTCTCCAGTTGCTGGAGGTTCTCTATTTATAGGACTGGGAGTCGCTGGGCGATCGCCTCTGCTGTATTATCATAAGCGGGCGATCGTCTTTAGCACATGGGTTGGTCTCCTTAAAGTCCGCATCAGTTGCTGGATGCCAGAAGTGCGAACCAATGAGAGGCCAACACGCGTCTATGTCGCTGTCTTGGGAGGCCCCACTTAGGACCTTTCGGCGGGTCTGTCGGTAGGTGAGGCCGTCCTTGTCACTGACAGCTGCTGATGGTCTGGAGTCAACGATCCATGTTCTGCGGCGCCATTTGCGGATCTGCACATGGGTCCTTGCTTCGTGATCCAGTCTTCGTAGACTTGACGGACGATGGCCTTGTTCGCGGCATAGGACGGTCGTCCTTGGTCGGGCACCAGAGTCGATCGCTAGGTGCCAAAAGGCGATCGCCCCGGACGTCGATCGCTCGGTACCTGATTTCGGTATGGACTCTTTGCTTTGGCAAGTCTCCCTTGGATTTATTTGATGCTGTCTTTGGTCGCTCGGCCCTCATACCGATCGCCGTCGAGGCGTATAAATCGCCGCACAACAAATGTCCCCCAGCTCGATCCGATGTTGGAGACGTGGGGTGAGGTGGTTCTACTGGCGATCGCTTAACTTAGACGAGTGACTCAGCATTTTACGGAACAGGCGATCGTCTTTGAGCGGATTGGTTTTGAATTTGGACGACCTGGTCGGTCGCTGAAATGAGCGGGAAATGATAGCGGTCGTGGAAAAGTCACCGGGGCACGTGTTGGGTTCCCGTTGGGGGAGTCCGACGGTTTTGTAGGGCTGTCCTTTGGCGTGCTTTCGAAACGACGCGAATCGCGGGACTCGAGGACAGCATTAAACGCTGCCTTTCTGACTGTTGCACTTCGACCCTCGAGGTTTTCCTTAATTGCACGGAAGCCCCCCGCCTTCCCCTATAAAAAGGGCTGGGGTTACAAGGTTAAAAACCTTATGTGTTTCTGCCCGAGGAGAAGACATAGTTGATTTCTCTTGAAGCTCTTCGTGACGATTGTTGTTCGACTCGGACCTTAGGTAAGAACAAAAAATTCCTTCCCCCCTTTCTTTGAATATGTCTCGAGGAAGATCAGATGAGTACGAGTCGGGTAGTACTTCCGCTGCCGGGGCTTTGACCGTCCGGAATGAACCTTCTACGGAATTTCACGTTGACAGCGCCGTCGAAGCCATCCGTGCCGGGATTGAGCCCGTGGAGATCGAGGAACTCTTCAATGAGGCCGACGGGGCCAAGATGGTGGAGGCCGATCAGATCCGTTCACTGAAACGGGACGGCGCGATCGGCAAAGCTTTCACAGATTTCGCCGAATTCATGGAGAGATTGGCCGGCCCTCTTCTCAAATTTAACTTCAATGAATACTCGATCGCCCATCCTTATGAACCTGTAAGGAGGACGTTGTTCCGGGTTGCCCGCCGCTCTCCGTGGATCCTTGGCCAGATCGGGAGCTCGGCGACCAGGAAGAATCTGGACCGTTGGAGGGCGAGGTTCCATGTTCCTTCTGATGTCAGCCTCCACGTGCCTGCCGAGAACGAGCGAGCCGATCAACCTTCAGAGGGCATGGTCGCCGTCAACGAGGCGATAATGGAGAGGCCGGGCCGCGATTCATTGCCGCTTCTTGTCTTCTATCTCGTTGCACAGAACGTGGCGCGCTTCTGATTGGCCTTGACGCACGCTTGCAAATCATTTGCACCTTCACTCTATTTGGCGGCCACCGGTTATATCGTCTTCCATCGCCGCTGGAGATGAACCATCTCATTAAGTTAACGGCTCAAAAGGGCACGGTTGGTGGCTATCAAATCCAAGGCCACTCGGGACGGGTGATTCTTGGAGTTCCGAATAAAGTGAGGGGCGACCCATCAAAATTGTTCTGGATTGGCGGTGCTTGGAGATCGGCAATGAGTTGGATATTCCCACTGGCTTTCAGGAGAGGAGTCCGAGTAAGTATTTAGACTCTCCCTTTGTTCGGACGTTTTCTGAACTGATCTGATTTTGGTCTTCTTTTTGCAGGTGTCATTGTTCCGGCAGCGGGCGACCTTGCTTTTTACTTTGCGATCGTCTGGGAGAAGATATGTAGTCTTCCTGACAACCGTTTAGACGCCCGCCAAATTAACAACGAAGCGTGCTGGTTGGCAGCTCGGCTGTTTCGCTACCCTCGGCATTTAAAGGTTCCAGGTACGAACTTTCGCAATCTGCTTTGATATGCCGATCGACTCGATTGAGGAAGATTACTAATTTCGTCATTTGTTTCCTTTTGCAGAAGTTCGTTTCCCTTGCTTCCCAGAGCCTCCTTCCGCAATTGCTATGTCTAATACGGGGGTTATGAATCCTCTTCGCCAAGGGAAGAAGGTGAGCCGAGCTCCTTTGGTTCCGCCGCGACTGACCCCTGAGGTTCGACCTCTCCAGGATCCTGTCTCCGAAGGGCGGGAGCCTCGGGAGGAGGAGCAACATTGGCTTATCCGAAAGAAACGAAGGACTGTGGAGTCCTCGGCCCCTTTAACTGCAGATGAGCCTCCGATCTCTGTGCCACTGATTTCCGCGATTCCTCCGGTGGAGGGGTCCACGCCCTCCTCGACTTTTCTCTAGTCCATGGCGATTGCTGAGGCCGAGAATTCGCGTGGCAAGCCGTTCTTTGGTCGTGACCCAGAGAAGCTCGAGAGGTAAGCCTGGTTGCTTTGCCAAGTTATGAAACCTGTGTAGGAAACATACTTAGCTCTTTTGTCATTTGTGCTGTAACACCCCAAACTAGGCGGATATTACAGTGCCGTGGATCCCCGACTGGGACCCACCAGGCAATTGAAAATGAATGAATTACACAAGATAAATGTAGTACCGAACCACATTACAACAGTAATTACTCCGATGAGGAGTTTAATTACAACACACCAGGACAATACCGAATACTAGTGTATTTTATATGAAGATAAAATACACAACACTGAATGAAACGGAGTATCCAAATGAAAATCTGCAGCGGAAAATAAAGGACAATAATAAGAATGACTGAAAGATCGGGGCCCCCTACTAGTATCACTAGGACTCCTCGACATCAATATGCTATTCCCGTGCGTTTGCCTTGCCATGACCTGAAAAACAAAATCCCCAAACGGGGTCAGTTACAAAGAACAACAATCCTCAAGGGTTGAATATACACAATCATGATATATCTGATGTTATGAAATATCCTGTCGAAACATACGCAATCAAACATGCTATATGAATCAACTAACAGTACGGCTCAAAGGAATGGCGCCACACTACGTCCGGGATGGAAATGTGTCCGTGCACAAGCCACCAACGAATATCGATCGAATACACGTGTGGTCTTGTACCTAATCAGTCTCACGAAGCCATCAACTCGTGTGCACAGTCCAATGTGAGGCCACCAACCAACACACGACTATAATGTGCCCGACATGAAAATCCTACACATACCAACCGGCACGCCAAGATGACCCGAATGCCACGATATAACAAAAGTGACAACGAAATTGAATAATGACTCACCAAGATGAAATGATGGTGAAATGAATGTGACTCAATGAAATAATTGGAACCGTCGTTCCTCGTGAATGAAGTAATGAAGTGACAATTACAAGTTTCAATACGGTTAGTACTTTATGAATGAATTATGATTATGAATGAACAACAACGAAAGGAATGAATATCCTTTTAACCGAGTAAGAATTAACTTACACAACACCGGTGACAATTATCCTTCCACGAACAATGTCCTAATTGAGATATCGGTCGCTCGAACAACCTTGAACAATTCAATTACCAACAATCCGATTAATATACGTACAAAGATGAATATAACGAACTCAACACGTCGATACGACTAAACCAAGTCCATTGAGGCATTAAATCAAACACGTTGCGTCCAACTCCGATTGATTACAATCAAACCTCAATATACCAATACCAAATCCCCCAAGAAGTGTTTCAAACCAACAAAACATCTTCAATACGATTAATTATCCACAACGAATATCCAAAAACGTGATTATAACAACAATTAGTCGAAAATCTCCAAATCCAACTCGATATTCAAAGTGTTCTTGAATAATCCCTCAATAATCCAATGAATCCTTATACAAACTCATAATCATACACATATCCCTTCATATAACATGATTATAACGTCCAAAACATCATATCTCAACACAAAATCGAAATCCAAGATGATGAAGAAATTACCTCTTGAAGATCCAATCACTTCGATCCGAAGAACACGAGTTAAAAGCAGTATCCAAGCTTCCAAATGAATGAGGATGATGAAAGTCTAACACTCAAGTGATTGAGGATGGAAAATCCCTCTCTCAAGTCTCTCTCTCGGAACAAAATGAAGAAAGGAAGAAAATGGTGAAAAATGTCCCGTAAGTACTTAAATCTGCCGGAAGTTACGGCCGTAACTCGGCCCTCTTACGGCCGTAACTTTCCAAGTCAACGGCCTTACGGCCGTAATCGCCAACTCGTGCGGCCGTAACTCGGCTTCGTCAAAGCTCGCCGGCAGACTTACGGCCGTAATCGTTCTGAGTTACGGCGTAACCCGCCCTCGTCAAAACACCGTCGGCCGACACTTACGGCCGTACCGCACACCTTACGGCCGTAACTCGGATGATACGGCCGTATCCGGCCAACCTTACGGGCGTAACCCGCCTTCGTCAAAAATGGCCAGACATCTTTCCTGCAGCGTACGGCCGTATCCGGCCAAGCCTTACGGCCGTACCTGCCTCGACTTACGGCCGTATGCCACAACCCTTACGGCCGTAAGTCACCCTTGGTCGACAACACCTGAAACTTACGAACACCACTTATGGCCGTATCTCACCTTGCTTACGGCCGTAACTCACCTTCGGCCAAAATGCCCGGGCAGCCTGCTGGACCACTTACGGCCGTAACCGGCCAGCCTTACGGCCGTACCCGCTGAACTTACGGCCGTATCCCAGAACCTTACGGCCGTAACTCAAGGCTGGCCAAGGTGAATAAATCCGATGGTTCCGATTCCTCGCTACGACTGATGAATGATCCGACAAATCATACGAATGTGGAAATGAACAAGTCTAACACATGCCAAAGAATGATACTCCAGCACAAGACTACCAATCACGATGATAATGATAATACTCCCGTTCCGACACTCAAACGGAGATGAAATGACGATCGGTAACTGATACACGGTTACAACATGCCAACATTGAACGCAATTGAGTGATTCATGAATGATGAGTGATTATTAATGAGTGAGAATTACTGAGTGACAATTACAGACTGATAATTACCGAATGAAAATGACTGAGTTACAACCGGGTATTACATACTCCCCCCCTTAAAAAGAGTTTCGTCCCCGAAACTAAGGGTCAAACAACTCGGGATAACTCCCCCGCATACTCTCCTCGGTTTCCCAAGTGGCCTCTTCGACTCCGTGTCTAGACCACTGAAACTTAACCAAAGGAATCGCCTTATTCCTCAACTGTTTGATTTGCCGCTCCAACACTCGTATGGGGCTCTTCTCATACGAATGATCATCTGCGATCTCGATTTCGTCGAACTGAAGTATGTGCGAGACGTGAAACACATTATGAATTCGGCCCAACAACAGAGATAGGGCCAATCGATGAGTTAACTCGCTTACTCGATTCAAAATCTCACACGGTCCAATGAATCTCGAACTCAACTTCCCCCGTTTTCCGAAACGGAGAATACCTCGACTCGGGGATACCTTGACCAAAACGGGATCACCCGTCTCGAACTCTAGTGGTCGATGACGATTACTGCATATGATTTACGCCGACTCGAGCGATCAATGGCGTCTCCGATCAAAGCTACCTTTTCACGGCGGCTAATAAGCATATCGGGCTCGGTCGATTGATTCGATGGGCCGTCCCAACACAAGGGAGATCGACAACGGCAGCCGTGCCGAGGCCTCGTAAGGTGCTACCTTCATCGCAAAGATGCTAACTAAACCGCACGTGGACACAAACAACAAGAATTGGGCTTCCCAATCCTCTACTAATCGAGGACGCATGCCCTCAACATGTCCTCCAATGTCTGAAAAGTCCTCTCTGATTGTCCGTCGGACTGAGGATGAAAAACGGTAATGAGATTCAGCTGAGTTCCCATAGCACGATGAACTGATTTCCAAAATGGGACACGAATCGTCCGTCACGACCAGAAACGATACTGTTAGGGGTACTGTGAAGTCTCATTATTTCCTTGATGAACAACTGGCCAGTCTCTCAGGACCCCACATATTCTTGATTTCAAGGAAATGAGCTAATTTAGTTAAGCAGTCCGCGATCGCTCAGATCGTATTCATGCCACGACGACTCGTCGGCAACTCGTGATGAATTCCATAGAAATGTCTTCCCACTTCCATTCTGGAATAGGGAGCGGTATCAGCATACTCGCCGGTCGCTGATGTTCCATATTGACTTGCTGATAGGCTAAACATCTCGAAACAAATTCCGCGACTTCTCGCTTCATATTACTCCACCAGAAATTTCGTTTCAAGTCCTTGTACATCTGGCTAGACCCCGGTGAACCGGATAAGGGGTAGCATGAGCTTCTTTCAAGATCGAGCTTTTCAACTCATCAATCGCCGGTACGCACAACCGGTTCTTAAACCTCAAAAGTCCATCCTCGTGGACCACGAATCCAGGGGCTTTCCCCTGAGCCACATCTTCACGAATGCGCAACAATGCTGGGTCTGAACCCTGATTCTCCCTGATTGCATCCTCAGAGATGATGAAATCTCTAACATACAAAGCTGTCCCTGAACTCGCTGAAGCCAGACCTCGATCTCGGGTCTAAGGAATTCCTGCTGAAGCTCCTTCTGAACTGTTAAACGAGCAAAGCATCTGCTCCTGGACGGACTTACGACTCAAGGCGTCGGCGACATCGTTCGCCTTGCCCGGGTGGTAAAGGGTCTCGATATCAAAATCTTTGATTAGTGCCAACCACCGCCTCTGTCGCATATTTAACTCCTTGTGAGTAAATATATATACTTCAACTCTTGTGATTGGTGAAGATCTGACAAGTGATTCCATAAAGGTAACGACGCCAAAATTCCAACGCGAAAACCACGGTTGCTAGCTCCGGCCGTGGGTTGGATAATTAACCAGCTAATCCGAGGAAACATCGGATTTACTTAACATCTTTCGGAGGTTGCCAATCTCGGATAGCCTCCGTCTTCTGAGGGTCGACACGAACTCTGTCAGATGAAATTGCATGCCCGAGAAAAGTCACTTCGGACATCCAGAACTCACATTAAGAAAACTTCCATAAAATTGCTCGCGTCTCAACACGTCGAGAACCTGAAGAAGATGAACCTCGTGTTCCTCTCGGCTAAGAGAATAAATCAAAATGTCGTCGATGAAGACAACAACAATCGATTTAAAAAGTCGATGAAAACCCGATTCATTAACTCCATGAATACCGCAGGTGCCATAGTTAGCCCGAATGGCATAACTACGAACTCATAATGACCATAGCGTGTACGAAACGCTGTCCTCGCGATATCCGACTCTCGAATCCGCAACTGGTGATATCCAGATCTTAAGTCGATCTTGGAAAATACTGAAGCTCCCTGAAGTTGATCTAAAAGATCATCATTACGGGTAAGGGTACTAATCTTGATCATCACCCTGTTCAACTCTTGATAATTAATACACACACGAGACGAGCCATCCTGCTCCTTGACAGATCACACTGGTGCTCCTCACGGGGACGCACTCGGTCAGAGATAACCTTCCTCGAACTATTCCCCAAGTTGAATCTTCAACTCTTGCATTCGGGTCGGGGCCATCCGATACGGTGCCTTCGATAAAGGGGACGTACCGGCTCTAACTCACTCCTGAATTCCCCTACTCTAGGTGAAAGCGACCAGATAACTCGTCTGGAAATACATCGTCAATCGATGACAATGATACCACGAATGATTGAACATTTCGATTGCCCTAGAATGGTCAATCGATAAAAAGAGATACCAATAATGATTGGACAACTCGATTGCCTTAGAAAGGCCAATCGATGAAGGTGATACAAGGAATGTTTGAATAATTCGATTGCCTTAGAAAGGCCAATCGATGAAAATGACACAATGAATGATTGAATAGCTCGATTGCCTTAGAAAGGCTAATCGATGAAAATGATATAATGAATGATTGAATAGATCGATTGCGGAATCTCTCTGCTTCCGCCCTAATAATAATTCTACTGGAACAACGGGGATTACTCCCCTGAAGTACACATTCGACAACCAACGACGGAAAGATAGCGACCAAACGCTAACAAACATTAAGGATAGAATCAAAACGATCAACCCAACTAACACCGAAAATTACATCGTCCTAAGATAAAATTCACCACGATTAGGTCCATCAATCAATCGCGGTCACTAAGCTTACTTCGGTATGATTCCGAAAATTCTTCCATCGCCAGGTAGACCGATGGTATGAGGTCCACAAGCAATAGGACTATCCCAAAATAAGTCTATTACAACATGATTCGAAAATGAATGAATGCGGTGTACCAGAATCAAAAGGTACACACAAGTTGAAATAAAATTACGAGTATACCTGAAATCATTCGGTCCACCGGATCGTCGATCCTCCCCATCATATGAATCTGGGACTTGCCGGCCCCCGAACCGGACGCTCCCGTCTGATAAATACGAGCTCCAACTCTATTTGCTTCCATTGTCTTAAACGACGTTGACAAAGTAGTCTGATTCTGAAACGCTGATTGCTTCGGGGCCTGAGATGCCGCCGGGGCCGACTTGGAGTCCTTTCGGCAAAAACGGGCCTTATGCCCAGAATTCCCACAATTATGACATGTGATAGACGGCGTCGTACACCTAGTACTGAAATGGCCCGGCGCCCCACAGTTGAAACAGATGATGGCCGAATCGATGTTCGGGGCGAGATCCGCAGATTAGGTGCCAAGGAGGTCGCCGTAAAGCGATAGGACCCGCACGAGGTTTCTTGGAGGTTGACCGACCGCTCTCGGACCGATTACGCTTCGTTGATTTCCTGCTGACAAATGAAGGTTGTTGTTCAGCACTTTCCTTAGCAGCTGGCTCATACGGGAGAGTTCTCTCGATTAATCCGGCCAGAGTGGCGCAATGATGATTGAGCAACTGCACATGGGTCATCATGGCCTGCAGAAATGTGAGTGGATTTACCCGAACATCTTCTGATCGCGCCGAGTTAAGGCACGATTTCCCGACAATGAGTGATTGTTCCTCGGGTTTCGGCCCGCACCGCCTCTTTCCGTGCATCCACGATGCTCTCTCCATCAAGTAGGAAGGTCGCATAATGATTATATTACCCGCATGATTATCACGTTATGATTACGTCATGAGATGATGAAAATGAGTATACATGCTCTAACTTAGTGATTATATGAATGATTGATCAAGTGACATGAATATCGATGAAATTCTTGAAATGATTATCCTGAATAACTTAACAAGATTAAAAATATGATCATCCAGATCGACAACTGAGTAATGAAATGAATTGAGTAATTAATGAGTTAACATGATCGTCCTGATTATTAACTGAGTAATGAAATGAATTAAGTGATTAATGAGTTAATATGATCGTCCTGATCATAATGAATGATGATGTTTGAGGATTGTTAATTGATGAATGATGAATGAATGACTATTGCCAGAAATTATACCATGGCGTTAGAAGTCTTACGCTTCTTATTCGATTGGCTCGGCATTTGCACGAGTCACACGTGACGCGAAAGTCCAATGATACTAGTCGATGACGATGATTTCAAATGAGACATGACTCGGAAGGTAGTATTCATAACCACGCTCCGATACCAACTCTGTAACACCCCAAACTAGGCGGATATTACAGTGCAGTGGATCCCCGACTGTGACCCACCAGGCAATTGAAAATGAATGAATTACACAAGATAAATGTAGTACCGAACCACATTACAACAGAATTAC
The DNA here is from genome assembly GCA_033398695.1 of Orobanche coerulescens. NCBI lineage: Eukaryota > Viridiplantae > Streptophyta > Magnoliopsida > Lamiales > Orobanchaceae > Orobanche > Orobanche coerulescens. The sequence goes on along the minus strand of CM065818.1, from coordinate 23,974,293 downwards.
TCCGATGAGGAGTTTAATTACAACACACCAGGACAATACCGAATACTAGTGTATTTTATATGAAGATAAAATACACAACACTGAATGAAACGGAGTATCCAAATGAAAATCTGCAGCGGAAAATAAAGGACAATAATAAGAATGACTGAAAGATCGGGGCCCCCTACTAGTATCACTAGGACTCCTCGACATCAATATGCTATTCCCGTGCGTTTGCCTTGCCATGACCTGAAAAACAAAATCCCCAAACGGGGTCAGTTACAAAGAACAACAATCCTCAAGGGTTGAATATACACAATCATGATATATCTGATGTTATGAAATATCCTATCGAAACATACGCAATCAAACATGCTATATGAATCAACTAACAGTACGGCTCAAAGGAATGGCGCCACACTACGTCCGGGATGGAAATGTGTCCGTGCACAAGCCACCAACGAATATCGATCGAATACACGTGTGGTCTTGTACCTAATCAGTCTCACGAAGCCATCAACTCGTGTGCACAGTCCAATGTGAGGCCACCAACCAACACACGACTATAATGTGCCCGACATGAAAATCCTACACATACCAACCGGCACGCCAGTATGACCCGGAATGCCACGATATAACAAAAGTGACAACGAAATTGAATAATGACTCACCAAGATGAAATGATGGTGAAATGAATGACAGCTCAATGAAATAATTGGAACCGTCGTTCCTCGTGAATGAAGTAATGAAGTGACAATTACAAGTTTCAATACGGTTAGTACTTTATGAATGAATTATGATTATGAATGAACAACAACGAAAGGAATGAATATCCTTTTAACCGAGTAAGAATTAACTTACACAACACCGGTGACAATTATCCTTCCACGAACAATGTCCTAATTGAGATATCGGTCGCTCGAACAACCTTGAACAATTCAATTACCAACAATCCGATTAATATACGTACAAACATGAATATAACGAACTCAACACGTCGATACGACTAAACCAAGTCCATTGAGGCATTAAATCAAACACGTTGCGTCCAACTCCGATTGATTACAATCAAACCTCAATATACCAATACCAAATCCCCCAAGAAGTGTTTCAAACCAACAAAACATCTTCAATACGATTAATTATCCACAACGAATATCCAAAAACGTGATTATAACAACAATTAGTCGAAAATCTCCAAATCCAACTCGATATTCAAAGTGTTCTTGAATAATCCCTCAATAATCCAATGAATCCTTATACAAACTCATAATCATACACATATCCCTTCATATAACATGATTATAACGTCCAAAACATCATATCTCAACACAAAATCGAAATCCAAGATGATGAAGAAATTACCTCTTGAAGATCCAATCACTTCGATCCGAAGAACACGAGTTAAAACGAGTATCCAAGCTTCCAAATGAATGAGGATGATGAAAGTCTAACACTCAAGTGATTGAGGATGGAAAATCCCTCTCTCAAGTCTCTCTCTCGGAACAAAATGAAGAAAGGAAGAAAATGGTGAAAAATGTCCCTACGAGTACTTAAATACTGCCGGAAGTTACGGCCGTAACTCGGCCCTCTTACGGCCGTAACTTTCCAAGTCAACGGCCTTACGGCCGTAACCGGCCAACTCGTACGGCCGTAACTCGGCTTCGTCCGAAAGCCTGCCGACATACTTACGGCCGTAACCGTTCCTGAGTTACGGGCGTAACCCGCCCTCGTCAAAACACCCGTCGACAGCCTTACGGCCGTACCGCACACCTTACGGCCGTAACTCGGATGATACGGCCGTATCCGGCCAACCTTACGGGCGTAACCCGCCTTCGTCAAAAATGGCCAGACATCCTTCCTGCAAAGATACGGCCGTATCCGGCCAAGCCTTACGGCCGTACCTGCCTCGACTTACGGCCGTATGCCGCAACCCTTACGGCCGTAAGTCACCCTTGGTCGACAACACCTGAAACTTACGAACACCACTTACGGCCGTATCTCACCTTGCTTACGGCCGTAACTCACCTTCGGCCAAAATGCCCGGCGACTGTGGACCACTTACGGCCGTAATCGCCGACCTTACGGCCGTACCCGCTGAACTTACGGCCGTATCCCAGAACCTTACGGCCGTAACTCAAGGCTGGCCAAGGTGAATAAATCCGATGGTTCCGATTCCTCGCTACGACTGATGAATGATCCGACAAATCATACGAATGTGGAAATGAACAAGTCTAACACATGCCAAAGAATGATACTCCAGCACAAGACTACCAATCACGATGATAATGATAATACTCCCGTTCCGACACTCAAACGGAGATGAAATGACGATCGGTAACTGATACACGGTTACAACATGCCAACATTGAACGCAATTGAGTGATTCATGAATGATGAGTGATTATTAATGAGTGAGAATTACTGAGTGACAATTACAGACTGATAATTACCGAATGAAAATGACTGAGTTACAACCGGGTATTACATGTGCAGGATCCACCATTCCGACCCGAGCTGCTCGCCAATGGTGCTGGACTTTCTGTCGAGTAAAGCTCCCCGCGAGGTCAGCGATATCCCATCTTATTTTGCTCGGGCTACCGCTTCCCTCCCGAAGGCCTGAACGACCGACCTAGATGCAATCGCGCGCCAGCGATCTGCTGATGCGATGCAGGCTACCTTTGCGCTGGCCCTCCAGACGGCGACGATGGCAGCCCAGGCCGTGCGGGACTATAAGGGGCGGCCGTCCACTGCCCGTCTCCATGCCGATCTCGAAGCTGCACGAAGACAAGTCATTGAATATGGCGATCGGCTCACGGCCATGGAGAAGAGCTCCGCAGAGGTGGAAAAGCAGGCGAAGCAGGATGTGGACCGGGCGCGGGCGGCGACAGTCCAGATGCGAGACCAAATGACAGAAGCCCACAGGTCGCACGCGGCCGCGGAGAAGGAGGTCGACCAGCTGAAGGTGACCGTTGCCCGTCTGACCAACAAGCTTGCATCCTCGAGGGAAGGGGAAGCCACTAAAACTGTCGAGCTGAAGGGCGCTAACCAAACGGTCGCGGATTTGACGGGAAAGCTGAAGGCGATCGAGGCCGATCCCTTCGTTAACGTGGAGTACTTCAGTGAATTCGCCTATTACATGGCTTATGCTGACGCCATCCGCGCCGCTAAGAAGGGAGGGCTTGAGGTTGGCCCTTTGGCTGAGAATTTCAAAACCTATGCGCCGGAGCATCTTTTGCAGCCCGACTTCACAATGCCTATCCTCGTCCTTTCCGTGGATCTCGGGATCGACTTGAGCTGGTACCCGCTGCCGGACAATCTCATTCATCCGGGTGCCTCAGAGGATGGGGGTTCAGAGCCTACAGCTGGCGATGGAACGGGCGCCGATCCTTGAGTTTTTCTGCTTTTTTTTTACTTGTAATTTTTGTAGCTTTGTTGTACTTTGGCCTTCGGGCGACCGTGTTTGTACTTTAGTATTCCAAGTAATGAAATGAAAATTTGCTTCTTTGATTTCTTGCTTGAATGATTGTCTTTCTGAGTCTTTGCATGACTTTATACAAGTGTGTGAGGAAAGATTGTTGCATGTACAACTCCAAGTGAATTGATAAACTCATATTCATAACTTTTACAACAAAGTCGATCGCTGCAAATACAACTGAAAAATGCCGATCTCCGTATGTAATTGGATAGGGACGATCGTGGTATATATAGCTTCGCACTTGCCCCTTGTTTTTGTTTACTTGGTGAAAGTAAGGGGACGGAAATAAATCGTTTAGTGAGCGGTCTTCAATTTTGCAGATTCCTTGAGGAAGGCCGACCATCCCGGTCTAGAGGAACCGTGCACGATCGCGGAGTTCGATGGAACCGACCTCCACGACCATGTCTTGTGTGCGAGCGACATTCCGTATGATAGCCACGTTCTCGCGACTCACTTAATTGTGAGGGTCCTCCGTAGGCTGCGCCCGCCTCGTATTTAAACGAAGGGCGTGCGGTCTTGGTCTGGAGGAGTCCTTGCGCGGGGCGTCGTCAGATTAATCGACTCCAAAATCACGAATTTGTGACTGCCAAAAACAGTCACAAATGGCAAAAACAGTCACAAATTAGTGTCACAGAATCAACTGTCACAAAATTCTTTGTGACTGTTAATGACAGTCATAAAACAGTCACAAAACTCAGTTTTATGACTTTCCAAAGCCACTTTATATGGCAGTCACAAACACACTTTCTGACTGTTATCAATAGTCACAAATTACTCTATTTGTGACAGTTTAAAGAAGTCACATAATTTACTTCTGTGACTGTCCATGACAGTCACATAGCTGAAAAGTAACGACTGCTTTAAACAGTCACAACATTAAATTTTATGACTTCTTAAAATTGTCAAAAAATGAGTTTTTATAGTCACAATATTAAAGTTAGAAAATTTACGATTATGACTGTCATGGACGGTCAAATAGAGTTTTCATAATATTAGAGTTGTTACTGTCTTAGACAGTCATAAATTTAAAAAAAAAATAAAAAAAACAAAAATAAAATGTGCAAACCAAGAAAAAAATCACCTAATCTTTTTCACAATATTCCACAAAAGCCAAAATACTACAAATCCTTATAAACCCAAAGTATTACAGAGTCCACAAATTACTACGAGTTCAAAAATAAATTCAAAGTACCACCAAGTCCACAAATTACAAGTTCATAAACAAACCTAAAATACTTCCAAGTTCACAAAATATTACAAGTCCACAAATTCAAGTTAAATTATATTTCTTCGAGAAAACATTTAGGCCACACCACGAACCCACCAACAACTTCCCCGATCGTGGTGGCACAACCTTGGCTACCTAAATATAATTGAGTGTCATTCTCGTCATTCTCCACACTTATAACACTAATCTTGCTTTCATGGTCTTGAATATTGCGCCTGTGTACTTTTTCGCCTTTCAAAGTTGGAACTACATCTCCTTGAGCAATGACATTGGTTGAAATGACATCTTTAATAAGAACATGGGTTGTTTGTGGCGTACCTGTTGCACTTGGATTTGTTAAGTGAAATATTGATCCAACAGAAATTTGTGAGGGCGTAGAAGTTTGTGGCGAAAATAACTTTTGAGAATGGTTGAATGCTGCTATAAAACTAGTAAGTTGATCTTGCATGTTGTAAACAACCTTCTCCAAGTGTTGATTACTGTTAAGGACCATGTCAATGTTTGACTTAATAGGTTGAATAGCCTTCACGGTGCCCTTAGAGACTCGACCAACACCACGTGTCCTTCCTCTAGAATCCTTTCCGAAAATCTGGGTAAGTGCATCATCCTCTAAAGAAGCCTGGCTTGATGAGTCTTGGCTACTATGGAATTCTATAACTTTATGCTGCAAAATAAGATTGCATAAGCCTATTTTGATGATTATAAGACTGACTTAGAAATTTATATTTCAAAACTTACACATGCTTCAACAACTTTTGGGTGTAGTTCCCCAGTTTTGTATTGTTTTCGTGACTCTAAGTACACCTCGGAACGAGTAGGCGACCGCCAATTTGGATCCTTCGCTTTCTACGCATAAAAAAATATATATATATCAACCAACGCATCGAAAATCTAAGTTGGAAAATAAATAAAAAATTAAACTCCACTTTACATGTATAATTCGAAGAAGCATAGAAATATAAGTTGAAACTTAAACTCCACTTTACATGTATAAGCGGAAAAAGAAGACTTGTTGATTACATTAATTATATCTATTAAAATTTCATGTATATACCATTTTGATAGCTTTCTCGGCGTAGGATGTCCTGCCAAGACAATGCACATCGTTCTTAATAACCCTGTTTGCTTTTAGAACCTCTCTTTGTTGAAGCTTTTTGGTCGTTGCTTCATGTTCAATAAATGCATTCCATTGGCTGGTACGAATGTTCTCTTTCGGGGGTACGTGGTCCTTCAAAGCCAGTATTCCAGTAGCATCCAGATTCTTTAAATACTTTTGTCGCATGTACCATCTCCAAGTTTTTAGTTGCCCACCCATCTCTTTTAAAACATCTTCCTTTCTAACAAGCGGGACATTAAATTCCCGATAGAGAGTCGTCCACATATCGTCCTTTATGGCTTGATCAACTTGCCTCCAGTCATCGTACTCCAACCCTACTTGTATTTTTAGTAGGACTAAACATCGAGCCTTGAACTTATCCTTATTTCCAACTAATTGTCCTGTGCTATTAAAGGTAACGACAATCCGTTTATCTATAATCGGGTGCCCCTCATTGGCAGATGCTTGGGAGTTCGTTGGAGTATTCGGTTCACCTTCTTGCTGACTTGATGAAGTCGTCATTATCTCTTATGTATCAAAAAAAAGCCTCATCAAATCATATATTGGAGCAAATAAAATGGAATCGCTTAACATATATATATATATATATATATATATATATATATATATATATATATATATATATATATATATATATATATATATACACATTCGAGAAGTTATATTAACTGGACATCAAATACACAATTCAAATTGAACATCAAATACACATTCGAGCAGTTATATATACAGAATTTAAATACACCCCAAAATTTGAACATCTGCTCTTCCAAAGAATCAGACATCTGCTCTTCCACAATTCAAATAAAATGGACTAAACTACACTTTTACAAAATTATATTTGAGCCCATGGACTTAAATGAAAATAGGAAATACCTAGGATAGAATTTCTCTTATGTATCAAAATACACCCCAAAATACACATTACAATAAATTTGAACAACAAGTCATCTGCTCTTCCAGAATTCAAATAAAATGGGACTAGAATGCACTTTTCCAAAATTATATTTGAGCCCATGGACTTAAATGAAAATAGGAAATACTTGTTTTTAACTAGGCTAGAATTTCTCTCATGTATCAAAATACACCCCAAAATACACATTACAATGAATTTTAACAACAAGTCGTCTACTCTTCCAGAATTCAAATAAAATGGACTAAACTGCACTTTTCCAAAATTATATTTGAGTCCATGGACAGCGAACAGCTCTTTCCTGGACAGCGAACATTATGTTTTACCTGGACAGCGAGCAACTCTTTCCTTGGCCCTCTCTTTTCGCTTATGAAAGCGCCCCGAGCGTCGATCTTCGAATTACGTACAAAAGATCTGAAATACACACCAAAATACACATTACAATGAATTTGAACAAGTCATCTGCTCTTCCAGAATTCAAATAAAATGGGACTAGACTGCACTTTTTCCAAAATTATATTTGAGCCCATGGACTTAAATGAAAATAGGAAAGGCTTAGGATAGAATTTAAAGTGTTGGGGTGAATTTTGAAATTTGCAAATTCAAGTCTGCTCTTTCAAAAGGTAAAGTACAGTTAAGAAGCGAATTTCATCGAACATTATGTTTTACCTTATTCTGGACAACGAGAAGCTCTTTCCTTTGCCCTCTCTTTTCGCTTATTAAAGCGCCCCGAGCGTCGATCTTCGAATTGCGTACAAAAGATCTGAAATACACACCAAAATACACATTACAATGAATTTGAACAACAAGTCATCTGCTCTTCCAGAATTCAAATAAAATGGGACTAGAATGCACTTTTCTAAAATTATATTTGAGCCCATGGACTTAAATGAAAATAGGAAATACTTGTTTTTAACTAGGCTAGAATTTCTCTTATGTATCAAAATACACCCCAAAATACACATTACAATGAATTTTAACAACAAGTCGTCTGCTCTTCCAGAATTCAAATAAAATGGACTAAACTGCACTTTTCCAAAATTATATTTGAGTCCATGGACAGCGAACAACTCTTTCCTGGACAGCGAACATTATGTTTTACCTGGACAGCGAGCAGCTCTTTTCTTGGCCCTCTCTTTTCGCTTATGAAATCGCCCCGAGCGTCGATCTTCGAATTGCGTACAAAAGATCTTAAATACACACCAAAATACAAACTACCATGCACCCAAATTTACAGATTCATATATAACCCTCGAAATCATATATTCGACAAATTTATGCATATAATGCTTATACTTGTCAAAATAATCTTTTCACATCATAATTGGAATGAATTTGAACAATAATAGTCATTTGCTCTTTCAAATTCAAATAAAATAGGACTAGACTGCACTTTCCAAAATTACATTTGAGATCATGGACTTAAAATGAAAATAGGGAACAGGATTACAATGACAGGTTTATAGTACGAATATAACAAAAATTCATAAACATTTATTCATCTAGATAATCAAGAAATTTCTTCAATTCTGGGTTGTCATCTAAAGCAGATTGATATTGAGAAGGTGCCTCCAAGTCATCTACAGATGTATTCAAACGCCTAGGGGAGTATAGTACAACAGACCACGGCCCATCCTTCAGGCTCTTTGCATAGAATACTTGCTTCAAATTCTGGAATGCACAAATAAATGGTTCATCATTTATATTATCTTTGCTCTTCATCTTATTCAAATTTACCATGACCAAGTTAGTGTCTGGGTCGACCATACAAGCTGCTTTATCTTCTACTTTTACCCAATCACAGTAAAATGTCATTACCTTCTCAGTTACATAGTCTAATACAAGAATTTGTCTTATAATACCATAATACGTAATCTCAGCCTCAACCAACTTTTTATCTTTCGAACTAGCCCTAAAGTGGGTTAGAGCATTAATTGAAACACCACTATTTTGTTTAGCCACAAGATGTGAATCATGTGCACTAGTTGAGAACATAAAGCCATTAAGACGATATCTCCCATATTCCTTAGCCACAAAGTTGGGGCCTGTGGCATAGCGTGCAAGCTTCGACGAGACATCTTTACTTTTCAACAACTGAAATTAAAAAAGGGCATGCATGCATTAATAATTAGTCAAGCTCATTTACTAACATCATCTATAAAGTGAACTTTATGCTAGCATACCTCTTTTGCTACCCAATGCCTGAATTCGATGTTTATATTCCCTGTTCTTTTTTTTTCTTCCCAGTCGGATCGGTCAAATTTCCTATATGATAAATAAGCGAATTATGACGCTGAGAAATAATAAATTTAGTAATTAATTTTATATAAGCTTATGAATTCTCACTCTTTCCAGAGTCTATATCTTCGTGCGTTTCAAAAATATATCGGCTTGCTTGTTCATATTGGACACTTGTTAGTGTCACCGATTTTCCGTTCCCAAAGCCTCATCGCTGACAAAACCATCTGATTCATCAACAAAACATTCTCGTGTCTCATTAGCTGGATTGGGAATGTACTCCTTCGCATATATGGAAGCTTCTTCTATGATATATTCCTCTGCAATAGAACCTTCAACATATCGTGCATTTTTAACATAATCTTTGAAGGTTTTCTTCAACCGCTCAAAAGGATACATCCAACGGTACCTAACCGGCCCACATTGCAGCGCCTCATCACATAAATGCACTAGTAAATGGATGCTAATGTCGAAAAACGCGGGAGGGAAGTACTTCTCCAGTACACATGTAGCCTCAGCTACACTAGTCTTTGCCGCAATTACGTGCTTCCTATTGACAACTTTTGAGCACAGTATGGTAAAGCACAAACTTATTTGCATAACAGCCTTCCAGAGATTCTTGTGCTTTGTAAAACAGTGTCCAAACAAAAGTGGGACTAATTGCATAATTGCATGCCAATCGTGAGACTCACACTGTTTCAAATCATTGGTTGCATGATGGACATCCCTACGCAAATTAGAAGAGAAATTCGAGGGGACCTTCAACTCATACAATGTATTTAGTAACAGCTTCCTTTCATTCGTAGACAAAGAAAATGCTCCAACAGGCATTATAGTTTTCTCAGTTTTAAGATCTTCCTTTAGCCATAACGATCTTTTTGTCTTCAACGTACGAAGATCTTTTCGAGCGTTTACCCCATCTTTCGAGTGACCCCCATCAATACATGTTCCCACTATGTGCTCAATTATATTTTTCTCAGCATGCATTATATCTAGCACGTGTCGTACCGAATGGTCTTTCCAGTATGGCAAATCAAACAATATTGACCTCCTAGACCAAGCTGTTTTCATAGATTCATCTTTTAATTTACGTTTCTCACCAAAATTTTGGGGTGTTTACCCCTAAGAGCCCGACAACCCAAGGATGACTTTTGTTCAACTTCGCCCTGAGAGCTTTCTAGGAGCCGGCTAGGTTCGCCCCATCCGGGAGAAAATTACTTTCTCTTGATCTAAACTTGTGGTTAGGTGGTAAAAATCTCCTATGGGAATGATAAAATACTTTGTGACTATTTTTAAATATGTGGCTTCCGTTTCCTCTGCACAAATCGGATGACCCAAGTAACCATGCACATTACAACGGAAAAAGTGCCATATCTTTGGAAAATCGTGAATGGCCCATAACAACATAGCCCTCAAAGTGAACGTCTCTTGTTTGAATGAATCAAACGCCTGCACACCTTCAACCCACAAATCTTTCAATTCTTCAACTAGTGGTGCCAAAAATACATCTATGTCATCGCTTGGAGCTTTAGGCTCCGGTATAATCAACGACAATATAGAAAACTCTTTTTTCATGCATAGAGATGGTGGGAGATTATATGGAACTACAAAGACGGGCCAAATACTGTGGGTTGTGCTTAAATTACCAAAAGGATTAAACCGTCTTGATATTCCAAGGCGGACATTGCGACTTTCTTGTGCAAACTCGGTGCCGCAAATTTGCGACCTTCCACATTGAAGAATCAATCGGATGACGCATAAGATTTTCACCCACACGTGCCCGAGCATGCCGGTCATTGCCTCTCCTATCCAAGGTACGGTGTAAAGTCTCGACAATCTTGGTCCTAGAGGAAAATACCTAAGTACCTTATGTGGTACTTTTGTATCTCTTTTTATGTTACAATTTAGATTTACTTTTGGACATATCTATATTCATTGCAAATGGACATTTCAATTTATGCTTATGCTCTTTTCGATATAGAATGCAATCGAACTTGCACACATGAATAGATTTATATTTCATCCCTAAACCCTTTAAGTCGCTTCTTCATGTCCTGGATAGGTATCAGAAGTGTATTATCCTTTGGAAGCAAGTCTTTTGCCCACTTTAGGATTTCGTCACACTATTTCTGATAAACCGAAACGACTCTTCAAGTTGTGCAAACCAACAGTAGCATACAATGTTGTGTGCTCTGGGTTGCAATTATGATATAAAGGTCTTGCCGCCGTAGCTTTTAACTTGACATAATCCTTATCTTGACTAAGATGTTCTACTTCACAACTTTTATCATGCAATGAACTCTCATTATTAAGTTGATTCATGTGAAGTCCATAAGCATCATTAAGAAGGTCGTTCAACCTACTATGTCGTAGTACCTCACCCTCTTCATGAAATGCTTCATTCACTGGTATTTGATCAGGAATAAAAGGATAGTTTCGCTCCCCATGATAATTCCAGAATAAATAATCTTCTTGCATTCCCCACTTGATCAAATGTACCTCAATGTTCTCCCAATTCACATTTTTACCATTTTTACAATGCGTGCATGGACATGAGATAAGATCATCTCCTAGATTTCTTCTCGCATACTTAACAAATTCTCTAACACCAGTGACATACACATCTCCCATTCTATTACTATTTTCGCCCATCCACTCTTTATAAGGTGGATACACCAGCTTCTACAAATATAAAAACAATATGCACCACATTAGATTGTTATTTTATTTATTTAAAAGGTATTCGTATAATAACCACACTATATCTTTGAAATGAACTTTAATAAAGATATACCACTTCTTCACTAAGCAAATAAGACGTATACTACCGGAATACAATCTATAAGACAAACCTGCAATGAGCTGAAAAAAAGTTTTTCATAAACTTCCCAAATATATTTCAAGTAACTGGAAGAAAATAAAGATGCTTAGAAGACTGCTTGTTACATGAACCGAAAAAATATGTCTTCACCTTAAACCTTCTGCACTTCATGTGTTTCCATATTGTGCTGATTGATAGCATGCTATAAATCAATTACCAAAAATCCTACGCATTAACTTTGTTACAAGAGATAATATGCAGCACAGTACAGTAAATGTTGGGGTATAAGGGTTTTTATGGAGATCCGGATTTTCCAATAGATCGTGTAAACACTTTCCGAATTGATATTTCTACCCTATGCCCGGGTTACAAGAAATTCAGCCTAGGATAATCCAATGGAACACTTACGAATCCAGGCACAGAAACGTAAGCCAAATTGCTAGAGAAATTCTGTGTTTATCAGAAAGATAAAGAGCTCAGAAAAGGGTGTCTCTTAGACTCATGATGAGAGTCCTATTTATAATGTCGGATTAGGGTTACAAGTAGGTCGGTTTTAGGGTTTTGATGACGGCGCCGTCATTAGTGGTCCGAAATTAGGGTTGACGGGTGGCTTAACAAAATTGACGAAATTAATCAATTTTACCACAGTCTCCCTCTAAAATTCGGAAATATCACTAAATCCCAAATCTAAATTTCCGAAGACCTTTTGGGTCTGCTCCCAAATCTAAATATCACAGTCTCCCTCTAAAATAGCGGGACCACCTTGGGCTCTGCCCCGACATGTCGTCAGAACATAATTCGATCTTATATATGTGTGCACTCCGCACATACCCAAACATATATTAGAATACGAATTATAAACCCCTTAGCTCACATATTAGTTCCAATTACACAAAATGAATGGTGACACTAAAATCACCAACAGTAAATAGGCTAATACGATCGATATAGTTAAAAAAAGCAGTTGTTTCACAACAATTTGACAAGCCAAGCCAAGAATGACGCGTTCATCAAATTGGCCGCTTCATCATTTGATTTGTTAGATTTAATGCTAAAAGAGTGTCAATTAAATGGTGCCTACATGAAAATGTGAACATTGCAAATCACTGAACATTAAGGGTAGTAGCAAATTAAGAAGAAAATATAATCTGTAGTCGAAACAATATGCAGAAGAAAGAACAAATAAATAAAATAAATAAATAATCTTGAGGGAATGAGATCACAAAAATGTGAAGGTTTAGAAATAATAGTGTGCCACGTTTTCGATGGCAGTAAGTCGAGTCGAGTCGACGGAGGTCCGGCATGGCAAGTCGTAGAATAGTCGTAGACTAGTCGAGACTAGTCGACTAATTATAAATAATATATATATATATATATACAATGTTTGAAAAAACTGTCGAGGCGTACGCCTCGAGGCGCGCCTCAAGGCGAGGCGCGGAAGAAACGCCTCAGGGCGTTGGGGAATAAGCGCAGAGTTGAGGCAAATGCCTCTACTGACTGAGGCGCTGAAGAAACGCACGCCTCAAAGCGATGCGTTTGAGGCGCAAGGGAAGCTCGATACTTAAACGACATCGTTCCTTTTTTTTTTAATACGGGGTTCTAAAAAACCGACCCTGCTGTGACCTGTATTAAGACCTAAACCTCCCAGCGACCTACTGCACGAAAAGGAAACTCTCACACCCTCAGCGACTCACGTCGATTCTCAGCGGCGATTTCCTAATTTGGCAGAGAATGCAATTAAATTTTATTAAACAAAGATCCTAATTTGTATATATTTATATATATATATATATATATTTTCATATATGTATATAAACTAATATATATATATACTGAATATTACAAATATATATAATATTTATATGCATATATATATATATATATATAAAATATCATATTCATATATCGCCCGAAGTTTCAACTTTCAAAGGGAGGTACACAATGTGAGTCGGAGTGGCACGACGCTGATCCTCCAACCGCCGTAACAACAATGCCAAGTGTTCAGTTTTATAACATATAAATCAGCTAAGAATACCAGGTTGTCAACTGATATATTTAACAAATGTTGACAGCAATGATCATCATAAAAACATCCATTCAATCATCACTGACAACCTTGATAAGAACTAACGAGTGCAAAATCAAAACCTCATAAAATTTCAAAGTTATGTAACTCTAATCTTTCAGCTACAATACATCAAAGTTATTTTCTCTACCAAATGATACTTTCTATAAGTTTTAAGAACTAGGTAATGCAATCAAAACCTCACAAAATTTCTAAGATAGCTCTGTACTTGAAAACTGAGGCAGATAGTAATAACAAAACCCAAACAAATAAACCAACAAAAACAAAATACAGAGTTTTGAGCCCTGATATGTCAGGAAAATTTAAAATTCAAATACTGCATATCTTATAACCGCTATTTACTAGCACAAATGCATTGAATATGTCAAATATTAATACAGCCCGACACAAAATTTTGCATCAGGGGACTTCTTCTGGTCAGCAAGATCAGAAGTTATGACCTTAACTTTAAGCCATAACAACTACAGCCACCAAATTGCCTAAAACACATTAGTAATGCAATAAAAAACACGCAGGATGGACGAGCTCTTAAAGAAAAAATGTGAGTTTTGCTTTAATAAATCCGCATGTGATCGAGTTTATGAGTAAAGAACAAAAATACGACAAGAAATACTAAACCGCAAACATACTAGAAACACAAACACACTAATGATACATTTTTAATTCTCCAGCAAAAAAACTAATCACAGAATTCATCCCAACTGCAATTAAAATGAAAAGGACCGAATAACTCAAGCAACAAAAAATAGAAACAATCCAAAAGCACTTACAGCTCTGAAATCCGAAAGAAACCAGCGAGCGCTAAGAAGCAAGGCCGGTTGAATCCAATAAAAAGTAGCTCAAGAGAGCTAAGCTGCTATGTTGTTTACTTTGCTACTGAGTTTGAGTTGAGGATTAAACATAAAAACAAAGTTAATTCCACTCAAAATAATTAAAATCAGCATTCAAGATTACAATAAAATGTAAGAACAGAAGAGAACAAGTGGCATAAAATTACCTCGATCTCAATCTTCAGATGAAGTGGATTCTGGTCTCCGCGAAGGCTTTCGTCCTCATTCCCCTTTCCTGAGATGACTTTCGTCTTCACCGGGACGAGGAAGAAAGGATTTCCAAGTGAAATACTATGAGAGTGAAGTCAGATCGATGAGAGGACGAGGAAGAAAGGATTTCCCCAGAGAGTGAAATATTATGAGTGAATAGAGTCAGGTCGAAATGAAACCCTGGAGATTCTGTGAGTCCAGTGGAGTCAGATCAATCGACATATTTAAAGTGAGAGAAGTGTCATCAAAGTCTTCTTAATGTATGTGTCGTTTAGCACAAACTAATGACTGCTACTAGCAGTCATATACGAAAGTTTTTTTTTTCATTTATGACAGTCAACGACAGTCAGCAATATATGTTACTACCATAAGCTGTCACAAATAATTAAGTGTATCACTATGCATTTGATATGACTGTTATTGACAGTCATAAAATTATGACTGTCAATGACAGTCACAAAATTGGGGAGATTAAAAGTCAGAAATTGGTGTTTTTGGTGTAGTGCTCTTGAAGCTCTTCGTGACAATTGTTGTTCGACTCGGACCTTAGGTAAGAACAAAAAATTCCTTCCCCCCTTTCTTTGAATATGTCTGGAGGAAGATCAGATGAGTACGAGTCGAGTAGCACTTCCGCTGCCGGGGCTTTGACCGCCCGGAATGAACCTTCTGCGGAATTTCATGTTGACACCGCCGTCGAAGCCATCCGTGCCGGTATTGAGCCCGCGGAGATCGAGGAACTCTTCAATGAGGCCGGCGGGGCCAAGATGGTGGAGGCCGATCAGATCCATTCACTGAAACGGGACGACGCGATCGGCAAAGCCTTCACAGATTTCGCCGAATTCATGGATAGATTGGCCGGCCCTCTTCTCAAATTTAACTTCAATGAATACTCGATCGCCCATCCTTATGAACCTGTAAGGAGGACGTTGTTCCGGGTTGCCCGCCGCTCTCCATGGACCCTTGGCCAGATCGGGAGCTCGGCGACCAGGAAGGATCTGGACCGTTGGAGGGCGAGGTTCCATGTTCCTTCTGATGTCAGCCTCCACGTGCCTGCCGAGAACGAGCGAGCCGATCAACCTCCAGAGGGGATGGTCGCCGTCAACGAGGCGATAGTGGAGGATGGGCTGCGATTCCCGCTGCCGTTTGCTGTCTCCTATCTGTTGACTGCCTGGACGTGGCGCCGCTACAGTTGACGCCGAACGCCTGGCTGCAAATCATTTGCACCTTCACTCTGTTTGGCGGCCACCGGTTATATCGTCTTCCATCGCCACTGGAGATGAACCATCTCATTAAGTTAACGGCTCAAAAGGGCACGGTTGGTGGCTATCATATCCAAGGCCGCTCGGGCCGGGTGATTCTTGGAGTTCCGAATAAAGTGAGGGGCGACCCGTCAAAATGGTTCTGGATTGGCGGTGCTTGGAGATCGGCGATGAGTTGGATATTCCCACTGGCTTTCGGGAGAGGAGTCCAAGTAAGGATTTAGACTCTCCCTTTGTTCGGACGTTTTCTGAACTGATCTGATTTTGGTCTTCTTTTTGCAGGTGTCATTGTTCCGGCAGCGGGCGACCTTGATTTTTACTTTGCGATCATCTAGGAGAAGATATGTAGTCTTCCTGACAACCGTTTATACGCCCGCCAAATTAACAACGAAGCCTGCTGGTTGGCAGCTCGACTGTTTCGCTACCCTCGGCATTTGAAGGTTCCAGGTACGAACTTTCGCAATCTGCTTTGATATGCCGATCGACTCGATTGAGGAAGATTACTAATTTCGTCGTTTGTTTCCTTTTGCAGAAGTTCGTTTCCCTTGCTTCCCAGAGCCTCCTGCCGCGATTGCTATGTCTAATACGGGGGTTATGAATCATCTTCGCCAAGGGAAGAAGGTGAGCCGAGCTCCTTCTGTTCCGCCGCGACTGACCCCTGAGGTTCGACCTCTCCAGGATCCTGTCGCCGAAGGGCGGGAGCCTCGGGAGGAGGAGCAACATCGGCTTATCCGAAAGAAACGAAGGACTGTGGAGTCCTCGGCCCCTTTAACTGCAGATGAGCCTCCGATCTCTGTGCCATTGATTTCCGCGATTCCTCCGGTGGAGGGGTCCACGCCCTCCTCGACTTTTCTCTAGTCCATGGCGATTCCTGAGGCCGAGAATTCGCGTGGCAAGCCGTTCTTTGGTCGTGACCCAGAGAAGCTCGAGAGGTAAGCCTGGTTGCTTTGCCAATTTATGAAACCTGTGTAGGAAATATACTTAGCTCTTTTGTCATTTGTGCAGGATCCACCATTCCGACCCGAGCTGCTCGCCAATGGTGCTGGACTTTCTGTCGAGTAAAGCTCCCCGCGAGGTCAGCGATATCCCATCTTATTTTGCTCGGGCTACCGCTTCCCTCCCGAAGGCCTGGACGACCGACCTAGATGCGATCGCGCGCCAACGATCTGCTGATGCGATGCAGGCTACCTTTGCGCTGGCCCTCCAGACGGCGACGATGGCAGCCCAGGCCGTGCGGGACTATAAGGGGCGGCCGTCCACTGCCCGTCTCCATGCTGATCTCGAAGCTGCACGAAGACAAGTCATTGAATATGGCGATCGGCTCGCGGCCATGGAGAAGAGCTCCGCAGAGGTGGAAAAGCAGGCGAAGCAGGATGTGGACCGGGCGCGGGCGGCGACAGACCAGATGCGAGACCAAATGACAGAAGCCCACAGGTCGCACACGGCCGCGCAGAAGGAGGTCGACCAGCTGAAGGTGACCGTTGCCCGTCTGACCAGCAAGCTTGCATCCTCAAGGGAAGGGGAGGCCACTAAAACTGTCAAGCTGGAGGGCGCTAACCAGACGGTCGTGGATTTGACGGGAAAGCTGAAGGCGATCGAGGCCGATCCCTTCGTTAACGTGGCGTACTTCAGTGAATTCGCCTATTACATGGCTTATACTGACGCCATCCGCGCCTCTAAGAAGGGAGGGCTTGAGGTTGGCCCTTTGGCTGAGAATTTCAAAACCTATGCGCTGGAGCATCCTTTGCAGCCCGACTTCACAGTGCCTATCCTCGACCTTTCCGTGGATCTCGGGATCGACTTGAGCTGGTACCCGCTGCCGGACAATCTCGTTCATCCGGGTGCCTCGGAGGATGGGGCTTCAGAGCCTACAGCTGGCGATGGAACGGGCGCTGATCCTTGAGTTTTCTGCTTTTTTTTTACTTGTAATTTTTGTAGCTTTGTTGTACTTTGGCCTTCGGGCGACCGTGTTTGTACTTTGGTATTCCAAGTAATGAAATGAAAATTTGCTTCTTTGATTTCTTTCTTGAATGATTGTCTTTCTGAGTCTTTGCATGACTTTATACAAGTGTGTGAGGAAAGATTGTTGCATGTACAGCTCCAAGTGAATTGATAAACCCATATTGATAACTTTTACAATAAAGTCGATCGCTGCAAATACATCTGAAAAATGCCGATCTCCGTATGTAATTGGATAGGGACGATCGTGGTATATATAGCTTCGCACTTGCCCCTTGTTTTTGTTTACTTGGTGAAAGTAAGGGGACGGAAATAAATCGTTTAGAGGCCGTTTGGGGTGGTTGCGAGTTTTTGGTTTTTGGTTTTAAAAGTCAATTTCAAAACCAAAACATGTTTGGGTAAAATGGTGCTGAATTGGTTTTTTCATTATTTTCGAAACGGTTTTCCATCAAAACACAAAACCAGAAAAAGAGGTTTTATAATTTCAGTTTTTGTTTTAACACCAACACGTCATCACAAACCATCACTTCAACAACCACTGACCACCAATCTGACCGCTGCCGACCACCACTCCGGCCACCGCCAACCACCACTCTGCTACCACCGACCATCACTCCGGCCACCACCGACCACTACTTTGACCACCGTCAACTACCACTTTGACCACCGTTTCGACCACTGACCACCACTCTGACCACCGTTCACCACCACCAACCACCACTCCGACTACCACCGACTATCACTCCGGCCACCACCGACCACCACTCTAGCGACCGACGACCACCACTTTGTCCACCTTTAGCTACCACTTTCACCACCACTAGCCACCATTTCAGACATCACCTGACCACCACCCTGGCCACCACCGACCACTGTCAACTACCACTTTGACCAACATTTCGACCATCGATCACCACTCTGACCACCACACTGGTCACTGACGACCACCGCTCCGACTACCGTCAACTACCACTTTGACCAAGGACCACCATTTCGACGGCCGACCTCCGACCATCGCTCTGACAACCTCTCTGACCATCGCCAACAACCTCTTTAAGCACCACTGGCGATCCCTAACCACCACTCTACCACCGTCAACCACTACTTTGATCACCACCATCCACCGTCAACTTCCACTTTGATATCACTTTTATGTTCTTGTTTTAAACTATAGTTTTGATTTTTGAAAAGTTCTTAACTCAAAACTCAATCTGGTTTTGGTTTCTGAGATTTTTAAAACTCAAAACAAAAACTGGTTTTAGTTTTTAAAAATTTCAAAACAGAAAACAGAAAACCACCCCAAACAGGGCCTTAGTGAGCGGTCTTCAATTTTGCAGATTCCTTGCGGAAGGCCGACCATCCCGGTCTAGAGGAACCGTGCACGATCGCGGAGTTCGATGGAACCGATCTCCACGACCATGTCTTGTGTGCGAGCGACATTCCGTCTGATGGCCATGTTCTCGCGACTCACTTAATTGTGAGGGTCCTCCGTAGGCTGCGCCCGCCTCGTATTTAAACGAAGGGCGTGCGGTCTTGGTCTGGAGGAGTCCTTGCGCGGGGCGTCGTCAGATTAATCGACTCCACGACCGCGGCTTGTTAGCACTTTTCTACCTCGGACCATCATGTAAGATGGCGATCCCCGACGGTATATGTTGTGACGGGGGGATGGACGCGTCGCATTGTCCGGATCCACCATGTTAGGTGATGGACCTTTGAGGGCGGGCGAACGTGTCCACAGATCTATTTTGGATGGCCCTTTGGCTACGCCCGCCTCGTATTTAAACGAAGGGCGAGCGATCGCTGCTCAAAGGGACCTTGCACAGGCACAGAGAACGGTTCCATCGTCCTCCACAGCCATGTCGACACTCTTCTACCTCGGACCGTCATGTCAGATGACGATCCTCGACGGTATACGTTGTGTAAGGAGAGTCGATCGCTTGCCTAGGCTCTTCATGTTGATGACGAACTTTAGAGGGCGAGCGAGTAATCCTCTGATTTGTTTTTGGAGGGTCTTTCGGCTACGCACGCCTCGTATTTAAACGAAGGGCGAGCGATCGCTTCCCAAAGGACCTTGCATGGACGGATCGTCAGTTTCATCGACCTTCGCGACCATGGCGGCACTTTTCTACCTCGGACCGTCACGTTAGTTGGTGATCCTCAACGGTATACGTTGTGCTAGGGAGGCGATCGCTGCCTAGGTCCATCATGTTAAATGACGAACTTTAGAGGGCGAGCGAGTCATCCACTTTTTCGAAGCGTTGTTCAGGCAGTAGCCTTTGATTTTGACGAGGCGGGAATTGGGGAGAGACTTCCGAATTTCCCTCCTCTTGATTGAAGCATATAGATCCGGTCGCCGAGGTTGATCGAGGGGTCGGCTCGTATGAGCTTTACGGCCTGTTTGCGTTGACTCTGGCGACCGTATTGGGAGATCGATGGGGCTCCAGCTAAGCCAATAAACTGTCCAACTTGCCCTCCTCGAACAATCTCCAGAGTTGTCTGAGGAGGTCGCGGCATTGGTTGGTGCTGTGACCGGGACTCTTGTGGTAAGCACAATATTGATTGTGGTCCAGATGACCATTGTCCCTTATCGCATTTGGCTTGTTTAGCGGTTCGCTCCCCTTGATGGCGTAAAAAAATGTGAGCCGGAGTTCGATTGAACTTGTGGAGGAGATGGTCTTCCAAATCCTCGAAGGCCTTGAGATCACCGGGTGGCTTGGCGACCGCCTTTTTGGTTTTGACGATCATCGTCTTTCAGACGGGAGACGGCATCCCCTCGCCCAGGCAGAGGGTGAGCAGCTTCTGCCTGGCCAGAAAATCGGCAGCCTTAGCACGGAAGATCGCGTAGGTCGGGGGATGTCCTTTGTGAGGTGCCTAAACATGGATGAATGACCATAGAATCCCCCCTGGACCGAGTAGAGAGCGAGCTCGTCACTGATGGGCTCGCCGGTGAGGACTATTTCATCCACTCGGTCGATGTAATCTGCGTCGGATTCATCTTCCCCCTGCCTGATTTTCATCATGCGGTGGGGGCCTTCTAGTCTGGCGACCTTGGCGGCGAAGTATGACGTGAAGTCACTCGCCAGTTTCTCGAAGGAAATGATTGATCGCGGTGGTAGTGAGACGTACCACCTATGGGCCAGCTCGCCCAATGTTAATGGGAATATTCGGCACTTGGTCGCATCTGATGCCCCACACGCAGTCATGTAAATTCGAAACTTGCTTAGGTGAGTCTCGGGGTCCGGTCTCCCTTCATACAAAGGTGTTTTGGGAGGAGCGATCCTTGGTTGCACGGGGGCAAGCTCGATGTGGACCGCGAGTGGTTCAGTCGGTCCGATGATCTTTCTACTGGCGCTTGCCCCAGTTTCCAAGAGCACTTTCATCTCGTCGAGCTGGCGTTTCATAGCGGCCATCGCCGTGGTTTGGCTGCTCGCGGCTAGGCGCTCGGAGTGGGAACCGAGGCGATCAAGTACTGATCTTCTGGCTCCGCTGTCGATGATTTCCCTGCCGCGTGGCTCGACTCTTTGGCGGATGGGGGCCAGACGACTGACCTGTATTTGGTTCGGAGTTGGGTAGGCCGAACTCCTGGTGATGGACTCGGATTCTGTCGTCTCATGGTTGGGGCCAGAATGCCCTGGTTGCCATGATGGATCGCTTCCCAAGCGACTGAAGACGGAACCGTCCCGCCTCGTGAGAGCCTTTTCTCGCGAATCGGGGCTTTCTGACGATCGCTCGTCCAGTAACACCTTGAACTTCCGTTTGCCCGCGCGGCGGATGGCCGAGGGGGTTATAGCGGGCACTGCGCATGCTCTCCGTCGCTCCCTTAGGATGGCCATAGCTTCATCGATCTGTTCAGCGGTTTGGAACTAGTCGAGCGAAAGGCTGGGGCCGTCCCTCAGGTGCGGGATCGAGAGTCTCGCATCAATGCGGCTACCCTCTGAGCCGGAATAAGGCGTCCGACGGATCCGAGGGTGGCTCTCTTCGATGTGGTGGCAGATGACATGATTCTGAAGGTTATTCTTTGAAGAACAGTGAGTGTTTCTTCAAGTATATGCCCCGGAGAACAGTGAGTGTTCTTCGAGACGATAGGAATGAAAATGAAGGTTAAGATGCCCTCCTTCTAGCGCCAATTGTTGTTACCCAAAATATTATCCAGAGATGATATGCTGGAATGGTCGAGTAACAAACAAAATGCGAGAGCACGTCCGTGGGGAAAGTAAATAACACAAGATTTGCCGGGGTTGTTAGCCCAAGGCTTGAATGCTCTCGCAAGATATTATTAATACGAATACTGGTGAGTACAAATATTAATGTTAGAGTACAATTACAATGAGTGTAAAGACCCTAGTTATCTTCGCTAACGAGTGCTGAAGATTGCCGGAAGAACTAGAGATGATGCTCTGTGAGTTCTTGTAACAACGATGGAGTGCTGTACTGACTGTGAGAAATCGATGGTCTCTCACTGTGTGAATTAGCTGAGTATCTGAGCTTGTGAATCTCTTCGAATCTGAACTGTATGGAGTTCTTGCCTCTGCCGACCGTCTTTTGGTTAAGAGGTACTGAGAGAGAAATCCTAAAATAGATTCAAGAGAGAAAGTCGAGAGGAGAAAATTTCTGAACCTTTCTCCAGTTGCTGGAGGTTCTCTATTTATAGGACTGGGAGTCGCTGGGCGATCGCCTCTGCTGTATTATCATAAGCAGGCGATCGTCTTTAGCACATGGGTTGGTCTCCTTAAAGTCCGCAGCAGTTGCTGGCTGCCAGAAGTGCAAACCAATGAGAGGCCAAACACATCTATGTCGCTGTCTTGGGAGGCCCCACTTAGGACCTTTCGGCGGGTCTATCGGTAGGTGAGGCCGTCCTTATCACTGACAACTGCTGATGGTCTGGAGTCAACGATCCATGTTCTGCAGTGCCATTCGCGGATCTGCACATGGGTCCTTGCTTCGTGATCCAGTCTTCGTAGACTTGACGGACGATGGCCTTGTTCGCGGCATAGGACGGTCGTCCTTGGTCGGGCACCAGACTCGATCGCTAGGTGCCAAAAGGCGATCGCCCTGGACGTCGATCTCTAGGTACCTGATTTCGGTCTGGACTCTTTGCTTTGGCAAGTCTGCCTTGGATTTATTTAATGCTGTCTTTGGTCGCTCGGCCCTCATACCGATCACCGTCGAGGCGTATAAATCGCCGCACAATAAATAATAATAATAATAGTAATCAACAACAACAACGATAATAGTAATATTATTAGTAATAATAACAATAATAATAATTAAGATTAATAATAATAATAATAAGAAGAAGAAGAGCTGGACTGAACTGAACTGAATGGACCTGAACTGAACTGAAAAACTGAAAAATAAGTCCAAAAGAATAGGGCCTATGAGTAGAGAGGGGGAAAGGTGCCACGCGCGTTTGTTCGTCCTACTCGTCCTTGGCCTTAAACCTTGGCCCATTTCACTAGAGCTGGTTTGGCGTGGTGTGGCTCGTGGCTTATCCCAATTGGGTTTGACCCATTTTCCTAAATTGATTGTTTGAGTTTGTTAGTCTCCAAAACCTCCTAGATCTTCGGATTTACTTGGAAAATAAGTAACTTGGGTTCTATAAGAATATTTCTCCTCAATTCGCAAGTTTTTACATACAGTCCTCTACATAGATAACACATCACATCAAAAACATTAGCACAAAATATTAGTGTTCCTTGCTCAAATTTTCCGGCTATGACTTATTTGCTAGGTTGATAGGTTTTGTGTTGCTCCGCTCCAATTTCAAAGTCGCTGTATTTTGGAAATTTGTTGCAAGACCGTGAGCTACTGTACGGGACAATAAGAATCTTAAAGGAAGAATTCGCTCGCCTCGGCTTACTACTTTCTTTTGCTTTTTTCAAATTTTCTGATTATACATCCAGTGTCGATAAATTATCACATGTGTATCCTATATTTAAATTATTTTCCAAACAATTTCTAAAATTCTTGTTTGTAATTACGACTGATGGTGACCAATAAAATTTTAATCTCCTCAACCACCTTCGTTATCGAATTTGCCACTGCCTCTCAACCACTGCTGGTATTGTCTCGAGCCCTAATTATGGTATATTAGTTCTTTGTCTGTGGGAATAAATATCTCTTTTCTCCGCTCCAGGTTATTTCATATGAGGTATTCTGACCCGTGCGATGTACCGGTCTTGTTTTTCAAGACAAAAAAGTATTTGAACATGCTACAATTTTGTCTCAAATCAAACAATTTCAATTTCAAGCAGATTCTTGATAATTGTATCTCCAAGTTGACTTGACATTAATCATTGTTTGGTTTCAAGCAGATTCTTGATAATTGTATCTCCAAGTTGACTTGACTTTAATCATTGTTTCGATAAACTATTAACCTTTTGTTTATGTCTACAACTCAATTTTTTTACTTGATATTATAATTTACATACAACTTCGAGCCAAAATTATGTACTTTTTCCTTCTTATTCATTACTCAAGGTGCTATTTTTAATATATCATATTTTGTTATCTTAGCAGATGTAACACCCCAGAGCCATCCAGGAATATTACAGCACTGTGGGCCCCGAGGTGGAACCCACAAGGCTGAAGGAAATTTTCGCAAACATTTACAAACGCCCAAGAGGCTAACGACGGTATTATCTATTTAAAACATTCGAAGACTTTATAAAATCCGTTTATCAAAACCGTCGTGAAATCTCATTTGAAACCACAAGGACCGAAATGCCAAAACTCAATAGTTTAAAAACATACGTTAAGCTATCGCTTACACGTACCGACAGAATAGATTTAGAGAACGATTGCCAAAGTGACCTAAGTTACCAGATACCAAAAGGCCATTTAAAATACTCACGCAGTTGAAAAAGACAAACAATTAAAATACTATAGCAGCGGAATACAAGAACTAATCAGGAAACTCAATACACAAATACACGTCCTAGCCAGTATCCTCCGGGAAGCTCATCTCTCCATGACCGCTACAAGCTTGATAATCCAAGAACCTAAAAAGAAAGTCCACGACGGGGTCAGCCATAATATCCAACAATGATAACCATCACATCTCGTCAATAATTACATATCAATGAAAATACTAAGTAAGAATACGACCAATGTAATCTTACCGCCATGACTTTACCATTTCATGATAATATTTACCAAAGTTCACATCTCGTATCCTTTCAACAACACAATATGCTCATACCGAAATATCTGTATTGTATCTCAACAATACCCAAGGTTCTCTAAACATTATCATAACTCACTGCAAGAAATCTACTAACTCTGTCTAACCCAATCGCATCTCAACACGATAATCGACTGTCCATCAAAGATAAATACCAAAAGAAAATACGCAACATACCTCAGGATATGAAATGCCACGACGAAATCACGTCAGTCTAATCCAAGATTAGATCAACACAACATACGGACATGGTCCTAACACAAGACCTATAAATGCATACTCATATGGCAACGTCAATATGCTCACAACAATAACAACAATGTATACTTATGGCAAACCCATAATATATATATGCACAACAACAATACATGGCAATCCGATGATCCAGCGTTCATTGCCTAGATCCCCCGATGATCCCGTCAGACCAACCCGAGGTGGAAAACCCGTCCATTTATCCAGTGCACGCTAGCATAGATCCCCCGATGATCCCGTAGGACCAACACGAGGTGGACATATGACAACAATGCACAACTGCACAAAACAATAGTACACAATACACGATAACAACAATGCACAAATGCATGACAACAACGATACACGAATGTATCACGACATGATCGACGCAAATGATAAAAATGATTAGAGTACTTGCTCCGAGTCCTTCGAGAGCGATCTCAATGTCTAAACCATCACGAACCATTATCCTCAATATTCGACGGTCCAAAGTATCACGGATTGCAGATAATTCATATCTTCGTCTTTATCACAATATATCCTCGATATACAAGTATACCAATAACAAAAGTAATTCATATACATTATGATTTAGATTCCCAAAACTCGAATACGATTTATAATCCCAAATCTCCTGTGATTACGATTATAAACATTGTTATATGAATTATAAACGAATGAAACTGAAATCATTCATTAAATATTATAAACTAAGCAAGTAATAACTTGCCTCGATACCGATGAAGCCGTTACCAATTCCATTGCCGTCATCTACAAGTCCCTCGGCCCCAATCAATGTAATTCATGAACATTCTCGAACATGACCGCAACGCATAGTTCTAATCACCGATCAATAATCTCAACCTATTACAATAATCGATAAAACCAATTCACAAACCCAACGGCTCAACAATATCTCGGTTAACCACAAGTCTGATCAGACCAACTTAAACGATCACGAATTCATAATCGAAACAGAATATACTACCATGTCTGCCTAATTAGCACAGGTTAATCACTTAACGTAGCGTGCGCTAAGTTGCTCCCGTTAGCGTGCGCTAGAAAGTAAGCTTAGCGTGCACTAGAAAGTAAGCTTAGCGTGCGCTAATGCTGTACAGATGCATGTTTTTCAGATTCCAATCAACATATGGCGATTATTAAGAACACTAAGTGATTCTAAACCATGTTTATAGCTATCAAAACAACGAAATCCGATATCCTTTAACATATAGGGAATCATCCAACTCTTAATCCAATTCATATATTCACATATCATCTTCTTCCTCAAATATCTACATCATGAACACCAAGAACCTTAACAACACTTCCCTAATCTAACATTACAGATATTAATCATCAACAATGACATCAACATCCGCAAAGGAGGGAGAGGATTAACCAACTTATCTCAAGAAAATGAACTACACAATTCCAACCACAAGAATCATGTCAATATCCATATATCAACAACAATATCATCATAATCCGGTAATTCACTTCATAATCATGCTTGTCAACTTGTTTATGTAATAACCTTCTACTCAAGAACATCAACATTCAATCCAAAAACGAAATCCAAAGGTGAAGAGTAATTACCTCTTTGAAGGAATGGATTGATTTCCAAGGTTGAATCCATTCTCAATCACTTCCAAGCTTCCAGTGTTGTTATGGATGATTAACTCCACCATAATCCAGTGTTTGGAACTTCAAACATCTCTCTAAGAACTCCATTCCAGGAATCACCAATAATTTCAAGAACAAAGCTTTAATCCATGATTTCCATCTTTAATCTTGTTAAAGAGGATCATCTCTCAGTGTTTAGGGACTCCAAATGTCTTCCCAAGGTTCTCTCTATCGGTTGCAAGAAGAGAATGGACGAAATGCGGAATGACAGCCAGCTACTCATATATATACACTGTTCATTATTAACGTATGATAACATCTAAAATTAATGTACGTTACATGTTTAGCGTGCGCTAACTGTCTTTGTTAGCGTGCGCTATCAAAGTCCAGAGGCTACTGACTTACTGCATACAATGAGTTACGTACACAATGCCCATGCAATAGCGTACGTAATCTCCTATATTTAGCGTACGCAAGCCTTCAACCGTAGCGTGCGCTACTCATAGTTGACTCGTTTGTCTGTATGCTCTGAAGACGGGTCCACACACTGACAGCTCTGACTAGGATAAGATTCCCTTTGGAAAGATCTGATGTTAGCGTGCGCTAATCAACATGCATTAGCGTGTGCTAACACTTCCCAACAAACATCCGTTGACCTCGTCGGCACATGCGCCAAAAGTGACCGGGTCCACACATAGATTCCTTCTGAGCTGGTCTGTACTAGTGTGCGCTATCTTTCGCCTCTAGTGTGCGCTAAACCAGCACGATAGCGTACGCTAGGCATGTATATTAGCGTGCGCTAGTAATTTTACACTTAGCCATTTTCAGCTACTCTTGTCCAACGTCTCAACATACTATATACGAACATACGGCATACTGAATACCTATAATCCTTCCAACAATATTCTCATACGATAAGCCCGACACACAATGTCTTCCAATACAACTGTCAACCAAGTGCGGTAATAATACCAATACAGATGTCTTAGTCCTTCATTTATTTTATCCATACTGTACAGATTCCACGCTGTACAACATAACTCGGATAAAATAACATTAAACCACAGTTGTAGAAATTCCGGATATTACATACTACACCACTTAAAATAAGTTTCGTCCTCGAAACTTGCAATCCGTCATAGAAAAACCAACAAACCGTTCAACCAAATTATTCCGAAACCATCACAACAATGATCAATCATCATCATTAACGAATAACCAAAACAGTTCACTTATATATGCGCAAAGTCGACGATCTCCTGAGGTACTAGCAAGTGACTTCACTGTAAAGCCTCAATACGCTTACAATAACAATTCCATGAGTCTCAAAAAATATATCATCTTCGGATGAAATAATCTATCTGTTTCAAACCTTGTCTGCCTGATTGTACAATCAAGTCCCAATTCCGATAAAACCGATAATACACGATACATCTATGAAACAACTGCCCAACACAATAGCAACAAATCCCGAAATATCGACACAAAATCTGAACGCTCAGATGATCACCAGCAATGATCAACCCATAAATTAATCGAGAATATCATTGACATGATAAACTCTAATATGACCAATCCAAAGGTCAAAACGCAACCGAGAATACCATCAACGTGATAAACTCCAATATGACCAACTAGAGGTCAAAACACAATCGAGAATATCATCACCATGATAAACTCCAATATTACCAACGAACGATCAACGATAATCGGGAATACCCTCACACGGTAAGCTCCAACATGATCAACATAGAACCGTAGAAATCGATATACGAAAGAACAAAATTCTCAAAACATTAAACAAATCACATACAGTGAATCTCAACGAAACACAACCGACTGGTGAACATTCCCCTCAGCATACGAACAACCAATCGCAAATCGATGAACATACCAATTCATACAAGGAGTGGGAACGACACTCATTGTCCAAAACAACCAGTATGGGGTCACCATCCCCAAATCTACACTTACAAAGAAATCATTCAAAAATCACTATGGTAAAATCGCGCTGCTACCGTACCAATGGAATCACATAGCACATATGTCCCGGTTTCACAAAATCCAAAGTTCCAAAATTACATCATGTGAATGAATCTACAACACGCAACATATTTCTCTTATCCGATAAATCTATCGATCATCCCTGGATAACCAAACTACCATACTAAAGTTCGAATCTCTTTTCCTCTACCATCGATATGATATCCAGTTTATGAGTCACACTTATAACTTCACCATGATATGCACCATGCACTAAATGCGTATGTATATCAGTCACATTTTCAAAACCAGTTTGAAATCATATAGTTTTGTCAAGAAGACAAATTTTCGAAAGTTCTTTCAAAAAAATTTTAAAGCTCAAAACATAAATTTTCGTAAGACCACGAAATAAATTTTCGAAAAGTTAAACTGGCTCGCTAATGCCAAGTATTCGGTAACAGTTTCCTTCGAATCCACATGATTTTGACGTTTTAAAATGAAAACTATGCAAATGATTGACCACATCCATACTCCTGTATACCAATTCGGTTCGTCACCAATATCCACTGATATTCCATCGGAAAGCCACACGATAGAGTTCCAAAATCTCAGTATATAAATTTCGACCAAAAACATTTCACATATAACTTGCAATGTTAATCATTAACCCATCCTGGATCACCTCAAATATGATATGACAAAACATTAAAATAAATCAACACAGCGAAAGACTTCCCGAGAAGTTTCATTTGAACAAGTAAGCGAAAATCCCGAAAGACAGGAACGAAATAGATAAACGATTGATAAAGTGTTTTATAATTCTCGGGAGTTTTAGAAAACATGAAAAAGCCTTTTGAAACATTAGGGTCTCAGCCCATATCTCGTTCCATATTGCAGGAAGTTTAAAAAGTAGAAAAACCCTTTTTCGGACCCCAAGTCCTGAGTTTAAAACTATTTCAAAGTCGATTGGGTCTCGGCCCAAAAATCATTTTCGGTAAAACATCCGTAAGACATTCATTTTGAAAAGTATCATTTTCAAATGCTCAAAAACAGTTCATATATCTCAAAAATGAACTAAAATGACAACATGTTCTCCTCAACCATCCTCAATATTTCTCCCAATGCACAACTCTGTTTCCAAAATTTAACCGACATATTGATTTCCAAAATCATAACTTCTCAAGATCATCAATCCTGTCCCAACTCTGCCACCTCATACTGTAATGTATAACATCTTTCTGAATCTCAAAGCATATCAATTTAGAATGGCAATAAATATTAATGCAATTCAAAAATCCAAATACTTACAAAGCGTGAAGTTGATGATTCCCCGTGATACTGGCATATGTCTCAACTCTAGAAATTACTCTACACAGATATTTTCAAAACACACATTTTGCAAACTCAGCTCAACTCGAGAACACAACATGGCTCTATCCGAAGAAACACGTTAACACTATTTGGAAAAGTTTACAACAACCCCAGTACTACACTGGTAAATCACATCACGCACAAGCCCGAGTGAACAACAAAAACTCACGTCTCTAATATTCGTCAATCGAAAACTCGAATGACGCAACAAAAACATGACCCAACTTGACCTGACTGCCTAGGTTTTCTCAACCTAAGCTCCGATACCATATTCTGTAACACCCCCAGAGCCATCCAGGAATATTACAGCGCCGTGGGCCCCGAGGTGGAACCCACAAGGCTGAAGGAAATTTTCACAAACATTTACAAACGCCCAAGAGGCTAACGACGGTATTATCTATTTAAAACATTCGAAGACTTTATAAAATCCATTTATCAAAACCGTCGTGAAATCTCATTTGAAACCACAAGGCCCAAAACGCGAAAACTCAACAGTTTAAAAACATACATTAAGCTATCGCTTACACGTACCGACAGAATAGATTTAGAAAATGATTGCCAAACTGACCTAAGTTACAAGATACCAAAAGGCCATTTAAAATACTCACGCAGCGAAAAAAGATAAACAATTAAAATACTCTAGCAGCGGAAAACAAGAACTAATCAGGAAACTCAATACACAAATACATGTCCTAGCCAGTATCCTCCGGGAATCTCATCTCTCCACGACCGCTACAAGCTTGATAATCCAAGAACCTAAAAAGAAAGCCCACGACGGGGTCAACCATAATATCCAACAATGATAACCATCACATCTCGTCAATAATTACATATCAATGAAAATACTATGTAAGAATATGACCAATGTAATCTTACCGCCATGACTTTACCAATTCATGATAATATTTACCAAAGTTCACATCTCGTATCCTTTCAACAACACAATACGCTCATACCGAAATATATGTATTGTATCTCAACAATACCCAAGGTTCTCAAAACATTATCATAACTCACTGCACGAAATCTACTAACTCTGTCTAAGCCAATCGCATCTCAACACGATAATCGACTGTCCATCAAAGACAAATACCAAAAGAAAATACGGAACATAACTCAGGATATGAAATGCCATGACGAAATCACGTCAGTCTAATCCAAGATCAGATTAACACAACATAAGGACATGATCCTAACACAAGACCTACAAATGCATACTCATATGACAACGTCAATATGCTCACAACAATAACAACAATGTATACTTATGGCAAACCCATAATATACATATGCACAACAACAATACATGGCAATCCGATGATCCAGCGTTCACCGCCTAGATCCCCCGATGATCCCGTCACACCAACCCGAGGTGGAAAACCCATCAGATGAACGCTAGCATAGATCCCTCGATGATCCCGTTGGACCAACACGAGGTGGACATATGACAACAATGCACAACTGCACAAAACAACAGTACACAATACACGATAACAACAATGCACAAATGCATGACAACAACGATACACGAATGTATCACGACATGATCGACACAAATGATAAAAATGATTAGAGTACTTGCCCCGAGTCCTTCGAGAGCGATCTCAATATCTAAACCATCACGAACCATTGTCCTCAATATTCGAGAGTCCAAAGTATCACGGATTGCAGATAATTCATATCTTCGTCTTTATCACAATATATCCTTGATATACAAGTATACCAATAACAAAAGTAATTCATATACATTATGATTTAGATTCCCAAAACTCGAATACGATTTATAATCCCAAATCTCCTGTGATTATGATTATAAACATTGCTATATGAATTATAAACGAATAAAACTGAAACCATTCATTAAATATTATAAACTGAGCAAGTAATAACTTGCCTCGATACCGATGAAGCCGTTACCAATTCTATTGCCGTCATCTACAAGCCCCTCGGCTCCAATAAATGTAATTCACGAACATTCTCGAACATGACCGCAACACATAGTTCTAATCACCGATCAATAATCTCAACCTATTACAATAATCGATAAAACCAATTCACAAACCCAACGGCTCAACAATATCTCGGTTAAACACAAGTCTTATCAAACCAACTTAAACGATCACGAATTCATAACCGAAACAGAATATACTACCATGTCTGCCTACTTAGCGCACGTTAATCACTTAACGTAGCGTGCGCTAAGTTGCTCCCGTTAGCGTGCGCTAGACAGTAAGCTTAGTGTGCGTTAATGCTGTACAGATGCATGTTTTTCAGATTCCAATCAACATATGGCGATTATCAAGAATACTAAGTGATTCTAAACCATATTTATAGCTATCAAAACAACGAAATCCGATATCCTTTAACATATAGGTAATCATCCAACTCTTAATCCAATTCATATATTCACATATCATCTTCTTCCTCAAATATCTACATCATGAACACCAAGAACCTTAACAACACTTCCCCAATCTAACATTACAGAGATTAATCATCAACAATGACATCAACATCCGTAAAGGAGGGGGAGGATTAACCAACTTATCTCAAGAAAACGAACTACACAATTCCAACCACAAGAATCATGTCAATATCCATATATCAACAACAATATCATCATAATCCGGTAATTCACCTCATAATCATGCTTGTGAACTTGTTTATGTAATAATCATCAACTCAATAACATCAACATTCAATCCAAAAACAAAATCCAAAGGTGAAGAGTAATTACCTCTTTGAAGGAATGGATTGATTTCCAAGGTTGAATCCATTCTCAATCACTTCCAAGCTTCCAGTGTTGTTATGGATGATTAACTCCACCATAATCCAGTGTTTGGAACTTCAAACATCTCTCTAAGAACTCCATTCCAGGAATCACCAATAATTTCAAGAACAAAGCTTTAATCCATGATTTCCATCTTAAATCTTGTTAAAGAGGATCATCTCTCAGTGTTTATGGACTCCAAATGTCTTCCCAAGGTTCTCTCTATCGGTTGCAAGAAGAGAATGGACGAAATGAGGAATGACAACCAACTACTCATTTATATATACTGCACATTATTAACGTACGTTAACATCTAAAATTAATGTACGTTACACGTTTAGCGTACGTTAACTGTCTTTGTTAACGTGCGCTATCGAAGTCCAGAGGCTACTGACTTACTGCATACAATGAGTTACGTACGCAATGCCCATGCAATAGCATACGTAATCTCCTCTATTTAGCGTACGCAAGCCTTCAACCGTAGCGTGCGCTACGCATAGTTGACTCGTTTGTATGTATGCTCCGAAGACGGGTCCACACGCCGACAGCTCTGACTAGGATAAGATTCCCTTTGGACAGATCTAATGTTAGCGTGCGCTAAGTAACATGCATTAGCGTGCGCTAACACTTCCCAACAAACATACGTTGACCTCGTCGGCACATGCGCCGAAAGTGACCGGGTCCACACATAGATTCCTTCTGAGCTGGTCTGTACTATCGTGCGCTATCTTTCGCCTCTAGCGTACGCTAAACCAGCACGATAGCGTACGCTTGGCATATATATTAGCGTGCACTAGTAATATTACACTTAGCCATTTTCAGCTACTCTTGTCCAACGTCTCAACATACTATATACTAACATACGACATACTGAATATGTATACTCCTTCCAACAATATTCTCATACGATAAGCCCGACACACAATGTCTTCCAATACAAC
Organism: Orobanche coerulescens; assembly: GCA_033398695.1. Taxonomy (NCBI): domain Eukaryota; kingdom Viridiplantae; phylum Streptophyta; class Magnoliopsida; order Lamiales; family Orobanchaceae; genus Orobanche; species Orobanche coerulescens. The sequence goes on along the minus strand of CM065818.1, from coordinate 23,940,070 downwards.
TGTCAACCAAGTGCGGTAATAATACCAATACAGATGTCTTAGTCCTTCATTTATTTTATCCATACTGTACAGATTCCACGCTGTACAACATAACTCGGATAAAATAACATTAAATCACAGTTGTAGAAATTTCGGATATTACAGCAAACTCATTTAATGTATCTGTTCAAATCGGATGTACTATCACTCACCGCTACAAAAGAGTATCACTTTACCTTTATCGTTTTAATAAAAAATGTGCTTATGTGACTACCATGACATTGTTCTTACATTACGTGCAACGTATCAACGTTGTTACTTGTCCACAAAAAAAACATTTTTCAATTCTTTAAGGATGAAGATATATATTTGTTTGTGATAACTTTTCATAGTATGAGTAAATGTTAGAAGTGTCTATTTACAGTTTGTAAGAAACAATGGGTTGTAAGTTTTTTACTCTTTTTCTATTGATTTTCAGTTAATAATGAAACTTAAATATTAAGTTAACAAATTTCTTGAAAATATGGCCGATAAAGTATCTTATTTAATAAGTTATTTTATAGTTATATATTACTCTTGTTTAAATGATGCTAAAAATTACAATTGTTTTGGTCAAAATGGTAAATACAATATTTAATGGCAAAGAATAAAAAATGCAAATGTATTTTTAGTTATTGAATAAGGTAACTTTAAATTGTAAAGATTATAGTCTGTCATAGAAATTGGGTTGAATTTCTAGCACTTGAAATCGATAAATACATCAACAGATTAATTTTTGGAATTACCAAATGACCTAAAAATTGATGCACATTTCTTAGCTTCTAACCAGTTATCATATAAAGTGCTAATAATATCTTTGAAGGGTGTTTCCTTCTGCTCAAATAAGTAACCATAGAACATCGTAATCGTATATCCAAGGGTTCTTGCATACTTTAACTCCTCTTTATAATACAAACCATAAAAAAGCCCCCGTTGGAAAAATCAGTATATTTTCTTTAGGATTACGGTATGTATAAAGGGTCTATTGGTTGTATTAGGACATTCCACATATGCATAAACAAAGCCTACAATGGTATCTAAGTCTTCCTCGTCGACCGCATCAACCCAGCGAGGTTGGCCGTCCGGCATAGGATATTTCTACATTATAAAAGGGTATAGTGAGTTAACATCATATGGGATGTATGCATCAGCATGCCCACTGTAGTAAAGCTTTCCTTATATAGGTGTCAGCATTTTTACCCGGGATGTATATACGACATAGATTATCATCATAGAAATTAGTACGAAAGATACTCATAGCTAGTGATGAAATGGTCAATTTACTTTCAATATCTGTTTCAGATATTTTATTATAGCATTTTGATTCTAGTCCACTCCTTTAGAGCGGATTGAATTTCATCACCATTGCCTTCCAAATTCATATAAATTAGTTGTTTTTGTTCTTGATGAAAAAAAAAGACATGTAAGTTGATGGAATGAGTGAAATAACTTACTTTCTTCATCTAACTCGAGAAGCTTGTAAGCTACATCATACATATAGTCACAGTTCTTACCTTCACAAAAAACGACAACAACGAATTTCAACCTCATGCATCGTCATGCATAATTTAGACGTCCTACTTTTGGCGCATCACCGTGTGTATGAATGAGTTAATCGTCAACTTCTTTGAAGAAATTTTTATAGAGGCGATTAGTAGGTAGATATTTAATGTGAGTTACAAAATGAGATGGAATCGGAAAGGTTGTGGGAATTCTTTAAATGTAAATTAGTTCTCAATATTAGTGTAAATTTAAAGTGAGTTATGAATCGTAATGAAGTTGAAAGGGTTTCAAAAGTTCTTAAATACTATGTGTTTAGTGCTCACATTTGTGCTTGCACTCAATTTTCTATATGGTGAAATTTAAGTCATTAAGACTCTCATTAAAAGCATATGACTGAATCTTTTAAGATATAAGATTGCATATGACTTTTCAATTAAAGGGAATCAGCCCATCTTTCTCCTATGGACCTATAGGTTTTGATTTAGTTCACTAGGGCCCAAATAATTGTAAAATTTCAAAACTGAACCTGCATCGAGTGGTTCAAGTCTAAATTTTCTTGAGCTGCCTTCTAGGTGGTCTAGTGATTATTTTAAGAGGAATGCTACACCCACAAACAAACTTCCACAAAATACCCACAAAATGACGTGTCAGCGGGTGATTGGTGTATTTTGGGCAGTTTCTCTCTCCTCTATCTAATTACACCAATCACCCACTGACATGTCATTTTGTAGGTGTTTTTATGGAAGTTTGTTTGTGGGTATAGCATTCCTCTTTTAGCGACCACTTTTCAAAATGTCATTTTAAAATAATATCAAGGGAGATTAAATATCCTTAAGGAAAATACTTGAATAATTATAGCGGAAATTGAAATAAGGTCAACCATTTCTCAAGTTACTATAAAATAAATTCTCAACATTTCAAAACATCCATAACATTGAAGCCAAAGTTATAATTATAACTAAACGAAATAAATGAAGAAGCATATAAATATTATTATCATGCCACGCCTTTGCCCACCACGCCAGACTCCTCAAACTGAAAGGTTTAAATAATGGGGTGAGCTTTCAACTCGATCAGTGAGGAGGGAACGCTTTGTTCAATTTAAATACATACATGTTGCAAAGTAGATATGACATGCATGAACCTGGTGACTGCCCGAGGGCCATTAATATGCAAACTTTGTGCATACTGCCTACTACTCAGTGGAGGCTACAATGTAATTAACATGCAAACTTTGAGCACATTATGCCTACTACTCATTGGAGGCTACAACGTAAATAATATGCAAACTTGAGCATATAAATATTTGGTAAGAAACACACACACACACACACACATATATATATATATATATATAAAAGTAACATCATGCATTAAATAAAACAAGCGTAAAATCGCCACCTCGAAATACAATGATGATCCTTGAAAATTGAGATATGAATGCAGTTCAAGTCCTACCTCGTATCCTAAAATAATAATTAAATTCTAATATTAATATAGCGTCCAAAATAAATTATTTGAATTTATAATTGAGTAAAAGGGATCAGATTTAAAAAAAAAACTGGCTGGAATCAAATTAAAAGAATTGACAAAACTGAGGGACTGAAATTGAATACACTGAAAGATTGATTTGGGTCAAATCGAAACGTCTGCAATATGAGGGACTCAACTAAAATACTCAAAAAGAGACTGGTTATATAAAACCCTTAGCCCTAAACTAATCGGCCGACACTCTCTCATCTCTCCTCTATCTCTCCCGATCTCACCCTCTCCTTCTGTTCTCCCTCGGTAACCCTCTCTCTCAACTCCCTTCTATTCTCTGAGACACATACACCCACATAAAATCACACACAAACACTCGAAATCGCATACACTACACCAATTCGATGGAAAAGGCAGATGCCTCGGCGGTGGCGGGACAGGACTGGGTTTCACTCGGGCATGATTGAAGTGGGCTTCGGGTTACAGGGTCTGGACGGAGTCGGCAGGTGGATGAGGTTTCGAGTTCGGGAGAGAGGTATTGGCGGAAACCCCGCAACGGGTCCGATTTGAGTTGGGTTTTGGTTGGATTCAGATTGAGACTTGAAATTTGGGAGATTTGCTTCGGCGTTCTGACCGTGAGCGGGGCTGATGTGGTGGTCGGGTTTTATAACCAGGTTTGGTTCCTGAAAATCGGGACTAGATTTGGGAATTGTTTGGATTCTGGTTAAATAGGTGGTTTCAAATCGACACTCAGGCAAAGGTGGGTTTACCACTGACTCAAACGTGATGAACGTAAGAGTTAGTATATGTAAGTTGGTATTTTTGTGATGGATGGTAAAATAAAAGGCCTGAACAGGGATATGTTCACGATGGCATGGCTACGCAATATTGAAAGCTATGATTATACAAGGAGAATGAAGAAACATAAAATTAGATGAAGATTGAGATTTTGCTGGTATACCTTTTTGCTGGAGAAGATGAAAAAGTTGCAGAAAACGGGCGACAACAGGGAGGAGAAAAAAGATGTACTTGTGTTTATATTGAACTGATTCTTATTGTGTTTACCTTTCCTGATTCCTAGTTTATATTATACTGGGAAGAATTTCAAGAGCACTCATAATTGTGTCACAAATTCTCAGAATCTATTGTTTTGATTTGAAAGGTTTAAGAAGAAATGAATAGAAATGAAATTGCAGCAACGTTCCATAGAAGAGACAAATGGTCTTGGCCAACTAAGATGATAATTGGGCTGAAAAGTAGATATTTAAATAATTGGGCCACCTTTGAAATTGGTACTAAAATAAAATATATTTATTAATTTGGTCATTAACAGATTCTGGACAATTTATAAAAAAATAGATATTATTCGACTATAATAATACGAGAGCTTGGACTTGAGCCTGGAGTATAAATTAAAATCATGATATACAAATAAGGAAAATTTGACCTTATTTAATAAATGAAATGAAATTTGTAAATAATTTGTTGGACATTTAAAATTATTCATGCGCTTTCTATAAATTATAAACTAAATGCATGTGTGAAAACCGGGGCGTTACAACCTACCCCTCTTAAATAAATTTTCGTCCTCGAAAATTAAATCATGTACCTTCAATGGCGAACATCGGATACTTAGAACGAATCTCCTCTTCACGTTCCCAAGTCGCTTCGTTCGGTCCATGACGGCTCTATTGAACTTTCACCAGTTTAGCCTCTCTGTTTCGTAACCAATGTACCTTACGCTCCAAAACAGCTATAGGTACCTCCTCATAAGTCAGATTCTTGGCTACATGTAACTCTTTGAAATTGCATACATGACCAGGATCATGTACGTATTTTCTCAACATGGAGACGTGAAAGATATTGTGCACTCCTCATAATTCCAACGGTAATGCCAAACTATAAGCCAGATCACCAACACGATCCAAAATCTCAAATGGTCCGATATAACGTGGCTGTAACTTTTCCTTTTTACCGAATCGGATCACTCCTGTCATCGGCGCTACCTTTAAGAACACCTTTTCTCCAATCTCAAATTGTATATCTTTCCTTCGTTTATCAGCATAAGACTTCTGCCAATCCTGGGCAGTCTTAATTCTACTTCGGATTTCAGCTATCTTCTCTACAGTTTGCCCAATCAATTCTGGACCCAAAATCTTTCCTTCTCCGACCTCACTACAATAAAGAGACGATTGATATTTTCTTCCGTACGGAGCCTCATACGGGGACATTTGTATAGTTGCTTGGTAACTATTGTTATAAGCAAACTCTATTAACGGCAAAATATTTTCCCAATTCTCACCAGTATCAAGAACACACGCCCTCAATAAATTTTTGAGTGTTTTGATAGTCCGCTCAGATTGACCATCGGTCTGCGGATGATATGCAGTACTGAAATTCAACTTAGTTCCCAATGCACTCTAAAGACTCTTCCAAAATTTCGACATAAATCGTGGATCTCTATCCGAGACGATTGACACTGGAACACCATGTAACCTCAAAATCTCACGAATCTTCGCATATTGTTCCATACTATAAGTCATCCTCACATGTAGAAAATGAGATTACTTCGTTAAACGATCTACTATCACCCAGATAGCATCGTTCTTCCTCACGGTTCGCGGCAGACCAACCATGAAATCCATTGTGATATGCTCCCATTTCTATTCTGGGATTTCCAACGGTTGAAGTAAACCTCCTGGCCATTGGTGTTATGCCTTCACCTGCTGACATATCATACACCTCTCCACAACTACACCAATGTCCCGTTTCATTCCTCTCCACCAAAAGAATTTCTTCAGGTCGTTGTAACACCCCAAACTAGGCGGATATTATAGTGCCGTGGACCCCCGACTGGGACCCACCAGGCGAATGGAAATTAATGAATTAAATAATATAATTGTAGTACCGAACCATAAAATATCATCAATCACTCTGATGAGGAGTTTCATTACAACACACCCAAGATAATACAGAATACATGTATATTTTATATGAAGATAAAATATACAACACTGAATGAAATGAATATCCAAATGGAAGTCTGCAGTGGAAATAAAATAAAGAAAATATGAGTGAATGAAAAGGACTGGGCCTCCGACTAGTATCACTGGGACTCTTCGCCGTCAACGTTCTCTTCCCGTGCCTTAGCCTTGCCATGACCTGAAAACAACATCCCCAACGGGGTCAGTTACACAGAACAACAATCCTCAAGAGTTGAATAAACACAATCATGATATATCTTAATTATGAAATGACGCTGAAGAGAGGCATCATAGTACGCCCGTAATGGTATGTGCAAGTGCACAAGACGAGTGTCCGGACACACCCGCCCTTGTACCTAATTAGTCTCACGGAGGTACATTACCGTGTGCACAGTCCAATGTGTCAGTGAACCCAACACATGACCATCACGTGTCCGACTAAAAATTCCACACATCCCCACCCGGCCACGCAATATGAACCCAGAAGGTCATATGGGCAAGGAATGACCATGAATGATAATAATGAATAACAACCCGACAAAATCAAGAATGACTCACCGAGATGAAATGATAGCGAAACGAATGATAGCTCAATGAAATGATTGGAACCGTCGTTCCTCATGAATTAAGTGATTAATTGACAATTACAAGTCCCAATACGGTTAATACATTACGAATGAATTATGATTATAAATGAACAACAACAAAAGGAATGAATATCCTTTTAACCGAGTAAGAATTAACTTACTCAACCGGTGAAGAATGTCCTTCCTCGAACAAACGTCCTACAATGAGATGTCGGTCGCTCGAACAACCTTGAATGACAATTACCAACAAACGCTCAATATACGTATCAAACACGATTATAACCAACTCGAATGTCGATACAACAATATCCAAACTCATTGAGGCATTCTAGCGAACACTTAGCAAACACACAACCTTTGATAATATCTAATCCCGAATATATCGAAATCAAACTCCAAAATGAGCATTTCAAACCGACAAACAACTTCAATGATATCAATAATCCCATAGGAATCCACAATTCGAGTTAACGACAACATCTAATCGAAAACCCCTAAAAATATCAAAGTCAACCCCAAAGTGTTCTTGATTCGACCTCAATATTCATGAAATCCGAAATATACGACAATGAATCTGTAGGAATACATTTATCCAAGGTAGATAATCCATATCTAACATATTCCAACAACAATCCAAGCTTGCACGAAGAAATCGGAGGGAAAAGCCCAAAATCCGAAATTCTAGATCCAAGAGATTATTACCTTGATTTAATGTGATGGGGATGATGAAATGGTGATTAATCCGAATGATAAGCTTGAAAATGATGCTTGTTGATTGCACCTCGAAGAACACTCTCCAAATCGCCCGGAATCGCCCAAAACCGTTGAAGGAATGAAGTGGGATGATGAAATGACGAAATGGACTGCACTGTCCAATAGATAGCAAAAAGCGGGGTAAGGGGGGGATCAGATGTACGCATCCTTACTCATGTCTTAACACAGAGAGGCTGTTTCCGGATGATCCAAAATGGAAATTGCATCGAGAATTGCATGGAATGACTAGTACTTCATGAGAAAAAGAAGTGCAGCCAGTTTAGTGAGTCATTTTGTTTTATTCCATTATAATCCAGAACCAAAGAATAATGAGTCTTTGGCACCATTGGAAATAATGGAAAATAGACCTAAAGAAAGATCACAAAAAATAGACCTAAAGAAAGTCTTGAGATGTATTAACCAATCAAAATGATGGATAATTATCAGAAGCATGATATTCAAAGAGCAGGCAATAAGACATGGACCTGAACAATAAGCATGACCTCTGAAATACAGGTCTCTAGATTGTCAACCTCGGCATTCTTGCAAGGAGCCCTACCTTCACGAACCTAGATATGAACATTGATAATAAAAGGCACACGAATAAATGTTGGTCCTTTTCTGCTTAATAATGGTGTTTGCAAAAATAAAAATATATATAATATCATTGTTCTTATTCTGGCTTCAGAGTCAAAGAACATTCAGCAAGTCTTTAGATCAAACAACAAACTCAACTACTTCACTTGCTGTTTACGGTTTGTAGAAGAAACATACTGTTAGCTGACGCCAAAATCCAGTATTGTTCAATCTGTTCCATAAAGCCAATTTCGAATGCTGCAAAAATTCTTGAAAGACAGTGGCATAGCTGCAACTAATCCTGGAAACATTTGGACAGTCTACAGGTTCCTCGACAGCAGTCACACCCTCCCTTTATAAAATTTTGCAACTATACATTTAGGTAAAAGTAACGACCAAAATGAATATAAAAGCTTGTCAATAGAGGACCACCTAAAATTCCCAAGTAAGAAACCAACTGTAAGTTTGCCTTGCAAGGAACATCCCACAGAGAATTCACACTTGTTACGGTATCCATTGACACGAGGCGATCCAATTATACCCTCCAATTTGCAGGGAAGACCACCTGAATTGCATCATCTAAAATAAGTAAAATAGCTATTTAAGTTCCTAGTCTCCCCGTTATGCGCTAGTGTTGTGAGGTAGCGTGCGCTACCTGAACTCAATTAGCGCGCGCTAAAGAGAGTTCATAGCGTGCGCTACTCCTCACACACAGCCCACTATGAAGATGACAATGATGATAAACACGACACGATTCTCCAACTAGATTGATGATGAATGACGATTAATACACGATACAATTACTCTGAACGGTGAATACAATGATTGAATATGAGTGACAAATGATCATTAATGAGTGAAAATTACTGAGTGACAATTACTGAACGATAATTACTGAATGATAATTACTGAATTACAACCGGGTATTACAGTCGTGGTACATCTTTGTACCTCCCGGGTGAGCGGAGTATGGTGCATTATGAGCTTCTTTAAGGATTTGCCTCCTAAGGGATGGGTCCTTAGGAACACACAAACTCCCATTGTAAGTCAAAACGTCGTATGCAGCAACGATAAATTTCTCAATATTCCCATCTTGTGCTCGATCTTTCATCTTACACAAGAACTTATCACGTGGTTGAGCCTCCTTAATCTTATCCCTCAAGTTTGGTTGCAAGACCAAAGATGATAAGATTGCTTTCAAACGTTTTGAAGACTCAACTACCTCAATCCTCAGTTGGGAGAATTCCTTAATCAAACTCTCCTGATCGGTCAAGCAAGCTAACTCGCCTCTAGTCTTCCGACTCAAGGCATCAGCTACCATATTAGCCTTACCCGGATGGTAATGAATAGTACAATCATAGTCCGTCACCAATTCTAACCATCCCATTTGCCTCATATTAAGATCCTTCTGTGTGAAAAGATACTTCAGACTTTTATGGTCTGTGTATATCTCGCACTTCCCTCCGTAGAGATAGTGACGCCAAATCTTCAGCGCATGTACTACAACAGCCAACTCCAGATCATGCGTTGGATAGTTCAACTCATGTGGTTTAAGCTGTATCGATGCATAGGCTACTACTTTACCACGTTGCATCAGAACACAACCCAAACCCTGCTTTGAGTCATCACTATAAATAACAAAGTCTTCCGTCGGATCAGGAATCATTAATACTTGTGCCGAGGTTAGTCTACTTTTCAACTCTTGAAAACTTTCCTCGCACCTCTCACTCCATTCAAACCTCACGCCCTTCCTTGTTAATTGGGTCATAGGAGTGGCGATTTTCGAAAATCCTTCGATAAATCTTCTGTAATAGCCAGCTAGGCCCAGAAAGCTGCGAACTTCGCTTGCATTCTTGCGTACTTCCCAACTACTCACTGCTACGACCTTATCAGGTGTTGTGCGGTGATTTATACGCCTCGACGGCGATCGATAACAAGGCCGAGCGACCGAGTCCACTACCAAACAAGCTATGATGAACTTGCCTAAACGAAGATAACAGTTCACCGTCGAGTATCTAGTGATCGACTCCCAAGGCGATCGCCTTTTGGCTCCTACCGATCGACCCTGGTGCCCGACCAAGGACGACCGACCTATGCCACTAACAAGACCATCGTCCGCCAAAGTCTATGAAGACTGGATCTCAAAGCCAGTGCCCATGTGAAGATCCACCAAAGGCGCCGCAAAACATGAATCGTTGACCATCAACAGCTGTCAGTGACAAGGCTAGCCTCACCTACCGATAGACCCGCCGAAAGGTCCCAAGTGGGGCCTCCCACGATAGCGACTCAGACGCGTGTTGGACTCTCATTGGTTCGCACTTCTGGCAGCCAGCAACTCCTGCGGACTTTAAGGAGACCAGCCCATGTGCTAAAGACGATCGCCCGCTTATTATAATACAGCGGAGGCGATCGCCCAGCAATTCCCAGTGCTATAAATAGAGAACCTCCAGCAACTGGAAAAAGGTTCCCAAATCGGTTCTCCTCTCAGTACAGAAAAACGTTTACAGACGTTCCTCTGAGTTGGCAACTAAGTTGGCAAATACATACAAACGTACACCCTTTCACGCTCTCAGCTTCCTCTCTTAAATCTATCTCAGGATTTCTCTCTCAGCCCCTCTCATCCCGAAGACGATCGACAGAGGCAAGAACTCCCTGCAACACAGATTCGAAGAGACTTGCAAGCCCAGTAGCTCGAACTTCCAGCTAATACACACTGTGAGAGACCGTCGATTTCTCACAGTCGTCACAGCACCTCATCGTTGTTACAAGAACTCATAGAGCATCACATCTGGTTCTTCCGGCAATCTTCACACTCAATAGCTAAGATAACTAGGGTCTTTACACTCATTGTAATTGTACTCTAACATTAATATTTGTACTCCAAAGTATTCGTATTAATAATATCTCGCGAGAGCATTCAAGCCCGGGACTAACAACCCCGGCAAACTTGTGTTATTTACTTTTCCCACGGAAGTGCTCTCGCACTTTGTTTGCTACTCATCCATTCCAGCAATATCTCTCTCCGGATAATATTTTGGGCAGCAACATCGGGATCTACCTCAATCCCGTTAGAAGTCACCACATGTCCATGAAATCCAACTCTGTTTAACCAAAACTCACATTTCTTGAACTTGGCATACAACTTCTCCTTGCGAAGTGTCTCCAATGTAATCCTCAAATGCTCTTGGTGTTGTTCCTTATCCTTAGAATACACCAAAATGTCATCTATGAAGACGGTCACGAATTTATCCAAGTAAGGTTGGAACACCCTGTTCATCAAATTCATAAATACTGCAGGTGCGTTACTCAGACCGAATGTCATCACTACAAATTCAAAATGCCCATAATGGGTCCTGAAAGCCGTCCTGGGAATATCACACTCCGATACCAGTTATGTAGCGATCACTTTTCAAAATCTCATTTTAAAATAATATCAAGGGAGATTAAATATCCTTAAGGAAAATACTTGAATAATTACAGCGGAAATTGAAATAAGGTCAACCATTTTGCAAGTAACTAAAAAATAATCTCAACATTTCAAAACATCCATAACATTGAAGCCAAAGTTATAATTTTAACTAAACGAAATAAATGAAGAAGCATATAAATATTATTATCATGCCACGCCTTTGCCCGCCACGCCAGACTCCTCAAACTGAAAGGTTTAAATAATGGGGTGAGCTTTCAACTCGATCAGTGAGGAGGGAACACTTTGTTCAATTTAAATACATACATGTTGCAAAGTAGATATGACATGCATGAACCTGGTGACTGCCCGAGGGCCATTAATATGCAAACTTTGTGCATACTGCCTACTACTCATTGGAGGCTACAACGTAATTAACATGCAAACTTTGAGCACATTATGCCTACTACTCATTGGAGGCTACAACGTAAATAATATGCAAATTTGAGCATATAAATATTTGGCAAGAAACACGCATATATACAAGTAACATCATGCATTAAATAAAACAAGGGTAAAATCACCACCTCGTCTCCAAGTCCTAGTCTCCAAGCGTAAAATACGATGATGATCCTTGAAAATTGAGATGCGGATGCAGTTCAAGTCCTAGGCTCCAAGTCTTCGTCTCCTAAATAATAATTAAATTCTAATATTAATATAGCGTCCAAAATAAATTATTTGAATTTATAATTGAGTAAAAGGAATCTGATTTTAGAAAAATGGCTGGAATCAAATTAAAATAATTAACAAAACTGAGGGACTGAAGTTGGATACACTGAAAGATTGATTTGGAGTCAAATCGAAAAGTTTGGAATATGAGGGACTCAACTGAAATACTCAAAAAGAGGCTGGGTATATAAAATCCTTAGCCCTAAACTAATCGGCTGACACTCTCTCTCATCTCTCCTCTATCTCTCCCTATCTCACCCTCTCCTTCTGTTCTCCCTCGGTAACCCTCTCTCTCAACTCCCTTCTATTCTCTGAGATACACACACCCACACAAAATCACACACAGACACTTGAAATCGTATACACCACACCAATTCGGTGGAAAAGGCAGATGCCTCGGCGGTGGCGGAACAGGGTTGGGTTTGACTCGGGCATGATTGAAGTGGGCTTCGGGTTACAGGGTCTGGCCGGAGTCGGCAGGTGGATGGGGTTTCGAGTTTGGGAGGGAGGTCTTGGCGGAAACCCCGCGGCGGGTCCGATTTGAGTTGGCTTTTGGTTGGATTCATATTGAGACTTGAAATTTAGGAGATTAGCTTCGGTGTTCTGGCCGTTAGCGGGGCTGATGTGGTGGTCGGGTTTTGTAACTGGGTTTGGTTCCTGAAAATCGAGACTGGATTTGGGAATTGTTTGGATTCTGGTTAAAGGGGTGGTTTCAAATCGACACTCAGGTAAATGTGGGTTTACCACTTACTCAAACGTGATGAACGTAAGAGTTAGTATATGTAAGTTGGTATTTTTGTGATGGACGGTAAAATCAAAGGCCTGAATAGGGATATTTTCACGATGGCATGGCTAGGCAATACTGAAAGCTATGATTATACAAGGATAATGAAGAAACGTAAAATTAGATGAAGATTGAGTTTTTGTTGGTATACGTTTTTGCTGGAGAAGATGAAAAAGTTGCAGAAAATGGGCGACAGCAGGGAGGAGAAAAAAGATGTACTTGTGTTTATATTGAACTGATTCTTATTTTGTTTACCTTTCCTGATTCCTAGTTTATATTGTACTGAAGAGCACTCATAATTGTGTCACAAATGCTCATAATTTATTGTTATGATTTGAAAGGTTTAAGAAGAAATGAATAGAAATGAAATTGCAGCAACGTTTCATGGAAGAGACAAATGGTCTTGGTCAACTAAGATGATAATTGGGCCAAAACGTAGATATTTAAATAATTGGGCCAACTTATTAAATTGGGACTAAAATAAAATATATTTATTAATTGGGTCATTAAGAGATTCTGGACAATTTATAAAAAAATAGATATTATTCGACTATAATAATACGAGAGCTTGGACTTGAGCCTGGAGTATAAATTAAAATCATGATATGCAAATAAGGAAAATTTGACATTATTTAATAAATGAAATGAAATTCGTAAATAATTTGTTGGACATTTAAAATTATTCATGTGCTTTTTATAAATTATAAAATAAATGCATGTGTGAAAACCGGGGCGTTACGCCTCTTATTCTAAATCCAAAGATAGTCCACAAATCTTAGATAATTAATAAAACTCATTTGGTAAAGTAAATTGCTTCCATAATTCATATAGGTGGAAAAACAATATGATATGCAAAAATTAATATAATAAAATTACACAATTAGCACATGGAATTACTCAATATTTTCTACCTTTCACGTACTGTCATTAAAGCTCATGCAAGCCGCCCTCGGCGCTGTCTGCTCCGCACTGGTATTCAAGCGTAAGATCACATATTCTGGACCTTAGGCAGTGATAGCGGGGAGATTAGTTTTTGGGACAATACTTGAATTGGAGATAGGTCTATTTCGCCTTTTGCTGAGGTTACCGGTGTAATATCCGTACTTTCTATTTTTGGTAATTTCTATTTTTGGTGTATGTTCATTTCGGACGACTCGCTTGTTACTGTTTTGGAATTCTGAATCTATTTTTTTCTTGGAATTTTTCTATTTGGATTAGTTTCGGAGATGTTTTTACGTATTTTCGTCTTGAGTTATGTTTTATCGTATGTACGTTCGATTCTTGTAAAACTCGTTCGATTTTGTTATTTCCTTTTTTTCCATGAGTTTGTATGGTTGAGTTGCTCATGTTGTGAGTTTCGGATTGTTAATCCGACGTTGTATCGTGATTTTTCGGACGTTTGGGCCGTTTTGTAATTTTCTAGAAGTTTAGAGAATTTCATCTTCCTTGTATTTCGGATTTCCCGGTAGTCGGAAGTGCATTTTCTTTCGGCACTGAGCTTCGTCGTCATGGATACCTCGTGTTTACGCTTCTGGGCCCTGTCCTTATGCTGCGTTCCGTCTTTGTATCGTCCTGTGCAGAAAACGCTGTTCAGCAGTGTTGAACTGCTGCATGCATAATGCACGTTATGCATGCTTTTTAGCTTGCGCTATCGATACCTGCATAACGTACGTTATGCCTTAACGGTAACGTACGTTATGGCCTTCAACGTGGGTTCTGCCCAGTTTCTGCCTATCCCTTATGTACGTTAGCGGGTGTGTTATGCACGTAAAGTTTTTAATAGCGTACGTTAACGGTTAACGTAGCGTGCACTAACGACCTCATATAATCGGGCAGTTTGATCAGCCGGGCTCTTACGTACGTTAACTCGTAGGAGTTGCGTACGTAAACATCGTAATGTACGTTAACCATTCTTGTTAACGTACGTAATGCTTTGTCAGGTCTTTAAATCCTGAGTGGACCTCAGACGCGTTATTTTCCTTCTTTCTCTTTCCCTTGCTCGCGATGGGAGTTCTTTGTAACACCCCCAGATCAAACCGGGAATATTACACGCCGCAGACCCTCTCCGTGAGGATCCACCAGGATAGACATCAACACAACACATTAAAATACTGACGAATCAAAATAACGAACCAATAGACCGATTTGGTCTTCCGTCACTGACTTACAAATCAAAATACATAAACTCATCCAGACTCATACACATGCAAGGGTAAAATACTTGCAACGACAAACAATAAGACAGCGGAAAAGACAATACAATGGACTCCGACTAACTAAAGTCAAAACTGGCCTTCGTGTGATTAGTATCATTCGTCTTTCATCATCCCTCGCACCGATCCTGTGTCTTGCTCCCGAAAACCTGCATGTACCTGGACACAATACAGATATCCACCCCCCGATTACTCGGGGGTTAGCAAAACTCCACTGTTTCGCTAGTGCAAGTATAAAGTGCAAATACGAGCCATACACAACACATTCCGAGAATACAACGAAAGACTTCCCGAGATATATTTAGTTAAAAATAGTTCAAGTCTTGAAAGTTGAAACGAAGCAAGTAAGCATTTTGAAAACATTTCCAAATCTCAGGAGTTTTGAAAACATTAGAAATTGAAACGTTCTTAATTCCTCGAAAGTCATTTAGGGTCACAGCCCCAAAGTTCATTTTCCAAAATACAAATCCATTTAACAAAACACGGGGTCCACGACCCAACCATTCCGGTCACAAAACACAGGGTCCACGACCCGATCATCCACTTCAATTCACTTACAAGGACACATTACACATAACACATTATTCCTATGCCATTCTAGCCAAGCACCAAGACTCGATATACAATGTCTCTCAACCCCGAGCACAAAGCATTGTAATACTCCGGACAATATCACAATTAACGAAAACATCAACGTCATCCTCAAGATGAAAAACCACAACTGGTAACTCGCGGCCGTACCCCTTAGTATCGACCCCCAGACATCCCGTCGGACACTCCGGGTGGGAAACCACTTCCGCGGTCGTACCCCTTAGTATCGACCCCCAGACATCCCGTCGGACACTCCGGGTGGAAGTTCATCCACACACGCACCCAAGTCCACTTCCGTGGCCGTACCCCTTAGTATCGACCCCCAGACATCCCGTCGGACACTCCGGGTGGAAGGAACAACACACACACACGTTCCAAAATCACAGTTGCAAACCACAAGCCTCGAAGGTAAATCACAGTATATATAGTCGAGGTACCTTACTAGAATGGCCAGTTTATCCAACATATACTCACGACCAAGAACTATATCAATTCACAAGGGAGCACAAGATTTCAACAGCATTGAATGACACAACCAATATCACACAACTCACATATTCATCCATAACCACGTGACTCCAAGCACATAATTTCACAAGAGAATTACACTTTACATTTACCGACACCATAATCATACATAATGACATCACACGAAAGTAAGGTGATCCTATACTCGTCACTAGCACACATATCCAACTAAGCATATTAATTCCCGACACACACGGTTCACCTTTACGAAAACCATGATGGTAAATATACCGATTCTTTTAAAAAATGGTTATAGATATTTATTTAGCACATATCGACACTTAGCAACCATTATATCCACAAAACACGTAATGTATGGGCAAGATACTTGCCTCGAATAACCACAACGCAGAGAATCGGTCGAAGTAGGTTGGCACGAACCGACTACGAACTCACCGACTCCACCGAACCACAATCCGCAACAATGAACTACGAGCGAAAACAATAACAACAAAAATAAATTCCAAAGTACGACCCAAAGCCGCTGAATTCAAAGAACGAATGACGAAAGTTCAAGTGTTTTCCCCAAAACGGACAAGAACACGATTCGTCCCGACAAAAGACGAAAACGGAATTCTAAGTCGAAATATGGATATACAATCCATAGAATATGTTTAACAACATAATTTAACCACAATTTATCCAACAAAAACGGATGGAAAACGAGATCGAGAACGAATCCCCCAAAAAGTCAATTTGAAGGAAATCAAGAAATATACTTCGATTCGACGAAGAACAATGGATTAAATGATGTTAAACACAAGAATAATACCAAGATTAATTATACCCATCATGAATTAATCAATAATACGGAACGAATCGGACAAAAACGCAAAAACCCCCAAATTCACGAAATTAGGGTTCTAAGGAAGATTACCTTGATTCGCTGGATCAAAGGACGATAACGGATGATTGATTGATGATATGAACTCAAGAACTTCATGGATTTGTTGTTAAACAACATGGCTCCATGGTAAGATCACCCTCAGTCGCGGAAGAGAAGGAGAAGAAGGAGAAAAATGGCCAAAAACCCGTGTGTAGGACCATAAATAGGCTGCACAGTGTGCCGCGGCCCAGCGGGAGTGTGCCGCGGCACAGGGCCAAAAATGGCTCCGAGTGGTCGGCAGTGTGCCTCGGCCTGGCCGACATGTGCCGCGGCACCCGGTACAGTCGGTTTGGCCGAAAAATGCCACAGAGTGTGCCGCGGCCCACGGTGCGGCCTGCTCGGCCAGGAGCTGCCGAGCACTACCGGCCGTGACTCGGCCAGAAGCTGCCGAGCACTACCGGCCGTGACTCGGCCAGTGCCGGCCTGGGCCCAGACTGCCCGGCCATGACTCGGCCGGGGCCAACTCCGACGGCCCGAACGACCCCGAAACCCGAACCTGAATACGAATCGATGGTACGGTTAC
Organism: Orobanche coerulescens; assembly: GCA_033398695.1. Taxonomy (NCBI): domain Eukaryota; kingdom Viridiplantae; phylum Streptophyta; class Magnoliopsida; order Lamiales; family Orobanchaceae; genus Orobanche; species Orobanche coerulescens. The sequence goes on along the minus strand of CM065818.1, from coordinate 23,922,507 downwards.
GACGTACTCGCAAAGACGAATCTAAGAGCTAAGAGAACACACAATTCCGACCACTCGAAGGCTCGAAATTCGACAACGGAAGTAATTACCCAAAACTTTGGGAAATTACGAAAATGGCCCAAAACGTCCGAAAATCACGATACGCGATCGAAACACCAAACCAAAGCTCGCAACATGAATAATAACATTAAATGAACTTACGAGAAACTCGAAACAACAGTTTCGGACGAGATTCGCAAGAATCGAACTCAAGTGCGGAAAAGTCGCTAAAAAGCTCGGAACTCAACAAAACGATACCGAAACGAACTCGGATGACAAAAAGTGCAGAATTAATCATTCTCAAAATGACGAAACGGTCATGGGCGAGTCGTCAAAATGGACTCCGGCCGAAAAAGAAATTTACCGAAAATCGAAAATTGCGGATATTACATTCTTCAGGCGATTTGGAGCGATGCGTGCAGAGCCGTCTGTAGAGTTTCTCCATAGATCTATTATTGTGTTCCAAGTGAGGTTTATCATCATCGTAATCATCCTTATCCGTCCGAATCGAGGTATATTTTGTTAAAACCCTAGTTTTTGGGGATTTCGATATTTTGACATGATTTTACCCTTTGAAACCGATTTAACTTCGATAAGTTGTTAGATTGTGATTATATTGTCACAGTCCCTTACTTTCAATATAGTTTATCGGATTAAACCTCTAGGTTTTCACCATTAATAGATTGGAATCGTTTATGACTTCGTAGTGACCGACGAATTGTTCCAACGGGTAGAATTAGGATGAATTCCTACGTTTCCGCAATATTGAGATTGTTTGTATATCACTATTGTATTAGGAATGAATTTGTGAAGATTATTCAGACCAAAACCTTTCCTTTCACCGTTTCAGTCTCGTCGTGTATTCAAGGCAAGTACATGTATTACATTCCATTATGTGTGTTACGGTTTCGATATGAATGATGAATTATGATCTTTTGGGTGTGTGAGTTATTTGTCCTTCCACCCGGAGCGTTCAACGGGACGTCTGGGGGTCGATACTAAGGGGTACGGCCACGGAAGTGGACTTGGGTGCGTGTGTGGTTAAACTTCCACCCGGAGCGTTCGACGGGGCGTCTGGGGGCCGATACTAAGGGGTACGGCCGCGAAGTGGTTTCTCACCCGGAGCATTGGACGGGGTGTCTGGGGGTCGATACTTAGGGGTACGGCGATGGGGTACCAGTTGTTGATGTTTGTGATATCGTGATGAGTCAATATACTGTTTTGGATGCCAATGTGATATTCCGGAATATGGCTTTTCAAATGTTTTCTGAATGAGATGACTGTGTAAATCGTATCTGTATATAATGTAGTGTAATTGTGTACTTGCACTAGCTATTCGAATGCTAACCCCTTAAATGGGGGAAATGCATCTTATGCATTTCAGGTATCGGAAGGAATGAGGAGCGGGCACGGGATATGCATACAAAGGATGGTCCGACATGATGATGAGGCTCGAGTCTATGTTTTATGCTTTGTCATCGTATCTGTTTGGGTATTGGAGTTAGACTGATTACTTTTAAACTCGGTTAAAGTCCCCTGCGTGGGCAATGAATTTGTATTTGACTTATTCTTCATGTACTTCCACTAAAATGTTTTGGCCGAGGCCACGGCCCTATTTTACTATGATGAATGTGTCTTTTGGGATTCCATTGTGGATTATGTGTCATGTGTTAGCTTGGTAGACCTCATGAGGGTTCTACGGCGTGTAACGTCCCTTACGTGATTTGGGGTGTTATAATTGGTAGACCTCATCTTCGTGTTAGAGAGTTATGGGACCGTGGGAGTTGGGATAGGGGTAAGCTTGAGTCTATTATGCGTGAGGAGGTAGGTTTTACCCCTAATTCATACAAGAGATTTGCACGATTCCCATCACTGAGGGGGATACGGGTAGCATGTGTTGGACAGTCACTTCTTTTGTTGTATTCTCATTGGCTTCAGCTTGGTCTCACATCAGGTTGAGGGATCGGGCTAATATTATCTTTGGGGCCATTTGGACTACCTATTTTACACCTACTATATCAGTGTTTATTTGGCGGTTTCTAATGCATCGACTACCCATTGATACTATACTGCAGACCAGGGGCGTTTCACTGGCATCCTGATGTTTTTGTTGCACCTCATCCCATACCTACCATACCGAGAATATACCCCACCTTTTCTTGGAGAGTGATGTGGCTCGTGATGTGTGAGAGTATTTTGGCGCGTGGACTCATTTATCCCCACCCCATACAGATAATATTTTTGAGCTTCTGAGTTTTTTCTCACATGGCATACACTTTAAGCACGCAACTTTCATTATTCCTTGTCTCATCATTTGGTTCATCTAGACAGAAAGGAATAATGTAAAGTATAGGGACTTTACTTGTAATACCCAAGATTTTTAATTCCACTTGTCTTGAATTATTTGTCGGTTAGTGTCGTGTATTTTCCTGATGATGTTATTTGGAATAGTTTTGACATTGTGCAATGTTTGTTGCCGTCGTGCTTCGTCATGTGATTATTTTCTTCTTGGATCGTTAGAGATTTGTATCTTGTTAGATAATCGTTGATAGGACGTCGAATATACGCTCGCTGAAAACCCGGTTTAAAATATGGACCAATAAAGGTCCGACCTAGGTTCTTAGATAAGGAGATTACAACCCCAAGGTCCTTTAGAAGATCGCCGACCTCGGAGGCCCCATTTAGCTGTGACATCTGTTAAGATAAAGGGCGCCGACCTCGGAGGCCCCGCCGACCTATGATATCCGATAATGTGTCGCCGACCTCAAAGGCCTCTCAAACTACTGATTTGAATAGGGATGAGCCGACCTAAAAACCATCGGACTCTTGGGAAAGAAGATCCTGACTCACCTGACAGAATCCCTAAGATCCAGGGGCTGAGAACCCATACCTTGCCAATCCCGGCGATCCAGGGATTGAGAGCCCATACCTCGCAATCCCGGAAATCTAGGGATAGGAAATCGCAGCTTGAATCCCTGGATATCCAGGATTCTCTCTAGGAATCAGGGATCATCTCAGATGACAAGGTATCCTCCCTCCTATAAAAGGGAGAGGGGGGGGTTCCTCAAAGGGGATCCAGACTCTGAGAATACAGCATATTTTAGAGAGAGAAAGAAAAGAGAGTACTTCATATATCTCGGGTTTTCTTAGCTAAACTTCTAAGATTAACCCGGTTCTTGGTGGCCGATCAGCTCGGTTACATCAAGTGGCGCCGTCTGTGGGAACGTGACATCGAGTCACTTTGAGCTGAGACGTGAGGTTAGTAATGGCAGAAGAAATGAACCAGAAGAGAACAGGGGATTTAATACCCAGAAATCTAGAAGAGGAGCTAGCGGCGGGTGGAGAAGCGGCTCGAGAAAACGCCCGCCACCCTCGTAGAAGAAGTCGCACCCAAAGACAATTACACTAACGAAGGAAGCCTTGGCCGACATAATCGCCGGTGCAATCCGGAAGAGCCGGAGGTCGAAAAGCAAAGGGTACCACGAAAAGTAATACCTATCCTATCGGATGGGCGGAAGAAATTGATCGGCAAGAAGAACATGGTGAGAGTTATCCAAAATATGGGAGCGATCTAGGCAGAAAACGCAGATCCCTTGATATCCAGATGCAGACGAGCCGGAAGAGTTGCGAAGAAGGTTGCGGGGAGGGACATGGAAAGTCATCCAGCCATCCCTTCTCATAAGGCATACTACAGCCGAGCTCCCGTATGGGTTTAGGTCATTACCTTCACCTATGATGGACTCTCGATCCTACCCGACATTTATACAGATTCGAGAACATGGCGGTACTACATAGATATTCGGATGCCGTGAGTTGCGTGGCATTCTTGGCCACACTTACCGAGTCACCAGATTGGTTCCACCAGATACCCCCTGGGTCAATCACCAGCTTCAAAACCTTCAGCTCCGCGTTCTTGACGCATTTTGCCAGCGCCAGGGCGCACCAAAAGACCTTCATGTCCTTGTTCAGTATCAAACAATATTCTGGAGAGGCGCTGAGAGTTTATGTGACCCGATTCACGAAGGCGTGTCTGGAGGTACCCTCGTCGTCAGAAGAGGTAAAACCAAAGGCCTTGACACAGGACTAAGGCCGGGGTTGTTACGCACCTCATTAGCTAAAACCGGCTGTAACATACGATGAGGTCTTAGCCCGATGCTCGAAGTACATCAACGTTGAGGAAACCGAGAAGGATATGGAGGAGTTGCATGAAAAGCCCGAGGATGGGGAAAGGGGGTCCAGCAGATTGATACAGCGGGAGGAGTACACCTTTCAAGGAAATTTGCCTCGGGAAGAAATGTCACGGGGGAAAACAGATCGGAAGAAGAACGATATCGTTCTAAGGCGACCAAGATTTGACCAATATAGCCCACTAACAATGAGGAGAGCCCAGGTTTTGGAAGCAGTTGAGGGTAAGATGAGCAGGGTCATCGAGTGGCCTGCATCTCGCCCTAATAGGCCTACCCAGCCGAAGTCAGATCTTTATTGTCGATTCCACAATGATTACGGGCATAAAATGCATTTAATGCAAGCACCTTAAGGACGAGATCGAGAGGCTGGTCCGAGCGGGACATCTGATGGAGTTCACATATCAACAGAGAAATGGAGGTCGGAGGCAGCCACCCATGCCCCCAGGAGGGGCGGGGGTGAAAAGAGAAGCTCCACGGGGACCCGCTGCTCCCCCAGCTAAAAAAGGAGTGATCCACATGATATCAGGGGGACCAACCGACGGAAGTTCTAATCAGGCTAGGAAAGCCCACGCGCGAAAGGCTAGGTGTCATCAACTCAAGGAGGTCGCCTCTGTAGGCAGTGGGCCTATCATTCAGTTCAGCCCCATGGATTATAATGGGATACATACGCCCCACAATGACGCGTTGGTCATCACGGCGGAAATCGCCAGTTACGACGTGCAGAGGGTGTTTATCGATACGGGTAGCTCAGTAGACATCTTATTCTATGACTGTTTCAAACAGATGAACCTGGAAGTGGAATTGAGAAAGGTAGATACCGCGCTCTATGGGTTCTGTATGACCGAGGTGCAACCAGTGGGAGAAGTGGTGCTGCCAGTGGCACTAGGTCGGATGCCCCATCGAAAGGTCAAGACACTCAGATTCTTAGTGGTGGACACCAAATCAGCCTATAACGCCATTTTAGGACGACCGGGGCTCAACAAATTCGAAGCAGTAGCCTCTACCGCACACATGAAAGTGAAATTCCCCGTAGGAGGGGAGGTGGGAGAGGTAGCAGGAGATCAGTTTGTCGCCCGTTCTTGTTATCAAACAACCGTGAAGCAGGGAGTACAGCGTGGAAAGAGGACACCCGAGCTCGGGGGTCCGGATCCGGAGTCCAAGAGGAATAAACAAACGAAGACACCCGAGGAAGCTGAGGAAGAAGGTGTCAAGCCCAACGAGGAGTTGCTAGAAATAGAATTGGTTCCGGGAAAGCCGGAAACCAAGACTCGCATGGGGAGTCGGTTGGACGATGGAATAAAGGAAGGCCTCATCAGCCTGCTAAGAAGATTCGTGGACATTTTCGCATTCACACCGAGGATCTGGTGGGAATCACCAACAGTTGCCGAACACAAGTTGAACATCGACCCCACCATAAGACCAAGAAAGCGAAGAGGAGGCATTTCGGGCCAGAAATGGATGGGGTCATTGGGGAAGAGGTTGATAAGCTCCTCCGAGCTGGGCACATAATGGAAATCCAGTTTCCGGAGTGGCTATCCAATGCCGTTATGGTAGGGAAGGGCCCGGGGAAGTGGAGGATGTGCATGGACTTCCGGGACCTAAATAAAGCATGTCCCAAGGATCACTACCCGTTGCCCCGCATAGATCAGCTGGTGGATTCAACCTCAGGGTGCGAGTTACTCAAGATGATGGACGCTTCCCAAGGATATCATCAAATTCCTCTCGCACTTCGAGGACGAGAAGCGGGTTAGTTTTGTGGTTTCAAAGGGAACTTTTTGCTATGTACGCATGCCTTTTGGATTGAAAAATGCAGAGCTACATATCGAGGATGGTCGGCAGAATCTTTAAATCCCAAATCGGCGAAACATGGAGGTATACGTGGATGATATGCTAGTGAAAAGTGTGAAGGCAGGAGAACATATCGGGGACCTAGAAGAGACGTTAGAACCTGCGCACATACGGAATGAAACTCAACCCATCGAAATGCTCTTTTGGAGTCAAATCGGGAAAATTCCTGGGGTATGTGGTCACAGAGCAAGGAATCGAGGTCAACCCGGAGAAGGTCAAGGCGATCGCAAATGAATCCTCCAAAAATATAAAGGATATCCAGATACTAACGGAAGAATAGCAGGGCTGAGCCGTTTCATATCATGCTCTACGAGAAGGGGTTCCCATTTTTAAACTCTTAAGAAAAGGGAACAAGTTCGAATGGACCCCGGAAGCGCAAACGGCATTCGAAAAATTGAAAGAGTATTTGGCCGAGCTGCCCCTACTCACCAAACCAAGATCAGGAGAGGATCTTGTACTCTACTTATCCGTGGGAGAAGGAGCGGTGAGCTCGGTCTTGCCGAGAGAAGAAATGAATAAACAAAATCCCATTTATTATACGAGCCGAATCTTGCAAGGAGCAGAACGGAACTACTCCGAGCTAGAAAAGGGCGCCGCGTTAGTGGTTACGGCCGGGCGATTGAGGCCCTATTTCCTAGCCCACCGGATAAAATTGCGAACCAACTTGCCCTTGAGAGAAATATTAGGCGACCTAATGTATCAGTCGTCTGGTGAAGTGGGCGGTGGAAATGGGGAGTACGACATGGAATATGAGCCGAGAACGGCGATTAAAGCTCGAGCCCTAGCAGACTTTATCCAAGAGGGGGCCATGCCGCCGCCACCGAAGGACAAAGTGGCCGTTGCATGTGGATGGATCGGCGACAACCAAAGGTGGTTCTCGGGGCGGGAATAATCCTCACTACCCCGGAAGGCGAGCAATTAGAGTATGCCATAAAATTCGATTTCAGGGCATCTAACAACGAGGCCGAATATGAAGCCCTGGTCAAGGGAATGCAGCTGGGAATAAACTTAGGCGCACGACGACTCATTGCTTACTCTGATTCCCAACTGGTCACACAACAGGTAGAAGGAAAATTTGAGATAAATGAAGATCGGATGAAGAAGTATGTGGAGGAAGTAAAAGAGGTCACAAAAACTAGGTGAATGGAAGCTAGTCCATATCCATAGGTCGGAGAATGCAAAAGCTGATTACCTAGCAAAGATGGGAAGCTCCTTAGTGGACTGCCGCTCGCGAACAGTAACGATTCTGGGAGCAGCCCGAAGTAGCATCATGAAACAGGTGATGGAGGTGAATGAGATGGCAGATTGGCGAACTCCTTTATTGGCATACCTAAGAAGGGCAGAATTACCCAAGGAGAGACAAGAAAGAATGAAAATTGTGCGAAGAGCAGCAAGGTTCTGCTGCATTAATGATGAGCTATATAAAAGGTCCTACCTCGGGCCATACCTACGATGCATCTCGGAAGAAGAAGGGCGAAGTGTATTGGAAGAAATCCACGAAGGGTGCTGCGGAGACCATACCAAAGGAAGAGCGCTGATTAGCAAAACGCTAAGGGCTGGTTTCTTTTGGCCGACCATGAGCAAGAAAGCAGTGGAAATGGTTAAGCGATGCCAAAAATGTCAAGTGCACGCACCCTTAATTCATATCCCAGCCGAGGATATGATCACCATGGGAGCGCCCTGTCCATTCGCCAAATGGGGAATTGACATCATGGGGCAGTTTACACCTGGCTCGGGAGGAAGAAAGTTCTTAATAGTAGCCATAGACTACTTCAGCAAATGGGTAGAGGCCGAGCCTGTGGCCACCATAACCGAGCAAAGAATCATAAGTTTCCTGTTTAACAACATTTGCTGCAGGTACGGAGCGCCCCAGATACTCATCTCAGATAATGGAACCCAATTCAATGGGAAGAGAACCCAGTCCTGGTGCGAGGGCATGCATATCAAGCAAAGGTTCGCTGCGGTTGCTCACCCGCAAGCTAACGGGCAAGTAGAGGTAACTAACAGAACAATCTTGCAGGGGATAAAAACCCGCTTAGACAAAGTGGGTGGAGGATGGGTGGATGAGCTTAGCTCGGTACTATGGTCGTACAGGACCACACCTAGATCGTCAACAGGAGAAACACCCTTCAGTATGGTCTACGGGTCCGAGGCCGTCATCCCCGCATAAGTCGGAGAAATGTCCCATCGGGTTCGATGGTTCAACGAGGTGGAGAACGAGGAAATAATGAAGGAAGCGTTAGATACCATAGAAGAAAGAAGGGAAGCGGCAGCAGCACGAACTGAAAGATACAAAAGCCTGACAAAAGCAGCTCATGACAAAAGAGTCAAGAAGAGACAATTCCAGGTCGGTGATTTGGTGCTCAGGCGAGCTGATGCCCTCAGGAAAACAGGAAAGCTGGAACCAAACTGGGAGGGGCCTTACAAGGTAATCCGAATTTACGCGGGAGGAGCTTACGAGCTTGAGGATATGGAGGGGCGCCTCATCAAAAGACCTTGGAACATATGCCACTTAAAAAAGTATTTTGTGTGAAGAGATGTGGAAAAAAGCTTATGTTGTTTTAATGAAAGTTTATTACAAAAATATATATCTGAATGTGTTGATCAAGTAAAACTAGAACTGACATCTGAACAGCAAACGCCCGGATCCGAGTAAGGGTGAACCGCCTCGACATCCGAACAGCAACGCCCGATCCGAGTAAGGGTGAACCGCCTCGACATCCGAACAGCGAAACGCCCGGATCCGAGTAAGGGTGAACCGCCTCCGACATCCGAACAGCGAAACGCCCAGATCCGAGTAAGGGTGAACCGCCTCCGACATCCGAACAGCAACGCCCAGATCCGAGTAAGGGTGAACCGCCTCCGACATCCGAACAGCAAACGCCTCCGGATCCGAGTAAGGGTGAACCACCCTCGACATCCGAATAGGCGAAACGCCTCCGATCCGAGTAAAGGCGAACCGACCTATGAAACTATGACTAAAGGGAAATACCCAACTTACACTAGAGATCGGTGAAAAGGTTAAGTCAAACTGGTCGGATTACATTTAGGAATTTTCAAATTTAAAGTGGGGACTCGAGCTATGTCGACTTTGTTGTATCAAAACAAACAAAGCGCAAGATATATTAAGGTTACAAGCAATACCGAGCTATATCGACTTTGTTGTATCAAAACAAACAGCACAAGATACATTAAGATTACAAGCAATACCGAGCTATATCAACTTTGTTGCCATTCAACTCAAAAACACACAAACCCAAAGTACATTCAACTCGAAGGTTGTCATTCAAAATAAGTCATGCAATACAAATAAAGTAGGAAAAAAATTAAAAGAAAATATACATTGTCTACACTAAGCTACGTGCTCAAGACGGAGGAGGCAATGAGGAGAAGCATCACTATCGGTCCCAACCACCTCGGGAGTAGGAGTATTGGCCCTAACAGTGAGCCGGGAGGATCGAAGCGGCTCAAGTCTAAGCGATTCCTTTAGGGACTCCTCAAGGGCGTCCTTCCACCAGCCGCCTCCGAGATTCTTCCACGTCCCCGGACTAACCCGAAGGAACGGAGCCCTGGCCCAATGCAAAGATCCTGGTCCAGGCTCGCCCGAAAAGCCCAATGAAGCTAGCCGCTCACGAGCACGGCCGAGCAAAGTCAAAATATTGCGGCCGGGGCTAGCTTTACCAGAATGCGGTGGAATTATGATACCGGCCAGGAGGGCGGAACGGTAGGCCTCCAGAAAAGAGTGACCAACGTCACTAGTTAGGAATCGACGTCGGCCATCCGTCACCCCGTGCTCATAAGACGATCCTGACCTAGCCTCGGCTAGTTGGGTCTCCAAAGCAGGTCACTTTTTCCGACGCCGCTCTAGCTTGAGCTTCAAGTCGGCGACCTTCTCCAGCCTCAGCCTTCGCCCGTGCCTCAAGTTGGGCTATCCTTCGGATTCGGCCCTAGCTTCCGACAACCGAGCCTCGAGCCGCCCACCTTCTCCGTTTCACCAAGACATGGTCTTCCAAAATTCCAGCTCTTGGTTTAGCCGAACCTTGGCCATTTGGGGCCCGCTCTAAAACCTCCTCCCGCTCGTACTCCTTCTTGGGCAGCATCTAAACGATACTCCCTCTCCGGCCGGGCCGAAAGATCGTAATTAGCCGCCGTGGCGGCCTCCAGTCGGCTTGCATCCGGGTGAGCCGCGAAGAAGAGGTAGCGCCGAGCTTATGATCCTCGGCGAAGGTCACGAAGGTGGCGAAGAACCGCACAAGAAATTGTACTGTGTCAGAAAGGGTAATAATAAACATAAAAATAACCAAAAGAGGTATGAAGGCGAAAAGGGAATACCTTCCCAAAGTACATCATCATAGCGTCAAATTTAGGGTCCTCCGCGGCGTCTCGTAACCCCAGACTTATCCTTAGCCGACCATGGAGCTAAAGTAAGGAGGAATTTCTCAAACTCCTTGCAACGGAGAAGAGTCTCCATAGGCGGACTGGAGGACCCGCGGTCTTCGGCCGTTTGGAAGCAGGGAGCTAGGAGAAGAGGCCCTCCGAGTGACTGAAGTTGCCGAGACGAGCTCGCAGAGCCTCGTCCTGGTCAAGGTAGGAGCCGATCGGATGGAAGAGTTACCCTGCACTGGGGCGTGCAGAGCCTTCCGTTTGGCTTTGGACGAGCCCTCCGCCCTCTCCTTGGGAGGATTCGTCGACTTAGGAACCTTCGCTTTGTTTGGTTCAGCTGGCTTGGAGGCATCCGACTGGCAGGTTCGCATGAATCGATCTATAAAAAACAGTACAAACGGTCAAGGAAATAGACAAAAAAGCAAAATAACAAAGATCTAAAAAAATGTATACATAGATAAAGCCTACCGATGTCGGGGATAGCCGGGTAGGGATTCGAGCTCAGCCCACAATGGAACCGAAGATCATGGAATTGCGTCAGCTGGAAAGCATTATAGGGAATGGCATTCCATTCCCGAACTTTCTCGACCCACGCAGCCGGATGGAACTACGCCTGGGAATAGGATCCTGGCTCGGAGTAGCCTGCGTCCATTGCGTAGGAAAGCCCCAGGAATCGGATGTGGGGAGCCGAAGGAAAAAGAAGCGGGACCTCCAGTCCTTCACATTGGAAGGGAGGTGGGTGAAAAATGGGCGCTGCTCCGGAGGTCAAGTAAAAGAGCCTTTAAAACTCTTTAACCCAAAGCAAAAATAGAAAAAGCCCAGGTCGGGTTCCTCTTGTCTGTAATGACACAGCACGAGAAAACCCACCATGTAGCGAAAAGAGTTAGGAGAGAACTGGTTGAGGGGAAGATTGTATTTAGTGGAGAGAGAGGCAAGAAAGCGATGGGGTGGGAAGCGGAGACCACTGCTCACCTGGTCCACAAACCAGGTAATATGACCCGGAGGGGGATGATCAGGGGTATCGCTAGCCTGAGGTGTGACAAATTCCCACCCCGGGGAAAGCCTAAGAAATCTTATAAAACTAGCCAGCGCGGCTGGGCTAGTCCTCGATAAAGGATGGGGAGGGAGAACTCGAGTCGCCCCTACAACCGTTTGATAGGGGTCGGCTAAAAGGCCGGTCACAGTTACCTCGTCCGCGGGGGGAGGGGAAGGAGGATCTACAACGATTAGGGGGATGCCAGAGGGGGGGATGTCACCTAGCTCGGACCGGCCACGTCGCCAAAGGTTCATCCCTAAGGCGGAGGGAGGAACCAGAGCTCGCCCGACCTACCCCGAATCCCCATCGAAGAGGAAAGACCCTCCAAAAAGAGTTCACGGCCGACTCGCGGAAATATTTTGGGAATCAAGGCATTTGACATAACTTGAGGAAAAGGGGAGGAAGAAGAAAAGGAAAAATATGTGTAAAACAAATCAAAAAAGCTAAAGATGTTTAGATGAACATACCCATGGGATTGGGTGGAAGTTCGCCGGAGAAAGGTGGAGCAAACTTGTCGCCGGGGGCAGATAGCTGCGATTGCTAGGGTTGCCTGGGAATTTTTGCACCAGAGATTGAGGGTGTAAAATCGCGGAAGTGGTAAAGGGGGAAGAAGAAGACCTTTTATAGGAGGGAGGGGCAAAAACCGAGGAGGATAGGGACGATCTGGAGCGTCCGATGCCCTATCCGAAGGAACGGCTGGGATTTGGCACCGTCTTAGCCGACCTATGGCAGGTCAACACCTGGCTTCGGCCACCGAGGCGACGTCTTGGAGGCAGGGAAAGGAAAAGACAGGTTAATTATAGCGCACAAAGTACGGAGAGCCTCGTTATCCGTGAATGAGAGTCCCTAGGACAGTTGCGTCAAGGTCGTCCGGTTGTAAACAAATCTTACTCTACTCGGTCTTACAGCTCGACTAGAGTAGGGGGGACTGGTTGATAGGACGTCGAATGTACGCTCGCTGAAAACCCGGTTTAAAATATGGACCAATAAAGGTCCGACCTAGGTTCTTAGATAAGGAGATTACAACCCCAAGGTCCTTTAGAAGATCGCCGACCTCGGAGGCCCCATTTAGCTGTGACATCTGTTAAGATAAAGGGCGCCGACCTCGGAGGCCCCCGCTGACCTATGATATCCGATAACAGGTCGCCGACCTCAAAGGCCTCTCAAACTACTGATTTGAATAGGGATGAGCCGACCTAAAAACCATCGGACTCTTGGGAAAGAAGATCCTGACTCACCTGACAGAATCCCTAAGATCCAGGGGCTGAGAACCCATACCTTGCCAATCCCGGAGATCCAGGGATTGAGAGCCCATACCTCGCAATCCCGGAAATCTAGGGATAGGAAATCGCAGCTTGAATCCCTGGATATCCGGGATTCTCTCTAGGAATCAGGGATCATCTCAGATGACAAGGTATCCTCCCTCCTATAAAAGGGAGAGGGGGGGTTCCTCAAAGGGGATCCAGACTCTGAGAATACAGCATATTTTAGAGAGAGAAAGAAAAGAGAGTACTTCATATATCTCGGGTTTTCTTAGCTAAACTTCTAAGATTAACCCGGTTCTTGGTGGCCGATCAGCTCGGTTACATCAATCGTTATTGTTGTCGAGGAGTTTCGTCATTGTATCAAGTTCTTGGAGCTACTGCATGTACAGTGTAACACCCCAACATAATGGCGACTATTACAGTACCGTGGACCCCCACTGGGACCCACCAGGTGATATCACAACATTAACTTAACATCTCACAAATGTGGTACCAAACCACAATATTAATCATAACCCTGATTTGGAGTATAAATCATATACATCAACTCATACAACCGTATACAGGATCCAAATTCGGTATGGACCATATGAAGATGGAATATACATAAAAAATAACAAACATTCGTCCGAAATAAAATAAGATGAAAAATCACAGTAAGACATAAAAAACCAAACCAAACCAAACATACCCAGTATATCCCCCTCAGAGCAGGGTCTGAGGAGGGTAAGATGTACGCAGACCATGCCCCTACTTATTACGGTAGGGAGGAAAAAAAATCACAGTAAGACATAACCGATCATCAAAAGACTCGAGGCCCCCGAACTAGCACCGTTCAATACCCTTCGCCGCCATCGTGCTCTTCCTGCGCCTTGCCCTTTCCTCGCCCTGAAATATAAGTATTTTACCCAAACCACAGGGTCAGCTATACATGATAATAATTCTCATGGCATTATACAATTCATATACATACGGATCTCAAGAAAACAATCGACTACTGAATATACCCCTCAGGCGTATAAACAGTCAGTCCCAACTGTCGAACATATCCAATCGTACGAACGACCAAACAACATGGCTCAAGACGGACGTCACAGTACGCCCGATCCGGAAATGTGTCCATGCACATATCCACCCCATATACTGAATCCAGAATATACGGGGGACGATGTACCTAATTAGTCTCACGAACTACGTCTCGTGTGCACGGTCCAATGCGGAAACATCCACGCATGACCATCAAGTGCCCAGCTAAAAATCCAGATATGACTCTAGAGATGTCACGATGCAACATGACAACGAAACTCAATGAATTACACATTTATCAAAGAATAGAACAACTCACCGAAGTGACAACAAAGATCAACGAGACTAATGGTATCAAAGGCGATAAACTTGGGTATACAATTCCACCACAAATTGGTAACACGATCAAAGACATCGCCATATCATGAATCATAGATTCACAGAACATTACATATACACGAAACGCATAATATTCACAAGAGTTCAACCATCATTATAACCAAGCAAGATAACTTGCCTCAATTCCGTAGACAAATAGACCTTCTTCAAACGAACGAATAGTCGGAATCCTCGACTACTAATACTCACTCGAACGAGCAACCTTGAACGAAACGCAACTCATTCAACAACACATTCATGCAATAATGATATCAATTCATAAGAAACGATATCCGAAATATCATTCGAATGATTCTTCATATTCCAATGAAGATTCCATATTCTCACTAACAAATTATGATACACCAAGTTCGTCTTTAAAAAACGATTTTACCAAGTCATTTAGGTCCATCCATATTTACGTCTCCTAATACACAAGGATCAATGTAAATGAATTCGATCACTAATTCTATAGTATCATTATCACCCATAATCGTTATAATCGTCCTAAGAACACTATCAACGTATTAATATGATGATCAACACCTTCTTAAGTTATCAACACACCTGATTAACTTGAATATATGAAGGTTAAGTTTGTGTTCTACTAAAATCCATTACTATCCCTTAAAGAAATTGCTCAAACCTAGTTATATCATTTAGGATGTTTGGAACTTTAAACAAAACATCATTCAATCTTGTAATAATCATTTACAGGATGTTAACATAACTTTTGGACAATCTATTTCATCAAATTATCAATTCCATAAGGCTAATACATAGTCCCATGTTATCTCTCAAGGATTAACTAAACATGCAAGACATGATTAGAATCCAACACTTCTTAGCATCAAGGAATCCTCACTTACAAGTCCAAAGTGTCAAGATCGAAATCAGCTTCCTATTGTCATGTTAATAATCAGGTTTTTATCCAACATAATCAACACAACTATGTTATGAAAACTATCAACCATTAAGAATTGATACTCATATCCTTATCTTGTTCTTCACTTAGCTTGATCATAATTCTAATAACTATCATACTTATACTAGATCATTCTAACATTATACGAAGTGTTTATTGCTAATATCATCATAGACATGGATTCAATACGATTTTAAAGAAAACCAACCTCAGAAATGAAGAACAACACCAAGACTACAAGAACACACTTCAAACTTGTAATCACCAAGCCACAATCCAAGTGACGAAGCTCCAACACAAGATGGAAGGGGTAGAAATCGATTTAACAAGGTGGGGGATTGGTTTATAGAGGGAGGGGTTGAATTGGATCGTGCAGAAAAATGAAAGGCAAGTCTTACCTTTATAACCCGTATTAAGCATTACGTACATTATAGCTAACACTTAACGTATGTTAAGAACATTACGTACGTAATTCTACGGGAATTACGTACGTAACGAATTCCCAGATGCTACTGACTCAAAACATATATGCTATTACGTACGTTGTCAAAAGTAACGTAGGTAAGGCTCTCGTACATTACGTAGGCTAATGCATAGCCATTACGTACGTAATGGCCGTTGACTAGGTTGTCACGATCGGATTGCCGACCACTGCCCACGTTTAGTCCCACCCGCCGAAAGGTGAGATGCTGATTGATACACCGCATTACGTACGTTACAATAGGAGTGTTACGTACGTAATGCTATGTATATAGCGTACGTAACGATAACATGGTAGCGTACGCTAAGGGCAACAACAAGTCAAAAAAATGAAATTCTCTAAATAACATCTAACAATCAGCTATAGTATGAACGACAAAGATCAACAATTTGATTTAACATAACTTCAACAATATACTCATTACAATAAATATGGATATGCTACGACATATGTTCGAATTATTCAAAGAATACGACAGTAAAGACGTGAGTTCAGACGGATATTACATACTCCCCCCTTTAAAAGGAGTTTCATCCCCGAAACTAAGGGGTAAACAACTCGGGATATATCTCTCGCATGTTATCCTTAGTTTCCCATGTAGCCTCCTCGATTTCGTGTCTCGACCACTGAATCTTCAATAAGGGAATCGTCTAGTTCCTCAACTGTTTGACCCTCCTCTAAGGTATCCGCACAGGACGTTCTTCATAAGACTGGTCATCGGCTACCTCGACCTCTTCGAATTGAATAATGTGTCTCGAGTTAGCAACACACTTCCTTAACTGAGATACATGAAATACATTGTGGATCCGACTCAAAGCTGGTGGTAACGCCAAGCGATAGGTTAGGTCGCCTACACGTTCCAAAATCTCAAACGGACCAATATACCTTGGGCTCAGCTTGGCTCTCTTCCCAAAATGGAAAACACCTCGAGTCGGGGACACTTTTACCAGCACATGATCACCAACATCAAACCCGAGTGGTCGTCGATGATTATCTGCATACGACTTTTGGCGGCTCTGCGCCATTACTAGACGACTCTTAATTAGAGCGATCTTCACGCGAGCTGCTAACAACATATCAGGCTCCGTACCAATGGATTCAGAAAAGTCGTCCCAACACAAAGGGGACCTACAACGATGGCCATACAATGACTCATAGGGTGCCATCTTAATTGAAGCATGCTAACTGTTATTATAGGTGAATTCCACTAACGGTAGTTGGGCTTCCCAGTCGTACTTCCAATCGAGAGCACACACCCTCAACATATCCTCCAGAGTTTGAATAGTCCTCTCAGACTGACCGTCGGTCTGAGGATGAAATGTCGTACTGAAGTTCAAGTGTGTACCCATCGCACGATGAACCGCCTTCCAGAAATGTGACACGAACCATCCGTCACGATTTGATATAATACTCTTGGGGGTACCATGCAGCCTCACAATCTCTTTAATGAACAACTGGGCCAACCTCTCGGGACCCCACGTATCCTTAATCTCCAAAAAGTGAGCTGATTTGGTCAGTCGATCCACAATCACCCAATTGTATTCATACCTCGACGGCTCGTCGGCAAGCTAGTAATAAAATCCATCGATATATCCTCCCATTTCCACTCGGGAATTGGGAGCGGTTTCAGCATGCCCGCTTGTCGCTGATGCTCAATATTGACCTGCTGACAGGTCAAACACCTCGAAACAAATTCTGCAACTTCCCGTTTCATATTACTCCACCAATAATAGAGTTTCAAATCCTTATACATTTTGTTCGATCTCGGGTGGATGGAATATGGGGTAGCATGAGCCTCCTCAAGAATAGTGTTTCTCAACTCTTCATCCGCCAGTACACAAACATGATTTTTGAAGCGTATTAGTCCATCCTCGTGAAACACAAATCCAGAGGCTTTCCCCTGATCTACTATTTCCCGAATTCTAGATAAGAATGGGTCTGTCACCTGTTTCATCCTGATTATCTCATTGAAGGACGATGAAATCTCAAGCGTGCAAAGTTGTCCCTGAATGCGCTGTAACCAGACCTCAATCTCTGGCCTCATGAACTCTAACTGCAATTCTCTTTGAACAGTCAAGCGAGCAAGTATCTGCTCCTGTACTGTTTTACGACTCAAGGCGTCGGCAACCACATTTGCCTTGCCCGGATGATAAAAGATCTCGATATCATACTATTTGATTAGCTCTAGCCACCTTTTATGTCTCATATTCAACTCCTTCCAAGTAAAAATGGACTTTAGGCTCTTGTGGTCCGTAAAAATCTGACAGGTAACTCCGTACAGATAGTGACGCCAGATTTTCAAAGCAAACACTACGGCTGCTAACTCCAAATCATGGATCGGGTAGTTGACCTCGTAAGGTCGCAACTGTCTAAATGCTTAGGCAATCACTTTCCCATTCTGCATTAATACGCAGCCAAGCCCCTGTCTCGACGCATCACTATATACCAGGAATCCTTCCGTTCCTTTTGGTAGAACCAAAATAGGTGCTGAAATCAATCGAATCTTGAGTTCATCAAAACTTTGGTGACATACTTCCGACCACAAATATTTCGTTTCTTTCCTCAACGGATTAGTCATCGGTTGAGAAATTTTGGAAAAACCTTCCACGAACCGTCGGTAATAGCCTGCTAGACCCAGGAAACTGCGAACTTCCTTCAAATTCTTCAGAGGTTATCCAGTCTCGGATAGCTTCTGTATTCTGTGGGTCTACTCTCACCCCATCTGCTGATATCACATGCCCAAGAAAAATAACTTCAGGCATCCAGAATTCACATTTAGAAAATTTTCCATAGAGTTGTTCCCGCCTTAACGCATCGAGAACCTGACGGAGGTGATACTCATGCTCTTCATGGTCACGAGAGTAAATCAGAATGTCATCAATAAAAATGACTACAAAACGATCCAGATAATTAATAAAAACTCGATTCATCAAATCCATGAACAATGCCGGTGCATTAGTTAGTCCGAATGGCATGACAACGAACTCATAATGCCCATAACGAGTACGAAAAGTTGTCTTCAGAATGTCAGACTCTCGAATCCTTAACTGATGATACCCAGATCTTAAGTCGATCTTGGAAAATACAGCGGCGCCTTGGAGCTGATCTAGCAAATCATCAATATGAGGTAATAGATGTTTGTTCTTGATTGTTACCTTGTTCAGCTCACAGTAATCAATACACAAATGCAGAGATCCGTCTTTCTTCCGTACAAATAACATCGGCGCTCCCCAAGGGGACGCACTAGGTCGAATGTAGCCCTTTTTAGTCAACTCCTCAAGCTGGATCTTCAACTCCTGCATCTCAGTCGGTTCCATACGATACGGTGCTTTTGAAAGCGGGTACGTCCCTGGCTCCAACTGAATGGTGAATTCTACCTCCCGATGTGGGGGTAATCCTGGCAACTCATTTGGAAATACATCTGGGTAGTCTTAAACTACCGGAATATCGGTCAACTCAACTGGTCGGTCGGTTGTCTTGGTCATGTAAAACCAATAACCAACACACCCATGATTCAGCAGTTTCACTGCCTTCATTGCGCTAATGACTCTCCCGAAATGACTAGGATTATCACCCTGAAAAATACACTCAACACCATCATCAGCTGTGACGGTCACTATTCGCTTACGGACGCTAAGTACGACGTCATGATGATCCATCCAATCGATACCAAAGATCACATCATCTTTAGGTAAGTCAACCACAATCAAGTCTGACAACCACTCACGATCGTTCATGCGAATCGGACAGTTATGCACTTCACGATTCCCAATAATTCACAATCGGTAACATGATCTAATTGCAAACGACTAAAACAAGAAGTAGACAAAAAGGAGTCTGAAGCACCCGTATCAAAAAGTACACAAATGGGTTGAGGGTGGATCTCTAGAGTACCTGCAATCATGCTAGCTTCGGGATCATCGGCCTTCTTCATCTCATCGACTCTGGGTACCATCTTGATTTCCTCGGCCTATCCCGTTGTTTGCCCCGGTAGTCTGATAAGAAGCGTTCGGGGGTACACGGTCCTGAACAGAAGACTGTACTGGAGCAAGAGATGCTACTGGAGCACGCCCGGGTCCACCCCTGCAATAGCAAGCACGGTGCCCATTCTTCCCACAAGTATGGCATGCGACAGTTGGCTTTGGGCATTTGGAGCTGATATGCCCCTAGTCCCCATAGTTATAGCATACGATAGGTGAGCTGATCGCTCGAGAGTGCGAAGCGGTCGGCTTCGATGTCGTAGTGGACACTCAGAGGGATTCGGTACAGACTGAGGCTGCTTCTTAGAAATCTCCTTCGCAGTGAGTTCGTATTCCAGGGCTTTCTTGATGAATTCCGGTAGGGCGTACAGTGGTGATTAAGTAACTGCATCCTCATCTGGGGTTTAAGCCTCTTAAGGAAATATTTGATCATGTCAGCTTCCGTACGGACAACTGACGTATCAAAAGGAAGAAGTGCCTGGAATTTCTCGGTAATAGGTAGCACATCCTTGTCCTCAAATGGATCGGGGTGAAACAACTCTGACAATTTGGCCTCACGGAGTGGTGCGAGATAGTAACGATCTAACATATGATTCTTGAATTCTTCCAAAGTACTCGCGTCGTCAGTAGGCCTCACAGAAAGCCACTAAGTATGGACGCCCTTACTAAGGTAGTAAGCCGCCACGGCAACTTGGTTCTCTTCTGGGCATCCCACCATCTCGAACAGTTTCTCTAAATGCTCTTTCCAGTGTACTATGTCAGCAGGCTCAGAAGAGCCTTCAAAGGTCGGAGGTTTCCGTCGCGATATGTCCCTAATGATCCGGCTCACGATTCCACCGTGCACTGGAGGCGGAGGCTGTTGTCCCTGCTGTTGTCCATTTGTAGCATTCCTCTGCATAGCTTCCATCATCTGACCCATTTGGGTCATCTGGGCCATCATGCCCTGCATAATCACATAAGGGTCGACATGGGCACCCTCATTCCGTTCGGTGTGGTGGGACTGGCTCCTAGTAGGTGAATCACTCCCCGCCGAGCTTTTCGAACGCGTGTTAGCACGTGGCCTTGGGATTCGGCCCCTTCCGTGGCCTCGACCCCCTCTGCCACGGCCCCTCAAATTACGTTCCATACTGAAAGGATCAAACAATAATCGTAAGCACAATTCAATTTATGCTAAGTTATTAGCAACAATGGAACTACATATTCAAGAAAAATAGATGCGAGTATCACACAAAATATCATATCGTCGTCAAATCGAAACAGTTTCAATTACATGCTCCTCAGAAATTCAAACCGATGAATCTTACCACACATTCTCGAATGCCAAGATCGACAAAGAGATCGATTTGTCATTAATATTATGCCAATAATCAAATCATGGCTCATGAGAAACATACCGTATTCGATGGGTCAGGCGCTTGCACAGGTCACACGTGGCACGAAGGTTTTTTGATGCTAGTTCGATCTACAATGACTCAAAAAGAAAAAGACTCTCTCTCATACCATCTTCTGTAACACCCCAACATAATGGCGACTATTACAGTGCCGAGGACCCCCATCGGGACCCACCAGGCGATATCACAACATGTAATCCCATAAACGTGGTACTGAACCACAATATTAATCATAACCCCGATTTGGAGTATAAATCATATACATCAACTCATACAACCATACACAGGATCCAAATTCGGTATAGACCATATGAAGATGGAATATACCTTAAAAATAACAAGCATTCATCCAAAATAAAATAAAATGAAAAATCACAGTAAGACATAACCGATCATCAAAAGACTCGGGGGCCCCGAACTATCACCCTTCAATACCCTTCGCCCCCATCGTGCTCTTCATGCGCCTTGCACTTTCCTCGCCCTGAAATACAAGTATTTCGCTCAAACCACAGGGCCAGCTATGCATGATAATAATTCTCATGGAATTACGCAATTCATATACATACGGATCTCAAGGAAACAATCGACTACTGAATATACCCTTCGGGCATATAAACAGTTAGTCCCAACTATCGAACATATCCAGTCGTACGAACGACCAAACAACATGGCTCAAGACGGACGTCACAGTACGCACGATCCGAATTGTGTCCATGCACATGTCCACCCAGCATACGGAATCCAGAATATACGTGGGACGATATACCTAATTAGCCTCACGAACTACGTCTCGTGTGTACGGTCCAATGCGGAAACATCCACGCATGACCATCAAGTGCCCAGCTAAAAATCCTACACATTACCAATTGGCACGCAGATATGACTCCAGAGATGTCACGATGCAACATGACAACGAAACTCACCGAATTACACATTTATCAAAGAATCGAACAACTCACCGAAGTGACAACAAAGCGCAATGAGACCAACGATATCAAAGTCGATAAACTTGGGAATACAATCCCACCACAATACGGTAACACGATCAAAGATATCACCATATCATGAATCTGATTCACAAAACATTACATATACACGAAACACATAATATTCACAAGAATTCAACCATCATTATAACCAAGCAAGATAACTTGCCTCAATTCTGTAGACGAATAGCCCTTCTTCAAATGAACGAACAGTCGGAATCCTCGACTACTAATACTCACTCGAACGAGCAACCTTGAACGAAACGCAACTCATTCAACAACACATTCATGCAATAATGATATCAATTCCTAAGAAACGACATCCAAAATATCATTCGAGTGATTCTTCCTATTCCAACGAAGATTCCATATTCTCACTAACGAATTATGATACACCAAGTTCGTCTTTAAAAACCGATTTTACCAAGTCATTTAGGTTCATCCATATTTATGTCTCCTAATACACAAGGATCAATGTAAATGAATTCGGTCACTAATTCAATAGTATCATTATCACCCATAATCATTATAATCGTTCTAAGAACACAATCAACGTATTAATATGATGATCAACACCTTCTTAAGTTATCAACACACCCGATTAACTTGAATATATGAAGGTTAAGTTTGTGTTCTACTAAAATCCATTACTATCCCCTAAGGAAATTGCTCGAACTTAGTTATATCATTTAGGATGTTTGGAACTTTAAACAAAACATCATTCAATCTTGTAATAATCATTTACAGGATGTTGACATAACGTTTAGACAATCCATTTCATCGACTTATCAAATTCATCACGAATGTATGAATTCCATAAGCCTAATACATAGTCCCATGTCATCTCTCAAGGATTAACTAAACATTCAAGACATGATTAGAATCTAACACTTCTAAGCATCAAGGAATCCTCACTTACAAGTCCAAAGTGTCAAAATCGAAATCAGCTTCCTATTGTCATGTTAATAATCAGGTTTTTATCCAACATAATCAACACAACTATGTTATGAAAACTATCAACCATTAAGAATTGATACTTATATCCTTATCTTGTTCTTCACTTAGCTTGATCATAATTCTAATAACTATCATACTTATACTAGATCATTCTAACATTATACGAAGTGTTTATTGCTAATATCATCATAGACATGGATTCAATACGATTTTAAAGAAAATCAACCTCAGAAATGAAAAACAACACCAAGACTCCAAGAAAACTGTTCAAACTTCTAACCACCAAGCCACAATCCAAGTGACGAAGCTCCAACACAAGATGGAAGGGGTAGAAATCAATTTAACAAGGTGGGGGATCGGTTTATAGAGGGAGGGGTTGAATTTGATCGTGCAGAAAAATGAAAGGCAAGTCATACCTTTATAACCCGTATTAAGCATTACGTACGCTATAGCTAACACTTAACGTACGTTAAGAACATTACGTACGTAATTATATGGGAATACGTATGTAACGAATCCCCAGATGCTACTGACTCAAAACACATATGTTATTACGTACGTTGTCAAAATTAACGTACATAAGGCTCGCGTACATTACCTACGCTAATGCATAGCCATTACGTACATAATGGTCGTTGACTAGGCTGTCACAATCGGATCACCGACCACTGCCCACGTCTGGTCCCACCCGCCGAAAGGTGAGCTGCTGATTGATACAGCGCATTACGTACGTTAACATAGGAGTGTTACGTACATAATGCTATGTACATAGCTTACGTAACGATAATATGGTAGCGTACGCTAAGGGCAACAACAAGTCAAAAGAATGAAATTCTCCAAATAACATCTAACAATCAGCTATAGTATGAACGACAAAGATCAACAATTCGATTTAACATAACTTCAACAATATACTCATTACAATAAATATGGATATGCCACGACATATGTTCGAATTTTTCGAAGAATACGACAGTAAAGACGTGAGTTTAGACGGATATTACATACAGGACGTGTAGCGCACGCTAAGCAGTGGGTTAGCGCATGCTACTCGACGCCATTAGTGCATGCTAATGTATACGTTAGCATGCGCTATTGGAGTGAGGAATAAACCTCGAAATTCAAGGCACGTGAGTGCATGTTAACGAATGACAGAAGCGTCACGCTAAGTGCGTCGGTATATATACACGTGAGGACACCTATATTTCTGCACTTTTCTCATTGTTATAACCCTAAACTAACGAGGGAGATACAAATAAAGGTGACTTGGAGGCGATTTGCTTAAAAATCCTTCATAATCTACCATATAGATGAAGGAAAATCAAGAGAGAATAAGAAGGGATTTCACGAGTGCATAAATTCATCCGCGCAGCGATATTGCAGACGTAATCTACAAGAATCCAAAATAAATCCCCAACATCTTAAAGTTTATTATGAATGGTGGAGATTGGATTTGGACCTCCAGTTTGTATGTTATCGAAGTACCAAGAAATTCCTGATTTCGATATCCAGATTGTGCAGTCTAGGTATTTTATAGATCTACGAAGATCTAACTATCGGAATATTCTCAATTCTAGACACAATATTTAGGACATCATGAGGTATGTTTTCTTCTGAGGGATTTATGTTTCTATATATGTGTAGAGAGATATGATCCCCGTACAGTCGTGCATTTTTCAGCGAAAAGAAAGTTGTGGAAGATGAACATGGATGTAACAAACGTGTTTTTTGCGTGTATGGATTGCTGAGGCAGGTCACAGGTCGGGGCTGTTGGTGACCTGAATTATGAGCATACTATCCGGTTGCATTCCGATATGGGATCGGTTAGGCCGTGAAGGCAGCGGTGTAGGCGACCGACCGACGAGGATGCGATTAATTTTCGGAGTGTGATGTTGAAATTGTTGAAGGCAGTTAGTTGTTTGGTGTTCGATGAAACATATAGCAGGGTTTCAAGTTCGGTTCGGCGGGCTCAGAATATATACGAGTGGGACATCAAGATCTTAGTTGGGTTTCCGATGAACGATCGAGAGTCGCAATGTTTATTTTCATTTTCGGTAGAGTAGCTGTGATGGAATGGTCCGAGGAAAGGGTAAATATATTCCGATTTAGCTGAATTTTGGATAGCGTATTGAAAACACACGGACTTTTATTCTGACTGGATGGATCTTGATTTGGAGCTCCATATTGAGAATTATTAATGCTGCAAGTTGCTGGGCAGATTATTTATCTCGGGGGAAGTTGAACTTCGGGATCGCGAAAAGTGATCGAGGGAAACTATCTCATTGAGTTGGGCATACCC
This sequence comes from Orobanche coerulescens, assembly GCA_033398695.1. Classification (NCBI taxonomy): domain Eukaryota; kingdom Viridiplantae; phylum Streptophyta; class Magnoliopsida; order Lamiales; family Orobanchaceae; genus Orobanche; species Orobanche coerulescens. Next base: position 23,897,326 of record CM065818.1, on the reverse strand, counting down.
TGGTGAATGGCAAGTATCTTGCTTATACATTTCACATTTTCTTGAATATAAATATGCCTGTTACTATTTATATTATCATATTTATATGATTGTGTTAATTGATGACTATGTGGCCTCATTGTGTAGAATTTGCATTGTTTGGAATAGATTGTATAAATGCTTTGTTTAATAATTATGCGTTGATAATCCATAATTGTGAAATTGAGTACATGGACATCGTGGTGTTGCTATGGAATTGATAATTGGTGTACTGCTGGATATTGATGTTTATTGGATTGGTTATAATTGTGTTATTCCTTAATTAGGAATATGTGTCGCATAAAGTGGCCATTTCTAGCAAGTGTCTTGACTATATATATATTGTAATTAACATTAGAAATATGTGAATTTGTGAGATATGATTTTATATGTGATGTGAGATGTCCACTCAGGCAAGGTTCGACGGGACCTCCAAGGACCGGTACTTTGGAGACAGGTTAGGACGTGGTATTCTCATCGGGGGATGGTCGACGGGACACACGGTGACTTGGTTAAGGGGCCTTGTTACGAGAATTACCTTCCAGAGACTTTATTGATGATGAATTGTGATATATATTATATCCGGAATAGCACAATGTTTTGTTCTCGATGTTGAGATACATTATATATAAGACTTTGGTACTTAGCTAGAATGGCACCAGAATAAAGTGTTGTACATGATTTATGGTTTATAGTTTTGATAAGACTACCTCAGATTTTTTAAATGTATTTTCAAAGTATTATTTCAACGGTTCATACAAACTTGAGGGTTTTGAAATGATTTTGTTTAAACGAGTAAATCTCGGGATTCTTCCATAGATTATTTTAGTGATTGGTTTGCCTGTTGCTGTGAAGTGACTTGTCTGTTTATGTACGAAGTATGGTTTGTATATCTAGAATACTTATACTAGCAACTGGAATTTAAGGGGCCGAACGGCGATATGATTCAGACCCTACTCCGGAAAATAGAACCACTATGTATCATTTTCGCGCTGAGTACCAACTTCGTCTCTCCATGGAGGAAGATTTTGTTAGAATTGTATACTGCAAAGCATAATTTATGCTTGTATTACCCAATTTCCCTGTTACTACCTATGAGGATATTAATTACACTTAATCACATGATTTGCATATTAATTCACGTTATGGTTATGCAAATGAAATGTCTAATTATTTTGTATTGTAGATAATATGGTGTGTTGGTGTCACACGGAAGATCACATTATCGGTGCCTTATAAAATAATATAATAGTCCACAACCTATATAATTATTAGACAAATTATATAAAGGGTTGTAGTGTATGCTTGAGAATAGTTGGTCTTGACTATTAATATATATTAGCGTATTTGTATACGTTGAACAGGATCGAGGTGAGATAGTGTCTTCTGTACTGACTGTAAGAAGAACGTAAATCTCGGATAATTATTATTTCTTAATTCTAAGTATATAATATTTAATTGTGTATTTATAATAATTATTGCTTTGATTTACCATAGGTGAGAGTCAAAATGATCGACTCAATAAGCCTCGTATCTTGGGCAATAATATTGTTTATACGACAATTATTATTATTACTAAAAATTGTGTCCCGACTCGTGTGGGTTGATGATGTCCCCTTGAGGAGCTCGATAATGATTATTATATTAAAGCCTGCAGGTGGATTTAATTCCGATATAATAATAAGGTTCGAGTGGTACTACTCTTGGATAAGATATTAATTAATTAAAGTCCGCGTAGCTTATAATTAATTAATGGACATTCGATATCTTAAACACGGGAAATAATATATTTAATAAGGAGCCCAATTTCGTAATTTGGGATTTTGGTAGGAAGTGAAATATCAACTTTTTAGTGGACTAAGTTGATATTAATTGATTCATCATATATTAGGAAGAGTCCTAATAAGGTAAGATGAATTAATTGGGAGTCCTTCCATAATCCTCCTTTAGATCCCTAGTAGTAGTCCAAGAGCCTATAAATAGGACATTATGGGGCTTGGCCGATTTTAATCACATACTTGCACAAGGAATTTCGATTTTTCTTCTAAGTGTTTAATTGTGGATCTTGACTTGTGTCTTTGATTCCACAATTGAGATAACACTTTAATTCTTGCTACATATCGGAATTACTTGAAGAAAAGAAAATCGAGAGTTGTGAGGCATAAGAATTCGGCCAATCCATAAGGTGTCCAAGCAAGATCCGGTAGCTCGTTGCCCACACAACGTCCGGTTCAAGGCGGATCATACTCTAGAAGATCTGAAGGTAGAAATACAAGGCGATCAAGAAGGAAGTAACCAACGCGCTTCAAAAGGTAATATCCTATGATCTTGGATCTAGATTAGGATATTTTAATTAATCAACATATTTAATTAATAAATAATAAATAATATTTAAATTGCTTATTAATCTTAGTAATTAATTAATTAGCATGCCTAAATAGATCTAATGCTCGTAGATGCGTAAAATGCCATTATCAACTTTATCAAACTTCGCTTCCGCTGCGTTTTACTTTCCAACAGATTTCTGGAAACAGAAGGCTGCAGTTTGTTGGGTTGCTGAGGGCGAGCGCAACACCCATTTCTTTCAGGGTTTTGCGAAGTAGAAGCGTTGGATGATGGTACCACTCTTGCTGTTAAGTCGGACATCCATTCATCCGCTGTGAATTACTTCAGGACTCTGCTTACATCCGATGGTGATGTTCTCGCCCCCCGGATGACACTTGTTTCCCTTCTATCCCCCTTTCCTTTGATTCTGATAGTTTATGTGTCCCCCCATTCTCCCCAAAAGATTCGTGCTGCGGTTTTTGATATTGATCCTCACAGCACTTCTGGGCCCGATGGGTTTTCGTCTTTGTTTTTCCAGCATTGTTGGGAGATTGTATCTTCCGATGTGGAGGGGGCTGTGCTCGAGTTCTTTGATTGTCATCCCATGCCTCCGGCCTTTATGGCGACCATGGTCGTCTTGATCCTGAAGAAGCCTGTTCCGAGCGGTTAGTCAGATTACCGGCCTATTAGTCTGTGTAATGTGACCAATAAGATTATCATGAAAATCCTTAATGCTCGGCTCACTTCTATCCTCCCCCTTGTCATATCTCCGAACCAGAGTGGATTCATTCAGGGGCGGGTTATTACGAATAATATTCTTTTAGCCCAGGAACTGATTCACGACCTCCACGTCTCGGACATTCATGGTATCCCAAACCTCGCGCTGAAGCTTGATATGGCTAAGGCGTATGATAGGGTTAATTGACATTTTTTACGTGAGGTACTGGTGAGGATGGGATTCCCGGCTAGATGGATTCTGTTCATCCGTCACTGTGTCGAGAGCTGCACGTTCTCCATTCTGGTGAATGGTAGCCCGGTGAACTATTTTGCCTCTAGTCGGGGTTTGCGTCAGGGCGACCCCATTTCTCCATCGCTCTTCGTGCTTGCCGCCGAGTATTTATCGCGCTGCTTGGATCAATTCATTCGTGACCATCCTTTGATGAGGTATAGGACTGCCGGACGGCCTTTTCCCGTCTCGCAGCTCTCCTATGCTGATGACATCATTATATTCACACGGGCTGTGCATGATGGCCTCGTTGACCTTATGCGACTCCAGGATCACTATTCCATGGCCTCCGAGCAGATGGTTAGCATCCAGAAGAGCACTTTTATCCTCGCTCCGAAGCACGCGCGTCGTTGGCATCAGAGAGTTCATGATCTTACTGCCTATCTTGGTGCATCCCTTTACAAGGGCTTTATGAGACAAGAGCTCTTTGCTGGGGTGAAGCAACGACTGTTGGATAGGATCTCTGGTTGGTCCCATCGCCACCTTGCTTTTGGGGGTCAGTTGGCTCTTATTAAGAGCACTCTCTGCACGATTCCTCTGCACCTTCTTCGGGTGTTGGACCCGCCCCAGTATGTTATCTAGGAGCTCGAGAAGATTATGGCGAGATATTTCTGGGATACTGTCGGTTCTAAGAGGAAGATGTATTGGGTCCGTTGGCGGCATATCTGTCGCCCGGTCTCCGAGGGTGGCCTCGGGATTCGGAGTCTCTCGGATATGGCGAGAGCTTTTAGTTATAAGCTCTGGTGGTGTCTTCGCGCGGGAACGTCTTTGTGGGCGCAGTTTATGCTCCGCAAATACTGCTCCGCTGGCCCTTCTACGCCTATGCGTACTGCTCTTAAATCTCATGCCATCCGCCCTTGGCGCCATCTCCACCGCGTGGGTATCGAGGCTCAAGAGTTCATCTCTTGGACTCTCGGTAGTGGCAGCGGGGAGGTCAGTTTTTGGGACGACACTTGGATTGGGGATAGGCCTATTTCGTCTTATTGTCAGATTACTGGTAGACCCCACCTTAGGATTAATGATCTATGGGTTGATGGGAGTTGGGACAGGGGTAGACTCAAGTCCATTGTAGGTGAGGAGCTAGGATTTACCCCTCAGTTCATACAGGATAATCTCGCGACTCCCATTGCCAAGGAGGATTCGGATAGCATGTGCTGGAATCTTACATCTTCGGGTGCCTACTCATTATCATAAGCTTGGTCTCACATCAGGGTGAGGGGTCAGGCTAATCTCATTTCGGGTCCATTTGGACTACCTTACTCACTACTACGATATCGGTGTTCATTTGGCGACTTCTACTGCGACGGATCCCAACTGATGATGTCTTACAGAGGAGGGGCGTTTCCTTGGCATCCAGATGCTCATGTTGTACCCTGACCCCTACCCATACCTACCATTCCGAGACCCTTGCCCACCTTTTCTTGGAGAGTTATGTGGCTCGTGTCATGTGGGAGTATTTTTGTAACACCCCCAATCCACTCAGGGATATTACACGCCGTAGACCCTTTCCTCAAGGATCTACCAGGCTGGTAAACAACGTCAAACATCTCAACAATGCCTTTAAGGCTAAAATGACTCAGTAGACCGATTTGGTCTTTCAAAAAAAAATACATACAACTCAAACTCATTACATGCCCACGCAGGGGTCGAATACAACACACTCCCATACAACGGGAAAGAAATACTGCAGCGGAGATAAAATATAACTAAACCAATACGACATCAACGGGTCCTCGTGTGATTAGTATCGTTCATCTTTCATCATCCTTCATGCCGACCCTGTGCTCTGCTCCAAAACCTGAATGCAATACAGACATCCACCCCCCGAATACTCGGGGGTTAGCAAAACTCCACTATTTTGCTAGTGCAAGTATAAAATACGAAAACGAGCCATACATATCATACTCCACGGAACATGTTAATCATAAACATACTTCCCGAGGTAAATCACTTAATCAAAACGGTTAAATCGAAAGATAGGGGTAAACCCGATATACATTTTGTGAAAACATTTTACGATCTCGGGAGTTTTGAAAACATTTGGGATTGTAAGAATTCTCAAACCTTTCAAAAACATTTAGGGACACAGCCCAAAAGTCATTTTCCAAAAACGTAAATTCGATAACAACAAATGGGGTCCACGACCCAATCATACCATAACAACCTGTTTCCACAGATTATTCGCGTCCCGTGCTAGCAAGCCACGGACCTCAGATGCTCCCGTAGAACAAACCCGAGTGAATAACCCACAGGGAAACTATATCAAATCACATGTCACCGTAACCGCAGTCACGTGACTACAAGCACATATACGTACATAATCAAACCACAACCATAAGTTATCCCGGCATCGCGCTAACAAGCCATGAACCTCGGAGTCCCCGCAAGACATACCCGATGATAACCCCACAAGTTATCTCGGCATCGGGCTAACAAGCCACGAACCTCGGAGTCCCCGCAAGACATACCCGGATTGGATAACCCTACGGTCACGCCCGACCCATACTAGCAAGTATGGATCCCGGAGATTCAACAATCCTACCCGGCGGCACATCACATACATCAAGCACACAACAATAATCACTTATCAAGCCAAACAACATTAAGCATCACAAACTCCTTTCAAGGAGTAACATCTAATATCACACACATTACGTTCTTACCGAACAAGTACATAATAACAATACGTAATCCCCGGCAAAGGATTACGGTCTATCAAACTCACTCGAAGTGATCATATTATCTTTTAACATACAAAACCAACACACATATTCCGAGAACACATATTCACGAAGTATACGAATTATCGTTGAAAGACAACATTTATCGAGAACATACCGATCCCTTTTTACGTTCCTTAAACATTTGGATTTCGTATAAAAATCATTTATCAACAATTATGCCTATGAAACATGAAACGTATGGGCAAGATACTTGCCTCGATACCACGAGCACGGAACCACGAACGGACACGGCTCAACCGGGAAGCTTCGAAACACCCGACGCTATCGAAACGGAAGACGACGACGAACGAAAGGGTTCAACATGGTTTCTTCGCAAGAAACACGACCCTAACATCATACAATCAATAAATAATCGATCATACGAGGAAGAATAATCGTAGAACGCCCGAAAACCCCTCTAAGACATTCTACCGGACACCTTCAAGGCGTCGATCAAGAACTCGACCAAAACAACGAATCGATATGATCCAACCATAGAATAACAAGGAAAAAGATATAAAACATCTAAATAATCATCAATCCATCACAATCCTAAGTTAAATCGGATTAAAACGGATGAAAACAACCAAAACACCCAAATTCCCCAAAACTAGATTTCTAGAAAATCTGACCTGATTCGGTAGATCGGAGGATGTTATAGGATGGATGATTGATGATATGAACTCCAAGACTTCATGGATTGATTGTCTAACAACATCCTTCCATGATTACAACACCTCCAGCCGCGGAAGGGAAGGAAAACCGAGTGAAAATGGCTGAAGAAAACGCTGCCAGGCCTTAAATAGCCGATCACGTCGTTACGACGAATCGCCATGGCTTACGACGAATCGCCATGGCCGAACTCACCGCCGAAATGCCGGAACGTTACGCACGCACGGCCGGCCTTACGACGAATCGCCTTACGACGAATCGCCGAGCACTACCGACGTTACTCGCCAGGTGGCCGGGCCCGAGCATGCCCGGCCATGACTCGGCCGGGACCAACTCCGACGGCCCGAACGACCCCGAAACCCGAACCTGAATACGAATTGAAGATATGGTTACGAAGTACTCGAAAAGACGAATCCAAGCACTAATAGAACACACGATTACGACTACCCGAAGGCTCGAAATTCGACAACGGAAAGTAATTACCCCAAACTTTGGGAAATTACGAAAATGGCCCAAAACGCCCCAAAATCACGATACGTGATCGAATAACCAAACCAAAGCTTGCAACATGAATAATAACATTAAATGAACTTACGAGAAAGTCGAAACAACAGTTTCGGACGAGATTCGCAAGAATCGAACTCAAGTGCGGAAAAACCGCTAAAAAGCACGGAACTCAACAAAACGACACCGAAACGAGCTTGGATGACAAAAAGTGCAGAATTAATCATTCTCGAAATGACGAAACGGTCATGAGAGAGTCATCAAAACGGACTTCTGCCCAAAAAAAAGAAATTACCGGAAATCGAAATCACGGGTATTACATTCTACCCTCCTTAAAAGAAGTTTTGTCCCGAAACTTAAAATAAGTAGGGAGAAGCAATATCCACTGTCAGGAAGACTCGACGAGATACACAAAAACCGAAAACTCGCGCCCGACGGCGAAACGTTGCAAGAAACGCAAAGAGACATACGACGTGAAAACACGCTCCACGACGACCAACACAATGCCACCGATAGAGACACAATAAACCAACAAGTGACAAGCGTCATCAAACAGATAATACAATCAAGTCGATTATCCGAACAATCGCAAAACACAACGAACGAAAATCAACACGATTGACTAACCTAACGGTACATCAATCAACACGCGAGCCAATCGCTGAACAAATACGGAATTCCACTGCCCAAGGGTTGGAAGATCGAAAACAAGACTAATTTCCTGAACATAAGGAAATTAGGAAGGAGTCTTGAACGTTCAACAATCACGAAACGAGATCAACAAAAACCGAACCATCATACGATCGAACCACAACGATCGAGACAGCAAAAATCGAACAATCATGTTCGAATCACGAAGAACAAGAAAATTCAAACAACAACCCCAAGGTTCACATCTCGAATCGAGACCATATATGATCCGGTGAAAATAACAACATGTGCCTTTACATAAGATCCACAGGAAAGGGAATAGCGATTGAAAAGTCACAACGACAAACGAATTATTTCGAAACACCACACTCGTTCGATCAACAAAAACAAGGGACAGGACAAGCTCGGAAAATGTCAATGAATATAAACGAGTCGATAGAGTCGAAAATACAAAAGTTCAAGATCCAGTCCACTTCGAATAAAAGAACTAGTAGAACCAAAAGATGTTACTTCCGAACAAGATTCACAAGAATCGAACCGAACTCGGAAAAGCCACAGCGAAAACCAGATTGACCCAAAACAAGATCACACCTCGTCCGATCAATGAAACCGAAATACAGAACAAGTTCAGTAAGTATCAATGAACACGAGCGAGTCGATAGAATCGAGAAAGAGAAAATGCAGGAGTCTAAAAACAACACGGGTACTACATTCGACCTCTTATAAAAGAAGGTCGCCCCCGCAACTCACAATAGCGAAATCAAGGTGACGACACAACAAGCAACCGACAGAAACATCCTTCGAAGGCCTCTCAAAGCCGATTCTGATACTTGTGCTGAAGCGCGAACTCCGAAAGTCTCGGTAGCCAATTCGCAAAACTGAATTCGGTGTCCCTCGAGTCCACACTTGAAATGTGTTATCGACGAGAAAGACAATTTACACGTGCATGCCCCGGCACATCACGATTGAAACGCCTCGGCTCGGCATACCGAAAATACAAATGCTAGATACAATGGGGCATAACGTCGCAAAACAACATAGCGGAGATGCCAACTCAGCACAACAAAGAATCATAACACATACCATATACAACGATTAACATCGTAAAGTAATACACACACAAACACTACAGCAACGATGGTATCGTTCGGCGACTTCAACGGCCCGAACGATAACCAGTACATAATTACAACCATCATGAAACAATCACACATGTACACAAACGTACAAACTCAAGCTTCAACAGCTCACACCCGTGCGACAACACGCAAATCACCACGAGGCGACAAACAGTAAATACCAGTTCACACCTCTCACATAGGGCTAGTACAACAAATGCGTGGCAATGCCTCGACGTTCATGCCACCAATTCGATCATACTCGGGAGCAAACACCATAACGACAATACAAACATCATACATACATTCCCAAACGCAAACGGGAATTGATAGGTTTTAAAAAAAATGAAAACCACCTCTTGAAAATAATTTAGAAAAACACCGGTTGATCTTGAGTATCATCTTTCAAAAAAAAAAGTAAAAACGTGAAACATCGTTATCGAGACTTTGGAAAACCATTTCGCATTTGTTAAAAATGAGGACACTTTCTGATAGTGAAAAACTTTCAGAATATTCGACCCTCGGGTCTAAGTAAAAGTGTTTATAAAACATTGAAAATATCTCAAAACATTTTGGACCTCGAGGTAGAAGAATTTTGAAACATATTGTGGCACCTTGGATGTACCACGAGAAAATAATTCATTTTAAAAGTACGTCTCGAAATTTATTTTCTAAGATACTCAAGGTTTTCAAAGATAATTCAATGGGCTAGAATGCCCAAAAATTTCAGGTAATTACACGGAACATATAAGCGCCGTGGGTCCCGCGCCGGAACCCACCAAGATAAAACCATTTACAAAAACGCCAAAAAGGCCGATGATGGTAATATTTCAAAAACTCACAAAAGCCATTTACAAAATACTAAATACCGTCATAAGAATTTCGCCAAAATGATCAAGGCCATAATGCCAAAAATTCGGTTAAGGAATTGGTTTTCGAAATAAAACTCAGTCGGTAAAATACCGAAAGCCATTACAAAAGAACTCATGCAGCGGATAAAAGAAATACAGTTCAACATGCACAATCCATCAACACTACTCCTCATATGAACGAAATATGAGGGTCGAATAACCACATATCAAGAAATCAAAATCCATAAGAGGATTCCGTCACTTAACAAATAATCATAAAAATAGCTCGTGTCACACGAGGCACAACACAAAGAAGGGAGACTTACATCCACAGGACGCACGAAGATGATGATCGCCCACGATACTAATCACGACCAACAAGCTCAAACGACGCGTCGCGACACGACTCAGTCAGACAAAATCCGACGAGCCAAAAACTCAATAGACACCACTGACCCGACAGCCTAGGTTTCCACAACCTTTCTCCGATACCATTTATGTAACACCCCCAATCCACTCAGGGATATTACACGTCGTAGACCCTTTCCTCAAGGATCTACCAGGCTGGTAAACAACGTCAAACATCTCAACAATGCCTTTAAGGCTAAAATGACTCAGTAGACTGATTTGGTCTTTCAAAAAAAATACATACAACTCAAACTCATTACATGCCCACGCAGGGGTCGAATACAACACACTCCCGTACAACGGGAAAGAAATACTGCGGCGGAGATAAAATACAACTAAACCAATACGACATCAACGGGTCCTCGTGTGACTAGTATCGTTCATCTTTCATCATCCTTCATGCCGACCTTGTGCTCTGCTCCAAAACCTGAATGCAATACAGACATCCACCCCCCGAATACTCGGGGGTTAGCAAAACTCCACTGTTTTGCTAGTGCAAGTATAAAATACGAAAACGAGCCATACATATCATACTCCACGGAACATGTTAATCATAAACATACTTCCCGAGGTAAATCACTTAATCAAAACGGTTAAATCGAAAGATAGGGGTAAACCCGATATACATTTTGTGAAAACATTTTACGATCTCGGGAGTTTTGAAAACATTTGGGATTGTAAGAATTCTCAAACCTTTCAAAAACATTTAGGGACACAGCCCAAAAGTCATTTTCCCAAAACGTAAATTCGATAACAACAAATGGGGTCCACGACCCGATCATACCATAACAACCTGTTTCCACAGATTATTCGTGTCCCGTGCTAGCAAGCCACGGACCTCAGATGCTCCCGTAGAACAAACCCGAGTGAATAACCCACAGGGAAACTATATCAAATCACATGTCACCGTAACCGCAGTCACGTGACTACAAGCACATATACGTACATAATCAAACCACAACCATAAGTTATCCCGGCATCGCGCTAACAAGCCACGAACCTCGGAGTCCCCGCAAGACATACCCGGATTGGATAACCCTACGGTCACGCCCGACCCATACTAGCAAGTATGGATCCCGGAGATTCAACAATCCTACCCGGAGGCAAATCACATACATCAAGCACACAACAATAATCACTTATCAAGCCAAACAACATTAAGCATCACAAACTCCTTTCAAGGAGTAACAATTAATATCACACACATTACGTTCTTACCGAACAAGTACATAATAACAATACGTAATCCCCGGCAAAGGATTACGGTCTATCAAACTCACTCGAAGTGATCATATTATCTTTCAGCATACAAAACCAACACACATATTCCGAGAACACATATTCACGAAGTATACGAATTATCGTTGAAAGACAACATTTATCGAGAACGTACCGATCCCTTTTTACGTTCATTAAACATTTGGATTTCGTATAAAAATCATTTATCAACAATTATGCCTATGAAACATGAAACGTATGGGCAAGATACTTGCCTCGATACCACGAGCACGGAACCACGAACGGACACGGCTCAACCGGGAAGCTTCGAAACACCCGACGCTATCGAAACGGAAAACGACGACGAACGAAAGGGTTCAACATGGTTTCTTCGCAAGAAACACGACCCTAACATCATACAATCAATAAATCATCGATCATACGAGGAAGAATAATCGTAGAACGCCCGAAAACCCCTCTAAGACATTCTACCGGACAGCTTCAAGGCGTCGATCAAGAACTCGACCAAAACAACGAATCGATACGATCCAACCATAGAATAACAAGGAAAAAGATAGAAAACATCTAAATAATCATCAATCCATCACAATCCTAAGTTAAATCGGATTAAAACGGATGAAAACAACCAAAACACCCAAATTCCCCAAAACTAGATTTCTAGGAAATCTGACCTGATTCGGTAGATCGGAGGATGTTATAGGATGGATGATTGATGATATGAACTCCAAGACTTCATGGATTGATTGTCTAACAACATCCTTCCATGATTACAACACCTCCAGCCGCGGAAGAGAAGGAAAACCGAGTGAAAATGGTCAAGAAAACGCCGCCGTGCCTTAAATAGAATGCCCGTGGTTACGACGTAATCGCCATGGCTTACGTACGTAATCGCCATGGCCGAACTCATCACTGGAAATGCCGGGCGTTACGTGCGTTACGGCCGAGGGCCTTACGTGCGTAATCGGCCTTACGTGCGAATCGCCGAGCACTACCATACGTTACTCGGCGGTGGCCTGGCGAGCATGCCCGGCCATGACTCGGCGGGACCAACTTCGGCGGCCCGACGACCCGAAACCCGAACGAATACGAATCGAAGATACGGTTACGAAGTACTCGAAAAGACGAATCCGAGCACTAATAGAACACACGATTCCGACTACCCGAAGGCTCGAAATTCGACAACGGAAAGTAATTACCCCAAACTTTGGGAAATTACGAAAATGGCCCAAAATGCCCCAAAATCACGATACGTGATCGAATAACCAAACCGAAGCTTGCAACATGAATAATAACATTAAATGAACTTACGAGAGAGTCGAAACAATAGTTTCGGACGAGATTCGCAAGAATCGAACTCAAGTGCGGAAAAACCGCTAAAAAGCACGGAACTCAACAAAACGACACCGAAACGAGCTTGGATGACAAAAAGTGCAGAATTAATCATTCTCGGAATGACGAAACGGTCATGAGAGAGTCGTCAAAACGAACTTCCGCCGAAAAAAAAGAAATTACCGGAAATCAAAATCACGGGTATTACAATTTTGGCGCTTAGACTCATTTATCCTTACCTCATACAGATAATATCTTTGAGCTCCTGAGTTTTTTCTCACATGGCACACACTTTAGGCACGCAGCTTTCATTATTCCTTGTCTGATCCTTTAGTTCATCTGGACGGAGAGGAATAGTGTAAAGCATAGGGCGATTACTGATCGCTTGGATTCGCGTAGTATGGTTTTCAAATCCGATCAATTTTAAAATTTGTAAAACCTCGAAGTATTTCCAAGGTATCGAACCCAAGGGAATTGATATGTCGAAAATAAAGGAAATAACTCTACTCAAAATTTGACTGCTATTTAGGAATCCGAAAATTTGGTTTGTTTCTAATTATAAAATCGAAACATAAAAATTAAATAAAAGATGAATTATCTAAATCAAGCAAATAAAGCAAATTAGCAAGATAAAATCACAAGTGAAAGATAATTGATCCTAGGGTAGTATCATCTAATTGAGTTCACACAATCCATTCACTTGATTCCTTTTCCCCAAATTTTAATTCAATCCTAGAAATAATCACTCATCCGATCTAGAATTCCGATCAAGGCAACCTAGAAAGATAGTTAATTTAAACCCTTTTCCCCGCCAGGGCTCAAAGAATTTAAATCACTTAAAAAGCGCCAACTTATTTATCTATGATTTATCTTTCTCCACTTAGGTCTTAAGATAAAATCATATTGTGCATCAAGTATTTCCACTAATTAATTAATCCTTCCGGGCAAAATCAATTAGCTAACATGCATCGATTAAGGGCCCTTTAATCTAGCATGAGATTTAACACATCTTGATCACAAGCCTAGGATGAAAGGTAAAAAGGTAATCAAAGGAACATCATGTGAACATCAATTAAATTTACTAACCCTAGAATCAATCAATGAATTTAGCCAGACATAATTGAAATTAAACAAGAAATAGATGGAGAATGCATATTATTAATATGAAAAGAGAGATTACAACCCGTCCAGATGAACTCTGAGTCTTCAATCTCCGAAAAACAATAATAGTTGCTGCCTCCAAAAAGTTCTTGCATCAAAGGAATAAATCTTGCTAAAAAAATGTAAAAATCTGCTAGAGATGATAAAGGATGAAAAAGAATGATAAAAGATGGTAAAACTAGGTCTAGGAGGGGGTGTATATAGCCTATGGGAGTTAAACTCCCGATTAGCCCTAATCTAGGAAACAAAAACTATCCAAAAGAGTCATAATCCGTCAAAATACGAGAACCCGCTGAGCAGCCTATCGGTCGCACCTATCGGCCGATAGGCTTGCCCGATAGTTGTTTCGTCGGTCGAATTTACTCGATAGGGCCTGGACACCTTTCGGACGCACCTATCGGCCGATAGGCTGGCCCGATAGGTTCGTCTGTCACTTGCAAAAATCCGTTTCTTCCGTCCGTGACTCGACTCTCGGTCCTTTGTCTCGTTTTGGGTCCTTTTGGCTCTAAAAACCTGCAAACACACTAAAACCAACCCAAACGCGTAATACGGCTCGACTAATCATAAATAAGCCAAATACGAGCACATTAATCACGAAACGAGATAAAAACCTAGTATAAAATCCTAGAAAAATGTGGTAAAATTACCACTTATCAAACCCCCCCAAACTTAAGCCTTGTTCGTCCCGAACAACAAAAAGAAAAGAAAAAGAATGTCGTGAATCATCGTGCAACTCATAGTGTTCAACCTAATCAATACTATCCTGTAATTCTCTCTAAATAATCCGAGTGTCGTAAGCGAGCCGCACTTTTCGAATAATGATTCCGCAAAGTAGTCAAGTTCACCCTAATCATTCGCTCATGAAGAAAATCCACTCAAAGATTAACAAAACGTGAGTCAAATCGACCGTCAATATGAAAGGCTAAAATAAACAAGCTAGTTTGTCCCGTTACACAGTCTAGTGGCACAATTTTCACGAGTTTCATAACAAATAAACCTCGGACAGTATTCCCTTATATATATGTTCAAGAATTTGATTCGAGTTGACCACTAGGTTAGGATCTCGGGATGTTTCATCGGGGTAATCCTAGGGTGGAACTTCCATTCTCATGTATTAGGAAACCGTTTGACGTAAAATACACTCATGGGGCACATGGATGCTTCTAGTTACTAAGTTCCCGTCTACAGTGGAGAAACAACTCGAATATATAATTTCCGCATGCCCGAATCAAGGTCGCCGTTTTATGCGAGAGTAAACAGCGGGTCACGCGAATGCCCCCGATTACTAGGTTCCCTATCATTGGCACATGTGAAATATCTAAATCACTAGTCTAATCAGAGTCGTCGTTTTACGCGAGGGTAAACAACGGGTCACGCGAATGCCCCCGGTTACTAGACTTCCCTTCATAGAACAACATTATTTCGACTTTTGGGAAAAACTGACCGACTCTAAACTCAATCTAAGTGGCAACACGACTAAAGAAATAGTACGACTCACTATCCGGAAGATGTAACCAAACGTATTGACGGTGATTTTAAAACAAGTATGTATCGTCTCTTATCTGCCAAGACCTCTACAATCACGAAAAATTTTGGACCTAAATGAATACTATGCAAAACAGAAATAACTAACTACAACTCGACTAAAACTCGACCGTTTCTTCAGCGAGAAAAACAGTGTCGTAACATCGGTATCACACAAATAGAAGCACGAAAAATTCACGAATAAAGAAAAACTAAGACAAGCAAGGCTATCTAAAAAAAAATAAAAAATTCTACGCAAAGTAGACCAAAATCTAAAAAAAACTATCTACCCAAGCAAGGCATCAAAGCAAACAACGAAAAGCAAATAAAAGCAAACACGAAAGCAAAAAAAGCTACTACGACCTAAAAAAATAGAAACTAGCAAACACACCAAACGAAAATGAACATAAAAATCTAAAAACTAAGCAACCGAAAGCCAAATCCACACAACACCAATATGATAAGCACAAATAAAAACAACGGGCACCGACACAAGCAAATAATGATACAAGGCATACAAGGTACTCACACGTAAAGAAATTAACAAAGCCGCACTTCTCCCCCAAACTTATTTCGCATCCCAAAGGAGGAATAAGTTTGAAAAGAGAAAGGAGTGGCTTTGTTAACGGAGTACCTGATCACTGCGGCGGAAATGGCGGGTTTTTCGGCGAGCTCGGATCATAGCGGGCATGTGAATCGGGGAACGGAGCAAAGTGGTACATCTCGTGTACCATTCGGTTGTAGTGGTCCTCCTGGGCCCACCTATCTTCCTGCCTCTTTCTCTCTTGCTCCCTCCAAGCAATCTCCTCTTGTCGCCACACTCTGTCCTCTTCGGCTCGTTTCTCCACGAGCTCGTACAACTCATTGACCCGAGTGGCAACAACACCCACCCTAGTCTCAACCTCGCCCAGCCGAGTTCCCAAAGAACCAAACTCGGTTGTCAAAGAACGCATACTCGCCAAATGATAATTGTCTTGCGCCTGCATATTCTCCTCGTGCATCTCTCTCTCTCTCTCAAAAAATCTCGACTCAAAAGCCTCAAAATCCGGAGCTCTCATCTGAAAACTACTACCTCCACCGGTGGGAATCTCGTCACGGCTACCCCCCTCAGGTATATCATCCAGCTCCTCCTCGGCTCCCTCCAAGAACGGCTCATCAATGGTCACCTCCCGGCGTTGCCTCTTACGAGATGCATCCAACGGTCGGATAAGTGCCAAATGAGCCTCGGAGCTCATACTCCACCTCGCATATACATCGGGCGCGTCGCCCATCACAGAGGTCAAGGTCGGAGAGGGGAGTCGGAAGAGGGACACGGTTTTGTTCCGACCGTGCAATTTCCAGTCTAACCCCTCGGTGAAGGCAAGCATCTCTTGCCTCTGCAGTGTCGGTTTATCCAAATAGATGTCTCGGGACACCGGCTCTCCTCTAATGCGCACCCCGAGATGCTCCGCGATAGGGGTCACGAACGCCTCAATCCCAATCCTCTGCTTCCTGGTCAGTCGGGCTTGTTTCTCCATGTGCTCAATCAAAAAACATCCAGCGTGCTTCCGCGTACCGTTCAAGGCCGACCGTAAAAGGTGAAGATCAGTGGACAAGCACATCCCCGAGTCGGTACGGCTCAAAATCGTCGAGGTGAACAGACGGTGGACATAACGGAGAACTGGGTTCCTGATCGAGGAGGCTTTGGCATACGTCGGATTATAAATGAGAAGCGTCTCCTCCCTGCGGTAAATCATCTTGGACCACAGCTCTATGTTTTCTTTGGCATGATCGCCCTGCTGGAATGACCCGTCCTCGGCCCCGTTGATAATGGCATTAACTTCGTCGGCCAAGAGCTCCCTTTCTATGTTGTCGAGGTTGAAGCGAATAGATGCCGGAGTCCCGTGCTCCCTAAAAACCTCAAGTGTGGACAGAAACTCCACGGTGAGCACGTGGTAAGCGAGATAGTTTGCCCGAAAAATGCTCTCAAACCCGCACTGTCTTGCTAGTAACATAATATCATCGTATATTCCCATACCCCGAGCCGTCTCCTCATGCAAAAATCGGCAATGCTTGTGTGACATTCCGATAAGGTGCGACCACCTTCTTTTAGACTCAGATCCAGTCAATCTTAGCTTGAACTTCTTCGGGTCGAGCGCAGCCGGGATCGGAATAGCCGGCACTACCTTCGTCGGAGCCCTTTCCTTCTCTGTGGTTGCCTTAGACGTTCCGGCCTTACTCGGCTTCGAATTCTTGCTTTGCTTTCCAGCCATTTCAAAGTTCCTACAAAACAACCATCCAATCAATATCCAATAAGCAACTCATAATGCAAACATTCAACAAGCGTCGACATAATCCAATAATCCCACAATATCAACTAAGAGCCCTATAATGTCCAATAAACATCAAAATCATAGACCCGACAGCCATATACTACGATCAATAAATCACACAACCTCCCCCAAACTTAGACTCCCACATTTCATATTCAAAGGATCAAAATCACAACCCACAATAACAAAACAACACACTACGATCATATTAGGGCAAATTCTCTCCAATCCAATCTAATTCATCAACAATTCAACTCATATCAATCCCAATTAACAATTCAATTCAACAAATTTACCCAATTTCAACAAATCCGAAATTAGGGTTCTTCCAATTTGGGGTTTTTTTTCAAAATTCGTTCAATTTCATCAATTAATCCCCCAATTCGAAGTACCATGAACAATCAACCATAGATAACATGTTTCCATCAAGATTCTATCAACAATCGGGCATAAAATTCAAAGAACATCAAAGTCTAACAAAAGCCCCCAAAAAGAGGATCCCCAATTCGAAATTCATCAAAACTCCAAAAAGAATCCGTCAAAGTGCTTCAAAACATGTAAAGAATTGAAAAACAAGAGGATTAAGTGTCGAAATTAAGTACCTTGATCGAGTTTTGAAGGAAGCACAATAGAAAGAAATCGCCCCTTGTTCTTATCGGTCGATATGTGTGTGTGTGTGTGTGAGAAAATCGGGTGGTGAAGGTGTTTAAAAGGGGTATTAATCAACCGGGTCGAAGCGGATACTGGGTCGGGTATGTCCTATCGGGCAGGCCTATCGGCCGATAGGCTGGGCCGATAGGAACTACTGAAACTTACGTACCTCATATCGGGTGGGATATCGGTCGATGTGGTCTGCCTATCGACCACTGCTTGTAACATAAAATTTTTTTTAATTTTCCTCAGCCTATCGGCCGGGCCTATCGGCCGATAGGCTCGCCCGATAGGATCGTCTGTCTCAAAAATTTTTCCAACTTTTTCTATTTCGCATACTTGGTCCCGTTTTTGCTTGGATATGGCGATTAAAGACCTGCAAGTATTCAAAACTCGGCATGCATGGATTAGAACTTAACAAAACTAACAAAGCTACTACGAAAATAGAAACTACAAAAATCACGCAAACGAAAAATCGAAAACAAATGAATAAAACGAACTAATATACATACGTTGGGTTACCTCCCAACAAGTGTTACGTTTAACGTCTTTAGCTAGACGATACCTCATTCATTCCGGGTCTTCAGCGACAACTCCCCCTTGAACGGGTTTGTTGATGTCAAGATAGCATACGTCCCTCTCATTAGATCGACTCTCGTTCGCCTCCAACATTCGAACATACTCTGGCAAATCCTCGTAAATTTCTTCAACATCGGAATGTGAGTAAATGGATTGTGAAATGCAATGCTCCAAAAAGTCGGTCGGGGGCGGCATAATAGACTCAATTTCATAACATTCCTCGGGCGCATCCTCGGGCTTCTTCATCGCGTCATAGATGGAAATTTTCAGATTTTGATCATTAACCCGGAAGGTAAGATCACCCTCTTGGACGTCGATAAGTGCTCTCCCCGTCGCTAGAAACGGTCTCCCAAAGATCAATGGTTGATTCTCATCCTCGGGCATATCAAGAACTACGAAATCGGCCGGGAAGACTAAGTGTTGGACTCTAACTAACACATCTTCCACAACTCCCCTCGGATAAGAGATCGACCGGTCCGCCATGAGTAGAGAAATGGTAGTCGGCTTCATCTCCCCAATCTTCAACCTCTTAAAGATGGATAGAGGCATAATATTGATGCTTGCCCCGAGATCACACAACCCATTACTGAACGTTTGGTCGCCAATCATGCATGTCAAAGTAAAACGTCCCGGATCCTTCTGCTTGAGCGGGAGCTTGTTTTGAATGATAGCGCTACACTCCTTTGTCAAATTTATTGTTTCAAACTTCGCCAACTTCCTCTTACTTTCCACAGCGTCTTTCAAGAATTTAACGTACCCCGGCATGTCTCTCAAAGCGTCTAGAAGTGGAATGTTGATATTCACCTTTTGAAACATGTCAATAAACCGTTGAAGCTTTTCATCATATTTCGACTTGGCCAATCGCTGTGGAAATGGAGCTTTTACCTCAAAATCCTTCACATTCGAACCTACAGGAGCCTTTCGACCGATAGGGGGGTCGATAGGCTCAACTGCTGGCATTCTGTCTGGGTATCGGGTGGGCATATCGGCCGATAGTCTTGGCCGAAAGGCCTGCTGCGTTTCATCTGCCTTCTCGTTCTCGGCTCCCATTTCTAGTACATCCTCGTTTCCAGATTTCTCAACTTCAGCCCCATGATTACAGTACCTTGTCCCACTCCGAAGCTCGATTGCGTTGCATTGTTGCGTCTTCGGGTTGGTCTCGGTACTGCTCGGAAAATGGCCCGGCTTATGAATTCCGGCTTGGGCATTCGCCATTTGACTCATTTGGGTCTCCACCATCGACATCTGCTTTGTCAAGGCTATCACTGAGTTTCCAATAGATGTCACACTATGCTCGAGAGCCCCGAACCTCTTGTCTGCTTTATAAATAAAATCTTTTTGACTTGCCTCTAACCGTTCCAACATCTCTTCCATCGGTGTCTTAGCAATCGGCTCTTAAATAACCCCGTTTTTCACGTTAAATCCCGGTGGTGGCTGAAGAGCATTGTTTGGGTTGGCATAGGAGAAATTAGGGTGGTTTCGATTGTTCGGATAATAGTTTCCCCTATTTCCCCCTTGCCGGAAGTTTCCTCCTTGCACGTAATTCACATCCTCCTCAATTGCAATAGGCTCGTTTAGCTCTTCAAAAACTGCATTGACTCCCAAAGTCTTCTTTTTTAGCATCTCAAGCTCTTTTTGTTGTCTTTCAAATTTTGCCTTCAAATCACCGTAGACATCCTCGTCACCGGATGGGACCTTTCTTCTCGTCATCTTCCTATCGGTCACCTCCTCGTAATCATTGTTGACCGCTAGCTCGATGAGATTCTTGGCCTCTTCATAATCGTTAGCAAGAAATCCCCCTTTCGATGAATAGTCCAACTCTCTTCTAGCCTTCCTCGTCAAACCCCGATAAAACCGAATATAGATTTCCTCCTTGTCAATTCCATGCTGTGGGCATTTGCGAAGTAGCTTCTTAAATCGGATCCATGCCTCGTATAAGTATTCATCCTTATATTGCTCGAATTGCAAGATATCGTTGATTTGTTTTTGCACCTTCGAGGGAGGATAGAACTGTGCTAAGAACAACCGAGTCATCTCTCTCCAAGTACCAATTTCCTTCCGACCTAGGCTCTTGTACCAATCTAGCGCATCGTCTTCTAAAGAGAACCGGAATAGGCGGAGCTTAATGACATCCGGAGGCACTCCGTTTTGCTTGATGGTGGCACATATGTCCAAAAACGACTCAAGATGAGCGTTTGGATCTTCATTAACTCCTCCTCCGTATGTTTGAGACTTCACTGTAGCGATGAGGGACGGCTTAAGCTCGAAGTTGTTGGCATCAATCTTTCCCCAACCTCCTTCTTGATAATCGTCCAGCTTAGGTCGAAAGCGGGCATTCAAAGGGATCTTCTCGGGACGAGCGAGTTCTCGTGGTGGGTCAACAATGCCGGCCATGGTGTCAACGATAGGTATAGAAATAGTCACGGTTCTCGCTTCTTGCTTCTTCCTCCTCAAAGACTTCTCGATTTCCGGATCCAAAGAAAATAAGTCCTTTCCTTGGGATCTTGTGATCATGCACCGCCTACAAGGAAGAGAAAACAAGATGTGAGGAAACGAGATCGAAAATTAATAATAATAGTAAACAACCTAAAGTAACAATCTCTTCTTTTTTGAATTATCCCCTTAAGTTTTCTATCAATTCCCCGGCAACTGCGCCAAAAATTGATCGCTTGGATTCGCGTAGTATGGTTTTCAAATCCGATCAATTTTAAAATTTGTAAAACCTCGAAGTATTTCCAAGGTATCGAACCCAAGGGAATTGATATGTCGAAAATAAAGGAAATAACTCTACTCAAAATTTGACTGCTATTTAGGAATCCGAAAATTTGGTTTGTTTCTAATTATAAAATCGAAATATAAAAATTAAATAAAAGATGAATTATCTAAATCAAGCAAATAAAGCAAATTAGCAAGATAAAATCACAAGTGAAAGATAATTGATCCTAGGGTAGTATCATCTAATTGAGTTCACACAATCCATTCACTTGATTCCTTTTCCCCAAATTTTAATTCAATCCTAGAAATAATCACTCATCCGATCTAGAATTCCGATCAAGGCAACCTAGAAAGATAGTTAATTTAAACCCTTTTCCCCGCCAGGGATTAAAGAATTTAAATCACTTAAAAAGCACCAACTTATTTATCTATGATTTATCTTTCTCCACTTAGGTCTTAAGATAAAATCATATTGTGCATCAAGTATTTCCACTAATTAATTAATCCTTCCGGGCAAAATCAATTAGCTAACATGCATCGATTAAGGGCCCTTTAATCTAGCATGAGATTTAACACATCTTGATCACAAGCCTAGGATGAAAGGTAAAAAGATAATCAAAGGAACATCATGTGAACATCAATTAAATTTACTAACCCTAGAATCAATCAATGAATTTAGCCAGACATAATTGAAACTAAACAAGAAATAGATGGAGAATGCATATTATTAATATGAAAAGAGAGATTACAACCCGTCCAGATGAACTCTGAGTCTTCAATCTCCGAAAAACAATAATAGTTGCTGCCTCCAAAAAGTTCTTGCATCAAAGGAATAAATCTTGCTAAAAAAAATGTAAAAATCTGCTAGAGATGATAAAGGATGAAAAAGAATGATAAAAGATGGTAAAACTAGGTCTAGGAGGGGGTGTATATAGCCTATGGGAGTTAAACTCCCGATTAGCCCTAATCTAGGAAACAAAAACTATCCAAAAGAGTCATAATCCGTCAAAATACGAGAACCCGCTGAGCAGCCTATCGGCCGCACCTATCGGCCGATAGGCTTGCCCGATAGTTGGTTCGTCGGTCGACTTTACTCGATAGGGCCTGGACACCTTTCGGACGCACCTATCGGCCGATAGGCTGGCCCGATAGGTTCGTCTGTCACTTGCAAAAATCCGTTTCTTCCGTCCGTGACTCGACTCTCGGTCCTTTGTCTCGTTTTGGGTCCTTTTGGCTCTAAAAACCTGCAAACACACTAAAACCAACCCAAACGCGTAATACGGCTCGACTAATCATAAATAAGCCAAATCCGAGCACATTAATCACGAAACGATATAAAAACCTAGTATAAAATCCTAGAAAATGTGGTAAAATTACCACTTATCAATTACTTTTCTGGCTTCTCATGTTATTGTGCAGGTGTAGCGCCATGTTTATTTACTTGCTGCTGCGGGGCTTATTTCTTCAGAGTTCTGGGCGGGGTGCTCGCCTCCTGACCGTTCCCAGCGAGCTACTCCCTCTCCCGCCCAGAATCATCACTCTGTTCTGGTGGTTTGGCTTCGACCCAAGACCCCTTGGATCAAGTTGGACACCGATGGCTCCTTCGATAGAGATACTCAGATTGCTGGTGGTGGGGGTCTGATTAGAGATCATCACGGAGAGATACTCCTTGCTTTCCACTCCTCTTTTCAGGCCTCTTCGAGCTTTGATGCAGAAATCCAGGCGCTTGCTGTTGGACTGATTTTGGCTTACCAGAGACCGAGACATGTTTGGATTGAGATTGATGCTGCTGCTGTAGTGACCCTGCTTTCATCTGGCCATCGGGGCTCTTGGCAGGTTCGTCACACCCATATGCGTATCCGACACATTCTCCGAGACATTCAGTACAGAGTCACTCACATTTTCCGGGAGGGCAACAGACCGGCTGATTATATCTGAGCTCAGCATGTCGTCCATCGGTATTCAGACTTATACATATGATACTTCTCCTCCGTTTGTCCTCTCTATTATATGGATGGACCAGCTTGGCTATCCTTCTTTTAGATTTAGGCAATATTTCACCGCTTGATTTTTTGCTATGAGCCCGAACATTAGCCCACTTTTTCTTAGTGGTGCACCTTGTATTTTCTAGTGGGCTGTTGGCATTTTAGTTTCTAGGATCCGGTTTATGGCCCACTTTTGGTCATAATTCGGATGTGATGTTTTACCTTTCGGTCCACACATTTGCCCACGCCTTTAGTAGTGCACCTTATATTTCTTTAGCGGGCCGTCAGCACTTCGCTCTTTAGATTTAGGATCTGGATTATGGCCCATTTTTGGTCATAATTCGTGACTGATTGCTTGTACTCTCGATATTTTTTTATCTCACTGGTTGGTGGGTCCCGTATCAAAAAAAACTAAAAGGTTGCAATTGGTCTTCATGGATCTTACCAAAAAAAAAAAACCTTAAATGGGGAAAATATATGTTATGCATTTTAGGTAATCTTGATTCAAGGGAGCAGTCACAGGGCCAATATGTAAGATGATAAAAGGCCATGATGCTAATCACAAGAGAGTCAGTATAATATCATTATTGTCATGTTGTCTTTTTCTTAAACTGTCATGTTCTACCTTTGCATGGGTATATTGATGTATCGTAATATTGTGTATCAAGGATACACATGTGTTGTCGGATATTGTCATTATATTTTGTTTATTGATTTTTGTGTATATTGAACTTATTGGCCAATTATGATTTGAATTGTTCTGAGTTTGCCCGGTGGATCATTGTGTGAAGGATCTACGGCGTGTGGCAACCCAAAAGTGGTCTGGGGATGTTACATTACTTTTCTTGCTTGTCATATTATCGTGCAGGTGAGCGCCATGTTGCATTACTATCTACTGCGGGTCTTATCACTCAGGAGTTCTGGGCGGGGTGCTCGCCTCCCGATCATTTTCAACGAGCCTCTTCCTCCCCCTGCTCAGGCACATCGCCCCGTTCATGTTGTTTGGCTTCGAACCCCCTTGGATCAAGCTGAACACTGATGGTTTATTTGACAGAGACACTCACATTCTGGTGATGGAGGCCTGATTAGAGATCATCATGGAGAGGTCATTCTTGTTTTCCACTCCTCTTTTCAGGCTTCATCGAGTTTTGATGCAGAGAGCCAGGCGATAGCGGTTGGATTGACTTTGGCTTCCTAGCATTCGACATAAATTTGGATTGAGCTTGATGCCGCTGCTGTGGTGATCCTGCTAACATCTACCCATCATATCTCATGGCAGATTCGCCACACACTTATGCGTATTCATTACATTTTCAGAGATATATAGTTCAGAGTCACTCGCATCTTCCGAGAAGGCAACAAGCGAGTCGGTTACCTTTGAGAGCTTGGTTTGTCGTCCCTCGACATTCAGACTTACACTATTGATACTGCTCCTCCGTATCTTCTCTCCCTCATACGGATGAATCAGCTCCATTACCCTTCATTTAGGTTTAGATAACATTTGTGATTTATAGTTGATTGATCACTTATTTATCTGTACTTTAGCACACGGTTTTAGTGGTGCACTTTGTATTCTTATCAGGCCGTAAGTGTTTTAGTTTTTATTTTTAGGACTCAGGCTATGACCTATTTTTGGTCATAGTTTGAGTTGATCGTTTTTATTTCTCGATCTCTTCTTTATTTCACAGGTTGGTGGGTCCCGCCTCAAACCCCGTCCACTCTGGATGATTTTTCTGGAATTTTTTTTATTATTTTCGCATCTTCATGTGTACATATTGAGACATGATTAAAAAAGGAAAAAAATATAAAAGTCGAAAGACAATGATGTTAAGGATTGTTCACTTGGTCTTTCATTAAATCCTATATAGATTAAACTTGTTTATACGAGGCTTGATCCAACCCGTGCGATACATGGTCTTCGGTTGCAGACGCTTGAATGAGCATTGGTTGCAGACGCTTGAATGAGAATATGACGGTATTTAGATGCCTATTAGAGAATTTGTGTTGTATTTATTTTAGAGGATTTAATTGTGATGTTATCATAACTTTTGTATTTAAATTAGTTTATTTACATTAAAAATTACAATTAAAATAGTCTTTTCACATGTAGTCTTTTAATATGAATAAGGACTCATCCGTAACGCTTTTTCCATGTAGAATTCTTTTAGTCTATGTAATTAGTTATATATAATGTATTGTATTTATTTTAAATGTTCATAGTGTAATATTTAATCAACCCGTGCGTTGCACCCATTGCATCTAAATATTCATAGTGTAATGGTCGGTACTAATTAGTTTACAGTAGTTAAAATAGTTTATTCACATTAAAAGAGTACATGTAAAAAGACTTTTTCTAAGACGTTACATTTAAAAGGGTCACTTCACATGTAATCTTTAAATACTAACAGCTTTTGTTTTAATATTCTACAATTTTATACAATCTTGAAACTACGATATGATTTCGTTTTTAATTCACAACGGTTACCAACTTACCATCCCCCAAGCAAAAAGTAAAAGTGAATAATACAAAAGAAATGGACATGAAGAGTCTCCATTATATTGTAAAAGTGAATAATACTTCAACAACACTTCATATTCATCAATTATGAGAGCATGGTTCCAGGAACCCTTTTGTGTTCACTCCATCATTACAAGATTGTTTGTATTCCTTGGAGCTTAATATGTAGATGTAAATTCGTGAGTTTATAAAAAACGAAATTATTTTTGGTGAAATGATTAACAGATAAGATTAATTTTTGTACAGACAACCCTATCGACATTAAATTAAGGTGGATAAACTTTATATATAATAGATATATTTAGTTATCTGTATATAAAGCTAAATTATTATTCGCTCGTAGTGTTCAATAAACGGTTCGAATGACAGAAATTAATGTTTTACCCGCTCACTTTATTTAAACACTGATTAGTCTGGCATACATCTTAAATGGTTGATTATAAAATAAAAGATTATATTATTTCTTATAAAAATTTATATATTTATATAATATTATATATAATATCAATGTCCTTATTTTCTTTTAAAAAATACAATTTTATATATATAAATACAATATATATAATAAAAAGTTGATATCTAATATGATATTATTAATATATTAATATTATTTTATTTTAAAAATACAGTTCATATATTAATATTATAGGGAAAACAATGTTTTTCGTCCCTGTAATTTGTACGATTTTTGCTTTTAGTCCCTACGAAAATTAAAATGTTATTTTGATCCCTGTAATTTCTAAATCGTTCTTTTTTAGTCCCTGCCGTTAACCTCCGTTTATTTTTAAAGGAAAAACAATGCTTTTCGTCCCTGTAATTTGCGTGATTTTTGCTTTTAGTCCTTACGAAAATTAAAATGTTATTTTGATCCCTGTAATTTCTAAAACGTTCTTTTTTAGTCTCTGTCATTAATTGTATATGTCCAAATAGCATAATAGTGCAGTAACAAATTCATGAGTGCAGTAACCCAAAAATTCAACTTTTGACAAATAGAATATGTCCATATAGCATAACAGTGCAGTAACTAGGGGTGAAAACTGGGCGGATATTTCCCACCTGATCCGGAGCTGTATCCGATCGGGATGAAAAATATGTATCCGGTCGGATCCGGATAGTTGAATCCGGATACGGGTTAGCATTCGGATAATGCAATATCCGCCCGTATCCGAGTTTTCCCATATTTTATCGGATATTATCCGGATACCAATCCGGATAATAAATCCGGATATCCATATTTTTAAATTTTAAATATACTTTATTATATATATAACACTTTTGGACTTCAGTGTAATAAATTTTCAAACTTTCTAGAAAAAATATTTTTTTCAAAAAAAAAATTTTTTTGGAAAAATATACTCCCTCCGTCCCAGCGATCTTGGTTCATATTCCTTTTTGGGCCGTCCCAAGATACTTGATCATTTCCTTTTTAAGACACATTTATCTCTCACAACTTTAAATAATATATATCCATACTATCACTTTATACACTACTTTTCAGTTTTTCTTAAATCCCGTGCCGAAAAGCAAATGCTCAAGATGGGTGGGACGGAGGGAGTATTATTTTTCGAAAAAATAAAAAAAATTATTTTCTAGGAAAAAAAAATCTCTTTTCGAAAAAAGCATTATTTATGGAATTTTTTTATTTCTTCGAAAAAAAATTAAAAAAATATTTTCTGGATGAAAAATTATTTTTTGGCAAAAAAAATATTTTTTCGGAAAAAAAAATTATTTTCTGAAAAAAATATATATTATTTTTTCGAAAAAAATAAAATTATTTTCTAGATTATATATATTTTTTGAAAAAATAAAAAAAATTACTTTTATAAAAATAAAAAAATTATTTCTGAAAAATTATATTTCAAAAATAAAAATATTTTCTGAAAAAATTATATTTCAAAAAAATTATTTTTCTGAAAAAAATATTTTTTAAAAGAAATGTATTAGCACATTTTGAAAAATGAGGGTTTTTTGAAAAATTAACACATTCAATTGACACATGTATTACCGGTAGTAAGCAATAAGCTTACTAATTACGTGGTTATTA
Source organism: Orobanche coerulescens (assembly GCA_033398695.1). Classification (NCBI taxonomy): domain Eukaryota; kingdom Viridiplantae; phylum Streptophyta; class Magnoliopsida; order Lamiales; family Orobanchaceae; genus Orobanche; species Orobanche coerulescens. Next base: position 23,868,993 of record CM065818.1, on the reverse strand, counting down.
GGTTCCAACGAAGTTTTTACAATTGATTACGTTGTTATAGTAATTGGTGACCTGATGGCCTTTGTGTTTGCTAAGTCATTAAAAATAAACGGAGATTAATAACAGGGACTAAAAAAGAACATTTTAGAAATTACAGGGATCAAAATAACATTTCAATTTTCGTAGGGACTAAAAGCAAAAATCACGCAAATTACATGGATGAAAAGCATTGTTTTTCCTTTAAAAATAAACGGAGGTTAACGGCAGGGACTAAAAAAGAACGTTTTAGAAATTACAGGGATCAAAATAACATTTTAATTTTCAGAGACTAAAAGAAAAATCGCAAGAATTACAAGTGATTTAAAAACATTGTTTTCCCAATATTATATATAATGCATGTGTATATAATAAAGGATTGAAAAGTCAAAAAGAGGGCATTTATAATGAGTGAATAAATATGACTATTGTGAGCAAATAAGCTGCAATGGAACAACTTTCATGTTATAACAGTTATACAACCCATTAAGCTCCCAAGGAATAGACCCTAATATACACATAACACCAACAATCATACTCCAGTGTATTGGGTGAATGATACATGTACAATTTCTGAATTCTTTTTTACAAGTGATATTTATTCAAATCAGTAGAAATTAAAATATGAGTGTGGAATGCGAGATCTCAACTCCCCTAATCACTGCAGAAAGATTAAAGATACCTATCACCTAATTTATTGACAGTATTAAAAATAAAAGAGAAATTAATCTCGATAGTTTTTTCCACGACCATAAACCATCAGTAGCTATTATTCCAACACCGAGTCGAACCCAAAATGTTAAAAAATGTTCCCCTTCGAGCAATCCCATTGTCATCTTCTTCACGAGGTCTCTCAATCTACATTAATCATATATGATTCCATGTTATAAAGTTTCAAAGCATCGAGAAATTTCTTAAAATAGTAAAAAAGTGTCAACTTCATTGGAATAGGAATAAGCATCTAACTTATATATGTACTAAAGAAAAAAGAGTCCTATTATTTTACCTGCTTTTAAAATAGGGAAGAAATATGCAGTGCACTTTTCACAAGTTTAACTATTCTTTTGATATATAAATTATCAGATTTGACATTTATTCGAAGACATTCGAGTCATCTATACGAGTAACACATTCGAATTACCTACTCGATTAACACAAAACACATTCGAGTCATCTAATTTGCATTTGAGTCACCTATTTCAGTCACTTAATTACATCTGAGTCAACTACACATCCGAGTCACCTAAGAAGCATTAAAGTTACATATTCGACATCTGATATACATTCGAGTCACCTAGTCGAGTGACTCGATTGTATATTAGGTGACTCATATGAACTTAAATAACTCGAATAGGTGATTCGAATGTGTTTTGTATTAATCGAATAGGTGACTCGAATGTGTTACTTGAATAGGTGACTTAAATGTCTTCACGTAAATGTCAAATTTAACAATTTGAGTATAAAAAATAATTGTTGTTAAACTCCAGGCAAGAAAGAATTCTATTATATCCGAAAGGAAACGGTCATCTATTCTCACCATAAAATATTTTACTTGGTAAAGAGGATAATTAATTGTGGGGGTATGTGGCCGCTGTAGCTGCTTAAATATTCGAACAAACCTTCATAATTTTCCCCACTAAAGGCGACAGACTTATATAGTTATATACAACTTTATCATAGTATATGATAACAAACTGAATAAAGAACATAAAAAGGCCTTTTTGACAGGCAATCTTACCCAGAGATCATCTTCATCATCTTCGTATATATGAAACATTGATGCTTTATGAATGTCTACAGCTTCATCATTGCGTGCAAATCTACCGCGTATCCTTGGCCGGTTGTCCGCTAGTGTTTTCCGGCATGCATACTGTTTTTCCAACCACATTTATAGTTTAACTGCGTAAAATAGTTAAAACTGCACGGAATCTTCTTGTGGTTTATAAATTGCAAGAGATCCCCCTCGCGTTGTAAGAAATGTTAGTATCCTTATCGTCAAAAATTACAGAGATTTTATCTCACACTATTGTGCTTTTTACCTTTAAATACATTCGAAATTATCAAAATAACCACAAAAATAATTTCAAAATAATCCTCACAAAATCATATAATTATTTTATAAAATTCTCCAAATTATTTTGAAATCTGAAAAAGTTCATTTAAAATAGGTGAAAATATATATGAAATGTGGAAAGTATTTTTCATAAATCAATTTTCTTAAAAGATTTTAAAATAATTTATACAAAAATAGAATTATTATTTAAAATTCAGAAATTAAATTTTTAAGAAAATTACTTTTATGAAGTAAGTAGATTGATTGAATCCATAGGAATTTAAAATTTTGAATTCCTTTTAAAAATTAAAAATTCATTTAAAATTAAAAGTAGCTTCAGAATTTTTTAAGGTATTTTCTAATTTTCAAATATCTTTTTAATTTTATCTTTTTAACCGAAAAATAACACAATTAATGTTTTTGATGGAAAAATAACAGTACGGGATTTTGGGCAGGACTTCTTAAAAGTAACAGTAGCATTAAAAACATTAAAACAGAGAGGAATTTAGTGCACTTTTAGCTAAACATGCGGTGCTTATGCATTTTACCCCACTTCTACACATAATTAACTAAGGGAACGGCTAGAACTATTGGGCAGCAAGCGCACGCCTTAACTCCATATTAGTATGATATTGTCTGCCCTGGGGCTAAGCCCGCACAATTTTTATTTTCTGGGCATATCACAAAAGGCCTCATACTAATAAAGTTAAGTGACTGCTTATATTCAATAGAAATTCTCCTTGACTCCTCGATGTGGGACTTGGGTTGACACCCCAACAATTCTCCCCTCAAACCAAGAACCACAAATCTCGTGGTCTCCCCTCCAGCTAATTCATTTTGATCCACCTAAATCATCTTGTACCGCCGCTCATGACTTGCGGGACTCGCTGTCTGACCACTTATCAGAAAGACTTTCGACACAAGGCACCATGCAGATCTTCAATCGCTAGGTCAAACTGAGGGCCTTCCACATCACACAATTGCAGCCCATTACTTTTTTCTCCAAACCTGCTCCGATACGACTTATTGGGCCGCAAGTGCACGCCTTAACTCCATAATAGTATGATATTGTCCGCTTTGGGCCAAGCCCGCACGATTTTTGTTTTTTGGGCATATCCCAAAAGGCCTCATACTAATAGAGTTAAGTGACTGCTTATATTCAAGGGAAATTCTCCTTGACTCCTCGATGTGGGACTTGGGTTGACACCCCAACAATTCTCCCCTCAAACCAAGAACCACAAATCTCGTGGTCTCCCCTCCAGCTAATTCATTTTGATCCGCCTAAATCATCTTGTACCGCCGCTCATGACTTGCGGGACTCGCTGTCTGACCACTTATCAGAAAGACTTTCGACACAAGGCACCATGCAGATCTTCAATCGCTAGGTCAAACTGAGGGCCTTCCACATCACACAATTGCAGCCCATTACTTTTTTCTCCAAACCTGCTCCGATACGACTTATTGGGCCGCAAGTGCACGCCTTAACTCCATAATAGTATGATATTGTCCGCTTTGGGCCAAGCCCGCACGATTTTTGTTTTTTGGGCATATCCCAAAAGGCCTCATACTAATAGAGTTAAGTGACTGCTTATATTCAAGGGAAATTCTCCTTGACTCCTCGATGTGGGACTTGGGTTGACACCCCAACAATTCTCCCCTCAAACCAAGAACCACAAATCTCGTGGTCTCCCCTCCAGCTAATTCATTTTGATCCGCCTAAATCATCTTGTACCGCCGCTCATGACTTGCGGGACTCACTGTCAGACCACTTATCAGAAAGACTTTCGACACAAGGCACCACGCAGATCTTCAATCGCTAGGTCAAACTGAGGGCCTTCCACATCACACAATTGCAGCCCATTACTTTTTTCTCCAAACCTGCTCCGATACGACTTATTGGGCTGCAAGCGCACGCCTTAACTCCATAATAGTATGATATTGTCCGCTTTGGGCCAAGCCCGCACGATTTTTGTTTTTTGGGCATATCCCAAAAGGCCTCATACTAATAGGGTTAAGTGACTGCTTATATTCAAGGGAAATTCTCCTTGACTCCTCGATGTGGGACTTGGGTTGACACCCCAACAATTCTCCCCTCAAACCAAGAACCACAAATCTCGTGGTCTCCCCTCCAGCTAATTCATTTTGATCCGCCTAAATCATCTTGTACCGCCGCTCATGACTTGCGGGACTCGCTGTCTGACCACTTATCAGAAAGACTTTCAACACAAGGCACCACGCAGATCTTCAATCGCTAGGTCAAACTGAGGGCCTTCCACATCACACAATTGCAGCCCATTACTTTTTTCTCCAAACCTGCTCCGATACGACTTATTGGGCCGCAAGCGCACGCCTTAACTCCATAATAGTATGATATTGTCCGCTTTGGGCCAAGCCCGCACGATTTTTGTTTTTTGGGCATATCCCAAAAGGCCTCATACTAATAGAGTTAAGTGACTGCTTATATTCAAGGGAAATTCTCCTTGACTCCTCGATGTGGGACTTGGGTTGACACCCCAACAATTCTCCCCTCAAACCAAGAACCACAAATCTCGTGGTCTCCCCTCCAGCTAATTCATTTTGATCCGCCTAAATCATCTTGTACCGCCGCTCATGACTTGCGGGACTCGCTGTCTGACCACTTATCAGAAAGACTTTCGACACAAGGCACCACGCAGATCTTCAATCGCTAGGTCAAACTGAGGGCCTTCCACATCACACAATTGCAGCCCATTACTTTTTTCTCCAAACCTGCTCCGATACGACTTATTGGGCCGCAAGCGCACGCCTTAACTCCATATTAGTATGATATTGTCCGCTTTGAGCCAAGCCCGCACGATTTTTGTTTTTTGGGCATATCCCAAAAGGCCTCATACTAATAGAGTTAAGTGACTGCTTATATTCAATGGAAATTCTCCTTGACTCCTCGATGTGGGACTTGGGTTGACACCCCAACAGAAACCCTTGAGGCAATGTCCGGGGATGAAACCACCAACCGAGAACCGGGCCCAGTAAGTGTGGTCCTGCAACTCAAGCGGGAGGACCACGAGGCTAACATGTCATGCTGAAAAACTTATTTTTAAATCGGGGTTGAGGTCGAGCCTCTAGGGGGTGGGGTACTCAGGACAGAGAACAATACTCCTCTACCAAAAGAAAAATAAGAACTACACATAATTAACTATATTTTTTAGTTTCAGGAATTGGGATTTTGATAATTGTTACTACCTTAATTGTCTTGTTGAAGTTCCTCTGAGTTTTCTTGGCTCTGTATCTATCAATTCTTTCTTTTCTCTCTTCAGCACTATAGCGTCCCACTTTGAAATTAACTTCCTCCATGAGATAATTTTCTGAAGATAGTGGACTTGAAGACAACACATTTTTTGTTTGCATGTTTGTTTTCACCTTCTAATAAAAAAAAAGGAATAATTAGAGTACAATTTACGTTAAGTAGATAGAAACGTTGAATTTATAAAACTACCCCTTAAATTTAGGCTAATTTCAAGAACATCCCATTAGCTTTCAAATTATAAAATGATACTTTAATTTGTCTTAAAAGGGATAACCGACATTTAGGCCCTGTTCTTTTGGACTTATTTTTCGATTTTGATTCGATTCAATTGATTCGGTTCAGTCCATTCGATTCGATTCGAGTCCATTCGATTGATTCGATTCAATTCTATTTAGTTCGATTCAGTCGATTCACTTATTATTATTATTATTATTATTATTATTAATCTTAATTATTATTGTTATTATTACTAATAATATTACTATTATCGTTGTTGTTGTTGATTACTATTATTATTATTTACCATTATTATTATTATTATTTACCCTTAATATATATTTGATTCGATTCGATTCAGTCCATTCGATTCGATTCGATTCGATTCGAATCCATTCGATTGATTCGCTTAATTGATTCGATTCATTCAATCAAAAGACGAGCCTTAGGCCTGTTCTTTTGGACTTATTTTCGATTTTGATTCGATTCGATTCGAGTCCATTCGATTCGATTGATTCGATTGAGTCCATTCGATTGAGTTCGATTCGATTGATTCGAATCGCTCTTCTTATTATTATTATTATTATTATTAATCTTAATTATTATTATTGTTATTATTACTAATAATATTACTATTATCGTTGTTGTTGTTAATTACTATTATTATTATTATTTATCATTATTATTATTATTTACCCTTAATTTATATTTGATTCGATTCGATTCGATTCGATTCGAATCCATTCGATTCGATTCGATTCGATTCGATTCGATTAAGATTCATTCAGTCCAAAAGAACAGAGCTTTAGTCCATTCTCCCAAGATTATTCGCCTCAAACTAGAGAACCGAACCGAACTAGATCGAAAAATGCCGGCTCAATTTGATTCTTGTATTAAAGTACACATTTTTTATTAGTTCAGTTCCTGGTTCCTTGATAAATTTAGTTAAATGAACCGTTAAAGACGGTTATAGATAAATACATAACGGTTCTTACCATTCGTCGCCGTTTCTATCAATTCTAATGATTCTAATTGTTCTAATGGTTAACAATCCTTCAGCTATTTCAATGGTTACCCGAAGAGCCGTTACAATAATATTTTGGTCGTTCCTAACATTCTTAATGGTCCTAATGGTTATCCAAAGAACTGGTGGAACTGAACTACTAGAATCAATTCAGTTTTATTTACGGTTGCTCAAAAGATTCACGAATAACCTAATCGCTAGGAACAATAGAGAATCGTTTCTCCATAATTAGATAGGAACTAAACTGGTTTGAGCCCTAGTTCAAATAAAAAAAAATCTATGTAAATAATCTTTTTCATGACCTAATTGGCTAATTATATTTACATATTGAATTTCTTTACGAATTACCCCTTAATCCTCACTAAATTGATTATACTCAATGTTCATTTGATTTTTGAATCTCACCAGATTAAGCAAGTGTATATTAAACTTTTATCTTTAATTTAGACTAAATGACAATAAAAATTGATTGTATTTTTAACGAAATTCCTAAAACTAAGTACCTCTAAAGTATGCTCGATTTGTTATTTCATCTTTTCTACCATTGAGGTTTGTAGTTACCAACAAATAGTTCCCTCTTTGAGAGGCCGGATTGTTGCCAGAAGGGAGTATTTATACTTTTAACTAGGACTGGGAAAAATATCGAAATATCGAAAATATCGTATCGAAAATCTCGAAAATATCAAAAATTTTGGTATACCAATTTTTTCAGTATGGTATGATACCGTTACCGGTATTTTCGATACGGTAACGGTATGAGCTTTTGAAATTTTCGATATACCGAGATATACCGAAAATTTTCGATATACGGAATTTTTTTCGACATATACCGAAAATTTTCGATATACCGAAAAATTATCGGTATATGGATATTTTTAGTATACCAAACTCTATATAGTATATTGAATTTTTTTTGATATATCTTAAAATTTTCGGTATATCGCAGAAGTTTCGACATACCGAAATAACTAACGGTATACCGATTTAATTTCGGTATACCGATATTTCGGTACAATAACGGTATGTAAATATATCATGCCGAAATTTTTGGTATACCGGAAATTTTCGATATGGTAACGGTATGATTTTTGTCATATCGAAAATTTCGGTACGGTATACGGTATGGATGATAATTTTCAGTATACCGTAACGAACCACCCCTACTTTTAACAGAAAAATGGGGTTTTTGTGTAATCACACCGAATCTTAAGGGTAATTTTTACAAGTAACCCCATAAAATGAAATTTGCAAAAGAAAAAGAAAAATAGAAGCCAATAACTTCAAGATTTCAGCTAAAATAGAGAATCGCATTGACCTGTAAATCTCCCGCGCTGCAAGCCCTTCTTATCTGATCATTGCTTTCCGGCGAGCTTAGGATTTGGTTCGGCAAGTTCTGAGACTCAAATACACAATCAAATCCAGGCCGGAATGAAAAGTTCTCTTTATTTTCATAACAATTGCTACCGTAACTCCTCCGCATGAATTTCCTAGCAGTTTCATACGGCCCGTCCAAGTTTTGGGGTGAAAAGCAATTCCCAAAACCAGAAAATCTGTTGAAATTAAGCTGGCATTCCTCTGTTTTTACAGAGCACTCTGTTTTTTCCAACTGGGACAGTGATAAATTCTCGAGCTCAAGTCCTGGAGGTGAAGATGATAAGAAAGCGGACTCAATTTGGTCCAAATATATCGTCCCATCAATCGGGTTGTCGCTTTCTTGAATAAAACTATCGTGATTTTCTTCTAGAATTTCGACTGTTTGAGGATCGACGCGATCGTCAGCGAATGCAGACAACGGATCGAAGAAAAAAGAGTTTTCGAATGCAAAAAGATCGGAAGACATTGTAGAAAAAGTAGCCAAAAAATTGAAGAAAAATTTCAAGAATGAGTTCTTTTCTTCTTCTTTTTTCTTGAAAAAACCAGCGATTTTCAGTGTGTGTAAGTGGATATGGATTCTATGAAATTTTTTGGAGCAAAGACAAAAGAGATTCTGAGAAAACCAGCGATTTTTGTTTCAAGAATGAGTTATCTTTTTCCTTTTTTTTTTTTTTTGTACTTCTCTCTCAACACAGAACACACAGTGGTTGTGAAGAAAAGCACAGCGTACGGACTGTGTGTGTTGCTATTTCACTGAAGAGAATGATTGAATGTTAACGACGGAAGGAGGCAAATTGTTTACTTATAAGCCGACCCCTTGCTCTGTAAGCTTAAAAAGGCCGCGGTACCTTCATTTGAGCCCCCTGCACTGTTCAGTAATTGTGGAAAGACTTCCATATTTTTCGGGAATGAGATTTGTTGGCGTGGATATGTTTAATTTTGTTGCCAAAATAAATCGACACTTGAATAAACAGTGCATAATTGAAAAATATAATTTATTTTATTAAACTCTGTAAAGAAATTGTTGGCAAAACAGATATTTGTTGATGACGAGAACGAACGGAAGTCGATGTTGAGTCAGAAGACCTGTCTCCTTAAAGCAGATTCGCCCTCACCATGGTGTATAGCGTCTGCCTCCCAGGATAAAACAATATCTCGATGCACTGAATCGATGATCACTGCACCCTCAGCGAACTAGAATAAAATCTGTATACTATCACCGACACGAACGAAAAGGAAAAACGAAGAAGAAAATTGGACTGCAAAAGCTTTGGAAAATCGTATGCAGAGGGTAAAAAACCGGACCCCTCAAGTTGGGTATTTATAGGTGAAGACGAGAGAAAAACATGTGCTGGAGGAACTCTAAACCGATTAAGATTGGTATCTTCGATACTTATCCTAATCTATTAATATATTAGTCCGATAATTACCGTTTATCCTAATATATTAATTCGATAATTATCAATTAATCTGATATTTATCCTGATCCGAAGAATTTGAATTTTATGATTGAGGCGGTTTAGCAAAATGAGTTTTTACCGATTAAAATTGCAGTAAAGAGATAACTTCAAGACGCTGAGATATTTCGCCCAAATCGCCCTTCGACCCGGACGCACGGCGACGGCGCACGCATGTATGTTTGTGTGCGCGAGGGGCACCCAATCACACATCCAATCATGTGCCACTTGTTGTGAACAAGAGTTTGTTCACTTCATCTTATATACTCACAGTTCTTCTTATAATTTTCCAACGTGGGATAGAATCCTAAACTCATTTCCAAAGAGAGCTCACTTTTGAACATTATATCTCATTCATACCTCAATCATTTTAAGTATTCTCACATGTTTTGGAAATCTGTGACGGAGTACTACGTATTCCATCTAAGTCCTGACTTTAACTCGTAGTCAAGCCCACTCAAAATTGCCTCTCAAGTGGACTGCTCAAAAGAGCCAATTTTCCTCTTTTTTCCGACAATCCCCTACATAAATGGGATTGATGGTCCAACAGCACATGCCAGACACGGAGTTTGACTTGGTGATACTTACCGTGTTTACGCATTGCATAGGATAGGTAGAGTATGCCCCTCGAACCTTCTCGCGAAAAGATATATTCTCCTTACTGGCTAGACAGTGAGACTTGGTGCGTTTGAACTGTCCGACAGCTTGTGCAAGTGATCGTATATCCTTCACAAATGCCCTCCCTGATTTATTCTGTTCTCATGATTGTGCCCATTTTGGCCATGGACATTGTCTTGGTTCTGCGAGAGTTTCTAAAGAATTGTGCCTTGCAATTCTCCTTTGTTATTTATTTCAATGAATTGGGGTAGAGTACTCTTTCCTTAATGGTGTTTTCCCTAATTGGGTTTTGCGCCATAAGGTTTTAATGAGGCTCATTGCACCTTCCCATTTTGCTTCAAAAAAATTTGATGTTTATTATGTTAGATAATGGAGCCTATTTATCAGAGTTCGTCTAAGACCAACGAAATGTCATGACCGATCCTGACACTTACCACTACATTTTTATTAAAGTCAACTATATTACTATATATATATAGCATCGTCATTAAACGACGCGTGCATCGTCGTTGCGTTTATGTAAAATTGGGTCAAAAATTGTATTTTCACTAGAGTTGGGCCTTAAGGCCCAGTTATCACCTTTTGATTAAAAATGCACAAGGTTTCAATTTTTTTTATTCTGCATCATCTATCTCGGGGGCAATTAATCCCAATGGTCCGGACCCGTCTCATCCCGCACAGGACAAGGACAAAATGAGATTAAAATTTTAAAATTCAAAGCCTGTTCTCATTTTTAAATTTTTGGATGGGCCCGCGAGTTCAAATATCGAATCCTGATGGGATCTTCTTCCCGTCCCGTAACAATGTCTAATAATTGGTGAGACTCGGGGGCTGAGAATATTGTGCATCGTCGTTGCGTTTATGTAAAATACTATATATATAATGTAGCGTCATTAAACGACGCTTGCATCGTCGTTGCGTTTATGTAAAATTGGGTCAAAAATTGTATTTTCACTGGAGTTGGGCCTTAAGGCCCAATTATCACCTTTTGATTAAAAATGCACAAGGTTTCAATTTTTTTTATTCTGCATCATCTATCTCGCGTTGGCCTGGGGGCAATTAATCCCAATGGTCCGGACCCATCTCATCCCGCACCAGGACAAAATGAGATTAAAATTTTAAAGTTCAAAGCCTGTTCTCATTTTTAAATTTTTGGATGGGCCCGCGAGTTCAAATATCGAATCCTTATGGGATCTTCTTCCCGTCCCGTAACAATGTCTAATAATTGGTGAGACTCGGGGGCTGAGAATATTGTGCAAATTTCGAGAGCAGTATATCTATCCGACGTAAGGGCAAGATGCGTCCACCCAAAGTTCGAAATTCTAAATCAATTGACAATGAGAGGTGTAGTTCAGGATCTTTATATATTAAGTGCAAGACTTGTAATTACTCGATGTTGGACTAATGCTTCGACAAAGAGTATTGTAACATAAGTATGAGTTCTAAGGATTGAAATCTATTTCGTTCGTCTTTAATTTCAATTGTTATATTGTTATGAAGTTATGAAGTTATGAATTTGAAACTTTGAATATGTAACTTGAATTTATTATCGTGTAACAAGTCTAAATATCGAGTTCATTTGAGAGTTAATATTGGTCAACGGGACTGCCTTTTGTCCTATACGCAGACGATCGGGATCAATTCTCCAAAGGTGTAATCCCATCCCATCTTGTATATATATAATGCAGCGTCATTAAACGACGCATGCATTGTCGTTTCGGCTCCCGTTTCTTTTTTAGCCCAAAACTAAGGCCTACTATTCAGTCCACAACAGATAACCAAAATGTGTTTAGCGTCTGAATGGCCCATAAAGCAGAATCTTAAATTTAACAAATGTTTAAAGAGTGAGCATTAACAAAACTCAGCCCTACTATAATCGTAATGCGAAAGCAATTGCTAACCGTCTAAAACCCGACACATGTATACACAAATAGTCATCGCCCCGCCGCAACACAGCGGTTCGCAGCCGTCCTTGTTTTATTAAAATTGAGTCAAAATATACATACTATTATGGGAAGGAGTACTACATTATCCAATGAAAAGGTACGTCGTCTTTTATGTAGTGATTCACAGTGTGTGCATGTATACTGTCATGCACATTCTGACTTGCTGATTTACCAATATTTTTATTTTTATGAATGGTATTTATATCACTCCGTGTAAAGGATTTCTCTCCTTTTTAGTACCAAAATATAAAACTAATAAATTATATATCCTCATTCATAAAATTATAAGTTTTTTATGCTAAAATGTGTTAAAAGACATTATTACCCTTAAAGTCTACCACTAAAAGATAAAAAAACATAAAAAAAAAGAAAATTATTAAAAGCAAACAACAATAATCTAAACGGTCCCACAACTCAATATTTCTCTCTGCAAAAAAACTATCCGTTGTATCTCTCCCGTCGTGAAACCCTTTCGCCGGCCAGAAAATGTCGAACTCCGACTACTACAGGGAATCTGAAGATGCCAAAAGTTCATCACACGCTAGTGACACTCCATCTGAAGAGGAATTCGTCAATGAGCCGCCGGTTAGTATATTTTTATTCACACGCGATCGTGCCACGAGGGTTGTTCATCGTCTCACGATGGTGCTGAAGAAGATGACACCATCGTGTGCACGATGAGCTTTTCGTGGGCACGATGGTTTACACACGACGGTCGTTGACCGCTCTGTCGTGACGCGTCAAAATTAGTTATTTTATTTTTCCTTATCTTACTTCTACTAACTAGTAGCATCGGCAAGTAAGGGTCGATCCCACGGAGAACGGTAAATCAATTATAATATTAAGGATTAAGTACTTTGTGCAATTAAAATAAAACAAAACGAAGGGAGGGATTTTGTTTCTGATCTTAACTAAATTAATTTGCGTAAAATAAATTAAAATAAGATAAACAAAAGAAATAAAAATTTGAAAATATCAATTAAGGAATAATCTGGTTCTTAGTTTTGTTATCCACTATTTCGAATTAATTCAAGTTTCAATGCAGCACTTATCTCTTCTCTAATCTCATGAACTCCTATTCCGAAGCCAACAACAAGCACCCCAATTATTTCTTAAGTTTATTCAATTAAAACAATCTCTTTAATCGAACCTATCTATGCGGTGGATTCAAACAAGCTCTTCAAATCTCGCTCGCTAGATGCATTAAAAACCAAAATAATAAAATAGGCAAGATATTAAGATCATAAGCTCGACTTAAGGGATCTTGATTTTGTGTTACGCAATTGAGAAATTTCAATTGTTTGCTACTTGTGAAATTAAAATTGCAACAATTGCGGATTACAACTCAATTTCTAGCATAAGACATAAAATCCCTAATCTAGTTGGCCAAACCAAATCAAGAAATTATATGGCATAGTAGTGAATTCAATAACACAAAAATAATTCAAGAGATTTCGAGTTGAGAGTACGCTACGAGATTAAAACATGAATAATTCAAATACGGTTTCAAACTTTACTAAGAACTAGAATAGAAAATTAGCCGGACGTGTTGGCTTTAGAAAACAGCAAATTAATAATAGACATAGAAGAAAGAAATTCAAACGGAGTAGTTTTCCTCCTCGCGCTTCGTGGCGGCTCGGTTTTGCCTTGGTGAGAACGGCGCTCGGTCCTCTTCTTTTTCTTCTGCTCCAGCCGTCCGAATGGTGATAAAAATGATAATGAATAATAATCTCAGCCCTCTCCTTTGATAATACCCCATTGTCTCTTAGTTTCCTCCTTTAATTGGATCTCCTTCCTTCTTATCCTTCTTGAGTTTTAATTTCCTTGGATTCTATCTTTCCAAATCTATTCAAATTCCTTTTCCCAGCCTAAGGGTTGATTTTATGCATTGTGGGACTGATTGAGATGGTTTGGAGTCGTTTCTTGGTCCCCAAGTAAGATTATTTTCGGAACAGGGTCGACACTGGGTCACCGAACTAGCATTGGGCCTCCCAGTGTCGCGCGGCAGTTTCTTCATTAAAGCCCAAATCACCTTGGCTTGGTCCGTTTGGTGGCCCAAATTGTTCCTTAAGCTTAAAAAATCCATCAAACACCTAAATTAAACAATAATTTGCCAAGTGAAGTAAATTGCATCCGAAATATAAATAGGCAGAAAATAACCAAGTGTGCCAACATAAAATTCATTAAAACCGTATAATTAACAATGATTTTAGCACATTATTTTCGTTCTATCAAATCTCCCTAAACTTAAACCAATGCTTGTCCTCAAGCATAATTCGAGTGAAAGAACGTCAAGAAGGATGTATTGATAAATCCAAGATGATAGCCATATTCAAGGGGAATAAATAATCATGAAGAAGTATGAAGAAAATTAAAGTACCTCAACTAATCTCAACATCTTCATTGACATCAAGTGAGAGAAAATTCGATGGCCTCACAAGGGGTCACTCTCGCTCAAGTAGATATAGGTATTATTAAGCAATCACTCACGTCAAAACATGGTGTGTCATTACTCGCACAAAAATCAAATCTACACTACTTAGATGAACTCATGCATATAATCAAAAGAGCTTTTATGGTTGTAATGGGGCTTTAGGTATGGGTAGGATAAAAAAGATAAATAAGGAATTCGTTGGCCAAGACTAATCATGAAATTAAATGCATAACAAATCCTATAAACAATGAATCACCATCCTTTCTTTGAGCACCCTTTTAGGCACATGTAATTGCATAGCCACGAAAGATCAATAGAGGTCAATGTCTTTAACAACATTCGAGGGGGGTATTTTTACGGCCGCCCCATTATTTTTTTTTCTTATTTTTTCGGCCTTTATTTTTTTCATCTTAATTTCAGCACCCTTTTTCTTTTCACTTCTCCACCAACTTTTTGATAATTTCTCGTCCTTCCCTCGACTTGTTATACACCCAATTCACAATCAAATCTTGACCAAGGGTTCAAACGGATGAATTTTCACAAAAATTAGATAATGGATAATAAAATATGTTGGATCAAAGAATAAGGCTTAGGTTCAAATGGGCTTCTAATGGTGATTATGTCGAGGTAGAAAAATATAAGCCAAGTGGATTATTCCTAATTGCCTTTATCACTTTATTGCATGAGAGCACTAACATAGTCTTGACATGTATAATTAATTAAGTTCTAGCATGAACACAACACGTTCGACCCCATAAGAAGAAATAGTGAGCATGTATATGTATAATTATTTATATATGTGTATATATATTTTGCTCTACGGCTCAAAACTCACGAATAAAAAGCTCTTGTGCCATGAATCCTTCACACTTTTATCCAAATCCAAAATCAAGACTAGTGAACTACCCTAATTAAAATCAAACTAGGCAATCATATCCATTTCCTATGTCAGGCCATACTTAAATCCCCAATACATGAACTTGATTCAATCATACAAATTTAGCTAAGGATGCAAATTTAAATTCATCACAATTTCCAATTTCAACTAATCATTACAAATCCAACTTCCCCAAACTTAAAATTAAGTACACAACTCCAAATAAAAGAAGGAAAAGAAGAAGAAAAATAAAGGATAGTAAAAAGTCTAGAGTAGGAATCACCGAGCTAATGAGGTAGAACGGCTTCCAGCTGCTCGATTCGGTCTTCCATCCCATGTTTCTTGTGCACCTCCATCGCATTATCTTCGACATCTTGACGACGATCTCGAACGGGCGGCTTGGGGCTAATGTCGACTGAAAAGAGAGATGGAGAAGTTAGGGGTTACAGAGTAAAAAGAAGATACCGAGAAAGAGAGAAATGGAGAGAGAGAAAAAGAAAAAGAGAGAAAGAAGGGAATAAAAATAAAAATAAAGGAAACAATAGAATAGGAAAAAATTAAAGGGATAGCAAAAAAAATAAAGAAAGGTAGAAATAAAATACAAAATGCAAGAAATAGATTACCACTTATTTAAAATATAATCAGCAGAAAAAAATAAATAATAAAAAGAAAATTGGACTAAAAAAATAAAAGAAGTAAAAAAAAATTGGGTTGCCTCCCAACAAGCGCCTTTTTTTTACGTCGTTGGCTCGACGAAAAACTTCCCTTTTTAGTGAACACACCAAAGAGGTTTCGGTATGGGTCTCAATAGATGTATGACTGATGACTCGTCTTCTTAAACCACACCAAACTTTCTCGGAGTGTTTATTGAAAACTTTCCTCCCTTGAGATGCTCATCGAAGGCTAACTCTGGTTCACTTTTTTTCATATAATTTCTCATATATTGGCTGTAATTCTCTTTGAAGCTCCGCAAAATCATTTTCTTTATCATCCTCCAAGTTTATAGTAAGAACCACTTCGAGTCTACCCCTGCAATGCAACTCAAACACTTCCTTGACAGGAGGGTCAATCACGCTTAATGCAAAAATAGAGCAATCTTCCTCAGGAAATTTCATAGCATCATAAATATTAAACCGTACGATTTGGTCATCAAATTCCATCGTGAGAGATCCCTCACGAACATCTATTTTGGTGTTGGCGGTATTTAGAAATGGCCTTCCTAACAACTCATTCTGCATATCAAGAACGTAGCAGTCGGCTGGAAATACGAGCTTATTGACTTGGACAAGAACGTCCTCGGTTACCCCTTCGGGATACACAAAGCTACGATCCGCCAATTGTATAATTATCCTTGTTTCCCGAAGAGGTCCTAGATTTAAGGAGGTGTATATAGAGTGTGGCATAACATTTATTGATGCTCCTAAATCTAGCATAGCTCGTTCAAAACCCATATTTCCAATTCGACAAGGAATAGCAAACATACCTGGATCTTCCCATTTGGTGGCAATTTCTTTTGGAATACAGCGGACACATTTTCTCCCATTACCACCTTCCCATTCCCCTTCAATCTCCGCTTGTTGGTGCATAAGTCTTTAAGGAATTTTGCGTATTTTGGAATTTGATGAATTACATCGAGTAAGGGAATGTTGATCTCAACCTTGCGAAATACATCTAGAATTTGCTTCTCTTTATTCACGACTGCTGCCTTTTTAACCCTAGATGGAAAAGGTAACTCGTTAATCTCGAATGGAGTAGTTTTAGATGAATTTACCTTGTTGTCCGGTTGTTCTGCACTGGGTATCCCAGTGTCGATCTGTTCAGTGGGTTTTTCCTCCTTGTTTTCAGCTTCCTCCACCTTTTTAGGCTCCTTAAGCTACTTCCCACTCCTTATAGTTACAACACTCATGTTCCTTGGGTTCGGCTCACGTTGGGATGGCAATTTCCCACTATTTTGGCTCTCCAAACGGCTCACAGTGGTGGATAGTTGACTCATTTTATTTTTGAGAATTTTGATACTCGATTTAGTGTCATGCTGGAATTGTATAGTGTTTGCCACAAGGGTCTTCATCATCTCCTCTAAAGATGGTGTCGGATTTTCTGCGGGCTGCTTGTAGAATTGTCCCCTATTTTGTGGAGGCGCCTCTTGCTGGTTTTTCCATCGAAAGTTAGGGTGATCCCTCCATCCTGGGTTGTATGTGTTTGAGTATGGATCGTTCTTCCCCCCATAAGAATTTTCAGTTCCAATTGCATTGGCGTGTGCCTCGATTTCATCAAGCAAAATCCGACAATTCTCCATTGTATGTTTCGTGGTTTTGCAAAGACGACAGGGTACGACTGGAGTGCTATTACCTACAACAATTTTTCTAACAAAAGTAGTTAGCTCATTCAATTTTTCCTCAAGGGACGAGTCATGCATCTCCTTCACCATCCTGATCGGTGCATCGCGACATCCAAACTATTGTGAATTAGCCGCCATGTTGGATATGAGTGCCCTTGCGACCATGGGAGTTTTGTACACTAGGGCTCCTCCACTTGCTGCATCTATCGTGTTTCGCTCCATCGGATTAAGCCCTTCATAAAAATATTGAATAAGGAGCTACTCGCTAATTTGATATTGCGGGCATCGAGATACCAAATGTTTGAATCATTCCCAATATTCATGCAACGTTTCGCCGGTCATTTGCCTTGCACCATATATCTCTTTACTTAAGTTGGCTGCTCGAGAGGCCAGAAAATATTTTTGTAGAAATAAGATCTCCATCTCGTTCCACGTTGTGATGGTGGCCGACGGTAAATAAAATAACCAATCTTTAGCCGAATCTTTTAATGAGAATGGGAAGGCTCTAAGTTTGATTTGTTCTTCGGTGACACCGTTTGGCTTCATGCTCGAACAAACGACATGGAATTCCTTGAGATGTTTGTGCGGATCTTTTCCTGATAGACCATGAAATGTGGGTAGCAAGTGAATCAATCACGACTTCAATTCAAAGGTGCTGTTGTTGTCAATAGCCGGGATCGTGATGCACAATGGTTGTTGAGGTAGCTCCGGGTTGGCTAATTGTTTCAGCATCTTTTCAGCGTTATTTGTCATGATTCCAATTTCGTCCTCCGACTCGCTGGGTGATGTTTCGAGAGAAAATGGTAAGTTCCTAAGTGCTTCTCTGCTTTCTTACGTTCTTCACATGAAGACTCGATCTCGTTTGGTGATTTCTGGAAAATATTGCAAATTCTTATCTCCATGTGACCTTGTATTCATGCAAAACTAAAACAAAATAGATTAGTGCACAACTGTCAATTATAATGAA
The DNA here is from genome assembly GCA_033398695.1 of Orobanche coerulescens. Classification (NCBI taxonomy): domain Eukaryota; kingdom Viridiplantae; phylum Streptophyta; class Magnoliopsida; order Lamiales; family Orobanchaceae; genus Orobanche; species Orobanche coerulescens. The sequence continues at coordinate 23,850,388 of CM065818.1, read as the reverse complement.
TTTCTAGAACTGACACTGGGTGACCCAGTGTCGAAATTGTAGAAAGTTTTTAACCCCAAAATAAGTAAAATTATTTTAATACCGTTCCCCAGCAATGGCGCCAAAATATTGACCGCGCTGTCGTGACGGGTCAAAATTAGTTAGTTTTATTTTTCCTTGGCTTACTTCTACTAACTAGTAGTATCGGCAAGTAAGGGTCGATCCCACGGAGAACGGTAAATCAGTTATATTATTTAAGGATTAAGTACTTTGTGCAATTAAAATAAAATAAAACGAATGGGGGGGATTTTGTTTCTGATCTTAACTAAAATAATTTGCATAAAATAAATTAAAATAAGATAAACAAGAGAATAAAAATTTGAAAATATCAATTAAGGAATAATCTAGTTCTTAGCTTCGTTATCCACCATTTCGGATTAATTCAAGTTTCAATGCAGCGCATATCTCTTCTCTAATCTCATGAACTCCTATTCCGAAGCCAACAACAAGCTCTGTTAACCCCAATTATTTCTTAAGTTTATTCAATTAAAACAAGCTCTTTAATCGAACCTATCTATGTGGTGGATTCAAAACAAGCTCTTCAAATCTCGCTCGCTATATGCATTAAAAACCAAAATAATGAAATAGGCAAGATATTAAATTCATAAGCTCGACTTAAGGGATCTCGATTTTGTGTTACGCAATTGAGAAATTTCAATTGTTTGCTACTTGTGAAATTAAAATTGCAACAATTACGGATTACAACTCAATTTCTAGCATAAGACATAAAATTCCTAATCTAGTTGGCTATACCAAATCAAGAAATTATATGGCATAGTAGTGAATTCAATAACACAAAAGTAATTCAAGAGATTTCGAGTTGAGAGTACGCTACGGGATTAAAACATGAATAATTCAAATACGATTTCAAACTTTACTAAGAACTAGAATAGAAAATTAGCCGGACATGTTGGCTTTAGGAAACAGCAAATTAATAACAGACATAGAAGAAAGAAATTCAAACGGAGTAGTTTTCCTCCTCGCGCTTCGTGGTGGCTTGTTTTGCCTTGGTGAGAACGGCGCTCGGTCCTCTTCTTTTCCTTCTGCTCCAGCCGTCCGAATGGTGATAAAGATGATAATGAATAATAATCTCAGCTCTCTCCTTTTATAATACCCCCTTGTCTCTTTGTTTTCTTCTTTAATTGGATCTCCCTCCTTCTTATCCTTCTTGAGTTTTAATTCCCCTGGATTCTATCTTTCCAAATGTATTCAAATTCCTTTTTCGAGCCTAGAGGTCGATTTTATGCCTTGTGGGACTGATTGAGACGGTCTGGAGTCATTTCTTGGACCCCAAGTAAGATTATTTTCGGAACAGGGCCGACACTGGGTCTACGAACTGGCACTAGGCCACCCAGTGTCGCACGGTAGTTTCTTCATTAAAGCCTAAATCACCTTGGCTTGGTCCGTTTGATGGACCAAATTGTTCCTAAGCTTAAAAACTCCATTAAACACCTAAATTAAACAACAATTTTTCAATTGAAGTAAATTGCATCCGAAATTAAAATAGGTAGAAAATAACCAAGTGTGCCAACATAAAATTCATTAAAACCTTATAATTAACAATGATTTTAGTACACTATTTTCATTCTATCAGTCGTCGATCGTGTGGGCCATCGTGGGAAGAAGATCAAAGGCTTCTGCCTTACACACGATGTCATGCACATGATCGATGCTCGTCGTGTGAGCCGTCGTGTTGCACACGATGGTCTTCACACGACGGGCATCGATCGTGTGCATGCCACCGTGCGCAAGGCAGATTCTTTTTTTTCGTTCTCTTAAGCATTCTCTCATATTCTTATGATTTGTAGGTCTATATTGCAGACTGGTTGCGTATGGAAGAGACCTACATCGCGCTTTGTTACACGTAAAGTGACTCTTTACATACGAGAGGCGATATTTAAAGAGATCATTGAGACACTAAGAAGTATGGGCCGCAATTCCGCAGTTGGTGATCTAGCTATCGAGAGCTTGATTGAGGGGGTCCTGAGGCGTTTGATTAAAGTTAGGAGAAATGAGAGTTCAAATACTGCCCTACATCAATTGATTGCCCGTCAGTTGGAGGGTGATCAAATCCCCCTGGATGAGTCGTGGTTCCAAGTTTGCAGAAGGACCATTTGTTTTACGGCCCGTGATTTTGCCATGATCACTGGACTGCATTTTGGAAACTCTACCTTCCATCCACAGGACGACCATCTCCTTCGGTCTGACGATATTTTCCACAGAATACTCCATGGCAAAAATATTAAGGTTAATGTTCTGCGGAAGAGGTTCAATGCTCGAGATTTTGGTAGAGATATAAGAGATTATGTGAAGGTTGGCAATTTGCTTATATACTACTACTTTATCCTATGCCGTGACGACATGATGGTCGAGACATGGGCATGGGCATTTCTTGAGGATTTCGAGCAGTGGGATATGTTTTCTTAGGGTTCTTATGCCTTTGGGGTTTTATCTTACTACATAGGCAATGTTGCCATGAAGGAGGTACAAGAACATAAGGACTATCACTTCTATGGTCCTGTTTGGGCTTTACAGATATGGTCGTATGAGATGATTCCTTCATTGGGAGAATTGTGTGGTATTCGAGATAAATCTATCCAAGTCCCCTGGTGTTTGATGTGGACTACGAGGAAGATGTTATGTGATTTCACTCATTTCTTCGACGAGAAGGTACATAAATTTGTAAACGAATTTTCTCCTGACTTCACTCATCTCTTCAATGTTATGTGATTGCCTATCTAATGGTATGCTTTAATGACTACTTTTGCAGCACAAAGTACTTCCCTCTTTACCGCATCTGGAGGAGGATGAGGCTGAGTACTACTACCTGAGTTTCGAGAATGGCTCGCCATATGACGTTAAGTTCATAAAGCCTATAAGAATAGCTGTGAAGAACAAGGAGGATGAGCCTGCGCTGATGCCGAGAAAGAAAGTTATGGATAGGTTGAAGAAGGCTGCTGGAAAATTGATTACATATGAGTCGGCAAATAAAGTGTCGAAGCGACGCCGGCAGAAAACCCCACCAGTAGATGGTGCAGAGACATCGGATCGGGAGAGGCATCCAGAGAGGGTGTGTTGTGTCCACGGACTTCCTTGTCCGGACCACACCCAGGACGTGGGCAGGTATGAGTACTTCGATATCCGTTTGAAGGCGATCTTGTACGACGAGTCTGAGATAGGATTTATTGCTCGAGTTTCTAGAAAGGTGCTTTCTGGGATCGTGGATTTCTTCGGACCTACGCATAGACGTTCTAGGATCCCGGTGCACTACTCAGCTGGGAGCCATGATAGGTTTCCCAATAGGCCTCGTCATTCTGCATCTGTTAGCAGTGCCCAGCGGAGGATTCCTGACCCTCCACGCCACTCAGTCTCCGGTGCAGCCCATAGTCACCATTCTCAGCATCAGCCTAGTCATCATTCTCAGCGTCAGCCTAGTCACCATTCTCAGCGTCAGCTTAGTCACCATTCTGAGGTCCAGCGCAGTCACCATTCTGAGATCCAGCACATACATCATTCTCAGATTCATCATTCTTTTGAGCGGACTGAGCAGCCTCTTGAGCCAACCCTGCGGTTTCTAGATTATGAGCATCAGTATCAGCCATTTGACGCATCATTTCAACAGTATGGGATGATGTTCGATTGGTTTCAGGACGAGCATCATTATAGTGCGATGTTTCAATATGAAGGTAGTAGTCCTCAGCAGCAGCCTCCATTTCAGATCGAGCAGCCAATTTTCGAGATCGAGCAGCCGGTTGTACAACTCTCTGATCGTTATAGTTGTGAGAGGGATGCTGAGGGTATTGAAGTTGGTGAGAGTGCCGGGACGCAACAGTTGGGTGAGTGTAGTCTTCCACCGCGAGTGAGTCGACCATCTACTGCTCTTCGGGAGCCTTTTGTGGCGGCGCCTCCAAGAGATAGCGAGGCTAAAAAAGTTGTACCTACATTTTAATAGGGAGCAGCCACGTGATGCTATTGTCCGGTGTTTGGAGACTGGGCATGCTCTCACCCAGGCGTTATTTGACCGGATAGAGTCTAGCCATGAAGACTTTAATGCCGAGGTGATAGATTGTTATGTGCTTGCGACTTGAGCGAGGCTTCGGAGGGGAGTCCGTAGTGTTGGTGCGGTAGAGTTGGCACTGTACTTACCGGCTCCCAATTTTACGTAAGTTCTATAACTTACTCGCTTGTATATCATTGGTGTGATGTGGATTTTTTTATTTTGTGGTTTGACTTTTTGTATTTAGTTATGGCTAACGAGTTTGCAAGACTCCATACGGATGATCCACTTGGTATCAAGATGACAGGGAAGCCGGTTTACAGGGATTGGAAAATTCCTAAATGCATCAAGGACTATATGACAGGTCTTGATACACCAAATGTGGTTCCATGGTCAATTTTTGACGAAGTAAGTTTGAAATTTATATTTATAAATGATTCGCTATGTTTGATGTGATGATCTTATATGATTACAATTTTTTTTCAACAGATCATTGCCATTTGTTTCCTCGATCAGAGCCACTGGGTGACTATCAAGATTAACATCATAACATGGACCGTGGAGTTGTACGATTCCTTGTCACACCAACACCAAGATGGTCGATACCGATTCAAACAAATGCGACCAATTACTCGTCTGATGCCTCGTGTGCTAGATCAATCCGGGTACTGGATGAACAACCAATCGTAGAAGAAGTATGACACAGAGATGAGTTTCAAAATTATGCCATGAGAACTACATTTCATACAAAATGACAATCACAGTTGTGGCCCATTCGCGTGCATGTACTTGGATCGACTCATCTCTGCAAACCCAGCAGGAAGGCACCAAATCAAGGAACTTAATGAGAAATATATTAAGAAATATCGATATGATTTAGCTGCTAAAATATTTATGTTGTCGTTAGACATGTAAAATGGTTTTTGGTGTATTGTGTTGTGGCAAGATTAATGTGTCGTGTTGCTAAATCTTCATGTTATCGTTAGACAGTTTTGGCAAGATTAATGTGTTGTGTTGTTAAATCACACGTAAAATGGTTTATGGTGCAGTTGGTAAACCCAGGCCAGCTCTGTGCTACACACGATGGCTGCACACGATCGGGGCCATCGTGGTGTGCAATCTGCCCACGGTCATGGGTTGCTGCTGTCGTGTGCCCACAATGGCTGCCATGACCGTGTGCACACGACCATGTGTCCCATCGTGGGCACGACCGTGTGCACCATCGTGTGCACATGAAATTTTGGTATTTTTGCCAATTTGATTTATTGTGTTATCTAGAAGGATGTTTTGTGATTCTAAAATTGCTTTTTCAAACATTAATTACTATATAACTTCTTATACAAACTCGTATTTGTCATTTCGTGTAATTCATTAGTATATGAGATATTTCATACAGATGAACTTATCCTTACGAACTAATACATTGAGAACATATAGACTATACATGATTTGTAATATATTATGTTAATTCAATCAGTAACTTTTTAAATAAGTGTATCGTTAATAAATACTTGTTAATATATAAGTAACAACACGTAAATTGACAAGTAATTTGAGAAATTAGTGAAAATTGTGGGTGTTCTTGTGCACACGACCGTGTGCACCATCATGTGCACATGAACTTTTGGTATTTTTTCCAATTTGATTTATTGTGTTATCTAGAAAGATGTTTTGTGATTCTAAAATTGATTGTTCAAACATTAATTACTATATATCTTCGTATACAAACTCGTATTTGTCATTTCGTGTAATTCATTAGTATATGAGATATTTCATACCGATAAACTTATCCTTATGAACTAATACATTGAGAACATATAGACTATACATGATTTGCAATATATTATGTTAATTCAATCAACAACTTTTTAAATCAGTGTATCGTTAACAAATACTTGTTAATATATAAGTAACAACACGTAAATTGATGAGTAATTTGAGAAATTAGTGAAAATTGTGGATGTTCTTGTGCACACGACCGTGTGTCCCATCGTGGGCACAACCGTGTGCACCATCGTGTGCATATGAACTTTTGGTATTTTTGCCAATTTGATTTATTGTGTTATCTAGAAAGATGTTTTGTGATTCTAAAATTGCTTGTTCAAACATTAATTACTATATAATTTCATATACAAACTCGTATTTGTCATTTCGTGTAATTCATTAGTATATGAGATATTTCATACAGATGAATTTATCCTTACGAACTAATATATTGAGAACATATAGACTATACATGATTTGCAATATATTATGTTAATTCAATCAATAACTTTTTAAATAAGTGTATTGTTAACAAATACTTATTAAGATATAAGTAACAACACGTAAATTGACGAGTAATTTGAATTAGTGAAAATTGTGGATGTTCTTGTGCACACGACCGTGTGCCCCATCGTGGGTATGACCGTGTGCACCATCGTGTGAACACGTGGATACAGTGCCAACTTGACACCGTAGACACCGTGACACCTGGTTGCCAACGTGGCACACGATCGGAGCACATGATTGTGCCCATCGTGTGCACTACAAAGGGCAATATCGAAATATTTTATTATAAAATCCCATCGTGGGTCTCCCATTTTCAATATAAGCCCATCTTCCTGGACCGAGAGTGAAATACCTGAACCGTAGTCCCCCCTTTTAACTATAAACCCTAAACAATTAAAATCAGTTAAAATCCATTAAAATCAAATACGCGAAATGACCGGCCGATTACGAGAAAGCGATTTAGGAGGAATCAAAGCACCTCCACCAAAAAGAAGAAGGAGGATACCTCCTCCCAACCCACCATACAGAACTAGGCCGAGAGGAAGATACTCAATGCTCAGAGTAAGTTTTTTGATTTCGTTGTATGTGTAGCGTGTACTGCGATTTAATGTGTTTCATGAAACAGGACCTATTTAAAAACAGTGCGACCACTCCATTCATACTAGATGGTGATGATGATGATGATTTATAGATTTTTAGAAGACAAGTGAAGAAGTTATTTTAGAAGAATAAGTTCATGGAGATGATGATACAAGACTAAAGAAACAGCAGCAGATGGAGGAAAAGGGATCCAAGTGATTGTGGTTTTTAAGTTATTCTTAGATATTTTGGTGTGATGGTGATGAACTTTTGTTATGTAAAGTTATATGCTTTTGATGTAAAATATTGCTCTTTAAAGTGAGCTACTTTGTTATGGTCAATGTTTGCCTCCATAATCACCTTTATTTGCTTTACATCATTGAACACTTAAATTTCAATTCAAAGATAAAAAGAAATAGACACAAAATTATATATTTAAACTAATAATCGGAATAATGAATCAATACATGGTCCATCGAGGATCAAAATATCATCACATGATTGTTGCTAGTAAGTCACAAAATATAAAAATACATAAGCAATTTAAGTTTCACGGTATGGACATCCCCTTATGTCATGGTCATCATTACGACAAATGCTACACCTCTTCTTCTGCCGGCACCTTTGCCTCGTTTGTTCATCTATTCCTTGAGTTTCTTCTGGAGGGATACTCAAATCCACATCACCTATGGGAATGAATGCTTTGCAAGATTTTCTATTGTGGCCGGTTCCTTTACACCTACCGTACACCTGAGGCCGTCCACCTGCGGGCAAATTTTCAACAGCGGACCATGCACGACTCATCATTGGTCGTCCGGCTTGTCGTACCCCCTCTGGAGGTAAGCAAATGATGGATGAGATCTTCGCTGGGACATTCCACCCATCAGGATGTGGGATAGGATTAATATGCTCCTTATCAGTCTCTCCAAGGCCTTGTTGCTTGAATAACGACTAACAAAATCATACACAGACAAACCATTGCCAGCGCGCCTGTTACAATAAGCAATTATGTCAAGGATGTTGTGTAGGATAATGTATTTTTGATACTGATGAGTATGTATTTTACTTTTTTATCCAGATATATTCTGTTGGAAAACTGGGACCAGCCTTGTGTTGCACACGATGGCAGCACACGATCGTGCCCATCGTGGGTTACGATCGTGTGCATCTTGCCCACGATCATGGGCTGCTACTGTGATGTGCATCCTGCCATGACCCTGTGCACACCATCATGCACACGATGGCAGCACACGATCGTGCCCATCGTGGGTTACGATCGTGTGCATCTTGCCCACGGCCATGACCGTGTGCACACGACAACATAGACAAAAACATTGAATGATGTGCACATTAGAGCAAAACAATTACCTTATAGTGGAAACAGCATGACGACATGGAATGTGATCCAGATAAAACTCACAACAACAACATGTCTAGGTTCGAAGGTCGACCTCATAAGAAACTTTGTTTTCTTCGACTTTATAAACAAGTGGGGTGGTAGCTCGAACGGTAAGAGTCAGACTGGCTTGCACAGAGTTAGAGAGCTTTTCAAAAGTGTGCATTGTCAACTCATGGTCTCTTGATGTAGCTTCTCCCCGCTTCTCATCAAACCAATTCTCTAAAATTAGGCGAAATATCTCAAGTAACAAGCAAACACGTAAACGCCTCGCCCAGAATATACGATTATTAAAGCACTCAACAGCATTGGATGTCAAGAAGTTATAGTGTCGTACTGGACACTTCGACCTAGCCCATCTCTCTGGCCCAATTTCAGAAAGGCACCTGTGACCCCCGTTAGGTATTTCAATATGTAGTTTCGAAAAGTAGTTTTCAAAAACATCTTCACGATGCGTGTAGGCAGAAGTTCTAAAAAGTCCTATAGCATGATCACCGTAGGAGGTCAGATTTTTTACAAGATGGTGATAGCACAACCTGTGGAATGCATTCGGATAGACGGCTCGAACTGCATTCTGAATGCTCTTATGTTGGTCACTCACTTCCATCGGATTGTAGCATCTGTGCAGGTTATACAGAAAATAAGTCCATGACTCGTCGTTCTCTATCGGACCGAGACCAACTGCAAGAGGAAATACTTGCTCGTTCTCGTCAAATGTGACGGCCGCAAATAGAGTTTATTTATTCCTTCCCTTCAGGTGGGTCCCATCAACTATAATCACCGGTCGAAGGCACGTATTAAATGCCCTAATACTCTGTCCGAGTGCAACGAACATGTGGAAAAACACTCCTTCACGAGTCGTCTGCAAATCATAAATTGTCCCTGGATTACGCTGTTTAAACAAATACAGATAATATGGGAGCCTCTGATACGACTCATCAAAGCCGCCATATGTATTCTCTATCATTGTATTCCTCGTTCGGAGAGCAAAACTGTATAGCATGTCAATGCCGTACTCCCTGCACATCTCTGCAGTCATCTCCTTTGGCCTCAAAGTGACCCCCTCACCAGTCAATCTTTTAGCAAAATAATGGGCGGCAACCCCAAACGTGAACGACTGTGCGGCAGCACGATTCAAATCAGGGTGACAGCTGTGCTCCAAGGTCAACTTAGTAATTCTCCAAATAGTTGCACTCTGAATAGCACACAACCTAAACAGACAATTGTTTCGCCCACTCTTACAGACAAACACTATACGTTTATTGGCGGAACGATCAGTCATACACTGTAGCATGTTTTCCAAATGATATATTCCTACAGTTATCCTCAACTCTGTCTTGGACCGAAAGGTAGACCCCACCTCTAGCTGACCGGTGGCCGGTGGATGCTGCTCGACCCAACCCAAAGTCCCGGCACTACCGGGGTCCGGAAATGGAATGATCCAGTTATGCCTTGATTGTAGATGCTCATGCTCGCTCGCATATTGATGGTCGGATGAGAAGTTCCGACGACTCATAATCCTATCCATTTGGGTCGGTTGGCAAAACCAAGCAAGAAATTCCGCAGATAGTGACTCAAGCAAGTCTTTACAACAATCTTCATCTTCGGATATATGCACCTCCCCATCTTCCTCGTCTTCCTCATCTTCCTCGTATTCATAATCTTTGGAAGGCATGTCATAATTTATGTTGACGGGCTCTACTCTCGAGCTGCTACATCCCATATTAACCTCGAAAGTGGAGGAGTTGCCGTTCTCAACATAGACCTCAGGATCCTCTTTGTATTCTACTAGTAATCGAAGTATCTCGGTATCGCCCCGTAATAGGACTTATACTTTGTTTCCCTTGGCCATATGTGTCAAGTACCATAATTTATAATTGGACTCATTTGGACCACCCAAACCCTCACTGATAACCCCCACGAGGTTTGCACGACTAACTTTGCTCGTGTCGATGTAGACAAAAAAGGAGTCCCCGTCTACATATGTCGATCGCTCCCAATAACCTCCGTGATGTATCAAAATACGCTGCCACGATATCTGATTACAAAAAGGTGAATAACTATTCAGAAAACTGAGAGAACAATATTCTAAAACGGTCTGCCTTGGATACGACAGATGCACACGGTCGTATGCTACCGTGTGCAGCGATTGTGTGCAAGTTTCTGGCCATGAACACGATCGATGCACACGATTGTAGACGATCATGTTAAACGATCGTGTACACTTTAGTTGTGTGCACTATGTCAAGGCCGTTGGACATGTAATACCCGAGATTTCTGTTATGTAATTGGAGCTTGTGATATTGTAATGATTGTACTTTTGTATGAGTACTATTCTCTGTATTTCATTATCCGATGTTGTCGAGCATATAATTTCGTATATGTGATATAAAGATTGAAATTCTGTGCATGTAGCGCACGCTACAGGCTGAGGGTAGCGTACGCTAACGTGGTTTCATAGCGCACGCTACCGAGTGTAATTAGCGCACGCTATGCGTGGTCAGATTGATTGAGACGTGCGGTAGGTGAGATCTGGCCGGGGGACCCCTGTCGGATCGTGTCGGATGTACCTGGACGGCTTTCGGGAAAAGCCGAGTCAACGCCTTAGCGCACGCTACAGGTCGATGCGTAGCGCACGCTAAGTGCCGAGTACAGTTTAGACTCTGAGCCGTTAGCGCACGCTACGAACAGGGTCTAGCGCGCGCTAATAGCCATTTATTATAAATAGGACAGCATCCTATTCGTGATTTCAGCTCCTTCTCCTCCCACAACCCGAACTTTGACACATAGAACATAACTACTTTCGTCCTAAACACTCCGTATCAACCTCCTCAACCTCCTAGTTCGAGATTGAAGATCATACATCATTGGAGATTGGTGTTCAAGCCTTCGGTGTTGGATTGCTTCATTTCATCCGTGTTCTTCACTACTTCAAGGTAGGTGATTCTTCACCAATGATTAGTATGTTCATAAGGAAGATTTGAATCATGTTGGATAGCAAGTATTTCGTTCATCACATGTTAGAAGGATACTTTTGACGTATCGGTACTAGATGTCGAATGAACCTTTGAACCATCTTATTATAAGGACACCTAAGCATGTTTAAATCGATTTATGATCAAGTAATCGGATATTACCCAGTTGATATGTTGTATACATTGGAATCATGTGTTTTGGAACGTAAGACGATGGAACTTAGATTATTTCTTGAAGATCGTAGAGGAATTGTGATATCGAGATAACTATCCGTATATTGGTATTTCATAATCATAAATCTTCCAGAAACCTTATTATCATGATATGCCCGAGGATAACTTGTAATATCACCATAGGGTTCATGAGTTCTTCATCATTCAACCCAGTTTTCGGTTTGCGATTCTCACATGCAAGATTAGCGCACGCTAACATGTGTGAGTTAACGTGCGCTATCGAGGTTCGGTTTTTCGCACAAAACGACGTAGCGTACGTTATGAGACAAATGAGCCGATCGCTGGCTCGTGGCTAGCGACGCTAGTCTTATACGATAGCGTACGCTATCAGCCGGCTTAGCGCACGTTACGTAGAGTACGTAGCGCGCGCTAAGCAATCCAGTGCATTGTTTAGTTTGAGCTTTTCGGCCGTAGGCCAATTGTTAGGCCATTGTTCGACTCGAGATGATTTGTATATCGTTCCTTTTGTTAAGGTTCGAGCTTGTTACGTTGATCGGAGGCGGCCTTCGAGTGCGTCGAGAGTATTGAAGTATATCGTTCTTGCCATCTTCGAGGCAAGTATCGTGATATGTTAATATCGGTATTTTTGGAGTATGCGTATGATTATGCATGTTGTTGAACATGATATTTACTTCGTTGATTTGTCATGATATTCGTTTATATGTTCATGTTGATGAACGTAATGATTTGGCATATGTGTATGCATGAGTTGTGTTTGTATACGTGTACGATCTATGCTGAGGGCGCTGGATCGGATGTCCACCTCGTGTTGGTCCGACGGGATCATCTTGGGATCTAGGCTGAGGGCGCTGGATCATTGGACGGGTTAATTCCACCTCGTGTTGGTCCGACGGGATCATCTTGGGATCTATGCTGAGGGCGCTGGATCATTGGAATACCCAGGTTGTGTAATGGAATCTTGTAGATTCGCATTGTCGGATTCCGGTAGTGGAAGTCCGTGTGATGTATCTTGTTGTGTATTGTTGATGCATATTCGAATTGTTTAAATATGATACTTGTACTAGCATTGTTTTGCTAACCCCTTCGGGGGTGGACATTTGTTTTGATGTTCAGGTAGCCAAGGAGCACTAAAGCGACACAAGATCTGACGTGACGACGAAGGGGTTCAGTGATGTTTATTATTATTGGAGATTTGTGGTCTTGGTTTGGTTTCTGTACTCGAGTACGCGTGTCCTTTTGATATTAATTCGATATGGTTGTACTAATTACCCGTTGAACCAGTTATACGTTTTCATAAACTTGAATTTTCGCAGTATTGATGTCTTGTATTTACTTTTCTTTTTAATTAGCCTTGTAAATCCTTATTCAAAGGGTTTACGGCGCTGCAATTATTCCGAATATCTCGGGGTGTTACAGAATATGGTATCGGAGCTAAGATTTATGGATATCTTGGCAGTCGGGTTTTAATTGGGTCTGTTTACGTTATTTGATTTACGGGTCGTTGTAACATCACTGTTCAGCCGAAGTCGTCATGTGGACCGTGGTTGTAAGTCTCTAAATCTCTTATACTACCGTATTACTTAATTACTGTTTTGTGAGTATTGACGGACTTTATTTCAAAAATTTTGTTCTGTATATTGAGAAATTACGTTTACAGTATGCTGAGAGGAGGTCGTGGACGCGGACACGGTCGTGGACGCGGACGTGGTAACATGAGACATGAGGATTCCGCAACTACCCCAGAAATATCGGCTAGTCGAACCGATTCCCATTCTGGAGGGCAGCAAGGATCAGCGAATGATGACGCAAAACCCTAACATGCCAGAGTGCTTCAACAGTGGTGGCGCAAATAAATCGATTCGCCTGTGTCGTTGATCGCATGCAGACAGCCGATGGGACAAAGAAGACCACGAGGATAACCGGGGAGACAGGTGGCTTGCGGAAGTGGTTAAATTGCACCCGCCAAAATTTGACGGATCTGCTGAGACACTTACTTGGGATCACTGGCTCAAGGAGTTGGAAAAGATATTCGCGGGTCTTAACTGTCCCGAGGACCGGAAGGTTCCTATTGTCCAGTATTTTCTGACTGGGGAGGCCTTTGATTGGTGGGAGGCTATTCGACCCGAGAATCATAATGCGGATTAGACGGAATTCAAACAAATGATGGAAGCACAGTATTGTCCTCGTCCAGTTAGAGAGGCGAAGATCTGAGAGTTTTTCTCACCACAGAGTTCGGAGGCATCTGTGAAAGATGTAATCAAAACTTTTAATCATCAGCTGACTTGTGTGCGACACTTGGTCAGAACGGAGGCAGAAAAGATTTTTCATTTTGATATGCGGATGAAGCCGGAGATTCAGCAGTACATGTCCGGATTCGAGTGTACTACGTTGCGACAATATCAAGATAAAGCGCTGGCCTACGACATGAAAGAGGCGGCGATGGAGAAATCAGTAGAGGCAAAGAAGCAGAAGGTGACCGGCAGCTTTGCAGAAAACAAGAGTGGTGGGGCCCGCAAGGGCCAATCTTCCTTTTATTCGGCTAGGAAACCTCCACATCCTTCTAGAGACGGAAAGAAGTTCCGGGCAACATCAGCAGTTTCGGACGCATCAAAGAAATGCTACAATTGTGGTCGGGCCGGGCATATTCGACGTGATTGCCCCGCATCTTCTGTGACTTGTTACGATTGTGGGCAAGAAGGGCACCGTGCGGCCTTCTGTGGAGCCGCTGCTAGATCTTTTGGTAACCGCACCCCGGCACCAGTTCCTAAGGAGATAAGTGTGAACCAGACACAGCAGAGTGGATTTCAGCAGCAGAACGCTGGGAAGAGAGAGACATCCAAAGGCCGGGTCCGTTCCTCCGCGCCTGCACGAAATGAGGAGATCTCGACGACTGAACACCCGTTGCATCGTGTACGATTCAGATCCTTTTGCAACCAGCTAGTGTCTTGTTCGATCTGGGAGCTACGCATTCTTTTATATCTTTGAACCGTGTTAAACGTTTTAACATATCTTTCTTGTATATTTGTGAACCTTATGTTGTGGGATTACCGAGCGAGAGAAAATTGTGGGAACACTAGAAGCTAGGGATTTCCAGATTCTATAGAAGGAAGAGATTGGCCATCAAATCTTATTGTAGTTGACATCTGCGGTGACGATTTAATTCTCGGAGATGATTGGCTCAACCGTTATGGAGTCTTTGAATTACCGAGAGAGTCATTTCCATCATTGCCGATGACGGATCCGAACACTTATTCCGAGGATGGAGACCGGAAGCTCGGGAAATTGATCAAAGCAATGAAAGCAGAAATTATCGAACAGGATGTCATGGACTTTGGTGTTATGCCATGAGGAAAGAGGAAGGAGTAGAGTTCTCGTCTATTCCAGTTGTGGATGAGTTCTCGGATATATTTCCTGACGAGCTACTGTGGTTACCTCCGCAAAGAGAAGTGGAATTCACCATCGAATTAGAGCCTGGAGCAACCCCTATTTCCAGGGCACCATACCGCATGGCGCCAACCGAGATGTATGAACTCAAGAAGCAACTGGAGGAATTGTTACAGAAGGGCTATATTCAACCGAGCGTTTCCCTTGGGAGCGCCTGTTCTCTTTGTCCTAAGAAAGATGGATCCTCCGACTGTGTATTGATTACAGGGAGCTTAACAAGATGACGATCAAGAATAAGTATCCTATACCTCGGATCGACGACTTGTTTGATCAACTGCAAGGGGCAAGGGTATTCTCGAAGATTGACTTGCGATCAGGATACCATCAGTTGAGGATTAAGGAATCAGATATACCGAAATCTGCTTTCAGATCCCGGTACGGGCATTATGAATTTGTAGTGATGCCATTTGGACTTACCAATGCTCCTGCGGTATTCATGCAATTGATGAATCGGGTATTCTTGGAGTACTTGGATAAATTTGTGGTCGTTTTCATTGACGACATTTTGATATATTCGAGGGACGCAGAGGATCATGCTAAACACCTACGTGTGGTTTTGAGCATCTTGAGAAAGGAACAGCTATATGCAAAATTCTCTAAATGCGAGTTCTGGCTTAAGGAAGTAACCTTCCTTGGGCATGTGATATCAGCCGATGGAGTTCAGGTGGACCCGAAAAAAGTCGAAGCAATCTTGGAATGGGAAGCTCCTAAGAACGTGAAGGAAGTCAGAAGCTTCTTAGGACTAGCTGGATATTATCGCCGCTTTGTGGAGGGATTTTCCAAAATTGCTCGTCCGCTCACTCAGCTGTTACAGAGAACTCAAAAGTTCGCGTGGAATGAGAAGTGCCAGGCTGGTTTTGACGAACTTAAGAAGAGACTGACGACAGCACCTATATTAGCGCTGCCAGAAGGAACTGACGGATTTATGGTATACAGCGACGCTTCAAATCAGGGTTTGGGTTGCGTGTTGATGCAAAAGGATAAAGTGATTGCTTATGCTTCTCGGCAACTAAAATCGTACGAAGTTAATTATCCGACTCATGATCTGGAGCTAGCAGCTGTGGTCTTTGCCTTGAAAATTTGGCGACATTATCTGTACGACACTCATTGTCAGATCTTTTCAGATCATAAGAGCCTCAAATACATTTTCAGTCAGAAAGAATTAAACATGAGGCAGAGAAGGTGGCTGGAATTGATCAAGGATTACGACTTGGAGATCCTCTATCATCCAGGGAAAGCAAATGTAGTAGCCGATGCTTTGACCCGAAAACCTGTTTCTCTTCGAGTGTTGGAAGCTCTTACGCCCCAGACCAGCATTCAACGAGAACTGATCCGCGAAGGGATTGAAGTATGGGCACCAGAAATCCAAGGGCGACTTTATGTGATGGAATTGACTTCATCACTAGTCGAGAAGATCAAGTCCAAGCAGTTGGACGATTATCTGATCCTTCGATTATGTGATGAAGTAAAGAAAGGAAAAGCCCCAGGATTCGTGATACAAGACGATGGAGTTCTGAGATTTCAGAGTCGACTTTGCGTCCCCGACGATGATGACTTGAGACGGACTATTCTGAAAGAAGCTCATAGCGCGCCCTATTCTATTCACCCGGGCAGCAGTAAGATGTATAAGGATCTTAAACAAAACTTCTGGTGGGGGAATATGAAGAAGGACGTAGCAGAGTACGTTTCGAAGTGTTTGACTTGCCAGCAGGTCAAGATTGAGCATCAGCGACCTGCCGGGATGTTAAAGCCGCTTCCGATCCCTGAATGGAAGTGGGAGGACATTTCGATGGATTTCATCACCAGTATGCCAAGGACTAGAGCAGGAATGAACATGATTTGGGTCGTAGTTGATCGACTAACCAAGTCGGCTCATTTCCTAGGAATCAAAGATACATGGGGACCCGAGAGATTGGCACGAGTATTTGTTGCGGAGATAGTCAGATTGCATGGGACGCCGAAAACCATTATTTCGGATCGAGATGGTCGTTTCGTGTCGCACTTCTGGAAGGCAGTCCATAAGGCTTTGGGGACTGAGCTCAACTTTAGCACAGCTTATCATCCCCAAACAGACGGTCAGTCCGAAAGGACTATTCAAACCGTAGAAGACATGCTTAGAGCTTGTGTGTTGGATTGGTCAACTGATTGGGAAGTTCACTTGCCCTTGATCGAATTCACTTACAATAATAGTTGGCATGCTTCTATTAGAATGGCACCATTTGAAGCTTTGTACGGGAGGAGATGTCGATCACCCCTGTGTTGGGATGATTCTTCGGATTTGATCGGGACGGAACCGGAATTGATTATTCAGACTCAAGAGAAGATAGCTTTGATTTGAGAGAGACTATTGACTGCCCAGAGTCGACAGAAGTCTTATGCCGATGTACGTCATCGTCCTCTAGAGTTCGACGTTGGGGATCATGTGCTATTGAAGGTGTCTCCTACACGAGGGATTTTCCGTTTTGGGAGGAGAGGCAAGCTCAGTCCGAGATATATCGGACCATCCGAGATCCTCGAGAGAGTTGGAGAGTTAGCATACAGATTGGCCTTACCGTCGTCGCTGAGTCATGTTCACAATGTGTTTCACGTATCCCAACTGCGAAAGTATGTACCGGACCCCAGTCACGTCATTGATTTCAACGAGATCGAGATAGCTAATGATGGCACCTTCGAAGAGAGACCAATCAAGATACTTGAGAGCCGGATCAAACAATTGAGGAATAAACCAATACGTTTGGTTAAAGTACAATGGTCACGACATGGAGTCGAAGAGGCCACTTGGGAAACGGAGGACGGTATGAAGGCTAAATATCCGGAGTTGTTTTCATCCTAAGTTTCGGGACGAAACTTCCTTTTAGGGAGGAAGGATGTAATACCCGAGATTTCTGTTATGTAATTGGAGCTTGTGATATTGTAATGATTGTACTTTTGTATGAGTACTATTCTCTGTATTTCATTATCCGATGTTGTCGAGCATATAATTTCGTATATGTGATATAAAGATTGAAATTCTGTGCATGTAGCGCACGCTACAGGCTGAGGGTAGCGTACGCTAACGTGGTTTCATAGCGCACGCTACCGAGTGTAATTAGCGCACGCTATGCGTGGTCAGATTGATTGAGACGTGCGGTAGGTGAGATCTGGCCGGGGGACTCCTGTCGGATCGTGTCGGATGTACCTGGACGGCTTTCGGGAAAAGCCGAGTCAACGCCTTAGTGCACGCTACAGGTCGATGCGTAGCGCACGCTAAGTGCCGAGTACAGTTTAGACTCTGAGCCGTTAGCGCACGCTACGAACAGGGTCTAGCGCGCGCTAATAGCCATTTATTATAAATAGGACAGCATCCTATTCGTGATTTCAACTCCTTCTCCTCCCACAACCCGAACTTTGACACATAGAACATAACTACTTTCGTCCTAAACACTCCGTATCAACCTCCTCAACCTCCTAGTTCGAGATTGAAGATCATACATCATTGGAGATTGGTGTTCAAGCCTTCGGTGTTGGATTGCTTCATTTCATCCGTGTTCTTCACTACTTCAAGGTAGGTGATTCTTCACCAATGATTAGTATGTTCATAAGGAAGATTTGAATCATGTTGGATAGCAAGTATTTCGTTCATCACATGTTAGAAGGATACTTTTGACGTATCGGTACTAGATGTCGAATGAACCTTTGAACCATCTTATTATAAGGACACCTAAGCATGTTTAAATCGATTTATGATCAAGTAATCGGATATTACCCAGTTGATATGTTGTATACGTTGGAATCATGTGTTTTGGAACGTAAGACGATGGAACTTAGATTATTTCTTGAAGATCGTAGAGGAATTGTGATATCGAGATAACTATCCGTATATTGGTATTTCATAATCATAAATCTTCCAGAAACCTTATTATCATGATATGCCCGAGGATAACTTGTAATATCACCATAGGGTTCATGAGTTCTTCATCATTCAACCCAGTTTTCGGTTTGCAGTATTCTGCCATGCAAGATTAGCGCACGCTAACATGTGTGAGTTAACGTGCGCTATCGAGGTTCGGTTTTCGCACAAAACATACGTAGCGTACGTTATGAGACAATGAAGTCGATCGCGATTCGTGGCTAGCGCACGCTAGTCTTATACGATAGCGTCGCTAATCAGATCGGCTTAGCGCACGTTACGTAGAGTACGTAGCGCGCGCTAAGCAATCCAGCATTGTTTAGTTTGAGCTTTTTGGCCGTAGGCAATTGTTAGGCCATTGTTCGACTCGAGATGATTTGTATATCGTTCCTTTTGTTAAGGTTCGAGCTTGTTACGTTGATCGGAGGCGGCCTTCGAAAGTGCGAGAGTATTGAAGTATATCGTTCTTGCCATCTTCGAGGCAAGTATCGTGATATGTTAATATCGGTATTTTGGAGTATGCGTATGATTATGCATGTTGTTGAACATGATATTTACTTCGTTGATTTGTCATGATATTCGTTTATATGTTCATGTTGATGAACGTAATGATTTGGCATATGTGTATGCATGAGTTGTGTTTGTATACGTGTACGATCTATGCTGAGGGCGCTGGATCGGATGTCCACCTCGTGTTGGTCCGACGGATCATCTTGGGATCTAGCCGAGGGCGCCGGATCATTGGACGGGTTAATTCCACCTCGTGTTGGTCCGACGATCATCTTGGGATCTATGCCGAGGGCTGGATCATTGGAATACCTGTGTTGTGTAATGGAATCTTGTAGATTCGCATTGTCGGATTCCTGAGCGGAAGTCCGTGTGATGTATCTTGTTGTGTATTGTTGATGCATATTCGAATTGTTTAAATATGATACTTGTACTAGCATCGTTTTGCTAACCCCTTCTGGGGTGGACATTTGTTTTGATGTTCGGGTAGCCAAGGAGCAGGGAAAGCAATGACAAGACGTGACGACGAAGGGGTTCAGTGATGTTTATTATTATTGGAGATTTGTGGTCTTGGTTTGGTTTCTGTACTCGAGTACGCGTGTCCTTTTGATATTAATTCGATATGGTTGTACTAATTACCCGTTGAACCAGTTATACGTTTTCATAAACTTGAATTTTCGCAGTATTGATGTCTTGTATTTACTTTTCTTTTTAATTAGCCTTGTAAATCCTTATTCAAAGGGTTTATGGCGCTGTAATTATTCCGAATATCTCGGGGTGTTACAGGACACAACCGTTGCACATGGTGGTTTGTCCTCGTGGGCACGATCGTGTCCGGAAGAACTTGTTGGAAAAAAAATTTCCAGCGGTAAAATATTGATGCATATCTTCTTTATGAACCCTGAAGCACGACAAATGAAGTCCTATTTGAACGTCAACTTTTTCTTTTCGAATAATCTTGGGAGTTTTATAAGATTTTTGAGAGACCCTTTGTCAAAAATTGTTGTGTTGTTTTGATGTATAGGTTGTAATTAAATTTTGGTTGTTGGATATTAATATCGATTGGAGCAGATGAGAAAAGTAAAAAAGAAAAAAGAAAATAAAAGTAGTTTAAATTAAATAAAATACAAAAAAATGGGAAAGTCAACATTACAACAAAAGAGATGACATTTTAGTCTTTTTAATCAAAATGGTACTAAAAACTTGTAGTTTTATGAATGAGGATATAAAACTTGTCAATTTTATGATTTGGTATTAAAAAATTGATCCCACCTCCATGTAATTATTCTAATAGTTTGTGATTAAATGTTGAGTGGTTGTTATTGTATTTTTTATTCATTTATTATACTATCATATTTTCCACACTAAATTGTGTTTGATTATCTTCCCTTGCGTGCGCGCATATATATATATATATACTAGTTTTTCGTTCCCGTGCAATGCACGGGATTGCCCATGTATGATTCAGACCACATTGTATGTATTTGAGTTAGAATTCTATTAATATTGGAGTTATTTGTTATTGTAATAATAGTTGCAGTTTTGGTAGCTCTTTCTACAATAATATTTTGCACATACGTGGAATCTTTTTTCTTTGGTTCATCAAATATAAGTTGTATTCAGTTTATTTGGTTAGGCAAAGAGCGTTCGGAGTTGAAAGTTATGTTGAGAAAAAGAAATAGCTTTGTGAGTGTGCAATACGTAATTTGGAATATGTATTTACTATTATTATATGTTTTTTGTGAAACTGGACAATCAAATATCATATACGATATAGTAAAAATGTCTTTTTTTGGTTGAGTTTTTTTTTTAAATTTCGCATTGTCTTCAAATGGCGCGCAGGTATGGTTTTCATGAATGCTAAGGCAGTTTGTATACTGCACAGGATTGCCCATGTATGATTTAGACCACATTTTATGTATTTAAATTGGAAAGTAGTTATTTACATATGGGCTGTTATGCTACATATTTAATTTTTTTACTCGGAATTGGCTATAATAATTTTGGTTAGTTCTCTCTGAAAAGTAGGTTTATAGCTTTTTCTGTAATGATATTTTGCACATTTGAAGAATTTTTTTTTTGTTTGGTCCTAAAATATATGTTGTACTCAGTTTATTTGGTTAGGCAAATTATGTTGGGAAGAAAAATATCATGTGCACTTTATTAGCTTGAAAATTGCAAACAAATCACGAAATATGTAAAATGTGCATTGGGTGTGCAATTTGCAGTCTTAAACAAGACATTTGTTAGGATATTAGAAACCATTCTGTACGAATGCAACTGATGTTTAATATGATGTCATATAAAATTCATTTGGCAACTAAACATACACGCTGCTAAATACACTGCTGTCAACTCAATGCCATTCCAAAAAATTACACATTCTAAACTCAATAATTCCTGAATGTTCAGCTAAATACACAATATATAACAATCGCTTGTGTATAAATTAACAACTGTTTGCTCAATTCCATTTGGCATTCCATTAAAATATGAAAGAAGTAAAATGTTTACAACATAAAATCACAAATAATCATCTGGGTAATTAGTGTAGCACGACCCGGCGCTTTCGAGCATAGTTAAAGCTCAAAAGCCTCGCATCCTTCGTTGCCTATTTCGTTGTGAAATAATAGTCTAATAAACAAAAAATATTATATGAAGTAAATGTATTTTATATATTTCAGGGAAAAGTAAATCACGTGAGAACAGGAACTTACAGATATGCTATACAAAAACAACATCTACAAGTTTGGTAACAACCACAACCAAGTCGGGAAATATTTAAGAGGAATGGAAAAGTAAAATAAAAATCTTAAGCATATACATGCAGGGATTAAGGTTGGTGGATGTCCGATTAAATAGGCAGATAACAAAGTTGAGTCATTCAACTCTTTTTGCTTTCAAGGTTCGTCCGCGAGAGGATGTATTGATGTGTGCGTCAGGGTTAGGATGCTCTGAAATGAAAAAGATGTTGTAATGTATATTTAGGGAATGCATACAAGCAGAACATGTTAATAAGAAATTACCTTTGGTTGTTGGTGGGAGTGTTTTTGTCTCGTTTTTGGGCGGTGTGAAGCTTTTGAAGGTATCTGTGGAAGAAAATGAAAATCATGTTTAACATTTTTTGAAACCAAAAATATACGGAGATTGCTTTCAGCGAGAAATTTGAACAAAGACGTGCTAGTACGATGGAAATGTAAAACTGTTAAACCAAATATTGTCATCAAGTAGCCCTGCGGTATAATTGCTTTTATTCAAGTCAAACTATCAATACAACACTGCCCTCCTTATTAAAACGTGAGCAGAATACAAGGTCGACGATGAATACAATGGCTCCGTCGTAAAACCGATTTTATTCAAACGTTATTACCAAATAGCTCTGCCGTATAACTGATGTCAGTCAGGTTGATTGATGAATATAATATTTCGTATGGCTGATAAGATATAAGACTGTTATCCCCAAAATAGTGCAGCGAAGCCGAAAATATGGACATTGGTGTGGGCACTTGACTCGAAAATTTTTAATAAAGTGAGTATTAATATATGGAGCACGGCTCATATGAACAACCATAAGCGATAATAGATAAAGAGGCAGATGCCGCTACAGTCTTCGAGAAAATGCGGACATTAGGCAAACCTGCAGAGGATGAGGTGATTGTTCCAGTGTCGCAGATAGCCGGAGATTGTATTGGCTGACATTCTAGGGCCTGCATGGTATGTGACATTGTAGTTGTGCCATCCTGTTTATTAAACACATTTGACCGAATTTTTACTTTCAGTCGGACTTGAGCCAATTTTGAGTCAATGGAGTCTAATATTAAAGCTTCGTCCTGCAGGTTAACGTTGTTCGGAGTGAGATAAAATGTGCTCTAAACAGTTCTGTTGGGAGCAGTAAGAATACTATTAAGAGGAGTTATTTACACTGGAATACTTTTCGAGAAAGTGCTTTGCTGACATTTTCATGATTTCTTCGCCTTCGTTGCCAAAAACAGTAACCTTTGTTTCGCCAGAATCATCATATACTAAGAGAGAGAACCTGAATCTGTTGATACATGAAAAATATAATGTAGTCATTTGAGTAAATAATGTCAGTGTGAGGTAGAATGAGATTGTGTAATGTGTTGAACCTTGGAATGGCAGTTCTATTTTGTTGACAAGAGTGGCAGTCGAACAGAGAACCGTACTCGTCAGTTGTTAAGTGGTGACATTTTTCGCAGAAGGGTAGATAAAATGCTGGCGTCTGCGGGATATTTTACCTCGGACAAACAGAGTGGTTTTCTCTGCCTGTAAGATAATTGAATTTTCGTAAACGTAATAATGGGCGAGGAAAATATTAGAGAAAGGGAAGTCGGAAGTCTTTACCTGTTCGATTGCAAGGAGTGCCTGAACAGATATGATTGCCTGAGAATCTATACCAGAATTGGTATGTGCTCTCTTGAAAACATCGCCTTGGTGTTGAATTCGTCGATCTTCTGTTTATGTATGGAATACCTGTCAAAACATATGTTGTTATAATAAATGTATATAGCAATATAGGTACTTCGAAATATGTACTCCCTATTTCTGAAGTTCTTGAACACGGCTGATTTTGGAGTTCACGAGGACAAGAGATGCAGATGTAGAGCTAAGTGAGATATCTGAAAGTAAGTGAAAGAGAGAATGGAATAGTATAAAATATAAACGTGAGATAATTGTTTTGTCATATGTGATGATATTCAGTGAGCAGAGGGCAAGTGACAGCGATATTACTGTGATAATCCGTGACATTGAAGTTTAGAGCTCTTATAACATGCGTGTCCTTCATAGAATCGAGCAGCTTGTAAACATCATCTGTTGTAGCGTCGTTCCAGAAAGTAATGATGAAGGGTTTCAGCCTGCAGGAAGGAGCAAAAGAAGTAATATTTTTGAGTAATTTGGTTTGTATGTGATTCATGAAATAGTGCAACAATTTCATACAATTCATCTACTGCTGCATATTCTTGGAGCGTGTTTTATTTTCCTCTTGAGGACACCATCCTTGGAGGGTGGCTATCAATTATAATGGCGACAGTACCTGCAATAGAGGTATAGAATAAGAAGCAATAAACACTGTACGTTCATTAAAAAATAGAACAAGAAAATAGCGAGCAAGTAATATTTTATACAGCAGCCGAAAATAAACAACGTGCACAAAGCTGACTAAGTTGTAAATATTTTCGAGAACATGCGTGAGAAGGAACAATTCCAGACAGTAGTACAGAGGAAAGACGACTTTAAACAACTTTAATAAAAAAGCAAAGCAATATGTTCATATCAATAGAAACGGGCTTCTTACATCTACGTAGAGCTAGGTCAGGTTTTTAGCCGATAAACCTAAACATATAACATTATTGCAATAGCTGTTTTGAAAAACAGTAGGAAGATAGCTTTAAAAAGTATTACGTATTTTGAACCTAAATTGTGAAGGTAAGTAAGAGCGAACAGAACATAAAACAAATGACATTACCTACACTGTCAAGAAACAAGCAAGATTGAAGTATGTACTGAGAAATGAATGAATCTGATAAGAACAGGGAGATTTTTGTGAGAAGTGACTCATTAATTTTCTTGTGCATATAAAATCTCTAAATTTATCGCATTGTACGAAATTGGGAGAGAGTTCGGACGAGATGGACAAATTTTCCTCAACTGCCAGGACAGCTGTCCGTGAACCAATTATATTGATATTTGTTATTGGTCAAAGGATTTTCGAACCCCGGTTTTACTGGCCGCACTGTTGCGTTTGATATAAGGTAGGTCTGATGAGGATGCAAGCTATTTTTGAGCAGGTCAATGTCCCCTCGATATAACATTGCTTCGACCTTATTTCCCTGAGTTATGTAGGATGAAGAGATGTGGAAAATACTAATAACAATGAGATGTAATCGTAGTTGTAGGGAGGTGTTTACCTTGTCATATGCCAGGAGCAACTTCTTAAATTTTATAGCAGCGGGCTACACCGAGGTTCGAGCCTCTGTTTTGTTGAGGACAGAAACCTTGGCAGTCCAGTTTCTTGTATCTGGAGTTATTACGTCAAGCGGAAATATCTTCAGCTCCATTTGCTGACTATATTATGCCATGAAAATGTGGAATAATAAGAGTTTACAATGAACCTGATAAGTTGGTGTTTAACATGCGAAACTGAAAAATATATTGAAGGCAATGTTGGCAAAAACAGGCACAAAAATAGGGGTTGGGATATTTTGTATACAATGAACCACGTTACAAGATAAATATACAACGTAGGTGTTGCGTACAGATTTCAAAGGGCCATGTTAGCTTTCCTCACTATAAGAAGTAATAGCAATATCAGAGACACGCTAAGATATAATCAAAGTGGTTCTAATACCAATTGTCTTCGCAGTTATATTTGTATAAGGATGTGTCGAACACAAATTGTATATATTTATGCATGTTCTGAAGTTCCTTGGCAATAGAACACTAATAATATTATGCAATGAACGTAGAGATGAATAAACACTGTATGTATTAGCAGGAGTAGATCAGTATGAAATCTATTGATAAACGAACAACAACGAACCATGTTAGGAGAGAAATATAGCAGGGCGGGTAAAGCCACACATACATAAATATAGCAGGGTGGGTAAAAACCTCCGTAGAGCAATGTACAATAAGCAGACATCATAAACACGCAGAACAAATCTGCACGTGCCAGAGAACTATAAAATACATAAATCGACAGACAAACATGCAGTAACATTGTATCTCAAAGGCAAGCAGACAATCCAGGCAGAGGAAGCATGCACGCAGTGGACAGTCAGAATGAATAAATAGATAGAAAACCAGAAGGTAGAAGCAAAGAAAAATATAATATACCTTGGAAACCAAAAAACACAATAATTATTGAGCCGGACGACGAAGAGAGCTCTGTCGAACAAGGAAACGAACAATAATGGATGATGTTAGAGAAGAAATATAAGTAGGCGGCGCAGCCTAATCAAATGTAAATAATAACACTATTGAAATAAAGTTAGCAAGGAGAAACAGAGGTATTAAAATCTAATTTAAATAACTAAGAGATGAAGCAAGATGCGTGTGCAGTGGACAATCAAACCGTGTTTAAAAACTTCCAAGTCACAATGCCTGAGCATCCATTGAATGGCCGAGCAGGAAAAAAATGCGTGAAGTCAGACATCGTGAACGATCAAATTAAATGGAAAGCACTCTTCAAGACCCGCAAAATAAACGGGCCACAGAAGTGCGTATGCATCCGAAAGAAGCAAGAAAAGGAACATGCAAATAACACAAATGAAAATCACATACCAAACCCAACGCAGAAACACATAAAAATAGGGTATCATCAAAGAAGTACAGAAATGAGAAAACAAACTGTGGAGAAACGAAGAAAGAGGGCTGGACCCTGAAATTTCCTGCACAAACAAAAAGAAAACCAAACAGAAATCCAGAAACAAACCCCGGAGGAACGAAAGAGAAGGACAAAGGTGAAGGAGAAAGCTGAGACACTGTCCCTGCTTCAATATATCTGTAACTAACAAAAAAAAGGTAACTACCAAAAAATCAGCAGAAAGATTCTAAATCTCTATATATAACAAGGATGAGAAATGAACGAGTTTGTCAAAGTAAATAAGCTAACAATCCATGATGTCAGGCACTGTCAACGAATAAATCGTATGGAAAACACTTTTGAACACCCAGAAAATAAATGCGGCCAGGCAATCCCTTTGTATTTGAAAGAAATAAGAAAAGAAAGAATCAGATAACACAGCCAAAGATCACATACCAAACTCAGCGCAGAAGCGCATAAACCTAGGGTATCATCGAAGAAGTACAGAAACGAAAAAACAAACTGCAAACAACCGAAAGAGAAGGGCTCGACCCTGAATTATCCTGCCAAAAAAAAAACGAAGAGAAACCAATAAACAAACCGCAGAGAAATGGAAGAGAAGGAGCAATCCGAAAGAGAAAGCTGAAATCGAGAGACGTACCAAGTCGGGGCAATCACAGATGAAAGAAATACAAGCGGCGAGCAGGTGAAACAGTCAGGGGAAACAGGGAGGAGGCGAGATTAGGGTAAATAGGAGCCTTATATTATACACCTCTTTTTGGAGAGTATGAATCAGATCAAAGATGCATACAATAGTGTCAAATTCAGGGACTCGATTTGAATTTTGAGATTAAAATCCGTTTAAATTAAAA
This sequence comes from Orobanche coerulescens, assembly GCA_033398695.1. Taxonomy (NCBI): domain Eukaryota; kingdom Viridiplantae; phylum Streptophyta; class Magnoliopsida; order Lamiales; family Orobanchaceae; genus Orobanche; species Orobanche coerulescens. Next base: position 23,822,900 of record CM065818.1, on the reverse strand, counting down.
CCGGGATCTGCAAGCTCTTGACAAAGATCCGAGGGACACTTCCGGTCCTGGCAGCGCAAGAATAGTGCTGTTTGGGATTTTAAGGTTTTAATTTGTTTGAATTTTAATTAATAAAGAAACAAGAGTCACCCCGAGAATCCAACTAGTTAACATAAAAAGTAGTCCGCAGCCAGCGAAACAGCAAGTAACAATAAACAGTTCAAAGACAACAATATGTTAGAGCGATACACAAATATTGAGGCATTCATGATGTAGAAACAGGCAGAAAAATACAATCAATTGAAACAAATAAGAAGTACAAAAAAGAAGCGTGGCAGCAGCAACAAATGAGGGTGAAGTCTGTACAAAGAACGGTGGAAATGGAACATGAGAAAGGCCGTTGAAGTAATGGTTGAGGGCAGAAGCAAAATATTGCTGATCTGTATTCAAAGATCATTAATTGTCAAGATATAGTTTTATGTAGGAGAAAATATATATATATAACGATAAAACTATAAAAAAATGTGGAGAGCTAAGTGGCAAAAATAAATTAGGCATTCGTACTGAACATGCACCTGATAGGAGCAACAAGAAACGAACACAAACCTGAAGGAAAAAGAAATTAATAATTAGCATAGACATTTACAGAGGTATATTAGGAGAGACATATAGCGTTAGGGATAGAGAACATTGTAGCTGAACATTCCAGTGTGCTTGAAGCAGTCACAGTGTGTGTATATAATAAGTATAAGAGAGAACACACAGATCCAAGCTCTTAACATTGAGTGGAGCACATATTTCTATTTACAAAGAGAGATGCACATACATACAAATATGTATAATACACATATGCACAATACATGCCTGATTTTTCTATTTTTTGTTTGGAGTCAGTAGTAGTTTATCATAAATGGTAGGGAACGCATAACACATGAACGTACATAACACACACAGACAATGAATGACAGAAAGTCATTGAAATATATAAATATTAAAAGCATATCAGATAACTAAATAACATGAATTTTCTTTCGAATGAGAAAGGGGCAAATGTATATTTATTATTGGTGTATACCGAATGACTATGGAAATGATATGAGAATCACAGAACAGCAGCAGCAATAATTTCTCTATACACAATGTTTTTGGTTAGATTCTTTGAGATGGCATGAATTGAAGGTGGGCGAATTAATATTCGAATATATCCTGCCTTCCTGGATCGAGAGAGAGCAACGTAAAGCTGTCCGTGAGAGAAGATTGATTCAGGTAGATAAAGGCCGACCTTGTTCAATGTTTGGCCCTATGATTTGTTAATGGTCATCACAAAACAGAGACGAACAGGAAACTGATGCCTTTTAAATGGGATGGGGCGTTTTCGATTGTCTGAGGTCTCTAAAGGTATACGTGGTATAAATACAAAAGCTCCAGCATATTGACCTGATACGATTTCAGCACCCAAAATATTTCGATCTAGGAGTCGACAGATAAGGCAGGTACCATTGCAAAGTCCTTCAGAAGGGTTAATATTACGTAGAAGCATTATAGGGCAGTTGAGTTTAAGTCGAAGTAAATGAGGAGGTAGGCCTGGAGTGTTGACGGAGTTCAAATAATATTGATAATATGCTTGCTGGAGAGGGTCAGTTGTTAGATCCATGCTATAATAATCCACACTGCAACCTGGGTATCTATCAATTAAGGCGTTATTGATTTCATGCACGCAATCATTCTTTGGGGTCAGAATAGCACATTCAATGACTGAATGAGGATTCTCTATGTGCGCATCAAAATTTGGGAAGATTTCTGAGAGCAGCGCGTCGAGAGGATTGTCGTCTGCCTTGTCAGGGAGACACATTTCCGAAGGCAGTGTAATATTCCCATTATGAATATAAGGTTGAGTGTCGTTACCAACTTTAAGTAAGAAATCTCTGAAATCGAGGTTGTCTCTTGCCCGCATATTCTAGACTAAATGAATTTTACACACACACTGCCATAAGTGAGAATTAATCACACAAGCGTCGACAACATCAGAACGAGCGCCTCTAGGAACTATAGGGATGATCTGTCTAAAATCACCACCGAAGACAATGGTCTTGCCGCCGAAAGGCACATCATTCTCCATAAGACCACGCAGCAAAGTGTCGACTGCCTCGATACTCTTCCGGTGTGCCATGGACGCCTCATCCCAAATAATAAGTTTAGCGGCAATCAAGACGCGAGCATGCACACTCTATTTGCTAATTGTGCAAATCTCATCCTCTACAATTATAGGAAGTTTGAATCGTGAGTGAGCGGTACGGCCGCCGAGGAGGAGAGATACAGCAACTCGTGAAGATGCGACTGCGAGAGCAATCAAATGCCGTGAACAGACTGATGCAAGAAGAGATCGGTACAGAAATGTTTTGCCAGAGCCAGCTGGACCATCGACAAAGAAAGCTGCTAAATGGTTAGTATCAACAGTTTACATAATCTCATTGAAAGCTTGGCGTTGGCCTGAATTCAGCAACGCCACTGAATTCAAATCTAAATCAGAGACGAGATAATTTTCCTCCTCTTCGAAATCCTTACTCTGTATTTGTTCTCGTGAGGCTACAATAATAAAGTCGACCAGACTGAACTCGTCAATCATTCGACCGGAAGATTGCAAGAAAATGTCAATAGATGCAACTGCTTTAAGAAAGGACTCATCCTCAGTATATTTATTTTGAGAAATATAATCATCCGCCATAAACATCCTAAAAGTATTCCAAAATAGTCGAGGATTAGATGGAGTGTTGTGCAGTAAGATCGTTGCAAAGAGACGGCGGAGGGAATACGACATTTGATAGGAGCAAGGCCTCTACCAAAGAGCTGCTGACGTCTGTATCTGATTCTAGTAGACCCCGTGCTAAAGCAGCAGCTCTGAACGTAGGGTATAAAGTGCCGTTTATATTCTGAGATATTCAAAAGATGTAGGTGTAGGAATATGGTTAAGCAGCAGCCGTAGATAGTACTGTTCTCCATCAAGGGGACTCACACTGACCAAACATCCAATGTAGATACCTCGAACTCTTCGATGCCATGTGTTTTTGGTTGCATCCCATACGAAGAAGCTAGGAAAATCTCTGTAAAGCAACTTCAATTTTGCCACTGTGGCTGACTGTGCGTTCATGGCAAAAAATTCTGTGAGCTCTGTCTTCAAAGTGTTTGGATTAGCTATTACGTCAGAGAGAGACCGTGAGGACGAGAAAGAAACATGGTGTTTGTTCGGCAGTGAACATGCAGCTGAAGAACTGCTGGATTAATTTCACTAAGGATAAAAGCATAGATTCTCCACATTGCCTCAGGAGCGCATAACCAACGGGCCGACTGGAAATCTGTAATCTCATCCATTTTTGGGACGACTGACTGCTCCGCAACATTGAATGCAATCTTATTGGTGCCCTTGCAAACGTACTTATATAAGTATTTAATCAGTCTCAGGCCAACGCATATTTCGACATTAATATAGCAGTCAAACTTGGCTAACAGGTAGGGGTTATATGGCACCACCCATCTATTATCAAGAGTGTGACCATGGACGCGCACGTTTTTCTGATCATTTATTCTCCTGTATAACGGATAACAGTCCTCCCGTTGCAAAGAGCTTTCCACATAATCCTTCGGATACTTATTCTTGCATCTGTTATCTTGCATGCATATATTAGAAGGATTTAACAACCCACAAGAACCGTGCATCATATGCCTGACGACACATGCATGAAGATGTGGTCTTAGGCCTATGTCGGGTAGCTCTGCACTAACAAAACGATCGTACGCATCAGACGATGTTATTTTATATTTAGGTTGTCAGATAATGATCCAGTGAGCATGCCGAAGTCCTCTTTTTTGGAATTCTATAACATATAAATATGATGCAACCTCGCCGAAAAGTTTGTCTCGAATAATCTCATGTTTGAATTCCTCGTTGCGGACTCTAAACACTCTTGCAACGAGGTCGGATCTGTTTTGAGCTTTCTCACCAGGCAACAGGCCGGCGCGTATTTTGGGCCAATTTGGATTACATGTCATCGTAATGAAGAAATCTGGTTTCCCATATTCGCTCACCAAAGTCAATGCATTAAGATAACGGCGCCGCATGTCTCGAGGGCTGCTAATATATGATGCGGGAAGCACAAACCGTTGGCCAATATCAGATCCTTTGACATTGGTGTTGCATGCCATACTGTCAACAATACCTTCGAACGATTCGAGGCGAAGATGTTCTTGCCTTTGTTCACCTCTGAGATAATCAAGGCGTTGAGTTTCGATCTTAACATAGCAGTCAATATGGTATTCTTGTGCTAGTGTTCTTGTACGCAATATATTTGTGACGTTATTGGGTCGAGTTTGGAATAAGTAGCAATAAAATTCTCTTGCAGCTACGATGTTTCGCTTCCATTTATTTGCATTCAAATCAGTTTCAGGTAGGAAAAATAAATAGTCATACATTGAGGTTAGGCGTAACGAGCGAAGAAATGTATTGTAAAAAAACTATAGATGCATACTTTCGTGTTCTGCAGAAATAATAGATTCTCCAAATTGATGGCCATGAGGATAAACGCTAGTCTGACCACTGCACTGTGCACCAAGTCGAGTACGAGCAACAGCGGACGTTAGTGATATTCGGCGAATTCCTGTATGCCAGCCGCTTTCGCCGTACGGAAATAATAACGGGTACTGCAGTGGATCGTAGCAGCTGTAGTAATAATGGACACGATGTGTTTTTCCTTATGCAGTATAGACACGGATATCATGCGGTTCCGCTGCAGGAGTCCCAGTCATTTCATTCCAAATTGCAGCGACTTGGTTAACTGTCGGCGGATTGTAAATTCGCATGTCCAAAGATGGGTCTGCACGAAGAACGATGTTGTATTCTTGTAAATTCATCAGCTCGCGAAGCCCCCGGGAAAAAATTGCATACAGATTTATTTTCATCAACTCAACAATGACCTGTAGGACATGTGAATCAAGCTCCCCCGACTGTGATAGTCTATTCTGCAGCTCGTTTTCAGTTTCGTAAAAATACAATTGCAGCTGTCGCCCAGGACCTTCCGTAGGTAGCAAATCTCTGATGAAATGATAAACTGCTCCCTGAATTCTGAGACTGTATACACCCTTGTTAGATTTGGCCAGCGTCTCGTTGTAGGTGATACCCAAGGAACTAAAAGCAGAAGTATTGTTATAAGTACGACAACGCCGACGAAAATGGACCGCATCAGAGGACTCAAGTGAGGTATATAATTCCCAAAGTTGCAGTGGCATTGTGGGTAGAGCAAGGGATATTTGTCCATGTAAGCAGCAGAAACCCTCAGGCTCCCTCAAATAAAGAAGGGGTTTGCAGGAAACGCATGCAGTAGAGAAGGGCAGAGACCAAGCATGCAAGGGGATGTTCTCCATTCTGTTAAGAAGATCATGCCGGATAACAGAAGTCGCTCCCGATATTTTTGCTCGCGGGCCTGTAGTTTGACTCCTGGTGGAACACGTTGCCTCGTTGGCAGGCGCAACTACAGAAAGGAACATGGCACATACATTTAGTAAGGAAAGCAAAATGTGATGTACATGTGGTCAGAGGCCAACAAGAGAAGGTAAATAAAGAAAATAGTGAAAGGAAACAAATAAAATTACCAAGTCATTTACCTTGTTGTTTGTACCGATTTCTTCTATTGTCTAGTAGAGAAAGCTTTTTTTTTCTGTGTCCATAGACGCGTATGTATTTCGTTTTCGTGCGTTTCTTTTCAGGTCAATTACATTGTGGGATCCTGTCCAAAATAAGAAAGAGTTAATAATGTTATGCATGATGGTGTTAGTGGAGAATGAAAAGAAAGCAAAAGAGGAAGCACCTAACACTGCAGGGGATGATGAGTGAAGATTGATTCCATATTCAGTTTCAGGTGTCGTCCTGGGAAGTAGGAGATTGTAATGATATAATTTAGGATATTCCAAAAATTACGTCCTATTGAGAGCATACATGTAATTTGATTGAGCTGTTTGCTGAGAAGTACCCGCCATTTGATGTAAATTGTAATGATTTCTGGATGAGCAGTAAAATAATTTTTTTCCCTGTCCAAAAACATTGAGCAAGAAATGTTAACCCGGACAGTACATATTAGTTAAAAAATATTTAAAAAGGATGAAGGACTACTAAGCGAAGAATGGTAAAGAGCTGAGAGTATATTGCAGAATGAAATACCAAAGAATTAGCCGCAATAGGGTACAGGCAGTGCAGTCAACTGTAGAAGTTGTTAGAACTAATAAGGTATGCACGTAGCCATTGCAGTCGCAGCCTGATGACGCAACAGATATTGAAGACCTCAACAGATGCAGTTAAACGCAGCCCAATACAGAACATTTTCTGTACACCCGAACTCAGTAATATACTATAAAATATAACCCCCACAATCAGACATGTAATTGCCGGGAGTATAGTGTGCAGGAAATGTAGAAACTTATTAATGCATTTTACAGATAAGAGGAAATTACAGCCAACTACCCTATTAGATGGTCTCTTTACACTTTAGTCCCTATTGTTTCATAAATTACAGCGAAGGACAAAAATCTGAATTGGTGTTGATTTCTATTAAAAAGACGAAAATGCCCCTCTATTTACTTGAATAAAACATTTATTTTAAAATACATGTCATATTAAACAAATAGCTTATAAGTTATTAAAGTGTTTGGCTGATACATTTCTTTTAAAAAATATTCTTTTTTCAGAAAATAATTTTTTTTTGAAATATAATTTTTTTCCAGAAAATATATTTCTTTTCGCAAAAATATTTTATTTTATTTTTTTTCCAGAAAATAATTTTATTTTTTCTAAAAAATATTATTTTGCCAAAAAATATTTTTTCCTCTAGAAAATATTTTTTTATTTTTTTCGTAAAAATATTCTTTTTTTCTAGAAAATAATTTTATTTTTTCGAAAAAGTAATATTTTTTTCCAGAAAATAATTTAATTTCGAAAAAATATTATTTTGCCAAAAAAATACATTTTTCTCCAGAAAATATTTTTTTAATTTTTTTGAAAAAATATTTTTTTTTATTTTTTTTTCAGAAAATAGTTTTATTTTTTCGAAAAAGTAGAATTTTTTTCAGAAAATAATTTTATTTCGAAATATTATTATTTTGCCCAAAAATTATTTTTTCTCCAGAAAATATTTTAATTTTTCGAAAAAAATAAAAATTCTATAAAATAATATTTTTTTCAAAAAGATAATTTTTTCTCCAAAAAATATTTTTTTTTATTTTTTCGAAAAATAATATTTTTTCCAGAAAATACTTTCTTTTTTGGAAAAAATATTTTTTCTAGAAAACTTGAAAATTTATTACACTGAAGTCCAAAAGTGTTATATATATTACAATGAGGTCCAGCATGTGCCACCCACGTGAGGCGAAAAATAAATGGGTAAACAAGAAAAGGAAAAATAAAAGGGCAAATTCGGAATATCAGTACTCTCTCTCCAGTGACATCATCTGAAAATTTGACTTTTGTCCTTCGTTGTAAATATAGTTTCTGGACAGTGCAAAATTTGTCCTTCATTGTAATATCTGAAACAATAGGGACCAAACTGTAATTAGACCATCTAAAAAGGTAGTCAAATGTAAATCGCCCGATAATATTTCTAGAGAAATAGTATAATTTGGAGGCACTAGAAATATAATACATAAAACAGCGACGATAACATATTAAAAAGCATTGTAGTAATGAAGAGTGATAGGAAATGTAATTAATTCATGAGAGGAAGAAAATATTCAGTGTACGCGTGAAACGATCAGGTATTATTTGGAAGACTAATTTTTGAAATATTACAGCTGTAATATTTGCTATTAGTTTAGGATAATATTTACTGCCAGTATGAGAAAGAAATATGCGATTTCCATAATGTTAACGAGAAAGTTGATTGTCAACAAATTTGACAACATTGAGAATGCAGTAGATGTAACACCCCCGAGATATTCAAGGTATATTACAGTGCTGTGGACCCCTACATGGGACCCACCAGGCTAGACACAACTTACCACAGTGAAAACACACATCATCCAGTTGAAAATCAAGAAACACGCCCGGTACAACCGGCGGGATAATCAACAATGGCAAACATAATTAACTTCAACGAATACAAATCATAATCCGAAGAGAAAAGCCTAAGTACTCGCGAGTACAATCTATAAGTTCAAAAGTAGACAACAACCATATCAAATGGAACAACGGAAATAAAAGGACTCAATCCACATGTCAACGACCCTGGCCAGCATCCTCGTACTGTCCCAGCACTCGCTCGTCCGGATGATCATAACCTGAAATCCATAACAAGAATTTCCCCACAACGGGTCTCCAGAGGAGTTAGCAATTACGCTAGTACAAGTAATCAAGGCAAACCAAAACGCTTACACATTTCATAGTACATGCACCAAAGTTATTTCAAAAACCAAAACCAGACATGTCTTTTCCGGAAACAAACAGTCAATCACATTTGCCTAGGACCGGGGCAAAGCCACGAATCCCACTCGAGGCCTCTAAGAACCCTCCCGAGCTGGCCACATTCATAAACCAATTCAAGCACACACGTCACCTAGGACCAGGACGAAGCCACGAATCCCACTCGAGGCCTCTAAGGACCCTCCCGAGCTGGCTAGCGAAACAAACTCATGAATCTAGGACGAAGCCATAAATTCCCTCGAGGCCCCGTCGGACCCTCCCGAGGTGAGTAAAGCACACATAATATACATTACCATTTCACGTTAAGCATAAAGGTTTCCAAGAATTACTTGCCTTGAATAATAGACGACGCAACGAACGGAAGGAAAGACGCTGACGAATGCTAGGGACCAACAATTACGAACCTAACAATTCGAAGAACACAATCACCACCAATCCTAAACGAATAAGGAATTGGAATATACCCGAAAATCCACCTACGATTCATGTATATTCGTATGAAAATAACAACGAGGGCGGAACGCAACCAAACCCACCTCGAGTACGAAAATACCACGAAGTATACCATGAATCCATAGGAAACCAATAAGAACAACGAGATTAATCATATTCATCATGAAATAATCTATCTTACGGAAAGAATCGGACGAAAACGTGGAAACCCCCAATTTACCCAAAAACAAGATTCTAGGAGTATACCTCGAATTAAAAACGAAGAACACGATTAGATGTTGATAATATACTCCAAAAACTAGAAGAAGGTGATGGCTCGGAGTTGCTAAACTTCAAATCGCCGGAAAACACCAAGAAAGTCGCCAACGAGTCGGAGGAGAGGAGAAGGATGAAAAATGACCAAAATCGGTCAACTCCTGGGTTTATAACCCAGGACGCGTTACGTACGTTAGCCACCAAATGCTAACGTACATAAGTTGTGTTACGTACGTAAGCCATAAGGGCCTTACGTATGTAACCAAAAAGGCAGAAATGCTTGTACTGCTTTACACTAGGCCGTTACGTACGTAACCAAAAGGTGTGTTACGTACGTAACATCCCTTCCTCGGAACTACAGGCCAGAAATAGACAAGGGAGGTACTGAAAAAGAATCGAAATACAACGGTGAACAATTCACGATGGTACGAACGTAAATAATTCCAGGCAATGAACTCAAATGCTGAAGAGAACGTACTCCCGACTGTCCGGGATTCGGAACAACATCAACAACGTAATTGCCCAAGACTTTGGGAAATTACAAGACGGCCCAAAACATCAGAAATGCACAATACGCGGTCGAAATACTGAACAAAAGCTCACAACAAGCTCAATAACATGAAATCGATCTTCGACAACCCCTAACGGTGGTTCCGATCAACGACTACAAGAATCGAACGAAAAAAAACGACGTAATAACATAAAACGCGGAATTGAGTTAAACGAGTCCGGAACAAGCCCGAACGGCAAAAAGTCCAACATTAAATATTCTGGATACGTCAATAAGGTTACAAGCGAGTTGCCAAAAATGAAAATACACCGCAAAAAAAAAATACCGGGAAAAGAAAAATGCGGGTATTACATTCTACCCCTCTAAAAACAAGTTTCGTCCCGAAACTTAAGAAATAAACAATTTGGGGTACCTAGCACGCATGTTATCCTCGGTTTCCCAAGTTATCTCCTCGACACCATGTCTCGACCACTGCACTTTGACCAAAGGAATGGTCTTCTGCCTCAGTCGCTTCTCACGGTGCTCCAAAATCTTCAAGGGACGCTCCTCGAAGGTAAAGTCCTCGGCAATATCGATCTCGCCAAATTCGATGATATGACTAGGATCCGGGACATATTTCCTCAGTTGAGAAACATGTAAGACGTTGTGAACGCGACTCAAGGCCGGAGGTAGCGCCAAACGATATGCCAAATCACCGACTCGCTCGAGAATCTCAAAGGGCCCAATAAGTCTCGGACTCAACTTTCCCTTCTTCCTGAAGCGGAAAACTCCCTTCGTCGGCGACACCTTAAGCAAAACGTGGTCCCCCACCTCGAATTCCAAAGGTCGACGAAGGGCGTCGACATACGACTTCTGTCGACTCTGAGCGGTCAACATCCGTTCTCGAATCAAATCCAACTTCCGCCTCGTTTCTAAAACAATATCTGGTTCGGTCCCGACCAAATCAGACGCTTCGTTCCAACAAATCGGCGATCGACAACGCCGCCGATAAAGCGCCTCATACGGTGCCTGTAGCACCCCCAAGTTATTCAGGGTATATTACAGCGCCGTGAGCCCCGCCGTGGGACCCACAAGGCTAAACATACGCGGAACTATAAACTTGACCGAGAAGGTCTACATACAATGGAAAGAAAGACGACACAAATGGTATTCAAAACCATAACCAATGAAACCATATACATCACTGCACAAATCAATACCTCGGCAACACAGGCCGGAACATCAAGGAAACTGAGATACAATACTCGAGTATTTAAAATCCATTCCAGTACAACAACACTGAATGGAGGAATCCAAGAAAATAACCGGAGACAAAACACAGTATCACACTTGCCCATCATCTTCATGCCGACCCGGTACCCACCTGTCCGCTCTCCTGGAACCTGAAATACATGAAACGTATTTCCCCCATAAAGGGGTTAGCCGTCGAATAGCTAGTGCAAGTATAACAGTATGAAACATAATACTCCTCGACAATAAAGTAAATGTAATCCGTCAATTCATCAATATCCGTCAATTCATCAATTTAAGACTAGTATTCCGGAATGACTAAAATCTCAAGACGTATGTGAATGCCGTAGAAACGGTTCGTTCATATCATACGCCGTTACATGTAGGAATGCCGTCAAAACGGTTCGTTCATTACATGCCAACATTATTTCATATGAATGCCGTAGAAACGGTTCGTTCATATCAACCATGGAATCGCACCAGAGGCTACGAAACCCTCAGAGGACCATAGGCCCGTCCCGGAGTGGCTAGAAATAATCATACCATCAATATTTCATACTTTCAAAGTCGAGAACGTACAATCATAAATGTATACTTGCCTTTGAGACATCGAGAAATCGAACGGAGGAAAGGTATGAGTTCGGTAGGTCCGAGAACGCGCTTCCGGCACCTAAACGATTCGCAAGGAATATGACAATTAATTATCCATACTCAAATTACACGAAGAGACTCCCGAAACTCGTCTACGATTCAAGAAAATATACGAGTGGATAACTAAAGGTTGGGAAATCGCCCAAACTCTCACAAGTCCGAAAACGGCACAATCTAACCCGTAAAATCGGAAGAAAACACTCATACGGTATAGATATATATCAAAATCTCAAGGTTCTCAAGCTTCAATCGGACAAAACGGACGAATCTACGAAAACCCCCAAAATCCAACACAAAATTCAAAGTGTTCTTGAATAATCTTTCAATAATCCGTGAATACTCAAACATGTCCATAATCACGCATATATCACACCATACACCATGATTTAATCATCCAAAACGTCAATACCCACACAAAATCGAGAAGTCAAGATGTCGAAGAAATTACCTCTTGAATATCCAAGCTCTATGATCCAAGGAACACGCGTTAGATCGATTATCCGGGCTTCCCGATCGAAAGGAGATGAAGAAAATCAAACACTCAAATGATTTGTGAAGGAAATCCCTCCCTCAAGCTCTCTCTCTCGGTTGTAGGTGAAGAAATGGGGAAGAAATGAGCTGAAATGCTCAAAAAAAACAATTATAGGGGTTGACTACCCTGCCGGACACGGCCCGTGCCGATCGGCACGGTCGTGGCGCGCAACTGGCCCACAGGGACTCGACCGTGTCCTGCTTGACACGGTCGCGGCGCGGAGGGCCTGCCGATAGTGACCCGTCCGACAGCGACTCGGCATGACTCGACCGTGTCCTGGAACACGGTCGGGCGTCTGGGCAGTCGGTTCTGGCTTATCCGGAAGAGTTCGACTCGGTCGTGCCAGACGACACGGTCGGGTCCTGTGGCAGAAACTTCGGCATTTCCGGACGAGTACGGCACGGGCCGTGTCGGACGACACGGCCGAGTCCGGTCGGCAGTGATCGGCCAATAACTAAGAAATGAGCGGGGGAGATAAAACGACCATAACTCTCTCGTCCGAACTCCGATTGACTCACCGTTTGAACCATTGGAAAGGTAACTCGATGATCTATAATATTGAAAAGAATCAGAATTTTTGGAGTTTCCAAGAATTTATGGTGATTTAACAAAGTCGAACTCATACGTGGAAAAGTCGCTAAAGAACACGGAATTCAACAGAACGATACCGAAACGAACTCGGATGACAAAAAGTGTAGAATTAATCATTCTCAGGATGACGAAACGGTCCCAAGCAAGTCGTCAAAATAGACTTCCGCCAAAAATAGAAAATTTCTGGGGATCAAAATTACGGGTATTACATTCTACCCTCCTTAAAAGAAGTTTCGTTCCAAACTTAAAACAGTAGGAGAAGAAATATTTCGCAGAAAACTCAACGAGATGCACAAGAACCGAAACTTACGCCCAAACGGCGAATCATCAATATAGAACACCACAATACATTACCCGAAGGCAAACCAAACCAATGCCGAAAAAGATACGAATTCACAATGCCCGAAGGCTCCAACGGAAATACCGATACATCACAATGGCCTGAAAGCCGAATGCCCCAAAGTCAGAATCATCACAATACAGATCTCAAAGGAGCAAACCTGACTGTCGGACATACCCCTCGGTGTATGAACAACCAGTCACAAATCGTCGGACATATCCAATACAACATGGACTACGAACGATCAATCAATAAAGCTCAAGAGGGACATCACAGTACGCCCGATCCGGAAATGTGTCCGTGCACATGTCCACCCCGTATACGGAATCCAGAATATACGTGTGACAATGTACCTAATTAGCCTCAAGAACTACGTCCCGTGTGCACGGTCCAATGCGGAAATATCCACGCATGACCATCGAGTGCCTGGATAAAAATCCTACACATAACCAATCGGCACGCAGACATGATTCCGGATATGCCACGATACAACATGACAACGAAACTCAAGGGATAAAACATCCAATATGGATCATACGACTCACCAAGTGAACGATGACACACGAATAATGAAAGATAGACATGACCAACGATATTCAAAACAACCATCCTGGGATCAGAATTCCCTAAGGACCGATTAACACGAGCAACGATCACAACACAACAGTTCGGGAAATCCTCAACTCTCAACGATCACAAAATTACCGAGTTCACAAGAATAATAGTGTGCTGCCTTGAGTCGGCCAACACGGCAATAATAATTCAACGGATGGAACTATCCTCGACAGTCCCAATTCAATGCTTCGATTACCGTAGAATGGCCAATCGATAACAACGATACAACGGATGAGAGTATCTTTTTGACAACGGGTGGAAATTATCTTCGATAATCCCAATTCAATACCTCGATTACCTTAGAACGGTCAATCGATAATCAATGATACGATAGAATAGATGTCCCGGTGTCTTAAACCGACCACCGAAACGGAGATGACAAAAGGATATATCAAACGTCCCCAATCGGTTAACGCAACATCATAGCAACAGTTCCAATTCGACGACAAAGATTCAATGATGTCTCAGAACGACATTAATCGCGAACAATAATAATCGATACATCGACACCGCGAACCGGCTATCGATAGCAACTTTACCAACAAGTATCGTAATGCCTTGAACCGGCCATTTACAAACAACAGTAACATTTGGCATAATTTGCCGACGGCGTCGTGTCAACCAATCCCTTGATATCAATACAATCATAAAGAGGCCAAGTCCCAAAATGATACACACAATCGTACGCCTACACGATAACATTAGTCTCATTGATTAGTACGAGTATAAAACTTGTCTCGATATCAATACAACGTACTGTTACCAATTCAGTTGATTTCGTCTTACGAATTCCCTCAGTCTAGACCAAGTTAATCTACGAACCCTTCATCCTTAACCGCAACACAACAGTCATAATTCACGATCAAACATCATACCTTATTGTAAAACGAAGGATTGATAATCAACCGGTTCGATGACGACCAATATCAATACCACCAAACCACGAACTCAATCGTTTTACCATATCTCGACTAATCACAGTCTGAACAATCCAACTCAGACACTTACAAATCCTGTACACAATACGAGTCGAAATATGATGATCATATCAGCAACCAATTCGGACCAATAATAAGGGTCTAAATGTTCCAAACTCAATTCTTAAATACGAATTGACAAGGTTCCCTTCTCGTAAATCCATCGTTAAAATTTACTTATGACCGTCATCAATTTGAATCATCCGACTGGTTCAAAACAATAGATAATCATATTGAAAAGGTTATCAAACAATCCAATCATTCGATTTGAATATTTGCTCCATACGTATGGGCTTCCAAATTCGGAGATGAATAATAGTCTCATCAAACTCATAATCACATTCGTATTCCTATACGAATATTATTTCCAACACATAGTTTAGCTCTAGATATGAATATTCCATATTCATTTTCAAAACATCAACACTTCTAAAAAAAAATTTCATCACCTCGTATAATTCAAGAGTTCTTCAAGAACATGAAATATCCGAAATCACGTTCAGAACAACATATCCGAGGTATATATCTCCATGTTACCATTTTCTTCATCATGTCATTCATACAATCTCAAGAATCGCAACAAAACCCTTATCACCATATGAAGAAGATCTCAATGATCATATCAACATCCGAAATCTCTTATTACAATTCCAATAAATCTCGTATAATATTATCACATGATACCATAATTGTAACACCCTGCATCCTCCTGAATATTACACGCCGTAAACCCTTCTCACAAGGATTTACCAGGCTAAGCACAATTTCCACGTCATTCCAAAAATGCCAAAAAGACCGATGACGGTAATATTTTTCAAATACTAAAAAAAATCATTTTCCAAATACCGTCAAAACGATCAAGATTAAAATGCCAAAAACTCAGTTTAGGGAATCGGTTTTACAAAATAAAATTTCAGTTGGCAAAATACCAAAATCCATTTCAAAAATACTCACGCAGCGGATAAAAGTACAGTCCAATTTATGCATTTTCATTGAAATAAGACGAACATCAAAATACACGATTCCCAACATACTCCCTCCCAAGTAGTAATCCAAAAAAGAAAAAAATGAGCCACTATCAAAGGGATACGAGGATTACCTTGTATGGACGAACCACGAAGAAAGAATAATTGAACTCCATTCCAAGAATCATTAAATCATCATAGTCATCATATGGCCTCAAGAACATCAAGATCTCTATGATTCCATAATCATAATCAACATATTCAAAGCATATCATTATCTTCCTTCAACATAAACCTCATAGAATATGGATAACACAAGAAATCACTTCAAGAATCAACAATAGTTCCATAACCAAGCTCTAATTCCATGATCCCAAGCTCACAATCATGTTAAAAGTGTTTAGAACACTCTTAAAGGTGAAGAGGGACGAGTTTTGGAGAGAAATATCTCAAAGGATCGTGAGAGAAATGAAAGGCAACACTTCAATATATAAATTGCACTCTCATTACGTACGTAAGTGTCCTTTCTTAACGTACGTAACAACTTTAACGTACGTAATCCAATATCCATAACGTACGTAACCAACTCACTGTCTCATTCCGTGCAGTCCATTACGTACGTAACCCATACCATATAACGTACGTAATATACCAGTTGACTTGCTACAGTACCATGGTTGTGTTACGTACGTAACACGTCCTGTATAACGTACGTAACCATGCCAATCTTACATACGTAATCTCACCTTATTAACGTACGTCATAATTCCATACTTAGCCAATTTCAACAATTCCTGTCCAAAGTCATGACATACCAAATACGAGCATACGGCAAAATCAATATATATACTCAATTCAATAACATTGTCATACGTTCACAACGTCCTCGAGCATAATTAACCATCCACGATATCTAATATATAAACGAAAAAAAGATATATCCGAAAAATCGGGGTATAACACTCTACCCCCCTTAAAAATAAGTTTCGTCCTCGAAACTTACAATCACTCGTACAAACAACATTTCAACGGGAATTCAATTTCACCAAGAATTATCGAATAATTCGAACAACATACTTACAAGTCTGCGAAGTCGAAGATCTCCCGTGATACTAGCATGCGACTCCTAAACAAAGTCTCAACATAATATCGATACACACCATTATCGCCATTAGCAACTTAACAAAATCTCAAGGAAGAGTTCACGTCCGTGACCACGGCCACGATTCTTCCTACTTTCAGCCAACATTCTGAAAGGCACACACGTGCGTAAGTATAATCCGAATCGCACATTCTCGAAGTGACCAATTCCCAAGAATACCAAGCTATAAACGAAACGATTAAGAAAAATACGAGAAGAGTGAGAGGACTTACAAGTACCGCACCGTGATGATGGCGAGTAGTGATATCAGGCAAATGCCGACTCAATCGACCCAAAAGACCGACAACCTAGGTATCCATAAACCTAATCTCCGATACCATATTCTGTAACACCCCCAAGTTATTCAGGGTATATTACAGCGCCGTGAGCCCCGCCGTGGGACCCACAAGGCTAAACATACGCGGAACTATAAACTTGACCGAGAAGGTCTACATACAATGGAAAAAAGACGACACAAATGGTATTCAAAACCATAACCAATGAAACCATATACATCACTGCACAAATCAATACCTCGGCAACACAGGCCGGAACATCAAGGAAACTGAAATACAATACTCGAGTATTTAAAAATCCATTCCAGTACAACAACACTGAATGGAGGAATCCAAGAAAATAACCGGAGACAAAACACAGTATCACACTTGCCCATCATCTTCATGCCGACCCGGTACCCACCTGTCCGCTCTCCTGGAACCCGAAATACATGAAACGTATTTCCCCATAAAGGGGTGAGCCGTCGAATAGCTAGTTCAAGTATAAAAAGATGAAACATAATACTCCTCGACAATAAAGTAAATGTAATCCGTCAATTCATCAATATCCGTCAATTCATCAATTTAAGACTAGTATTCCGGAATGACTAAAATCTCAAGACATATGTGAATGCCGTAGAAACGGTTCGTTCATATCATACGCCGTTACATGTAGGAATGCCGTCAAAACGGTTCGTTCATTACATGCCAACATTATTTCATATGAATGCCGTAGAAACGGTTCGTTCATATCAACCATGGAATCGCACTGAGGCTACGAAACCTCGTAGGACCATAGGCCCGTCCCGGAGTGGCTAGAAATAATCATACCATCAATATTTCATACTTTCAAAGCCGAGAACGTACAATCATAAATGTATACTTGCCTTTGAGACATCGAGAAATCGAACGGAGGAAAGGTATGAGTTCGGTAGGTCCGAGAATGCGCTTCCGGCACCTAAACGATTCGCAAGGAATATGACAATTAATTATCCATACTCAAATTACACGAAGAGACTCCCGAAACTCGTCTACGATTCAAGAAAATATACGAGTGGATAACTAAAGGTTGGGAAATCGCCCAAACTCTCACAAGTCCGAAAACGGCACAATCTAACCCTTAAAATCGGAAGAAAACACTCATACGGTATAGATATATATCAAAATCTCAAGGTTCTCAAGCTTCAATCGCACAAAACGGACGAATCTACAAAACCCCCCAAAATCCAACACAAAATTCAAAGTGTTCTTGAATAATCTTTCAGTAATCCGGTGAATACTCAAACATGTCCATAATCACGCATATATCACACCATACACCATGATTTAATCATCCAAAACGTCAATACCCACACAAAATCGAGAAGTCAAGATGTCGAAGAAATTACCTCTTGAATATCCAAGCTCTATGATCCAAGGAACACACGTTAGATCGATTATCCGGGCTTCCCGATCGAAAGGAGATGAAGAAAATCAAACACTCAAATGATTTGTGAAGGAAATCCCTCCCTCAAGCTCTCTCTCTCGGTTGTAGGTGAAGAAATGGGGAAGAAATGAGCTGAAATGCTCAAAAAAAACAATTATAGGGGTTGACTACCCTGCCGGACACGGCCCGTGCCGATCGGCACGGTCGTGGCGCGCAACTGGCCGACAGGGACTCGACCGTGTCCTGCTTGACACGGTCGCGGCGCGGAGGGCCTGCCGATAGTGACCCGTCCGACAGCGACTCGGCATGACTCGACCGTGTCCTGGAACACGGTCGGGCGTCTGGGCAGTCGGTTCTGGCTTATCCGGAAGAGTTCGACTCGGCCGTGCCAGACGACACGGTCGGGTCCTGTGGCAGAAACTTCGGCATTTCTGTACGAGTACGGCACGGGCCGTGTCGGATGACACGGCCGAGTCCGGTCGGCAGTGATCGGCCAATAACTGAGAAATGAGCGGGGGAGCTAAAACGACCATAACTCTCTCGTCCGGACTCCGATTGACTCACCGTTTGAACCATTGGAAAGCTAACTCGATGATCTATAATATTGCAAAGATTCAGAATTTTTGGAGTTTCCAAGAATTTATGGTGATTTAACAAAGTCGAACTCATACGTGGAAAAGTCGCTAAAGAACACGGAATTCAACAGAACGATACCGAAACGAACTCGGATGACAAAAAGTGTAGAATTAATCATTCTCAGGATGACGAAACGGTCCCAAGAAAGTCGTCAAAATAGACTTCCGCCAAAAATAGAAAATTTCCGGGGATCAAAATTACGGGTATTACAGTGCCATCCGAATCGACGCGTGCCAACTATTGTTGTACGTGAATTCGATCAATGGCAAATGCTCCTCCCAGTCACCACTCCAGTCGAGAGCACAAGCACGCAACATATCCTCGAACGTCTGGATAGTGCGCTCCGACTGCCCATCAGACTGAGGGTGAAAAGAAGTACTTAGACGCAAACGAGTACCCAATGCTCTCTGCACCGCCTGCCAAAAGTGCGATATAAAACGACCATCACGATCCGAAATAATAGACTTCGGGGTGCCGTGAAGCCTCACAATCTGAGAAATAAACACACGAGCCGACTTCTCTGGGCCCCAAGTATCCTTGATGCCCAAAAAATGTGCCGACTTGGTCAGTCGATCAACAATCACCTAAATCATGTTCATGCCCGATTTCGACCTCGGCAAACTCGTAATAAAATCCATCGAAATATATTCCCATTTCCATTTCGGAATGGGAAGTGACTGCATAAGCCTGCCGGTCGCTGATGCTCGATTTTGACCTGCTGACAAGTCAAACATCTCGCTACGAACTGTGCGACCTCCTTCTTCATGTCGCTCCACCAGAAATTTCTCTTCAAGTCCTTGTACATCTTACTCGAACCAGGATGAACGGAGTAAGGCGTAGCATGGGCCTCCCATAAAATACTCTGTCTCAATTCCGAGTCATTCGGTACAAAAAGTCGACTCTGGAATCTCAACACACCGTCCTCTTGGATCACAAAACCAGGAGACTTTCCCTTAAGAACACTCTACCGAATTTGCAAAATCACCGGATCCTCCAACTGCTTCAGTTTAATTTCATCGACCAGAGACAATGAAGTCTTTAAAGCACAGAGTCGTCCTACATCTCCAGGCAACGAAATCTCAACACTCAACTCAATCAAGTCCCGCTGAAGCACGGCTTGAGACGTAAGGGTCTCAAGTGTCCGCAACGAGACCGGTTTCCGACTCAAGGCGTCGGCCACAACGTTCGCCTCCCGGATGATAAAGGATTTCGAGATCATAATCCTTAATAAACTCTAACCACCTCCTCTGCCTCATATTCAACTCTCGCTAAGTAAATATGTACTTCAGACTTTTATGATCGGTAAAAATCTGACAAGCAGAGCCGAAAAGGTAATGACGCCAAATCTTGAGCGCGAAAACAACTGCCGCTAACTCCAAATCATGAGTAGGGTAGTTAAGCTCATACGACCTCAACTGTCTCGACGCAAACACAATAGTCTTGCCGTGCTGCATCAACACGCACCCAAGACCCTGACCTGAAGCATCACTATACACAGCAAAGCCCTCGTTGCCACACGGTAATGCTAAAACTGGGGCTGAAGTTAAACGCCTCTTCAGCTCCTCAAAACTAGCCTGTCTCTCGTCATTCCAGACGAACGTCTCGGATTTCTAAAGTAACTGTGTAAGTGGTCGAGCTTGTTTCGAGAAACCCTCGACGAACCTATGATAGTAGCCGGCCATACCCAAGAAACTACGGACCTCCTTCACATTCTTAGGCGGTGTCTAGTCCAACACTGCCTCAACTTTCTGCGGGTCCACACGAACTCCCTCGACTGAAATTACGTGACCCAGAAACATCACTTCTTTCAGCCAAAATTCACATTTCGAGAACTTTGCATAGAGTCGCCCGGTCCTCAAAATGTCTAACACCACACGCAAATGATAGGCATGCTCCTCCTTGTTCCTCGAATAAATAAGAATGTCGTCAATGAAGACGACAACACACTTATCCAGATACTCGATAAAAATCTTGTTCATCAACTGCATGAACACGGCCGGTGCATTAGTTAGCCCGAAAGGCATAACCACAAACTCATAGTGTCCGTATCTCGTCCGAAAAGCTGTTCTCGGAACGTCGGACTCCTTCACCCGAAGCTGATAATACCCCGATCTCAAGTCGATCTTCGAGAATACCGCATCCCCCTGCAACTGATCGAACAAATCATCAATCCTCGACAAGGGATACTTGTTCTTGATGGTCACCTTGTTTAGCTCGTGATAGTCGATACATAAACGTAGTGAACCATCCTTCTTCCGAACAAACAAAACTGGTGCACCCCAAGGCGAAGCACTCGGTCGAATATACCCTGATTCCAGAAGCTCACTCAACTGATTCTTCAACTCGGCCATCTCGGAAGGTGCCATGCGATACGGAACCTTCGAAATCGGAGCCACACCCAGCTCTAACTCGATAGCAAACTCTACCTCACGGTCCGGTGGCAGTCCCGGTAACTCGTCAGGAAAGACGTCGGAAAACTCACTAACAACTGGGATCGCTGAAAGCTCGACTCCACCACTCTCTGCCTTCAAGGCGTAGCACCAATAACCAGTACAACCCTTCCGCAGGAGTTTCATCGCCTTCAAAGCGCTAATAACAAGTTTCTGGTTCCCCCTCTTTCGCCCCGCGAAAGAGTGCTCGGTGCCATCCTCGGCTAACATGGTGATGATTCTCGTGCAGTAGTTCATGATTGCACCATGCCGCTCGAGCCAATCATCCCCGAGAATTAAATCCTCACCCTCAATTCCCACAACAATAAGATTAGAGAGCCAATCCCTCTCACAAATAAACACAGAACAGTCTCGGACCTCTCGATCGCCAACGATTCTATCACCGCTAGGGAGTTTAACGATGAAAGGCTCGCAGGGCGACAGACAGTCCAGACTCAAACGGCGCACACACTCCAGAGAAATGAAAGAACGCGTAGCACCCGAATCAAAAAGCACACTGACAGGATGGGAATGGATATGAACGGTATGTGTCGCCACAGTGGCCACTGGATCATCGGCCCTTCGCATCTCATAGATACGTGGATGGGCAGAGCCAACACTGAAAGCTCCCCCTCTAGCAGGCTGACCCCGACCTCTCCATCGGCTAACACTCGGCGGAGACTGCGGAGCGAACGAGCCTTGGTTCACACTCGGTTCCTGTTAGGCGTATTTTTATACGCTTATTTACCATTATTTTACATTCTTTTTATTATTAAGTCTGCATAAATGAGCTTTTAATGCACTATTATTATATGTTTTGCAGGAAATTGGAGTCCGGAAGCCAAAACGATGAAAAACGGGCGAAAACGGCGATTTTTGGCCTGGGGCCGCGGCACAAGGCAAGCGGGCCGCGGCACATGCAGGTGACCAGCGAGCCCCGAGTAAACTGTACTCTGAGCCGCGGCACAAGTATAGTGAGCCGCGGCCAGAAGAAAAAAATAGCGCCCATGTTTTAATCTGTGCCCCGTGAGCCGCAGCACAGATTAAGTGAGCCACGGCCCACGGGGCAGTTTTGGTGTGTTCTGCGCGGGTTTGGGCCGTTTTGAAGCTGGTTCTCGACCTAATCACACGGACGCGTTTTGGAGGCTGCTGGGAGTTATAAATAAGGGTTTAGGATCTTGGAATCAGAGGATTATCGCGGAAGAGAGGAATCAATCATAAGAAGCAGAAGACACCAAGAGCAGAGGGCGGAAGCCAGAAGAACGGAGGAATCCGAGTCTTCATATGCCTTTGATTTCAATGCTTTCATTCATTAATTCTGTATTTTTATCCTTTAGCATGTCAGGCTAAAACCTTGTTCTAGGATTTGATGAAACCAAAGTTTTGACGGATTTGCTTTTGATTATCTATATAGTTCCCTTTTTCTGTTGAGTTTTCCCAATCGATTTTAATGCTTTCAATTGTCTGGCCAATAATTGGATTGTTTTAATTACGTAACTCGAATCGGGAGTGGAGAGTTGGTGAGGAACTATTGGTGAGAACCGTTTTATCTTGTGAGATAGGAATATACTCCTAGGAACTAAGTGGCCTTTTGAGGATTTTGTGCTTTTTGCCTATTGTCGAATTAATTCACCTAGGGATAGAGTGCGTTATTCGCCTTTAGAAAAATCTATTGACCTCGGGAGAGGCGGTAGAGTATTTTAGCAATCTTCGCCTTCAATAAATTGGGGAAATCATTAACTTCAGATAATCGAGAGTAAATTCGGATAAACCGAGGTGGATTCACAATCCTAGACTTTTTCATCATTTGATTTTCTTTCTTGACGATCATTTTTACATTTATTATTGATTTTCTTTAGTCATTAATTGCAACCCAAATTTCGACTGTTCAAATAAAATTAGAATACATATAAATCGGTACTTAGTGATTCAGTCCTCGTGGGAACGATACTCACTCATCACTTTATTACTTGTCTACGATAACATGCACTTGCGTTTAACGAAATATCGCAACAAGTTTTTGGCGCCGTTGTCGGGGACTGATTTTTTTTATTAATATTGATTTCAGTATTTCTAGTCTTAGTCTGAACATTTTTTATTTTCGTGTAACTTTATTTATTTGTTTTTCCTTTCAGGAGTTTCCGGTTAGTGCATGAGAAAATTCGGTAATGAAGGCCTACTACCTTTGGATACCGAACTCGAGCGCACTCTTCGGAGAAGCAAGAAGGAGAAACGAGAGTTACCAGCAAAAGTCACTATGACCGATAACACGGGAAATCACGAAGCAGACAATCCCGTTCAGCAAATTCAACCGGCATTAGCACTCCGCGATTATGCTATGCCGCAAATAAATGCGAACTTTTCGGGGATTCGACGTCCGACAATCCAAGACAACAACTTCGAAATCAAGTCGGCTATTATTCAGATGGTGCAAGCTAGCGAGTTTTGTGGATTGCCGAACGATGACCCCAATGCACACATTGCCTCTTTTCTCGAAATTTGTGACACCTTCAAAAACAATGGTGTTACCGATGATGCGATCCGTCTAAGGCTTTTCCCTTTATGTTTGAGGGACAAAGCCAAATTTTGGTTGAACTCTTTACTGCCCGGCTCGATCACGACATGGGCAGAATTAGCGCAAGCCTTTCTGGCCAAATTCTTCCCACCATCGAAGACAGTGAGGTTACGGAACGAGATCACTACCTTTGGGCAATTTGATATGGAGTCGCTTCACGAGGCGTGGGAGCGATACAAGGATTTACTGAGAAGATGCCCACACCACGGCCTACTGGATTGGCTCTAAATACAAACATTTTACAACGGATTGAGTGCTTCTACACGCACTCTTGTCGATGCGGCCGCTGGAGGAGCCTTAATGGGAAAAACTATGGCCGAGGCACACTCTTTATTGGAAGCTATGGCTGCGAATGCTTATCAATGGCCGTCCGAATGAGTAAACCCGAAACGAGTAATGGAAATCTCAAATAATGATCCAATCTCTACATTATCAGCTCAAGTCGCCGCCTTGACGCAGCAACTTCAAGCCTTTTCACATCCTCCTTCCCCCTTACCATTGAAACATGCAATTGGTGTAACGGATCTCATCCTAGCGCAGAGTGCCAAGTCGGAAACCCTTTCGAGCAACACCCGATGGAGCGAGCTCAGTTCGTGGGGAATGGGAACTGGCAGAACAACCCGTACTCCAACACTTTTAATCAAGGATGGCAAAATCACCAAAACTTTTCATGGAAGAACGGGCAACCTTTAAAACCTCCACAAGCTCAATTCACACAGCCCCCATAGCAGCCCCCTCAATCACAAAAGGTATCATTGGAAGATGCTCTTGCTCAATTGGCGGCTAACACGAGCCAATTCATGACCCGCACTGAGACTACCCTTCAAAATCATTCTGCCTCCATCCGAAACTTGGAAGCACAAATGGGGCAGATTGCAAGTCTATTGTCCTCTCGACCTCAAGGTGCATTACCCAGCGCAACCGAATTAAATCCCAAGGAAAACGTGCAAGCAATCGAACTACGAAGTGGAAAGGAGTTGAAAGTGCAGCCTATCAATGACATGGACAAAATCGAGCAAAGTGAGAAAGAAAAGGACGAGGCGCCTAAGCTAAAGGCAGTGTCGCCTATTCATCCCACCCCTCAAATTCCATTCCCACAGCGTTTGCAAAAGCAAAAATTAGATAAGCAATTTTCCAAGTTCCTCGACGTCTTCAAGAAACTGTACATAAACATTCCATTTGCCGACGCGTTGGAGCAAATGCCGAGTTACGTAAAATTCATGAAAGAAGTCTTGTCAAACAAAAGAAAGCTCGAGGAGTATGAGACAGTCGCATTGACGGAGGAGTGAAGCGCTATTTTACAAAAGAAGCTCCCACCTAAATTGAGAGATCCGTGAAGTTTTACCATTCCTTGCATCATTGGGAATTCGTCTTTTGAAAGAGCCTTATGCGATCTCGGAGCCAACATAAACCTTATGCCCCTTTCTATTTTTAAAAAACTGGATATTGGGGAAGCCAAGCCGACGACGGTCTCCTTACAATTGGCCGATAGATCCATCAAATATCTTAGGGGAGTGATAGAGGACGTCTTAGTCAAAGTCGATAAGTTCATCTTTTCGGCCGATTTCATTGTGCTTGACATGGAGGAGGACCACGACATCCCAATTATCTTGGGAAGACCATTTTTGGCAACCGGCCGAACTTTGATCGATGTGGAAAAAGGGAAGCTTACTCTACGAGTTCAAGAGGAGCAAGTAACGTTCAATATCTTTTGATCCTTAAAATATCCGAGTGATGCTGAAAATTGTTTCCAAGTTGACGTCATTGACTCGTGTGTAAGTAGAGCCTTTCGAGAGAATTATCCACCCGATCCATTGGAGTCCGTTTTGATGGGGTTTGCTTCCGAATTAAATTCAGAGCATGCATCCTACGTTTGACACATGGATGCTTCCCCGCCAATTTTCATTCGTCAACCGTATGAGGAACTCGGAAATTCACTAACTCGACCCGTCCCTTCAATCGAGAAACCTCCAAAGTTGGAACTCAAGAAGCTGCTGTCTCATTTAAAATATGCATTTTAGGGACCCGACGATTCCCTGTCAGTTATTCTTTCGGCCACTTTAGCGGGGGATCAAGAGGCGAAATTATTGAGAGTTTTGAGGGAATACAAATCTGCTCTTGGATGGTCTATTGCGGATATTAAGGGGATCAGCCCGTCCATTTGCATGCACAAGATTTTGATGGAGGAAGACTACAAACCATCCGTGGAGCATCAACGCCATTTGAATCCAAACATGAAGGAGGTGGTAAAAGTCGAGGTTTTAAAACTCCTCGACGCAGGTATGATCTTTCCGATTTCTGATAGCAAGTGGGTAAGTCCGGTCCAAGTTGTGTCAAAGAAGGGTGGGATAACGGTTATTCAAAATGATAATAATGAATTAATTCCCACTAGGATTGTCACGGGGTCGCGTATGTGCATAGATTATAGGAAGTTAAATAAAGCCACTAGAAAAGACCATTTCCCCTTACCTTTTATTGACCAAATGTTAGATAGATTAGCCGGACACGATTTTTATTGCTTTCTTGATGGTTATTCTGGGTATAATTAGATTTATATAGCCCCAGAAGACCAAGAGATAACGACGTTTACATGTTCATACGGCATTTTCGCTTATAGGCGCATGCCTTTTGGATTATGTAATGCGCCGGCTACTTTTCAACGGTGTATGATGGCTATTTTTTTTGACATGGTAGAGCATTGCATTGAGATTTTTATGGATGATTTTTCTGTTTTCGGTGATTCGTTTGACATTTGTTTGCAAAATTTGCAGAAAGTCCTAAAAAGATGCGAAGAGACAAATTTGGTCTTGAACTGGGAGAAGTGTCACTTTATGGTTCAGGAGGGCATGGTACTTGGCCATCGAATATCCTCACATGGAATTGAAGTCGACCGGGCAAAAATTGAAACAATCGATAAGATGCCTCCGCCTACTTCGGTTAAAGGGATTAGAAACTTTTTGGGACATGCCGGTTTCTATCGCCGATTTATTAAGGATTTTTCGAAGATCACGAAGCCGTTGTGCAATCTACTCATGAAGGATGTCCCGTTTAATTTTGACGAGTCATGTAAAGAATGTTTCGATTTATTGAAGAAAGCTCTAAGCACGGCACCGGTGATAGTCGCTCCAGACTGGGACCTTCCGTTCGAATTAATGTGTGATGCGAGTGATTTTGCCATTGGGGCTGTTTTGGGACAAAGATGAGGGAAAGTGTTCCACGTCGTGTATTATGCGAGCCGAACACTTGACGACGCCCAAAGAAATTATGCCACAACGGAAAAAGAATTGTTGGCAGTAATCTTTGCATTTGATAAATTCCGGGCGTATCTACTAGGGACGAAAGTGATAGTGTGGACCGACCATTCAGCAATAAAATACCTTTTGGAAAAGAAGGATGTTAAACCAAGGTTGATTAGGTAGGTGCTTCTCCTTCAAGAATTCAATTTGGAAATTCGGGATAAAAAGGGGACTGAGAATGTTATAGCCGATCACCTTTCACGGTTAGAGAGTCCCCTTGAGCGGGGAGAAAGTCATCCGCAAATCATGGAAACCTTTCCGGACGAGCAGTTCTACAAGTTGGGTTCGCAACACGCGCCTTGGTATGCTGATCTAGTGAACTATTTGGCAAGCAAAACAATTCCAAACGACCTCTCACGCCATCAAAAGAAGAAGCTAATTTCAGACGCTAAGTATTATTTGTGGGACGATCCTTTTCTTTTCAAAAGATGCCCCGTCAAATCATTCACAGATGTATTCCGGATGAGGAAATCCACAGTGTGCTGAACCATTGTCATGCATCACCCTACGGTGGACATTTTAGTGGAAATAGAACAGCGGCAAAGGTCTTACAATCGGGGTTCTATTGGCCGTCATTATTCAAGGATGCTCACTCCTTTGTGTCCACATGTGATCGGTGTCAACGGACAGGAAACATCTCAAGATGACACGAAATGCCGCTGAACACCATACTTGAGGTTGAATTGTTCGACGTGTGGGGGATCGACTTCATGGGTCCATTTCCTCTATCCAATAAGAATCTCTATATTTTGGTAGTCGTGTACTACGTCTCAAAGTGGGTTGAAGCGGTGGCACTACCAACGAATGGTTCAAATGTCGTAATCAAATTTATAAAAAAAATACATTTTCACGCATTTTGGGACTCCACGTGCTATTATCAGTGATGGTGGTTCACACTTCGACAATAAATTCCTTGATGCGGTCTTGAGAAAATACGGAGTCACTCATCGTGTTGCTACAGCCTACCATCCTCAGACGAGCGGTCAAGTCGAGATATCAAATCGAGAGCTGAAGTGGATCCTAGAAAAAACAGTCAGCTCGTCTCGAAAAGATTGGTCTTTTAAACTCGATGATGCACTTTGGGCGTACCGTACTGCGTATAAAACACCTATCGGGATGTCGCCTTACAGATTAGTTTATGGGAAAAGTTGCCATTTGCCCGTAGAGATGGAACATCGTGCTTATTGGGCGATAAAGAAATTAAACTTTGATCTGAAGTCTGCTGGTGAGAAGCGTTGTTTACAGCTGAACGAGTTGGAGGAAATTCGCCACGACGCATACGAAAATGCGAAGCTTTATAAGGAGCGAACAAAGATTTGGCATGATAAGCACATCACACAGAGAGAGTTTGTCCCGGGTCAAGAAGTGTTGTTATTTAATTCTCGCTTAAGGTTATTCCCCGGGAAATTGCGTTCACGATGGTCGGGACCGTTCACCGTAGTTCAAGTGTTCCCACATGGTGCGGTGGAAGTACAAAAAGATGACCGCAAATTCAAAGTTAATGGACAGCGGTTGAAGGCCTACTTGGGAAAACCAATAGACGCGCAGAAGACGAGTGTCGTCTTATCCACCGCCGGATGAATGCTAGAAAAGTCCGGCTGAAGACTATAAACTTAGCACTTCTCGGGAGGCAACCCGAGTATTAGTTGTAGAATTTTTATTTTTTAGTGTTTTCTTGCATTTTAGAGTCTTTATTTTTCGTCATTTTTTCTTTGATTTGCTTATCCCTCTCGTTCTTGATGTTTTCCTTTAAAAATTCTGTGCAGGAATCACCCCAGGGGAAGAAATCAGTGATGGGCCGCGGCGCAAGAATAGTGAGCCGCGGCACACACCAATTGAAGGAAAAAGGCCAAACAAACTGTACTCTGTGCCGCGGCATGACCTTACTGAGCCGCGGCACACCAGGTCTCTGAGCCGCGGCACATACTCCCTAAGCCGCGGCACACCAAATGTCCAAGAAATGCCCAGGAGACTGTACTCTGTGCCGCGGCATAGACCAAATGAGCCGCGGCACACTAACACGATGAGCCGCAACACCCGGCGACATCACAAAAAGTCCCAGGCCGACTGTACTATGGGCCGCGGCTCACTTAAGCTGTGCCGCGGCCCCGTCGCAAATAGGAAAGCCCAGGTACCCTTCTTATACTCGATCGGACGGGATTCAGGTAAACTTCTTCCCTTTTCTTTGCACAGCGATTGGCCGATACCTTTCTCCACTTCTTCTTCTTGCATTCTTCATTCCAAGTCAGGTAATTCTCGATCTCTTAATCATAATTGATACATGATTTGAAAAGTGAATTGAAGTTATATTTTGCTGGTTGTTCTTCAAAGTTTTCTCAAAAATGGAGTTAGAATATGGTGAATATGGTATTTGATTGTGATGGTATTTGTGATTATGAACGAATTGATGGTGTTAGTTGTCGTTTGTCATGGCTATATATCTGTGTTATTATTTTTTTGGGATTTGGAGTTATCCATTAAACTTCTTGTTCTTCATTTTAACTTGTGCATACCAAGTGTTTGATAAATTGCAGCAATGAAAAATTGTTAAGCCAAGCATTTTCAAACTATATGCAACGAATCGTTTTATCGGATTATATTGTCTCCCAACCCTTACATCATGTTTAAACTTGAGAGCTCATCCTTAATTTCCTCTTTGTTGTTGCAAGATCACTCATTCACGTTCCGCATGGTGTAGTCGAGAAGCGTACAGGCTCGCCGGACGACGCCGACATCAGTTCGTGAGCAGACTGTAGGGGAGTACTTGACCTTTTTCTTTTATTGCATATTATTCTTTTTGTCCATTTAGGTCAATGTACGTCCTAAGTTTGGGGGGGTTTACTTTCTGTTGCTATTATTATTATTGCTGTACTTATTCGTTGCACTTTTCATTATTTTTATTGCTGTACTTATTCGTTGCACTTTTCATTATTTTTCGTTATTTTTGTTGTTGCTAGCCTTGCTTGTCATGTTTTTAATTGCATTCGTGAATTTTTTGTGCTTATTTTTGTGTAAAACTGATGTTACGATACTGATTTCTCTCTGAAGAAACGGTTGAGTTTTAGTTGAGTTGCAGTCAGCGATATCTGTTTCTGTTGAGTCTTCATTTAGGTCTGAATTTTTTCGTTTTTGTAGAGATCTTAGCGGATTTCAAATCGCCCTCGATACGTTTGGTTACATTTTTCGGTTAGCTAGTCGTCCAGTAACATAAGTCGTGTTGGCACTTGCTTTGAGTTTAGAGGCGGATAGTTTTTCCCAAAAGTCGAGATATTATTTATTCTATGATGGGAAGTCTAGTAACCGGGGGTATTCACGTGACCCGTTGTTTACTCTAGCGTAAAACGACAACCCTGATTAGACTAGTGGTTTTGAGATTTCGCATGTGCCGATGATGGGGAGCCTAGTAACCGGGGGTATTCGCGTGACCTGTTGTTTACTCTCGCGTAAAACAACAACCTTGAATCGGACATGCGGGAATAGCTATTCGAGTTGTTTCTCCGCTGTGGAGGGAAACTTAGTAACTAGAAGCATCCATGTGCCCCATGAGTGTCTTTTACGTCAAATGGTTCCCCAATACATGATAATGGAATGTCACCCTAGGATTGTCCCGATGAAACATCCCGAGATCCGAACCTAGTGGTCAACTCGAATCATCTTATCGAGCATATATAAGGGAATACTGTCCGAGGGTTATTTTTGATGATGAAACTCTTGAAATTTTGGCCACTAGACTGTGGGACTGGGCGAGTTAGCTTGCTTATTTTAACCCTTCATATTGACGGTCGGTTAAACTCACGCTTGTTAATCTTTGAGCTTGATTTTCTTCATGAACGATTGATTAGGACTGAAGTTGGTTACTTCGTGGAATCAGTGTCCTGGATGTGACTCACTATTACGATACTTGTATTATTCTTTGAGATTTTCGGGGTAGTATTGACTAGGTTGAGCACTATGAAATTGCACGATTGTTCACGATTATTCTTTTATTTGTAATCAATTCTTTTTGCTTGAGGACATGTAAAGGCTCAAGTTTGGGGGTATTTGTTAGGCGTATTTTTATACTCTTATTTATCATTATTTTGCATTCTTTTTATGATTAAGTCTTCATAAATGAGCTTTTAATGCACTATTATTATATGTTTTGCAGGAAATTGGAGTCCGGAAGCCAAAACGATGAAAAACGGGCGAAAACGGCGATTTTTGGCCTGGGGCCGCGGCACAAGGCAAGCGGGCCGCGGCACATGCAGGTGACCAGCGAGCCCCGAGTAAACTGTACTCTGAGCCGCGGCACAAGTATAGTGAGCCGCGGCCTAGAAGAAAAAAATAGCGCCCAGGTTTTAATCTGTGCCCCGTGAGCCGCGGCCCACGGGGCGGTTTTGGTGTGTTCTGCGCGGGTTTGGGCCGTTTTGAAGCCGGTTCTCGACCTAATCACACGAACGCGTTTTGGAGGCTGCTGAGAGTTATAAATAAGGGTTTAGGATCTTGGAATCAGAGGATTATCGTGGAAGAGAGGAATCAATCATAAGAAGCAGAAGACACCAAGAGCAGAGGGCGGAAGCCAGAAGAACGAAGGAATCCGAGTCTTCATCTGCGTTTGATTTCAATGCTTTCATTCATTAATTCTGTATTTTTATCCTTTAGCATGTGAGGCTAAAACCCTGTTCTAGGATTTTGATGAAACCAAAGTTTTGACGGATTTGCTTTTGATTATCTATATAGTTCCCTTTTTCTGTTGAGTTTTCCCAATCGATTTTAATGCTTTCAATTATTTGGCCAATAATTGGATTGTTTTAATTACGTAACTCGAATCGGGAGAGGAGAGTTGGTGAGGAACTATTGGTGAGAACCGTTTTATCTTGTGAGATAGGAATATACTCATAGGAACTACGTGGCCTTTTGAGGATTTTGTGCTTTTTGCCTATTGTCGAATTAATTCACCTAGGGATAGAGTGCGTTATTCGCCTTTAAAAAATCTATTGACCTCGGGAGAGGCGGTAGAGTATTTTAGCAATCTTCACCTTCAATAAATTGGGGAAATCATTAACTTCAGATAATCGAGAGTAAATTCGGATAAACCGAGGTGGATTCACAATCCTAGACTTTTTCATCATTTGATTTTCTTTCTTCGAGCGATCGTTTTTCTGTTTATTATTGATTTTCTTTAGTCATTAATTGCAACCCAAATTTCGAATGTTCAAATAAAATTAGAATACATATAAATCGTTACTTAGTGATTCAGTCCTCGTGGGAATGATACTCACTCATCACTTTATTACTTGTCTACGATAACGTGCACTTGCGTTTAACGAAATATCGCAACAGTTCCATCGGCGCTGGATGAGAGGAACGGGCGCCGCGAATCAGTCTGATCTGTTCACGAAAAGAAGCCTTGTATCCCGACTGACCACAAGTATGACAAGTCAAAGGCGGACGAGGACACACTCGGTTCCCATGGCCTTGCTTGACATAGTTAAAGCATCTGGTCCCCGAACGGAGGCACTGGTGGTACCCCGATAGCCTCTAGAAAAATGGGTCGAACCACCCCCAGGAATATTTGAAGACTGAGATCTCTGCTGATCTCCACCCTTGTGACCCGGGAAATTCCCGGCGGATTTCTGTTTCTTACTCTCCCGAACCGCAGCACTGGCCGTCACAGACATATCATAGGCAAGAGCTCGACTCTGATAATCTTTCAAAGTAGTACAGACGAGCCCAAACATGTAGTCCCGAATCGACAATTTCATACGCCTGGAAAAATGAAAAATTTTGTCGCTCTCCTCGACAACTTGGGTCTTCACATAGCCCAACTCCTTCTTAAAATCGGCAATAGCTTGGGATACGGGAGTATCCAGTGGTTGAGCATCATAGAAAGCATAGACTCGAGCCTGTCTAACCGGCCACGGGTAATATTCAGTCTCCATAAATTCCTGAAATTTGGCCCATGAAGCAACATGGTTTTTGGGCCCAACAGCCTCTCACCAATCCATAGCGTCCCCAGTGAGAAAGTACTGGGTAATAGGGACCTTACGGTCCTCGGGACAGTTGGTAGCAGTGAAGACTTTAGATATCTCCTTGATCCACCCCTCCCAGCCGGTCGGGTCCGAAGCTCCCGAAAACTGAGGAGGATGCATCTTGATGACATCTTGAAGCCAAAGATCCGTTCTGCCCTGATTAGCGTGGGCCGGATCCGGGTTCTGAACTGCCTGAGCTATCGCCGCTATTTGGTTTACCATTTGCTGCATAACGGCCGCAATACCAAGGTCGGCGCGCTCTTGAGAAGAAGCATGACTGTGACGGTCGCCGGTACTACCGGCTCCCGAAGAATGCGACATGGCCGCCCCACCGGCTGCCTCACGTCCTCAGCCGCGTCCACGACCACGACCACGGTTTCCTCCGGCATCCATACTGGTGTTAAGAGATAACAAAAGTATATTGATGATGAGTAAGGGAGGAAAAAGCAACTACGATTCAAGAAGTGGAAATACAATGCAAGAAAACAAAGGACCGAATAAGAAAACTTACGAGTACTGGATGTACCGAGATGCTGGCAGCGGTGTGATAATATGCAAAACAAAACACAACTAGACCCAAATAACCGACAAGCCTAGGTATCCACAAACCCGGGCTCCGATACCATTTTCTGTAACACTCCCGAGATATTCAAGGTATATTACAGTGCTGTGGACCCCTACATGGGACCCACCAGGCTAGACACAACTTACCACAGTGAAAACACACATCATCCAGTTCAAAATCAAGAAACACGCCCGGTACAACCGGTGGGATAATCAACAATGGCAATCATAATTAACTTCAACGAATAGAAATCATAATCAGAAGAGAAAAGCCTAAGTACTCACGAGTACAATCTATAAGTTCAAAAGTAGACAACAACCATATCGAATGGAACAACGGAAATAAAAGGACTCAATGCACATGTCAACGACC
Source organism: Orobanche coerulescens (assembly GCA_033398695.1). Classification (NCBI taxonomy): domain Eukaryota; kingdom Viridiplantae; phylum Streptophyta; class Magnoliopsida; order Lamiales; family Orobanchaceae; genus Orobanche; species Orobanche coerulescens. Next base: position 23,788,617 of record CM065818.1, on the reverse strand, counting down.
CTGGCCAGCATCCTCGTATTGTCCCAGCACTCGCTCGTCCGGATGATCATAACCTGAAATCCATAACAAGAATTTCCCCACAACGGGTCCCCAGAGGGGTTAACAATTACGTTAGTACAAGTAATCAAGGCAAACCAAAACGCTTACACATTTCATAGTACATGGACCAAAGTCATTTCAAAAACCAAAACCAGACATGTCTTTTCCGGAAACAAACAGTCAATCACATTTGCCTAGGACGGGACGAAGCCACGAATCCCACTCGAGGCCTCTAAGGACCCTCCCGAGCTGGCCACATTCATAAACCAATTCAAGCACACACGTCACCTAGGACCGGGATGAAGCCACGAATCCCACTCGAGGCCTCTAAGGACCCTCCCGAGCTGGCTAGCGAAACAAACTCATGAATCTAGGACGAAGCCATAGATTCCCTCGAGGCCCCGTCGGACCCTGCCGAGGTGAGTAAAGCACACACAATATACATTACCATTTCACGTTAAGCATAAAGGTTTCCAAGAATTATTTGCCTTGAATAATAGACGACGCAACAAATGGAATGAAAGATGCCGACAAATGATAGGGACCGACAATTACGAACCTAACAATACGAAGAACACAATCACCACCAATCCTAAACGAATACGGAATTGGAATACACCCGAAAACCTGCCTACGATTCATGTATATTCGTATGAAAACAACAATGAGGGTGGAACGCAACCAAACCCCCCTCGAGTATGAAAATACCACGAAGTATACCATGAATCCGTAGGAAACCAATAAGACCAAGGAGATTAATCATATTCATCATGAAATAATCTATCTAATGGAAAAAATCAGACGAAAATGTGGAAACCCCTAATTTACCCAAAAACAAGGTTCTAGGAGTTTACCTCGAATTAAAGACGAAGAACACGATTAGATGTTGATAATATACTCCAAAAACTCGAAGAAGATGATGGCTCAGAGTTTCTAAGCTTCAAATCACGGGAAAACACCAAGAAAGTCGCCAATGAGTCGGAGGAGAGGAGAAGGATGAAAAATGACCGAAATCGGTCAACTCCTGGGTTTATAACCCAGGACGCATTTGCTAACGTACGTAAGCTGTGTTACGTACGTAAGCCATAAGGGCCTTACGTACGTAACCAAAAAGGCAGAAATGCCTGTACTGCTTTACACTAGGCCGTTACGTACGTAACCAAAAGGTGTGTTACGTACGTAACATCCCTTTCTGGGAAGTACAGGCCAGAAATGGATAAGGGAGGTACTGAAAAAGAATTGAAATACAACGGTGAACAATTCACGATGGTACGAACGTAAATAATTCTAGGCAATGAACTCAAATGCTGAAGAGAACCTACTCCCAATTGTCCGGGATTCGGAACAACAACAACGTAATTGCCCAAGACTTTGGGAACTTACAAAACAGCCCAAAACATCCGAAATGCACAATACGCGGTCGAAACACCGAACAAAAGCTCACAACAAGCTCAATAACATGAAATCGATCTTCGGCAACCCCTAACAGCAGTTCCAATCAATGATTACAAGAATCGAACAAAAAAACGACGTAATAACATAAAACGCGGAATTGAGTTAAACGAGTCCGGAACAAGCCCGGATGGCAAAAAGTCCAACATTAAATATTCTCGATACGTCAATACAGTTACAAGCGAGTTGCCAAAAACGAAAATACACCACAAAAAGAAAATACGGGGAAAAGAAAAATGCGGGTATTACAGTAGATATCATAATTCTATTCCAAGCGATGCAGCCAAAGCAACTCAAGAATTCTAGGTTAGACCCACTCATCTGATCGAGCCCTAAGCTTGGGCAGTCGCAGGCCATGTTCTCTCTTGAAAACATAATCAGCCAGATTGGGAAAGCAGTAAATGTCAGCAACAGTATGTTCGAGAACACGACGGCAGTCCAGTGTATCGTAATCCTAAAATAGTGGTTTGCATGCAGGTGCCTCATCAAGATAGCCGTGTGATTGATTCCACTGACTGCCAGTATAGTACATGATTTTTCTTGATCTGACACTTGAATAGAGTTTGTTTCATAACGTCTGATTTGCATTCTTGGAGTTAAAACATCAAGGCGAAGTTCGCCTGAAATATGCGTAGGACTATTCGGAGGGCACTGAAATGGCAATTCATACTCTGGGTACTCAAATAATGAAGTGAGTACATGAAAATCGTCTCGCTTTTGCTATGTCCCTCTCTCATAACGAAGAATATTCCAAAGTTGCGGAATATGTATGCCTATTTCAATGATAGCTCTCTGCTGCAAATCCTCAAGTGAGTCTGGTTGATAATTTTATAGAGCTTGTATGCATGCGGCGACATCAGTAACAGATAATTTGTTCATTTCTCTAAGCAACGTTGTGATACATTCGTCCATTACGGCAGATATTTAGAAACTGAAAGAATATTCAGAACAAAAAAAACTGGAATAACAGTTAGTATAGGCACGCAACCAAAATCGACTATGGTTTGTATTCCATGCACTATACGGAGAAATACATGGAAGATGAAATGAAGTGTTCGATGGATTGGAAGAAATAAATGCAAACCAAAGTAGGCCACACACAAACCAAAATAAACAAGCGTATGCGACATTCATAAGCAAACCCGAGTTGTATGCAGTAGTTGATGCTGCACAAGAAACTAATAAACTAAAATTGTTCAGGTAAGCAGAGACCAGTTGTGCGTTTTTGTTTGTGGCATTGTTACACCTACTTAGACCCAGGCTCTATTCAGAGATTTTAAGGGGCCATGTCAGGTTTCCAGCCGATAAACTCGAACGCATGACGTCATCAGAGCGTTCATTATCTAGTACGTTGGAGAGTATGAATCAGATCAAAGATCATACAATAGTGTCAAAATCAAGGACTCGATTTGAATTTTGAGATTAAAACCCATTTAAATTAAAACCAGGATCTGCAAGCTCTTGACAAAGATCCGAGGGACACTTCCGGTCCTGGCAGCAATATTAGTGTTGTTTTAGATTTTAAGGTTTTAATTTGTTTGAATTTTAATTAATAAGGAAACAAGAGTCACCCCGAAAAAACGAATCCAACCAGTTAACACAAAAAGTAATCCGCGGCAAGCAAAACAGCAAGTAACAATAAATAGTTCAAAGACAACTAATGCGACAATAGAACCGAAGGTAGCAGCAATAATTAAAGACGAGGCTCAATCCGATATACCTGAGCGGAAACCCGGATGGGTTATCCCGTATAACCACGAAGCCAAATAACCCGACACCCGACAAAATGGACTCCGATACTACTGTTGGCTATCAGGTCGTATAATGGCTAAAGAAAGGATCGATTATACAAGCAGATTAAATGAATATAACATCTACAATTACATTCTATGGGATAGGGTAGAACATAAAATGAAAGTTGCATGTTCTTGTTCGGCGCGTTGTCACACATACCTAGGTGCAAGTTCTATTCAGAGGTTTGCAGCCAATAAACTCGAACTTGGTACATCATTAGAACATTCGCTTATTTAATAGAGGGGAAAGATATTTGTATTGAGGTACATATAGAAAAAAAGGGGGAGCGGAAAAGGGAAGGTATCACTTTGCAAAGATTGATAACATAGAAGTAAATGGAGCATGAAATGAATATCATGCGCTCTTGTTCGTGGCATTGTTACACCTACTTAGACCCAGGCTCTGTTCAGAGATTTTAAGGGGCCATGTCAGGTTTCCAGCCGATAAACTCGAACGGATTACATCATTGTAACGTCCATTTTCCATTACGACGTAAATATAGGAACCTAAAGACTATTCAGAACTCAAACAAATGCATGTAGTGAAGGTGTTGAAGCGAAACGGGGCAGAAAACATGGTAACGGTTGTGTAACATGTTCCTATTCGTGATGTTGTTACACCTACCTAGGCGCAGACTCTGTTCAGAGATTTTGTGAGTCCTGAGCATGGTACATCAATATAACAGTCACTTATCTAATAGAGGGGGAAGGTAGCAGAAATGGGAAGGCATCATTTTCCAAAGATTAATAACATATAAGTAAATAGAGCATGAAATGAATATTATGCGTTCTTGTTCGTGGCATTGTTACACCTACTTAGACATAGGCTCTGTTCAGAGATTTTAAGGGGCCATGTCAGGTTTCCAGCTGATAAACTCGAATGCATGACAGCACCAGAACGTTCACTTTGCATTACGGCGTAAATCTACGAACTGAAAGACCACACAGAACCCAAGAGCAAGGAGAGACAGTTGGTTAAGGCGTGGAGGCAAAACGGGGAGAGAGACGAACACATGGATCATGGGAAAAAGATAGAGGTAAACAGAACGTGTCAGGTTCCCAGCCAGTAAACTCGAATGCATTACGTCATTAGAATGTTCATTTTCTATTACGGTGGAGATTTAAAAACTGAAAGAATATTCGAAACCAAGAAAAACTGACAAACAGTTACTACAAGCATATAACTGCAATGAAATATGGATACGGGGATGTTAGAAAAGAATGCATAATAAGCTGAAGTAAACCAAAGTAATCCACACAGAAACTAAAATAAACATGTGCTGACGTTTACAAAAACCAAGGCAAGCGAAGGCTGTGGAGTTATACAGAAACCAAAATAAACAAACACACGCAGCAAATCAAAGCAAAGCGCAGTTGTTGACGAACACATGCAGCAGGAGAATATAGAAAACCATAAAGAAGGAATGCATACAGCATCTGATGCTGCAGAGGAAAGTAATAAACCAAAACTGTTGAGGTATAGAGAGGCCAGTATTTGCAGAGGTGCATAATTCATACAAGATCAATAACGAAAATCTAGGTAGGACATCGAATGAATGCCATATGTTCTTGTTCGTGGCGTTGTTACACCTACTCAGGCCCAGGCTCTATTCAGAAATTTTGTAGGGCCATGTCAGGTTTCCAGCCGATAAACTCAAACATGCTGCATCATTAGAATGTCCACCCAGCAAGGCTAGGAATGTACAATTAGTAATTTGGCCTCTTGGTATAGAAGAAAGGTATTTCTATTTGAATACATAGGTAAATCTATGCAGATCTCAACATCCTTGGGAAAAGTATTAGTTCACAGATATTTGTAACTCTAAAGTATTAAAAATATCAGATACACGCTCAGGCAAATGTGCAGTCGCAGCACGCATTCTGCAAACAGCAGCAACCAAAACCTGAGCAAAACATGGAATAAATGCCACATGTTCATAGTCCCAAACTGTAACACCCCCAGAATACGACCGGGAATGTCACACGTCGTAGACCCTTATCACAAGGATTTACCAGGCTGAACTCCAAAAGACTACTCAATGATTGACCGACCGGGGTTAAAATTAATTACAAAGCAAACCGATAAGGTCATTAAACAATTCAGATACTAACTAAATTTATTTCTCAATGACAATAATAAGCTTGAACACAGAAAGGAATGACAGCTTAATTTAATAAATGAAAATTACACCCATGCAAGGGTGGATACTCGACCGAAAGAGAAATACCAACCAAAATGAAACAAAAGGAAAAGACTCTGACTCTTGTGTGATTAGCATCGTCGTCTTCCATCTCGTTCCAAGTCAATCCCGTGACTGCTCCTGAGCTGCCAAAACCTGAGCGCATAACAGGCACCCACCCCCCGAAATCTCGGGGGTTAGCAAACTGGAATTTTGCTAGTGCAAGTACATAATATACAAGATATACGAACGATAACAACACAAAACTCAACAGCCGCGAAGCCTTAACACAAACCATACATTCCCATAGTCAACACAGAACAGCACTCGCATACAGAAGGTGAAAGATAATTACATAGTCATATTCTCTTTACGGAACATAACACCAATGAAACTTTAAACGAGTCCAAGGAGTCAGAAGATCTAGTTTGAAAAATTCCCTTTTTATAAAAGGAAAAGTATTTTGATAAGAAAGTTTGAAAACATTATTATTGACTCGGGCCGTCTTGGGATTTTGAAAATCGAATGGGAATACTTTTAGAAAATACTTCAAAAGCTCTCGAGTCCTGGACAATTTGCAAGAAAACCATTACAACATTATTCGGGGTCCTCGACCCAATTGATAAAACACTATCACAAGCGAATCATTACAACATCTCACGGGGTTCTCGGCCCAATCCAAATAATATCATCACGAGATCAAATCTCAACATCCCACGGGGTCCTCGACCCAATACACAGAATAATCATCACAGTACAATCAAAGGCACAACCTCTCATTCAACAAATCCAGCTCAAGACCCCTGATTAATTAACCCTCGGAGATCTCGTCAAATATCATTGGTTAATTAACCCTAATACCAACATTTAAAACAAGTTGGAACGAACTTTCAGAAACACGAATCGCGGTCTATATCAAGACCAACATTTTAAAGCGAGTTGCAAGAACTTTGAATTACGAAAATCATTTGGTAATGGGGTCTTAGCTATCATTCAAATATCCGTTACCAATAAGCCTGCCAGGCGCCTCCCTTGCACACCTGTGTACCGGCATTCACTCCACTATATTGGCTGCCCATTGCACATGTCATCGTGCCGGAGTTCACTCCCACAGGAGCCGCCCATTGCTCGCGCATTAAGTAACACCGGTGTTCACCAATCATATGGAGCCGCTCATTACAGCGTACACCAGGCCGGAGTACACGCCCCGCCCTCAGAGGCACCCGGATATGACGTCTCTCATAACAAGTATTCACGTTGTTACAAATACCAAGCACACAGTCAACCGTTGCAACAATTATCAAATCAGTTCATCAATTCACATAATTTATTCGCCAGTACGAATCTACGCAAAATAAACAATAACTCGCACATTATTCATCAAGACTTAACACATTAAGCCTTCAACACTACCAATCAACACTACATATATATATATCCTTATATCGTAACTCAACCGAAAATACAAACATTACCATATTACCTCTATAAATATCATTCGTACCTTAATCTAAGTTGAGTACGTCGACTAATATTGGTATTAATCACCCAACATTTATCTCCATATGTATATTTATATATATATATATATACATATATCTATACATATATCCACACACATATATATATATATAATATATATATATATATATATTCGTAACATGATTCATACACTTCAGCAACAATGATTTCACGTAATTATAATTCATATATCAAGGTACTTGCCTTCGGACCTCTGCCTCCAGCTCCGCCATCGTGTAATACCCGTAATTTTGTTCCCCGGAAATTTTCTATTTTTGGCGGAAGTCTATTTTGACGACTTGCTTGGGACCATTTCGTCATCCTGAGAATGATTAATTCTACACTTTTTGTCATTCGAGTTCGTTTCGGTATCGTTCTGTTGAGTTCCGTGTTCTTTAGCGACTTTTCCACGTATGAGTTCGACTTTGTTAAATCATCATAAATTCTTGGAAAGTCCAAAAATTCTGAATCTTGGCAACATTATAAAGCATCGAGTTAGCTTTCCAATGGTTCAAACGGTGAGTCAATCGGAGTCCGGACGAGGGAGTTATGGTCGAAATAGCTAAGTCACTCTTATTCTCCAGATGCGGCCAAAACCGCCTGTACCCGGTGCCGCGGCACACCTGGGCTGAGCCGCGGCACACTGATGTGGCATTCTCAGACAAAACCCGCCTGTACCCGGTGCCGCACACACAGTGAGCCGCGGCACCGCCGAAACACAGGAACAAATTTTAGGCTGTGCGCGGCACACCTATGCTGAGCCGCGGCACACAATGCGGTCAACTGCATAATTCGGCTTTTTAAGCGAGATTTCAGCCATTTTCCTCCATTTCCTTCTTCCATCGCGAGAGAGAGTTGAGGGAGGAGTTCTTTTCATATCTATCACTTGTGTGTTGAAGATTTACCACTTTCACTCGGTTGGGAAGCCCGGATAGTCGATCTATCGCGTATTCTTTGGATCATAGCGCTTGAATATTCAAGAGGTAATTTCTTCGACATCTTGACTTCTCGATTTTGTGTGGGTTTTGACGTTTTGGATGATAAAATCATGGTGTATGATGTGATATATGCGTGATTATGGACATGATTGGGTATTCATCGGATTATTGAAAGTTTATTCAAGAACACTTTGATTTTGTGTTGGGTTTTGGGGGTTTTCGTAGACTCGTCCGTTTTATCCGATTGAAGATTGAGAACCTTGAGATTTTGATATATCTATACCGTATGAGTGTTTTCTTCCGATTTTACGGGTTGGATTGTGCCGTTTTCGGACTTGTGGGGAGTTTGGGCGATTTCCCAACCTTTAGTTATCCACCCGTATATTTTCTTGAATCGTAGACGAGTTTCGGGAGTCTCTTCGTATAAATTGAGTATGGATAATTAATTGTAATATTCCTTGCGAATCGTTTAGGTGCCGGAAGCGCGTTCTCGGACCTACCGAACACATACCTTTCCTCCGTTCGATTTCTCGATGTCTCAAAGGCAAGTATACATTTATGATTATGCGTTCTCGACTTTGAAAGTATGAAATATTGATGGTATGATTATTTCTAGCCACTCCGGACGGGCCTATGGTCCTCTCGAGGGTTTCGTAGCCTCAGTGCGATTCCATGGTTGATATGAACGAACCGTTTCTACGGCATTCATATGAAATAATGTTGGCATGTAATGAACGAACCGTTTGACGGCATTCCTACATGTAACGGCGTATGATATGAGCGAACCGTTTCTCGGCATTCACATACGTCTTGAGATTTTAGTTATTAGGAATACTAGTCTTAAATTGATGAATTGACGGATATTGATGAATTGACGGATTACATTTACTTTATTGTCGAGGAGTATTATGTATCATCTTGTTATACTTGCACTAGCTATTCGACGGCTAACCCCTTTATGGGGAAATACGTTTCATGTATTTCAGTTCGGGAGAGCGGACAGCAGAGTGCAGGTCGGCATGAAGATGATGGGCAAGTGTGATACTGTGTTTTGTCTCGGTTATTTTCTTGGATTCCTCCATTCGGTGTGGTTGTCTTGGAATGGATTATTAAAAACTCGAGTATTGTATATCAGATTCCTATTTTTTCCGGCCTGAGTTGCCGAGGTATTGATTTGTAAAGTGATGTATATGTTTTCATTGGTTATGGTTTTGAATACCATTTGTATAGTCTTTCTTTCTATTGTATGTCGACCTGATCGGTCAAGTTTATAGTTCCGCGTATGTTTCGCCTGGTGGGTCCCACGGCGGGGCTCACGGCTGTAATATACCCTGAATAACTTGGGGTGTTACGAATATGGTATCGAGCTTAGGTTTATGGATACCTAGGTGTGTCGGTCTTTAGGTCGATTGAGTCGGCATTTGCCACGATATCACTACTCTGCTATCATCACGGTCATTGGTACTTGTAAGTCCTCTCACTCTTCTCGTATTTTTCTTAATCGTTTCGTTTATAGCTTGGTATTCTTGGGAATTGGTCACTTCGAGAATGTGCGATTCGGATTATACTTACGCACGTGTGTGCCTTTGAATGTTGGTGAAAGTAGGAAGAATCGTGGCGTGGTCACGGACGTGAACTCTTCCTTGAGATTTTGTTAAGTTGCTAATGGCGATAATGGTGTGTATCGATATTATGTTGAGACTTTGTTTAGGAGTCGCATGCTAGTATCACGGAGATCTTCGACTTCGAGACTTGTAAGTATGTTGTTCGAATTATTCGATAATTCTTGGTGAAATGGAATTCCGTTGAAATGTTGTTTATGCAGTGATTGTAAATTTCGAGGACGAAACTTATTTTTAAGGGGGTAGAGTTCGGATATATTTTTTTCGTTTATATATTGGATATCGTGGATGGTTAATTATGCTCGAGGACGTTGTGAACGTATGACAATGTTATTGAATTGAGTATATGTATTGATTTTGCCGTATGCTCGTATTTGGTATGTCATGACTTTGGACAGGAATTGTTGAAATTGGCTAAGTATGGAATTATTACGTACGTTAATAAGGTGAGATTACGTACGTAAGATTGGCATGGTTATGTACGTTAAGGCTAAGGTATTACGTACGTAACGAAGGCATCGGACAGAACCGAGTCCTGGTCGGCAGGTGGGACCCTATTTCGGCAACTTTCGGCGGAGAATGTTGACAGGTGAGTCAACGTACGTGTTACGTACGTTATACAGGACGTGTTACGTACGCAACACAACCATTGTACTGTAGCAAGTCAACTGGTATATTACGTACGTTGTATGGTATAGGTTATGTACGTAATGGACTGCACGGAATGAGACAGTGAGTTGGTTACGTACGTTATGGATATTGGATTACGTACGTTAAGAAAGGACACTTACGTACGTAATGAGAGCGCAATTTATATATTGAAGTGTTGCCTTTCATTTCTCTCACGATCCTTTGAGATATTTCTCTCCAAAACTCGTCCCTCTTCACTTTTAAGAGTGTTCTAAACACTTTTAACATGATTGTGAGCTTGGAATCATGGAATTAGAGCTTGGTTATGGAACTATTGTTGATTCTTGAAGTGATTTCTTGTGTTATCCATATTCTATGAGGTTTATGTTGAAGGAAGATAATGATATGCTTTGAATATGTTGATTATGATTATGGGATCATAGAGATCTTGATGTTCTTGAGGCCATATGATGACTATGATGATTTAATGATTCTTGGAATGGAGTTCAATTATTCTTTCTTCGTGGTTCGTCCATTCAAGGTAATCCTCGTATCCCTTTGATAGTGGCTCATTTTTTTCTTTTGGATTACTACTTGGGAGGGAGTATGTTGGGAATCGTGTATTTTGATGTTCGTCTTATTTCAATGAAAATGCATAAATTGGATGTACTTTTATCCATTTGCGTGAGTATTTTTGAAATGGATTTTGGTATTTTGCCAATCAAATTTTATTTTGTAAAACCGATTCCCTAAAGCGAGTTTTGGCATTTTAACCTTGATCGTTTGACGGTATTTGGAAAAAGATTTTTTTAATATTTGAAAAATATTCTTGTCATCGGTCTTTTTGGTATTTTCGAATGACGTGGAAATTGTGCTTAGCACAGTAAATCCTTGTGAGAAGGGTTTACGGCGTGTAATATTCTGGAGGATGCAGGGTGTTACAATTATGGTATCATGTGATAATGTTATACGAGATTCATTGGAATTGTAATAAGAGATTTCGGATGTTGATATGATCATTGAGATCTTCTTCATATGGTGATAAGGGTTTTGTTGCGATTCTTGAGATTGTATGAATGACATGATGAAGAAAATGGTAACATGGAGATATATACCTCGGATATGTTGTTCTGAACGTGATTTCGGATATTTCATGTTCTTGAAGAACTCTTGAATTATACGAGGTGATAAAAAAAATTTTTTTAGAAGTGTTGATGTTTTGAAAATGAATATGGAATATTCATATCTAGAGCTAAACTATGTGTTGGAAATAATATTCGTATAGGAAATACGAATGTGATTATGAGTTGATGAGTCTATTATTCATCTCTGAATTTGGAAGCCCATACGTATGGAGCAAATATTCAAATCGAATGATTGGATTGTTTGATCATCTTAGAATACGATTATCTATAATGTTGAACTAATTGGATGGTTCGAATTAACGATGATCATCGGAAAATTTTAACTACGGATTTACGAGAAGGGAACCTTGTCAATTCGTATTTAAGAATTGAGTTTGGGACTTTTAGACCTTTATTATTGGTCCTTATTTGTTGCGGATATGATCATCATATTTCAACTCGTATTGTGGATGTGGTTTGTCGATTATGCGAGTTGGATTGTTCAGACTATGTTTAGTCGAGATATGGTTCAAACGGTTGAGCTTGTGATTTGGTGGTGTTGATATTGGTCGTCATCGAACCTGTTAATTATTAATCCTTCGTCTTACAATAAGGTATGATGTTTGATCGTGAATTATGACTGTTGTGTTGCGGTTAAGGTTGAAGGGTTCGTAGATTAACTTGGTCGAGACTGAGGGAATTCGTAAGACGAAATCAACTGAATTGGTAACAGTACGTTGTATTGATATCGAGACAAGTTTTATACTCGTACTAATCAATGAGACTAATGTTATCGTGTAGGCGTACGATTGTGTGTATCATTTTTGAACTTGGCCTCTTTATGATTGTATTGATATCAAGGGATTGGTTGACACGACGCCGTCGGCAAATTATGCCAAATGTTACTGTTGTTTGTAAATGGCCGGTTCAAGGCATTACGATACTTGTTGGTAAAGTTGCTATCGATAGCCGGTTCGCGGTATCGATGTATCGATTATTATTGTTCGCGATCAATGTCGTTCTGAGACATCGTTGAATCTTTGTAGTCGAATTGGATCTGTTGCTATGATGTTGCGTTAACCGATTGGGGACATTTGATATATCCTTTTGTCATCTCCGTTTCGGTGGTCGGTTTAAGACACCGGGACATCTATTCTATCGTATCATTGATTATCGATTGACCGTTCTAGGGTAATCGAGGTATTGAATTGGGATTATCGAAGATAATTCCCATCCGTTGTCAAAGATATTCTCATCCATTGTATCGTTGTTATCGATTGGCCATTCTGCGGTAATCGAAGTATTGAATTGGGACTGTCGAGGAGAGTTCCCATCCGTTGAATTATTATTGTCGTGTTGGCCGACTCAAGGCAGCACACTATTATTCTTGTGAACTCGATAATTTTGTGATCGTTGAGGGTTGAGGATTTCCCGAATTGTGGTGTTGTGATTATTGCCGTGTTAATCGGTCCTTAGGGAATTCTGATTTCAGGATGGTTGTTTTGAATATCGTTGGTCGTGTCGATGTTTCATTATTCGTGTGTCATCGTTCACTTGGTGAGTCGTATGATCCGTATTGGATGTTTTATCCCTTGAGTTTCGTTGTCATGTTGTATCGTGGCATATCTGGAATCATGTCTGCGTACCGATTGGTTATGTGTAGGATTTTTAGCCAGGCACTCGATGGTCATGCGTGGATGTTTCCGCATTGGACCGTGCACACGAGGCGTAGTTCTTGAGGCTAATTAAGTACATTGTCACACGTATATTCTGGATTCCGTATACGGGGTGGACATGTGCACGGACACATTTCCGGATCGGGCGTCTTGTGATGTCCCTCTTGAGCTTTATTGATTGATCGTTCGTAGTCCATGTTGTATTGGATATGTCCGACGATTTGCATTGGTTGTTCATACGCCGAGGGGTATGTCCGACGATCGAGTTGGTCTCTTTGAGATCTATTTTGTGATGATTTGCAGCTTTGGGTTGTTCGGCTTTCAGGCCATTGTGATGTATCGGTATTTCCGTTAGAGCCTTCGGGCATTGTGAATTCGTATCTTTTTCGGCATTGGTTTGGTTTACCTTCGGGTAATGTATTGTTGTGTTCTATATTGATGATTCGCCGTTTGGGCGTAAGTTTGATTCTTGTGTATCTCATTGAGTTTTCTGGCGAAATATTTCTTCTCCTACTGTTTTAAGTTTCGGGACGAAACTTGTTTTAAGGAGGGTAGAATGTAATACCCGTAATTTTGTTCCCCGGAAATTTTCTATTTTTGGCAGAAGTCTATTTTGACGACTTGCTTGGGACCATTTCGTCATCCTGAGAATGATTAATTCTATACTTTTTGTCATTCGAGTTCGTTTCGGTATCGTTCTGTTGAATTCCGTGTTCTTTAGCGACTTTTCCACGTATGAGTTCGACTTTGTTAAATCATCATAAATTCTTGGAAACTCCAAAAATTCTGAATCTTGGCAATATTATAAAGCATCGAGTTAGCTTTCCAATGGTTCAAACGGTGAGTCAATCGGAGTCCGAACGAGGGAGTTATGGTCGAAATAGCTAAGTCACTCTTATTCTCCAGATGCGGCCAAAACCGCTGTGCCGGTGCCGCGGCACACAGGCTGAGCGGCACACCGGTGTGGCATTCTCGAGACAAAACCCGCCTGTGCCGGTGCGCACACTGGTGAGCCGCGGCACCGCCGAAACACAGGAACAAATTTTAGGCCTGTGCCGCGGCACACCTATGCTGAGCCGCGGCACACAATGCGGTCAACTGCATAATTCGGCTTTTTAAGCGAGATTTCAGCCATTTTCCTCCATTTCCTTCTTCCATCGCGAGAGAGAGAGTTGAGGGAGGAGTTCTTTTCATATCTATCACTTGTGTGTTGAAGATTTACCACTTTCACTCGGTTGGGAAGCCCTGATAGTCGATCTATCGCGTATTCTTTGGATCATAGCGCTTGAATATTCAAGAGGTAATTTCTTCGACATCTTGACTTCTCGATTTTGTGTGGGTTTTGACATTTTGGATGATAAAATCATGGTGTATGATGTGATATATGCGTGATTATGGACATGATTGGGTATTCATCGGATTATTGAAAGTTTATTCAAGAACACTTTGATTTTGTGTTGGTTTTTGGGGGTTTTCGTAGACTCGTCCGTTTTATCCGATTGAAGCTTGAGAACCTTGAGATTTTGATATATCTATACCGTATGAGTGTTTTCTTCCGATTTTACGGGTTGGATTGTGCCGTTTTCGGACTTGTGGGGAGTTTGGGCGATTTCCCAACCTTTAGTTATCCACCCGTATATTTTCTTGAATCGTAGACGAGTTTCGGAGTCTCTTCGTATAAATTGAGTATGGATAATTAATTGTAATATTCCTTGCGAATCGTTTAGGTGCGAGCGCGTTCTCGGACCTACCGAACACATACCTTTCCTCCGTTCGATTTCTCGATGTCTCAAAGGCAAGTATACATTTATGATTATGCGTTCTCGACTTTGAAAGTATGAAATATTGATGGTATGATTATTTCTAGCCACTCCGGGACGGGCCTATGGTCCTTTGAGGGTTTCGTAGCCTCTGGTGCGATTCCATGGTTGATATGAACGAACCGTTTCTACGGCATTCATATGAAATAATGTTGGCATGTAATGAACGAACCGTTTTGACGGCATTCCTACATGTAACGGCGTATGATATGAACGAACCGTTTCTACGGCATTCACATACGTCTTGAGATTTTAGTTATTCCGGAATACTAGTCTTAAATTGATGAATTGACGGATATTGATGAATTGACGGATTACATTTACTTTATTGTCGAGGAGTATTATGTATCATACTGTTATACTTGCACTAGCTATTCGACGGCTAACACCTTTATGGGGGAAATACGTTTCATGTATTTCAGGTTCCAGGAGAGCGGACAGAGGCGGAGTGCAGGTCGGCATGAAGATGATGGGCAAGTGTGATACTGTGTTTTGTCTCCGGTTATTTTCTTGGATTCCTCCATTCAGTGTGGTTGTACTGGAATGGATTTTTAAATACTCGAGTATTGTATTTCAGTTTCCTTGTTGTTCCGGCCTGTGTTGCCGAGGTATTGATTTGTACAGTGATGTATATGTTTTCATTGGTTATGGTTTTGAATACCATTTGTATCGTCTTTCTTTCTATTGTATGTAGACCTTATCGGTCAAGTTTATAGTTCCGCGCATGTTTAGCCTTGTGGGTCCCACGGCGGGGCTCACGGCGCTGTAATATACCCTGAATAACTTGGGGGTGTTACACATCGTACCTATCTCTCTCTCTCTCGATCTCTCTCTTTCTCTCTCGATCTCTCTCTCTCTCTCTCCTGTAATCTCTCTTTACAGTCTCTCTCTAAATATCGGATCCGAGTTTTCCAAGTAAAACCCCTCCTCCCAGTATTCTCTCTCTATCTCTCTCTCTCTCTCTCCCTCTCTCTCTCTCTCTCTCCTATTCTCTCTCGATCTGTCTCTCTTTTGTTGTTTCCCGGCGGTGGCGACGGTGCTCCGGTAGCCGACTATAAAGAGATCTGACAACTGGGGATATGTATGTATTAGAAACCCCTTACTCCTTCTTTCTAAGTTGTCTCTCTTTACATTCTCTCTCTCTTGATCTCTCTCTATCGACTATGCTCATTTTTGTAGGTATCCGGCGACCGGCGGTGGTGATGCTTGCCGTCGGCGGTGATGGCAGCAGTGTTTGGAGGATTTATTTAAATAAGATTACAGGGATTAAGAGATTTACCTTATTTGTATTGTATTGTTTGATTAATGTAACTTATCTTTTTTATAACAAAACACAAGTAGTTAGCAGTTAGATTAGAATTAATGTTAAGATTTAAAAAAATACTCAATTTACAAGATATCAGTTTTTTTGGACAATTTCCAAGGTTTGAATGTTGAAATGGGGTGTCTATTTAGCAAAAAAGGGTTGACTCTAAAAGAGGGATGTTTATTAGCAGCACCCATGTTTTATTTTTTGTTAAGAGAGAGACGAGAAACTCCCCACCTGTATCAGAGATCCCTTGATCAAACGGGTGTTAAATCGAGGGATGTGCACTAATGGCAATCCTGCAAGGGAGAGGACCAACGAGACACGAACCCAGCAATAAACCTTGCAATATTTCAGCAAAGTATTATCACCACACGGATTCAAATCCCACGATGTCGGAATGTTTCCATCTCAATCACCTTGCAGTCTACCGCCCGTGAACAACACCCATGTTTTATTGGTTGGTATTGATGTGGATTTCGCCTTTTGCTACATTGCTACATTTAATTGAATTATAACCAATACATGTGGCATTTTGTACATATTTTTGTACGCAATTGGGTAGCTCTAGCATTACTCATTAAATAATGTCATAAATTGGTGATTAATTGCTATGTGAGTAGTGCACGTAATTTCATCCCCGATAGATTGTTAATATTTAATAAATTAATAACTGAATTATGGATCAAGGCTGCTTATGAATGTGCCATAAGGTGCGAGATTTACCCTTTGTTTGGTTCAGAAGAAGGGAGGGGAGGGATTTTAATGGAGGGGAAGGGAGGAATTTTAATACTTATTACATTTGGTTCATAGGAGGGGGAAGGAAAAATAACTTATTTTTATTTGGTTCGGGGGAGGGAAGAGATTTTATATTTAAAATTACTTTTATACCCTTTATATATTTACTTGAATTTAAGTCTACAATAAATAATTCAGAGTTGCATTTCAATTGAAACTTGTAATAAAGCACAATAATTTAGATCATGAAGTTCACAAACATCATCAACCTCATCAATCATCACCAACAATAAAATCATCATCCTCCTCTTTAAATAAGTAATAATGATCATGAAGTTCACAAACACGATAAGATCATCATCCTAATCAATCATCACCAACAATAAATCATAAACCAGATTCGAAATTCATAAAAATTGATTTCGTAAAAATAAAATTAAAAAAGTCAAAATCGAATTCATAAGAATGACTAATAGTAACATGGTCTGGCTGAATTCATTAATAACCTGGAAAAAAAATTAACCTGGAAAGCGGTGAACTTGTGGACAGTGGCCCTCTGTGTGCGTCGTTGTTGGCGCCGGCGCCGGCGCCGGCGATGGTAGGAGCTGCGGTGTGATGGGGAGCTACGGCAGGTGCTACGGTTTCTGAGAAGTGAGAGTCTGGTCGCGGTGAATTGTGAGAATAGTCGGCCGCTTGGTTTTATTTCACGAAAAGGGAACCGCATGGTTATTTTTGTCTGAAATTTATTTCCCGTCCTAATTCCCCCAATTTTGGAGGGAACAGAAAATTGAGGTTGGAGGGATTTTGCGCCCATCCGTTTCGCTCCCCTCCATTCCCCTCCAACCAAACGAGGCGTTAATGTATCATCATCAAATGGAAATGTAGGCACTAAACAATTGAAGAAAATTTTTGAAATGAACCCTTTCATCTTCATACATGAAAACTAATGCTTAGGGACCATAATAGATCCTTTACTACCTAGCGAATTGTGGTTTAGCTTAATATATATGCCTATCAAGCATCTAATAAGTTCTTCGGATAGCTTGTTTCGTGACTCCATTGTGGATGCAGCTCAATCAATTGCTCTATTTCAAATGATTGTGTTTGTTGTTTCTCCCTACACAAACTCAATTTAAGTTCATCAACTTTCCTCTCCAGCCATGTTATGATCTTCTTCCACAGAAGTCAGTTCTGTTGGAAGTTCTTAAGATCGTTGTTTAGATCATTTCCAAAGAAGAAGAGAGGAGAGTTAATAATATAGATAGACCTGCACCGGAAGCACGGAAGAGAGACATAGGCAAGAATGAATAGGACCTTGTAATGCACATTGTAGAATATCTTGTTCACCTTCAGCTCCCTATTCAATACTCCTTCCAACTTATCGACCTGGTTGAGGAGAGGCTTAGGAAAAGTCGGAAATATCAATAACTTATTAATGTAATAAAGAGAGTGAGTATTATTAGGCAAATCAGGGGAAGAGGTTGCAGAGGGATGTAGGAGAGTATATATATATATATATATATATATATATATATATATATATATATATATATATAAAAGGAGAAGAAGATATATAGGAGAATCAATATGTATGTATTATTATATACTGTATAAATAAACATGTATGTGCAAACATATGCATGTGCAAACGCTAGAGATAGAAGAAGTCTTATATGTTTAAGGGGCAGCCAGAAATTGTTATTAACAAAATTCAAAATGCTTCTCTTAATTAATTGTTCTTGGCCTATTGATTCTCTTAAATAATTATTTTGATTGTGTTCCGGGAAATCCTTTTCTTATTGGTGTCTTACCTAATACTGGTTGTAGGGGATAGAGTTATGGAAGGTTCTAGACTCTTCCAGAGGTAGTAGGATCCTGTTAGATGTCTTACCTTAACTAGGAATTCTATGTATGGAAGGACTCTCACAGAATGCCATATAATGGCCTCTATTCATTGTTATCAATCTGATTGATTTCGCATCTTTTACTTTCTCCTCAAACACGTTATCAGCACGTAGCTCGAGCGAAAAAAATCGGCGACCCTCGCCGCCTTGACCAAGCACTGCCACCAGCCACCCGCCACCGCCCAGCCACGGCCCGCCGCCGCTACCAGACGCCGCTTCTTGCCGCCAACCAGCCGCGCCGCTTCTGTGCTACCAGCCTGCCAACCACAGCCGCCGTTACCAGTGCTTAAGCTTCCACCGCCAGCCGCTACCCGATGCCGGCCCACTTTACTGCCAAGCCACCACCACCGCTACTGGCCAATCCAGCCAATGGAACATCACCGTCGCCGCCGCCAACCGCCGCCCGCCGTCGGCCGCCGACCACCACCGCCAAGCAGCTCGGCCACGACCAAGTCCGACCCGGTTCTGAATCTCGGACCAAAACCCGAACATCAACTTATCTTCGGAAGCCGCCAAAATTACGCCTCCGGTTTCACGTCGTCGCATCGAGTACCAACCGGTAGATCGAAGCACACCACAAATTCAGTACGTGCCTAATTTTATAATCGAGGTAATTATCTGACTTGTCCCTATTCAATTCTCTCCTTTTGAGAATTATTCTCTTGGGGACATGGGTTCTTGGGTTCTTTATCTCCCACGCTACTTTGCGGTGGATAAGACCGCGAGAGAAGTCGGTATCTCTGCGTGTCGAAGAAAATTGTATGACGGTCCTGAGGGAGTCATGGAATTGTTGAAAGTCGATACTTGTGGTTGTTGCATACACCACGTATCTGGGTGCGATATGATATCACCGTTTTTTTGTCGACTTTACTAAACAACAATTAAGGGAAGTACATCGAGTAACGGTTATGTTACACGCTTTTAAAAGCATCGATTGTGACCGTTTACATTGTCACTGAAAATCCAACAAGACTAACTTCCTCTTGTTTATATTTTGTAGATGGCACAAAGCTCCAATGTTCATCCGGAGTTCGACATCCTTGACCATGCTGGTAAGGAGTACCATAGGTGGGTCTCAGACGTTCGCTTGGCGTTCGTCGGTAAGAGATTTACCACCACCATCTTTCCCTCTAACGAGCCTACCGCTCAAGAACCGAGCGAGGAAACCAAGGCTAATGCACTGATGTACTTGCGTAGACATATACATACGTTGTTGAAAAGTGTTATATGAATTTGCAAACCCCCAAAGAACTATGGGATACACTCGAACAACGATTTAATAATGTGCATGATCAGCGCTTCCCCGAATTGTAACTTCAGTGGGAGCAAATCCGATTTTTGGATTATGCGAATGTGGAAGCCTATAATCAAGCAATCCTCGATCTTCGCGCTGATCTTGGTTTTTGTGGTGTCAAGAAGTCTGATCAAGATTTGATCGAGAAGACTCTTAACACGTTTCCCGTAGGAGCAAGTGTGATTGCTCATCAGCTGCGCGTTGCCTATGAGGAAGGGAGAATTAAAAATTTTGGTGACCTTATCTCCCACCTCGCGAAAAAAGAAAGGTTTTTTTTACCGAGGCAACACCTTATGCACCATGTTAGTATTAGTGTTCGACACAGGGGGAGTGTTTCGGGAAATCCTTTCCTTATTGGTGTCTTACCTAATACTGGTTGTAGGGGGATAGAGTTATGGAAGGTTCTAGACTCTTCCATAGGTAGTAGGATCCTGTTAGATGTCTTACCTTAACTAGGAATCCTATGTATGGAAGGACTCTCATTGTAATGCCTATATAAAGACCCCTCTATTCATTGTTATCAATACAATTGATTTGGTGTCTTTTACTTTCTCCTCAAACAGATTCTTGGTTTTAAATAATTATTTTAAAATGCACTAAACACCAATTGTATGGGAGGTAATAAGGATCATTATTAGAAAGTTTATGGTGCTTTTTAATAAATTAAGGTAGTTATAGAAATAAATTAACAAGGGAACTAAACTTAACCAAATTAATATCATACGGTTGTTGTATTTCGATTCAATACATCTATGAAATAAATTTCAAAAAAAAAAACAGAGATTTCCATCTTGTTTCAAATAACATATTTCACTTTTTAATAAAAACTAGCTAATAACCCATGTGAATCACGGGCCGAGATTAAAATATTAAAATTAAAATAACAAATTTAGTAAATTACTGAGAATAAATCCATACTATCTCTCTATACTATATTATTAAAGATGAAACATTAAAATTTTGGTAGTCGGTTGGTACGGTACTTGGTGTTCTTACTTAACTACCCTTACTTATATATAAAAAAATATTATTAGAACCAATTACCTTTTTCAGCTAAAACACATTACATTTTCTATTTTTTCTAACAAAACCCACTCCTTTTCGAAAAATATCACGGGCAATTACCTTTTTCAACTAAAACATGTTACCTTTTTTATTTTTCCTTACTAAAACCCCTCATTTCCCAAAAATATCACTAGCAAACCCTTACTTATTTATTTTAAAATCTATTTTAATGCTTTTAATTATTTAAAAAAGTTTACCTATTTTAAATGCCTACTTATTTTTTTCAACAAATGCAATCAATAAAATATTCAAACGTAAATAACAATAACAACTATTAAAAACAATTCACGGGTTTTAAGCTAGTAATATTAAAGACGAAACATTAAAACGCCAGTCTGTACGGTACGGTGCTTCATGTTTTTACTTAATTACCCTTACTTATCTATTTTAATATTTATTTTAAATTCGTATTTTTACTTAATTACCCGTACTTATCTTTGCCCTCTCAGTTGGCACTTTTGCATTCTTCAATTTTTAATAACTATTTAACCAATGTTTAGCCAAAGTGGAACCCAGTAAGGTGATAACATCTTAACCAATCTGAGCAAGTAGCGGTACCCCATAATGGTGAGCGAGAGAAAACACTTACCCCCATCCTTGTACCCTAGCCAGCCTGAACCTTAAGCCTACGAGTGATAACGTGAGGAAAAATCCCAAAACCCTGAGTGATGGTAGAGTGGAAGAGGTAGCACAATGGAAGATCGTCCGACCAAAGAGGGATAAGAGGTTTAAACGGGGCTGTTAGGCCAAACAATGATCCTTGCAGTTTCTATATCACCAATTTCCCAGAAAACTGGAAGGTGAAGGACCTCTGGATATTTTCAAGGGGTATGGAAAAGTAGTAGATGTTAGAAAATTCTTCAAAATTAAAGATGTCGAGGCTTGAATCACGCATAGAAACGCTTTCCTTATAGTATTTCTTGCACCCCGAAATGTGTCTTAAGGTCACAAACAAGAATACCGCAGGATACGACAAGCCGAAATTCCGGACTGCACTAAGAGTGAAATCCGAAAAATAGACAAGAATAATTTTCTGGATTTAGAGTTTAAGGAAATGAGAATAGGAAGTGCCAAAGTGTGCCTACGAAGCGCCACTAAAGTCTCTAAGCCTGTGTTCGTGTCCGTATCCGTATCCGTGTCCGTGTCCGTGTCCGTGTCCGTGTCCGAGCCCGAGCCCGAGGCCGTGCCTGAGCCCGAGCCGGACGCCGCTGTCGCCGGTCGGCAATGTGAGAGTGAAAAATGGCATAGATTTGCCACCTCACCTCCACCTCACATCCACACGGCACTACCACACATTTATTAATGGTTATTAAATGCTTACACTTATAAGGTGTTCAATTCATTTGTGTTTGTTCCATGTGAGATTCTTTTCCACTCACAAAACACATTCTCTCATATTATTTTGTCTTTTAATGAACATTTAAATAAAAGCTTCAAATAATTAAATCCCTTATTTAATTTTTTAAGCTTTTCTAATAATCCCCCACTTGTTCATAAAAGCCAAAATAGAATCCAGAATAAAAACAAAGAGTGTTAGTACAGATAAGTATCTTTCGATTTGAACTAATCCTTAGTATAAGCAACACAAGGCTTTATCGAAAAATAGATAGCTAGGCTTTGAACCTATTTTCCTTGTGATAAAGTCGGTGTTACTCAACACACACTCTTTAGTGTTATTTGTCTACATCTCACGCTTAGCACCGTTAATTGCCATGTGCGCATCCTGTCTCGTGAATTTTTCATGAGAGAAACTCCAACTCTCACTTTGGGACGGCACCATCCTTAAATTCACATAGGTGAAGTTCTTACAGCATCTCTGTTACTTACAGATGCTTGTCCTCACGACTGAACTTCATTAAGAGTTAAGAAAACTCAACCTCCAATAGTAACAGCCAATATTACTGTATAATGTTGTGAACATCCAAATCAATGACTTGTTCTTACCCATTGAACCTAATGTTAGTCAATTCCTAACGTTAGGTTGGGTTGCCATTATAGTCGGATCACTACTCAAGGAGTTTAAGACACATCCCTCTCGAGGTCGATTTCACCAAATCTCTTGCAAGAGGTTTAGTGAACGGATCAGCAATGTTAAAGCTTGATCTCACATATGTGAGCGAAATGATTCCATCTTTGATCAATTTCCTCACATAGTTATGTCTAAGACTAATATGTCTAGACTTTTCATTATACACTTCACTGTATGCTCTTGCTATGGTTGATTGACTATCACAATATATCGACACGGTTGATATATTGTCTTTAGCCAATGAAACTTCTAAAAGAAGATCCCTTAACCATTCAGCCTCTTGACTTGTGGAAGCCAGAGCCACGAACTCTGGATCCATGGTCGAATGAGTAATACACGTATTTGTTTCTTTGATTTCCAATAAATTGCTCCTCCGGCAAGTGTAAATACCCATCCTGTCATAGATTTGTTATCTCCGATACAACTTGCGTCGGTATATCCTTCTAGTACGGCAGGAAACTGACTGTATTGAAGTCCAAGATTCTTGGTTTTTAAAAGAAATCCAAAAATTCTTCCAATGGCCTTCCAATGCTCAGCACTTGGATTGCTAGTAAATCTGCTCATTTTACTAACGGCGAATGCTATGTCTGGTCGAGTACATTGCATAAAGTACATAATACAACCAATAACACTAGCATATTCCAATTGGGCCACAGCTCGTCCGTCATTCTTTTCAAGTTTTACACTTGGATCAAAAGGGTTGTTTACCTCCTTAAACTTTAAATGTTTGAACTTGTCAAGCACTTTTTCAACATAGTGTGATTGACTAAGTTCATAACCCCCACTGGTTCTACGAACCTTGATACCTAAAATAGTATCAACTTGTCCAAGATCTTTCATTTTGAAAGTGGAAGATAGAAACTTCTTCGTTTCTAATATTCCTTCCATCTCGTTGCTAATGATCAACATATCATCAATATAGAGACATAGGAAGATCACAAGGTTACCACGCACTTTTGTGTACAAACATCTGTCACAAACATTAAGAATAAATCCATTCGAAAGTATAACCGAGTCAAACTTTTGATGCCATTGTTTGGGTGCTTGTTTTGATCCATAAAAGGATTTGACAAGTTTGCAAACTTTTTGTTCATTACCTGGAAGCACATAGCCTTCCGGCTGCTCCATGTAAATCTTCTCATCGAGATATCTATTTAGAAACGCCGTCTTAACATCCATTTGATGAATATTTAGGTTATACAAAGAAGCCAAGGCGAACAACACTCTAATTTTTGTTGTTCTTGCTACCGGTGCATTGTAATATCCACATATTTCTATTTTCCGTATTTGTATAATTCCGGTATTTTTACAATTTTGTCGAGTCACTTGTAACCGTATGAGTATTTTGAGAATATTAAATACTAGACTTTTCACTATCCGAGCTTGTTTCGGACTTGTTTTATTCAATTCCGTGTTGGATGTCACTTTTGTCACCTTTGAGTTCAATTCTCGTGATCATTGTTCGGAACTACCGTTTTGAGGTTCCCGCAAATCCATTTCATATTACAGTAGAACATCTATAATTTAATATGTTGTTGCCCAAAATATTTATCCGAAGATTAAATACTGCTGGAATGAACGGACAACAAACAACAATTTGCGGGAGCACTTCCGAGAGAATATGAATAAACACAAGATTTGTCGGGTTTGTTAGGCCCGGGCTTGAATGCTCTCGCGAGATGTTATTAATACAAATATTCATGGATACAAGTATTAATGTGAGAAATCTAAATACAATGAGTGTAAAAAGGCTCTGTTAATCCACCTCTTGAGCGAAGCTTGGTGTTCTTCGTCCCTGCCGATCGTCTGCTGTATGATAGAGGCGGAGAGAGAAGAATGAACCAAAAGATAGCTGTTGCCAAGAGTAGGAGATAGCCAAGTGATGTGTGTTGTATGCTGAAATCGCGATAATGCTAGCTTAGTGAACAAAAATCCGAGAGAAGTCCAAGTGCAGGGAGCCTTGTATATATAGGGGCAGCAGAGCCTTGTCTTCTGGTGGGCGATCGCCTTCCGGCCATTATAATAATGGGGTGATCGCACGGGCTGTCGGCCTAAAGTCCAAGGTAGATGCTGGCAGCCAGCTGTGCGGTCCAATGAGGAGCCAGCACGCGTCTGGAGTCACTATCACATGCGGTCCTACTGACAACTTTTGGCGGACCTGTCGGCTGGTGGATGGATGCTGACAGGTTGTGGTCAACGATCCGTGATATGTGAATCTTCTCTCGGCTCTGCACGTGGTGTCTGTCCTGAGGCTCGGCCTTTGCCGACTGGATGGCCATCGGCTCTGATCGGCATGAGGCGGTCGTCTCTAACTGGTCATCAGAGGTCGGCATCGGCCAGTAGCTGAGGGTCGGCATCGGTCAGTCACCAAGGGTCGGTCGGCAAGTGCCGGGAGATGATCGCCCGCTAGTCGGTCGCCAGGAGTCGATCGCTAAGTACCGAGAGACGATCGTATTTGATGTCGATCGCTCGGCACCGGGACTTGTCCTGGGACCTTCGGTTGGCCGATTTATCTTGACTGCTGGGCTAAGGCTAGGCCGCCTGGTCGTTGGTCGGCAGTTCTGCCTTGGCTGCTCGGCAATGGCTAGGTCGCCCGATCTCTGAGGCGATCGCCTGTCGGAGAGTATAATTCTCGACACAACAATTGCCCCCCAGCTTGCTCCGATGTTGAAGATATGGGGCGAGGTGGTTCTTGCTGGCGATCGTGTAAGATGAGGTCGGGCAACCTGTTGAGCTGACTTTGGATTCGGACTTGGGCTATCATGGTCGATTGGCTAGCTATCTATCGGTTCTTGTACCTGCAAAAAACAACATTGGTCGATCCCCCTCAGAAACTTGATGGTTTCGTTTGTTTGAGGAATCGTGCAAAGTCACGGAATTCGATGGATCGACTCCATGACCGTGTCTTGGTGCGCGAAGACATTGAGTGTCTCGTGACTCACTTTATTATGAGGGTCCTCTGTTAGGCTGCGCCTCGCCTCATATTTAAACGAAGGGCGTGCGGTCTTGGTCTAGAGGAGTCCTTGCGCGGGGCAGCGTCGGATGATTCAACTCCACGCCCGTGGCTTGTTAGCTCTGCTTCCACCTCGGCCTGCCATGGAGATGGCGAACCTCGACGGTGTACGTTGAGATGGGGGTTGTGGCACGTGTCGCATTGTCCGGGTTCACCATGTTAGATGATGATCCTTTGAGGGCGGGCGATCGTGTCCATTGATTAATTTTGGAGGGCCCTCAGACTACGCCGGCCTCGTATTTAAACGAAGGGCGGGCGATCTTGGCCCAAAGGGACCTTGCATGGCCGAAGCAGCCGGTTCCATCGACTACCAGGACCATGGCTTTATGATGTGCGGTGGAGGCGATCTTATGCCTTAGTCCGTCATGTTAGATGCTGGACTATAGATGGCGATCGTGTCCTCCGAGTTGCTGATGTAACTTGATGATCGGCGATCGGGCTGGAAGACTGGTGATCATTGCTCGGCTGCCGATCGCATTATTCATAGGTTGATAACGGCGATCGGGCGGGAGATCGTCGTTCGGGCACCGATCGCGCTGCTCAGAGGCTAAGGAAAAACCTTTGCCTGGCCAGAAAGTCAGCGGCTCTTGCTCGGAAGGTCGTGTAGGTCATGGGTTGGCTCTTCGTAAGATGCCTGAACATAGGCGAAAAGCCATTGAATCCTGCTAGGACCGTGTGGAGGGCGATCTCATCGCTTACGGGCTCGCCGTTGAGGATGATCACGTCTACTCGGTCGATGTAGTCCGAGTCGTACTCTTCTTCTCCCTGCTTGATTTGCATCATGCGAATGGGACCTTCTGGCCGGGCGACCCTGGTGGCGAAGTACTCCGTGAAGACGTGCGCCAGCTGGTTAAAGGAGCCAATGGACCGAGGTGGCAATAAGGTGTACCACCTGTAGGCGAGGTCGTCCAGCGTCATAGGGAACATTCGGCACCTGGTCGCGTCTGATGCCCCACACCCGGTCATATAGATGTTGAACTTGCTCAGGTGTGTTTGGGGGTCCGATCGCCCCTCGTACAAAGGTGTTTGCGGAGGAGCGATCTTGTGCTGCACAGGGGCGAGCTCGATGTCGACCGTGAGCGGATCGCTCGGCTCGGCGATCGTCTTCATGGCGCCTGACCTGGATTCCAGGAGCGCCTTCATGTCGTCGAGCTGACGTTGCATTGCAGCCATCGCCGTGGCTCGGTCGCTTGCGCATCGGCTTTGGGAGCGGGAGCCGAGGCGATCATGTACCGATCTCCGGACTCCGCTGCTGCCGACCTCGGCTATTTGGTGAGGGGGAGCCAGATGGCTGGGCTGCCTTCTGGGAGTCGGGTAGGCCGAGCTCCTGGTGACGGACTCAAACTCCATCGTCTCGTAGCTAGGGCCGGACTGCCCCGGTCGCCAAGATGGGTCACTGCCCAAGCGATCGAAAACAGAGGTGCCCCGGATGGCGAGCACCTCTTCTTGCGGACGAGAGCCTCCTGGCGATCGCTCGGCCAGTAACGCCTTGAGCTTCCGCTTGGACTTCCGGCGGATGGCCTAGGGGGTGATAGCGGGAGGCGCGTCGAGAGCACTCTGTCGCTCCTGAAGGACGGCCATGGCCTCTTCGATCTGTTCCTTGGTTCGGAACTGATCGAGCGAGAGCAGGCCGCCGTCCGAGGGCGAGATCGAGCGTCTCGATCGCGGCGGCTACCTTCCACCATCGAGCGTAGCTCGGACGGGCCAGGCAGGCGTCGCCGGCCAGCGGCTTTATTCGACGCGGAGGCGGAAGACATGATTTCTGAAAGATTTCTTTGAAGCGCAGTGAGTGTCACTTCAAGTATATGCCCCGAGAACAGTGAATGTTCTTCGAGACGGTAGGAATAAAAATTTGAGGGTTAGATCCCCTTCCTCTAGCGCCAATTGTTGTTGCCCAAAATATTTATCCGAAGATGAAATACTGCTGGAATGAACGGACGACAAACAACAATTTGCGGGAGCACTTCCGAGAGAATATGAATAAACACAAGATTTGCCGGGTTTGTTAGGCCCGGGCTTGAATGCTCTCGCGAGATGTTATTATACAAATATTCGTGGATACAAGTATTAATGTGAGAAATCTAAATACAATGAGTGTAAAAAGACTTTGTTAATCCAGCTCTTGAGCGAAGCTTAGTGTTCTTCGTCCCTGCCGATCGTCTGCTGTATGAGAGAGGCGGAGAGAGAAGAATGAACCAAAAGATAGCTGTTGCCAAGAGTAGGAGATAGCCAAGTGTTGTGTGTTGTATGCTGAAATCGCGATAATGCTAGCTTAGTGAGAAAAAATCCGAGAGAAGTCCAAGTGCAGGGAGCCTTGTATATATAGGGGCAGCGGAGCCTTGTCTTCTGGCGGGCGATCGACTTCCGGCCATTATAATAATGGGTCGATCGCACGGCCGTCGGCTTTAAAGTCAAGGTAGATCTTTGGCGGCACCGGTGTGCGGTCCAATGAGGAGCCAGCACGCATCTGGAGTCACTGTCACATGCGGTCCTACTGACAACTTTCGGCGGACCTGTCGGCTGGTGGATGGATGCTGACAGGCTGTGGTCAACGATCCGTGATATGTGGATCTTGTCTCGGCTCTGCACGTGGTGTCTGTCCTGAGGCTCGGCCTTTGCCGACTGGATGGCCATCGGCTCTGATCGGCATGAGGCGGTCGTCTCTAGCTGGTCATCAGAGGTCGGCATCGGCCAGTAGCTGAGGGTCGGCATCGGTCGGTCACCAAGGGTCGGTCGGCAAGTGCCGGGAGATGATCGTCCGCTAGTCGGTCACCAGGAGTCGATCGCCAAGTACTGAGAGACGATCGTATTTGATGTCGATCGCTCGACACCGGGACTTGTCCTGGGACCTTCGGTTGGCCGATTTATCTTGATCTTTGGGCGAGCTAGGCCGCACGGTCGCTGGTCGGCGATTACGCCTCGGCCCCTTTCGGCAATGGCTAGGTCGCCCGATCTCCGAGGCGATCGCCGGTCGGAGAGTATAATTCTCGACACAACATAATACTCGATAATGTAATAACCTCGATAAAATTAATAATTTGTCCGGTTCCAACTTGGGACGAGTACAAAATTGGACCCCAATCGATAAAATAATAAAATAATAATTTTTTGAAATCCCAATGTAAATATATTGGTCCCAGTGAAACTATAAATTAATCATTACTAATCTTTGATTGGTCATCGTTGATTTTTTAACACATTTTAGTTTAGAAGCCATAGTTGATGTGATTTTAAAATTTATCATTAGACATTTTATAGTGATCAATCTAGATCTATGTACATTGAACTTGATAAGTTCATTACTGTGTGAATGTGCATAGGAATTTTGAAGGTCCTTGTTTCTATTTTATTCAAATGGGTAAAGTGAACGGACATGGAAATTATGACGGTCGATGCATTAATTTGAGAGTTGCTCACGAAGATAAGCCAACTCTTTAAATTAATAATTTATTAATTTATCGATATAATAATATCTCGCTAAATTAATAAAATATCCCGGTCCCAATATTATTAATTTATAGAGGTTTTACTGTATTGTGGATGTTGTGAACTTTTATTGGTATTTGGATCGAGTATCGTGTTGGGATCGGCTATGTTTGACGTGGAATCACCATACGAGGATTCGTGATAGTTCATCTAGGCCTTTAAATGGTCGGGATTATGCGTCGATCGAGTGTATCATGTTCGTGGGTCATTTTTCATCATTTTTGGGCACAAACAGTACGTGTCGCGGCACAGCCCTTGCAAGATTTCGAGCTGGGGCGGCTGTACTGTGCACCATGTCACGCGACGATCCGTGCCGCGGGACGGCCCAAAATCCTACTCCCAAATTCCAGCCGTGGGCCGCGGCACACTCAGCCTGCGCCGTGGCACACGTGTCAGCAGACCTATATTGTGCGGGTTTTTGGAGATGATTTCATTTCCTCTCCTTTCTTCAGCTCCATTGTTGCGATTTGGGCGATTTCCAAGGTGAGAAGTCGACGGGAATTCATCAATCATCATCATCTCGAGTTCATAGCGTGATTTAATCACCCCAATCCCGTTTCTCCTCCTTCAAATCGATGTAAATCTCTGTGAATCCCTACCTTGGGTAGTTTTGGGGGGTTTTTGCTCGATTCGGTTGTGTAATCCATTTTTTACCATGGAAATCTTGAGTTTTTGATTAATCTCACTTGTATATATATATAAACCCTATGATTTCATGTTCTACTTTGAGTGGTGTTGCGAATTCGAGAGGGTTTGGGTGTTTCCCAACCCTATGTGCATGATATTGTAATCGGGGGGAGTCGTTAGTGGGTTTCTCCATGTGACTTGCATATCGATTATTAATTATCATATCCCTTACGAATCGTTTAGGTGCCGGAGATGCGTTCTTGGACCTACCGAACCTATACTCTTTTCCTTCCGAATTTTCGATGTCTCAAAGGCAAGTATATGTTTATGATTGTACGTTCTTGACTTTGAAAGTGAGAGATATGAATTGTATGATTGTATATATTCACTCTGGGACGGACCGACGGGTCCTCAGAGGGTTCCGTGGCCTTTGGTGCGGTTCCATGAATAGTTTGGGTTAACCACTCTGGGAGGGTCCGACGGGGCCTCAGAGGGTTCCGTTGCCTTTGGTGCGTTCCATGGTTAATCATGTATATATTGTAATGAGATTTAGTTATTCCGGAATACTAGTCTTGAAATGATGAATTGACGATTATTTTTACTTTATTGCCAAGGAGTATTGTGTTTCATATTCGATATACTTGCACTTACTATTCGACGGCTAACCCGTTTATGGGGGAAATACTTTTCATGTATTTTAGGTTCCAAGAGAGCGGATAAGCATGTATCGGGTCGGCATGAAGATGATGGGCAAGTGTGATACTGTGTCTTGTCTCCGGTTATATTTTGTGTTTCCTCCATTCAGTGTTGTTGTACTGGAATGGTTTTTGAATACTCGAGTACTGTTTTCAGTTTCCTTGATGTTCTGGCCTGTGTTGTCGAGGTATTGTATTATGATGTGTTGTATTTGGATATATTGGATATGGTTTAAATGCCATTTATATTGTCCCTCATTTCATTATATTGGACCTCCTCGGTCAAAGTTTATAGTTCCGCGTATAAATAGCCTTGTGGGACCCACGGCGGGCTCACGACGCTGTAGTATACCCTGTAACCTGGGGGTGTTACATGCATATGTGTCAAAATAATCGATTCCTTCCCGTTGTCGAAATCCTTTGGCTACCAATCTATCCTTGTAAGCGTTAAGAGTACCATCTCTATATTTCTTTTGAAACACCCACTTACATCCAATGGTCTCGACCCTTTGGGTAGATCGATAATCTCCCAAGTGTGATTTGCCATAATAGAATCCATTTCATCTTGGATAGCATCCTTCCAAAAAGCGTTGTCCCAAGAAGCCACTGCTTCATTATAAGTCTTAGGATCATCTTCAACAAGAAGAATAATCGGAATCTTTCGGGCAAAATTCTCTCTATTTTCTTCTACTAGGTAAAAGGAAATAAGTTGAGAATCTATTTCATCAGGTCCCAAATCCTTAGTCTTACGGACTCTCTTGCTAATCCGAGTGTTGGGCTTCGGTCCATCATCCTGCCTGCATGAGTTTAAAAATGCGCGAGGCGCGGCTTGCGATTCGACTTGTGAGATCTGCACTAGAAAGTGGTTAAATAAATTGATTTGGACTACTCATACCAACAAGATGCATCTTTTTTGCTGGTATCCATGTCATAGAAACTCCAAAGTTAAGCGTGTTTGGCCTGGAGTAGTTATGGGATGGGTGACCCCCTGGGAAGTCTCTCAGGGTGTGCATGAGTAAGGACAAAGCGCGCTAGAAAAGACTCGTGTTGATACAGTGAGGATAGTCTTCATCATTCTTGGGGACCAAGAATTGGTATCGGAGCAGGTCACGGGTGCGAATTCCCTCGAAGTATCTTACAGTGGAGGCTGCCAGAGTGTTGGAACTAAGAGGCGAGCATGCAGCAAATGTTGCCAGTTGGCCGGAACTAAGATGTTGGAGTTATGGAGGTTGTCAGGTGCTGGAGGGCTATGTGATCAAATCTAGTATGCTGGAATTGAGATACTGGCGCAGCAGAAGTAAACGGAGCTCGAATAAATGCTTATATCAAGTGTTGGAGGACTGTGTGAATGAATCCAGCCACTAGAGGGTTGTGTGATCAAATCTAGTTCGTGGAGGTTTCCAGACTATGGGGCTAAGATGCTGGCAGGTACTGGGAGGGGGATTGTTGGGCTTCGGTCCAGCATCCTGCCTGCATGAGCTTAAAAATGCATGAGGCGCGGCTTGCGATTCGACTTGTGAGATCTGCACTAGAAAGTGGTTATATAAATTGATTTGGAGTACTCATACCAACAAGATGCATCTTCTTTTCTGGTATCCATCTCATAGAAAATCCAAAGTTAAGCGTGCTTGGCCTGGAGTAGTTATGGGATGGGTGACCCCCTGGGAAGTTTCTCAGGGTGCGCGTGAGTGAGGACGTGTTGGTACAATGAGGAGAGTCTTCATCATTCTTGGGGACCAACACCGAGGTCCTGGTTGTTCTACAACAACCCTAGAAGAACTCTCCTCTCGAGGTTCTTCATTTGTGGAATAGTGATATTCCTTTTCCTTAGAATTAGAGTTCTCAAAGAATTCCGTCTCGAGATTCTATTATGACATGAGATTCTAAATTTAGAAATCTATATGTCTTGTTATTTGTAGCATAGATAATAAAAGCACTTCGTATCCCTCGAGGACCCAACTTGGTCCTTTTAGAATCTATGTTTTTGTAGTAGGCTAGGCATCCCCACACTTTGAAATACCCAATATTCGGCTTTCGCCCTTTCCATGTAATACCCGTAATTTCAATTTCCGGTAATTTCTTTTTTTTCGGCGGAAGTCCATTTTGACGACTCGCTCATGACCGTTTCATCATTCTGGGAATGATTAATTCTACACTTTTTGAGATCCGAATTCGTTTCGGTGTCGTTTTGTTGAGTTCCGTGCTTTTTAGCGGTTTTTCCGCACTTGAGTTCGATTCTTGCGAATCTCGTCTGAAACTGTTGTTTCGACTTTCTTGTAAGTTCATTTAATGTTATTATTCATGTTGCAAGCTTCGTCTTGGTGTTTCGATCATGTATCGCGTATTTCGGACGTTTTGGGCCATTTTCGTAATTTCCCAAAGTTTGGGGTAATTACTTTCCGTTGTCGAATTTCGAGCCTTCAGGTGGTCGGAATGGTGTGTTCTCTTAGTGCTCGAATTTGTCTTTGCGAGTACTTCGTAACCGTATATTCGATTTGTATTCAGGTTTGGGTTTCGCGGTCGTTCGGGCCGTCGGAGTTGGCCCCGGCCGAGTCATGGCCGGGCGATGCAGGCAGCCGGCCGAGTTACGTGCGGTGGCGCTCGGCGATTACGTCGTAACCCTTGGCGATTACGTGCGTAAGGATGCCGGCATTTTGGCGCGTCTCGGCCATGGCGATTCGTCGTAAGCCCTTGGCCGGTTACGTACGTAACTCGCCCGTGACGGCTTTATATAAGGCCCCGCATGTTTTTCGCCATTTTCTTCTTCTACTACTTCTCTTCCGCAGTTGAGGGTGTGCTTATCATGGAGCCATGTTGTTTAACAACAAATCCATGAAATTCTTGAGGTTATATCATTGATCAATCATCCGTTATCATCCTTTGATCCAGCGAATCAAGGTAGTCTCTTCTTAGACCCCTAAATTCTTGAATTTGGGGGGGTTTTGCGTTTTTGTCCAATTCGTTCCGTATTGTTGATTAATTCGTGATGGGTATGATTAATCTTGGTAGTATTCTTATGTTTAACATCATTTAATCCATTGTTCTTCGTCGAATCGAAGTATATTTCTTGATTTCCCTCGAATCGACTTTTTGGGGGATTTGTTCTCGATCTCGTTTTCATCCGTTTTTGATGGATCGATTGTGGTTAAATGATATTGTTAAACACATTCTATGGATTGTATATCCATATTTCTACTTGGAATTCCGTTTTCGTGTTTTGTCGAGACGAATCGTGTTCTTGGCCGTTTTGGGGGAAACACTTGAACTTTCGTCATTCGTTCTTTGAATTCAACGGCTTTGAGTCGTGTCATGGAATTCATTTCATTTTTGTTATTGTCCTTCGTAGTTTATGACCGCGAGTTGGCGATCGGTGGAGTCGGCGGGTTCGTAGTCGGTTCGTGTCAACCTACTTCGGTCGATTCTCCGCGTTGTTCATATTCGAGGCAAGTATCTTGCCCATACTTTTCATGTTTCGTAGACGGAATCATTGATAAATGATTTTATGTGCAATTCGAATGTTTTAATAAAATTTTAAAAAGATCGGTATGTTCTCGATAATTGTTTTCTTTCAATAGATAACTCGTATGCTTCGGGGATTAATGTGCTTTCAGAATATGTGCGTTCGTTTCGTATGTTGGAAGATGTTAAACATATTTAAGTGAATTTAGTAGACCGTAATTATTTGCCGAGGATTGTGTATTGATATGTGTAATTGTTCGGTGAATATGTGACGTTGTGTGGTATTAGTTGTTATTCCTTCGTAAGGAGGTTGTGACGCTTGGTGTTGTTTGGTATTGGTATTTATTTGTGGTTGTGTGGCATTAGTTGTGAGTGTACATCGACTAAAGCGGCCATTCTAGCGAAGTACCTAGCATTTGTATGCATATTCTAGTATTCGAATTATGGCTTCTCGTGGCGTTGTGGATGATATGTGTATGTTCACCTAGGGACGGTCTGACGGGGCCTCTAGGGATACGTATTGCCGTGTGTGTGCGTATCGCGAACTAGGGTTAACCACCGTCCGACGGGGCTCTGAGGGGTACGACGGCCGTGAGTCTCGTACCAACGGTTAACTTGAAATGTGTTGTCGGAGAACTTTGATTTTTGGCGCATATTTAATCTGATTAGAATGGCAGTCCAAATGGTATCGTACTTGGCTGGAATGGCACCGATAAATGTGTTGTGTGTAATTTGTCCCTTGACTGTGATAATTTGGTAAGGGTACGTGAGTCTTGTGGTTACTCTGTGTATTGTAGCTCTGTGGTGTGTTGAGTTCGACCGTATGGTCAAGTTGCAAAGTTGTGCTCTCTGTTGTCCTTCTGTGAGACTGTTGTCATGGTAATGTTTGGCAGGGTGTAGTTTATGTCGGGTTATTCTTGTGAGTATGTGATGTGAATAAGTTGATTCACGGACCCCCGTGCTTGTGGTTGGAATGTTATGATTGGGTCGTGGACCCCGTATTTTGTTATCGGAATCGTATTCTGAAATAAATGATTTTTGGGCGGTGTCCCTAAGTGTTTCGAAAGTCTTGAAAATTCTTAAACCCGAAATTCTTTCAAAACTTCCGAGATCGTAAAATGTTTGTAAGATGTAAGATGATTTTATTCCTATCTTTCATAATTCAAACTGTTTTGATCAAGTGAATTATCTCGGGAAGTATATTCACGATTTCTATGTTCTTGGAGTATGATATGTATGGCTCGTCCTAGTATTTATACTTGCACTAGCAATACAGTAGAGTTTTGCTAACCCCCAAGTATTCGGGGGGTGGATGTCTGTTTTGTATCCAGGTACTTGTAGGTTGCTGGGTAGCAATTCACAGGATCGTTACGAAGGATGATGGAAGACGGCGATACTAATCACATGAAGACCAGTGTTGAGTATTTGGTGATGTCTTGTTTTGTCCTTCCGTTGTGTTTATTTTTCCCTATGTGGGAACGTTGATTCATGTTAACCCCTGCGTGGGTATGAGTTACGAGAAAGAGTAATGTATGGTTGATATGTATGTTGTGGCAAAAGACCAAATCGGTCTAATGGTCTGTTATTTACCCATGTCGGTATGTATTGTATTGTGGTGTTTCTGTATTAAGCCTGGTAGATCCTCATGGAGAAGGTCTACGGCGCTGTAATATTCCCGAGTGGTTTGGGGGTGTTACAGAATATGGTATCAGAGCTTAGGTTGCGGAAATCTAGGCTGTCGGGTCGAGTTTTGTGTTGTCGATCGGGTCTTGTCTTGTCTTGTCTTGTCAGATTTTGTCTGACTGAGTCGTGTCGCGACGCATCGTCTGAGGTGTCGGTCGTGATTAGTATCGAGGTGCCGCCATCATCTTCGTGCGACCTGTGGATGTAAGTCTCCCTTCTTTGTGTTTGTGCCTCGTCTGATGCGAGTTACTTGTATGATTATTCCTTAAGTGATTGAATCCTTCTGTGGACTTTGATTTCGTGATGTGTGGGTATTTGACTCTCATCTTTTATTTGTATGAGGGGCGGTGTTGCTGCTAATGTATTTACGAACTGTATTTTATCCGCTGCGTGAGTCCGTTAAAAATGACTTTTAGTATTTTGCAAACTGAGTTCTAATTCGTAAAACCGGTTCCCTAAATCGAGCTTTGGCATTTTGGCCTTGAATGTTTTATGACGGTTGATAAAGAATTTTTGTGAGTTTTGGGCATTCTGGCCTATTGAATTTTTGAAAACCTTGAGTATCCTAGAAAAATAAATTTCGAGACGTACTTTTAAAATGAATTATTTTCTCGTGGTACATCCAAGGTGCCACAATATGTTTCAAAATTCTTCTACCTCGAGGACCAAAATGTTTTGAGAAATTTTCAATGTTTTAGAAACACTTTTACTTAGACCCGAGGGTCGAATATTCTGAAAGTTTTTCACTAAGAGAAAGCGTCCTCATTTTTATCAAATGCGAAATGGTTCTCCAAAGTCTCGATAACGATGTTCCATGTTTGTATTTTTTTTAAAAGGTGATACTCAAGATCAACCAATATTTTTCTAAATTATTTTCAAAATGAGGTTTTCGTTTTTAAAACCTATCCATTTCCGTTTGAGGGCTGGGTATGTATGTATGATGTTCGCATTGTCGTTATGATGTTTGCTCCCGAGTATGATCGAATTGGTGGCATGAACGTCGAGGCATTGCCACGCATTTGTTGTACTAGCCCTCTGTGAGAGGTATGAACTGGTGTTTACTGTTTATCGCCTAGTGGTGATTTGTGTGTTGTCACATGAGTGTGAGTTGTTAAAGCTTGGATTTTTGTGCGTTTATGCACATGGGTGATTGTTTCATGATGGTTGTGATTGTGTGCTGGCTATCGTTCGGGCCGTTGTAATCGTCGAACGATGCCATTGTTGTTGTGATTTTTGTATGCGTTGATATGTTATGCTGTGTTGGCATCTCCGGTATGTTGTTTTGCGGTGTCATGTTCCATTGTATCTAGCTTCTGTATTTTCGGTATGCCGAGCCGAGGCATTTCAGCCGTGAGGTGCTGGGGGAATGTACGTGCAATTTGTCCTTCCTCGCCTGTGACGCGTTTCAAGTGCGGACTCGAGGGACATCATGTTCAGTTTTGTGAGTTGATTACCGAGCCTTCCGAGGCACGGACTTGAGCATTGATATCAGGACCAGCTCCGAGGAGTCCCTGAGGGGCGTGGTCTATCAGTTGTATGTTATGTTATTTCATTACCTTGTTGTTTCGAAATTTGGAAATTAAGTTCTTTTATTCGAAGTGGATCGGGTTTTGAAACTCCTGTGTTTTCGACTCTGTCGACTCGTTTATGCTCGTTAATATTTTCTGAACTTTCCCTATCCCTTGCTTTTGTTGATCGAACGAGGGTGGTATTGTTTCGGGATAACTCGTTTGTCGTTTTGACTTTTCAATCGTTATTCCCTTTCCTGTGGATCTTGTGGGAATGCATGTCTCGTTGTTCTCACCAGATCATCCTGGGAGTTGTTGTTTGAATTTTATTATCCTTCGTGTTTCGGACATGATTGTTCGATTTTTGTTGTCTCGATCGTTTGTTTATTCGGTTTTTGTTCTCGTTTCGTGATTGTTGAGCGTTCAGGCTCCTTCGTAATTCCCTTAAGTTCGGGAAATTAGTCTCGTTTTCGATCTTCCAACCCTTAGGCGGTGGAATTCCGTAATTATTCAGCGTTTGGCTTGCGTTTTGATTGATGAACCGTTGGGTTGGTCAATCGTATTGATTTTCATTCGTGTGTCTTGTGACTGTTCGGATAATCGACTTGATTGTACTATCTGTTTGATGACGCTTATCACTTGTTGGTTTTATTATGTTTCTACCGGTGGCGTTGTGTTGGTCGTCGTGGAGCGTGTTTTCACGCCGTATGTCTCCTTGCGTTTCGCCGTCGGTCGCGAGTTTTCGGTTTTTGCGTATCTCGTCGAGTTTTCCTGGCAGGGGATATTGCTTCTCCCTACTTGTTTTAAATTTCGGGACGAAACTTCTTTTAAGGAGGGTAGAATGTAATACCCGTGATTTCGATTTCCGGTAATTTCTTTTTTTTCGGCGGAAGTCCATTTTGACGACTCGCTCATGACCGTTTCGTCATTCTAGGAATGATTAATTCTACACTTTTTCAGATCCGAGTTCATTTCGGTGTCGTTTTGTTGAGATCCGTGCTTTTTAGCGGTTTTTCCGCACTTGAGTTCGATTCTTGCGAATCTCGTCCGAAACTGTTGTTTCGACTTTCTCGTAAGTTCATTTAATGTTATTATTCATGTTGCAAGCTTCGGCTTGGTGTTTCAATCATGTATCGTGTATTTCGGATGTTTTGGGCCATTTTCGTAATTTCCCAAAGTTTGGGGTAATTACTTTCCGTTGTCGAATTTCGAGCCTTCGGGTGGTCGGAATCGTGTGTTCTCTTAGTGCTCGAATTCATCTTTGCGAGTACTTCGTAACCGTATCTTCGATTCGTATTCAGGTTCGGGTTTCGGGGTCGTTCGGGCCGTCGGAGTTGGCCCCGGCCGAGTCATGGCCGGCGATGCTGGGCCCAGCCAGATCGCCAAGTTACGTACGGTAGCGCTCGGCAGTTACGTACGTAATGCCAGTTACGTACGTAACCCTTGTCCGGTTACGTATGTAAGGATGCCAGCATTTTTGGGCAGCGTCTCAGCCATGGCCAGTTACGTACGTAAGCCCTTGGCCGATTACGTACGTAACTCGGCCGGCAGACAACCTATATAAGGCCCTGCAGACGGGTTTTTGGCCATTTTTCTCCTTCTTCTACTTCTCTTCCG
Source organism: Orobanche coerulescens (assembly GCA_033398695.1). Lineage (NCBI taxonomy): Eukaryota > Viridiplantae > Streptophyta > Magnoliopsida > Lamiales > Orobanchaceae > Orobanche > Orobanche coerulescens. Next base: position 23,749,398 of record CM065818.1, on the reverse strand, counting down.
CGGCTGAGGGTGTGCTTATCATGGAGCCATGTTGTTTAACAACGAATCCATTAAGTTCTTGAGGTTATATCATTGATCAATCATCCGTTATCATCCTTTGATCCAGCGAATCAAGGTAATCTCTTCTTAGAACCCTAAATTCTTGAATTTGGGGGTTTTTGCGTTTTTGTCCGATTCGTTCCGTATTGTTGATTTATTCATGATGGGTATGATTAATCTTGGTAGTATTCTTGTGTTTAACATCATTTAATCCATTGTTCTTCGTCGAATCGAAGTATATTTCTTGATTTCCCTCAAATCGACTTTTTGGGGGATTTGTTCTCGATCTTGTTTTCATCCATTTTTGATGGATCGATTGTGGTTAAATGATGTTGTTAAACACATTCTATGGATTGTATATCCATATTTCAACTTGGAATTCCGTTTTCGTGTTTTGTCGGGACGAATCGTGTTCTTGGCTATTTTGGGGGAAACACTTGAACATTCGTCATTCGTTCTTTGAATTCAACGGCTTTGAGTCGTGTCATGGAATTCATTTCATTGTTGTTATTGTCCTTCGTAGTTTATGACCGCGAGTTGGCGATCGGTGGAGTCGGCGGGTTCATAGTCGGTTCGTGTCAACCTACTTCGGTCGATTCTCCGCGTTGTTCTTATTCGAGGCAAGTATCTTGCCCATACTTTTCCTGTTTCGTAGACGGAATCATTGATAAATGATTTTATGTGCAATCCGAATGTTTTAATAAACTTTTAAAAAGATCGGTATGTTCTCGATAATTGTTTTCTTTCAATAGATAACTCGTATGCTTCGGGGATTAATGTGCTTTCGGAATATGTGCGTTAGTTTCGTATGTTGGAAGATGTTAAACATATTTAAGTGAATTTAGTAGACCGTAATTATTTGCCGAGGATTGTGTATTGATATGTGTAATTGTTCGGTGAATATGTGACGTTGTGTGGTATTAGTTGTTATTCCTTCGTAAGGAGGTTGTGACGCTTGGTGTTGTTTGGTATTGGTATTTATTTGTGGTTGTGTGACATTAGTTGTGAGTGTACGTCGACTAAAGCGGCCATTCTAGCGAAGTACCTAGCATTTGTATGCATATTCTAGTATTCGAATTATGGCTTCCCGTGGCGTTGTGGATGATATGTGTATGTTCACTTAGGGACGGTCTGACGGGGCCTCTAGGGATACGTATTGCCGTGCGTGTGCGTATCGCGAACTAGGGTTAACCACCCAGGGATGTCCGACGGGGCTCTGCGGGGTACGACGGCCGTGAGTCTCGTACCAACGGTTAACTTTGAAATGTGTTGTTGGAGAACTGTGATTTTTGGCGCATATTTCGTCTGATTAGAATGGCAGTCCAAATGGTATCGTACTTGGATGGAATGGCACCGATAAATGTGTTGTGTGTGATTTGTCCCTTGACTGTGATAATTTGGTAAGGGTACGTGAGTCCTGTGGTTACTCTGTGTATTGTAGCTCTGTGGTGTGTTGAGTTCGACCGTATGGTCATGTTGCAAAGTTGTGCTCTCTGTTGTCGTTCTGTGAGACTGTTGTCATGGTAATGTTTGGCAGGGTGTAGTTTATGTCGGGTTATTCTTGTGAGTATGTGATGTGAATAAGTTGATTCACGGACCCCCGTGCTTGTGGTTGGAATGTTATGATTGGGTCGTGGACCCCGTATTTTGTTATCGGAATCGTATTCTGAAATAAATGATTTTTTTGGCGGTGTCCCTAAGTGTTTCGAAAGACTTGAAAAATTCTTAAACCCCAAATGCTTTCAAAACTTCCGAGATCGTAAAATGTTTGTAAGATGTAAAATGATTTTATTCCTATCTTTCATAATTCAAACTGTTTTGATCAAGTGAATTATCTCGGGAAGTATATTCACGATTTCTATGTTCTTGGAGTATGATATGTATGGCTCGTCCTAGTATTTATACTTGCACTAGCAAAACAGTGGAGTTTTACTAACCCCCGAGTATTCGGGGGGTGGATGTCTGTTTTGCATCCAGGTACTTGCAGGTTGCTTGGGAGCAATTCACAGGATCGTTACGAAGGATGATGGAAGACGGCGATACTAATCACATGAAGACCAGTGTTGAGTATTTGGTGATGTCTTGTTTTGTCCTTCCGTTGTGTTTATTTTTCCCTATGTGGGAACGTTGATTCATGTTAACCCCTGCGTGGGTATGAGTTACGAGAAAGAGTAATGTATGGTTGATGTGTATGTTGTGGCAAAAGACCAAATCGGTCTAATGGTCTGTTATTTACCCATGTCGGTATATATTGTATTGTGGTGTTTCTGTATTTAGCCTGGTAGATCCTCATGAAGAAGGTCTACGACGCTGTAATATTCCCGAGTGGTTTGGGGGTGTTACATTCCATACCTCGTACGGAGAAATTTGGGTTTTCTTTAAAGGTATACGGTTTAAAATCTGACATGCAGAAAGTAAAGCTTCACCCCCCTAAACTAAAAGGTAATTCAGAATGCATTAACATGGCATTTATCATCTCTTGAAGTGTTCTATTTTTACGTTCGGCTAAACCGTTTTGCTGTGGTGTACGTGGTGCGGAAGATTCATGAACAATACCATTTTCTTCACAAAAGGCATTAAAATCACTAGAAAATAAGAACTTTAATTTTAGTTCCTAATTGATTTTCAACTTCAGCCTTATACATCTTAAAAGCATTAATAGCATCATCATTATGTTTTAATAAATACACATATGTAAATCTAGAGAAATCATCAATAAAAGTAATAAAATACTTATTGCCCCCATGGGTTAACATCCCATTGAATTCACATAAATCAGAATGTATAAGATCTAACAATTTAGAATTTGTCTCTACACTATAAAAGGGTTTCTTTATCATTTTAGATTTCACACATATTTCACATTTATCTAATTTATCAGATTTGCATGAAATTAAACTACATTTAATTAATTTTCATAGTGATAAATCCTATATGTGCTAATCTACTATGCCATAAAGAAACGGAATCAATCATATAAGCAGAAGGAGAAATCTTATTAATAACATTGTCAACAATACATAATTTGACCATCCCTTCACTAGAGTGGCCCTTTCCAACAAATACACCATTATGAGTCAAAATAATATTGCCCGACTCATACACAGATTCGATCCCCGGTTTACCTAGGAGATCACCACTAACAAGGTTCCTATTCATTTCCGAAACATGGAGAACATTGGTCAAAGTGACCTTCTTCCCGGATGTGAAATTGAGTTCCACGTTTCCGATGCCGATGACCTTTGAGCGTTGCTCGTTTCCCATCTGAAGTTCTTGTCCTCCGTCGACTTCAGAATAGGTGTTGCACGCAGTCCTATCATAGGATATGTGGACGGTAGCACAAGTGTCATACCACCACCCTTGAACCTTTCCCTTGATCGGCATAATTTTGCTCACCGTAGCGATTATGTTCCCATCGGTCATAGTGACGTCGAATTCTTTCTCCGCCGTCTTACGAAGTCGACAATCTCGAGCATAGTGACCGGGTTTGCCACACACATAGCAGCCCCCGTTGGACCCCTTGGACACGGACTTGTTGCCGGACTTGACTTTGCTGGAATGCTTAAATTTCTTTGAATCCTTTTTGGGACCCGAAGAACTTCCTTTTTCATTTAACTTCCTCTTGCCTTTCGCGCTCACCGCGTTGGCCTTGAAAGTACCAGCATCCATCGTATTCTCTCTCATCCTCGATTCCTCCTCGATTCGAAGATGTTTCTGGATTTGTTCCAAAGAGAAGTCCTTGGTATTGTGAAGAAGTTTCTTCCGGTAGCTTTTCCAGGAATTGAGCAACTTCGCAATAATTGCACCAACTTGGAAAGTCTTCGGAATATCAATCTTCATGGCCCTCAATTTGTTGACAATAACTTGCAATTCATGTACTTGAGCAAGTATGGGCTTATCGTCAAACATCTTGAAATCAAAATAACTAGAGACAAGGAACTTTTTGGTACCTTCTTCTTCGGCCTTGAATTTGTATTCGAGTGCCTTCCAAATCTCCATCGCCGATGGATTGTTGGTGTAGAGATCGTAGAGACGGTTGGAGAGAGTGTTCAAAATGTAGCCACGGCACAACAACTTGTCCTCTTGACGCTTCGTTCGTTCTACCTTGAGTTCTTCAGAATCTTTCTTCGTTGGCTCCGGGATAGGCTTCAACGCCAGGTCCAACACGTAGAAGACCTTCATGGCAGTGAGGAAGAAACGCATCTTGTCCTGCCAGCAAGTGTAGTTGGTTCCATCGAAGCGGTCCAACTTGACGAAGTCTTGGTTCATCACCTTCAAACTCGAAACAGTATCCTCGGTCGCCATTGCAACAGATATTATAATATTGCTAGAAAATTCTTCAAAATTAAAGGCGTCGAGGCTTGAATCACGCATAGAAACGCTTTCCTTATAGTATTTCTTGCACTCCGAAATGTGTCTTAAGGTCACAAACAAGAATATCACAGGATACAATAAGCCTAAATTCCGGACTGCACTAAGATAGAGTGAAATCCGAAAAATAGACAAGAACAATTTTCTGGATTTAGGGTTTAAGGAAATGAGAATAGTTGATTCGAAAATCTGTGTTGATTTCTGAAACTGAACTTAGTTTTATAAAGAAATCATACCTATTCGCAAAAAGGAGCACCATTTTGTTCAAACGACACGACCGTTGACCAAACAACTGTTCGTTTAGAAATGACATGACTTTTCATATAAATAGCACAAATAACCACCAAATGAACAGGCGCAACCGTTGGCGAGAATCGCCGCGAGAAGCCCGCGGACCGCGCTGTTTCGCCGGACTCGCCACGTGACCGCGTGCCGAAGTGCCAAAGTGTGCCTACGAAGCGCCACTAAAGCCTCTAAGCCCGTGTATGAGCCCGAGCCCGAGCCGGATGCCGCTGTTGTGGGAGGCGACACTGGCGAGCGGCAATGTGAGAGTGAAAAAGGGAATAGATTTGCCACCTCACATCCACATGGCACTACCACACATTTATTAATGGTTATTAAATGATTACACTTATAAGGTGTTCAATTCCTTTGTGTTTTTTCCATGTGGGATTCTTTTTCACTCACAAAACACACTCTCGCATATTATTTTGTCTTTTAATGAACAATTAAATAAAAGCTTCGAATAATTAAATCTCTTATTTAATTTTTTAAGCTTTTCCAACCGTAGACGTTATGATTCCAAATAAAAGAAACAACATGCATGGGGTGGAAATTCGCTTTTTGTACGCTTCAAATAATGTTATGCAACTCGAAAGACTGCTGGACAATATATGGATAGGGAGTTACAAAATACGAGCCAATGTATCGATCGAGATACAAACGTCAAGAAATTACCAAGAAGGAGATTAAGAAATATGCTATCCTTAAACCAGCTTTAGTAACAGGAAACACAAGCTATGCAGAAGTGACAAGGAGGAATACTATATCGGGCCTAACTAATAGATACACCGGTAACTAATAGATACACCCGGACGATTGCTGGAAAGAATTTAGAAGTCGATGCTGAGCAAGATCAACCCGATTGGGTGTTCTTTTGACAAATATGTCCCCGTTTTCGAAGAACATCAAATTTCATGATGAATATGTGAAGGCAATAATTAAAATCAAAGAGATGGGTTACAAAAATCTGAGCATTAGCCTGTTAGGCAGTGAACAATGGCTGATGAAGGTCGAAAATAGCGTGCAAATATTATTGTTAATTATTGGGTTTTAATAAATTTTATGTTGGCACACTGGACTATTTTCTACCTATTTATATTTTGGATGCAATTTACTTCACTTGACAATTTGTTGTTTAATTTAGGTATTTGGTGGAGTTTTTAAGCTTAAGGAATAGTTTGGACCATCAAACGGACCATGACAATGTGATTTGGGCATTAATGAAGAAAATGCCGCGCACACTGGGTGACCCAGTGTCGGCCCTCACCCAAAAATCCTCTTACTTGAGCCCCAAAAAACGACTCAAATCCATCCCAATTAGTTCCATAAGGTGAAAATCGGTCCCCTAGGCTGGAGAAAGGAATTTTAATGGAGTTAGAAAGAAAGACTCCAAAAGAATAAAAACTCAAGAAGGATAAGAAAGAAAGAGATCTAATTAAATAAGCAACCGAAGAGATAGGGAATATTATAAAAGAGAGGGCAGAGGCGGCCAAAGGGGAGTTCTTTTGAGGACTTCACGGTTGGAACACGAGAGGAGAAAGAGGGAAGAACCGAGCCAAGCAAACCATGCGGGGGGAAGAAGAAAAATACGCAAGAATAAGGGGAAGAAAGCTTCGCGGTTTGATTCTTATGTCCACTACTAATTTGATATTTTCTAAAGCCAATATGTCCGGCTAATTTTCTCATTCTAGTTCTTAGGGAATTTTGAAACCGTATTTGGAGCTTTCATGTTTTAAGCCCGTAGCGTATTCTTAACTCGAAGTCTCTTGAATTACTTTTGTGTTATTGAATTCATTATATTGCCATATGATTTCTTGATTTGGTCCGGCCAACTAGATTTGGGATTTTATGTCTCATGCTAGAAATTAAGTTGTAATTCGTAATTGTTGCAATTGTAATTTCACAAGTAGCAACAATTGAATTTTCTCAATTGAGTAACATAAAATCGAGATCCCTTAAGTCGAGCTTATGATCTTAATATCTTGCCTATTTCATTATTTTGGTTTTTAATGCATCTAGCGAGAGAGATTTTAAGAGCTTGTTTTGAATCCATCATCTAGATATGTTTAATTAAAGAGCTTGTTTTAATTAAATAAACTTAAGAAATAATTGGGGTCAACAGAGCTTGTTGTTGGCTACGGAATAATTTATGAGATTAGAGAAGAGATAAGCACTGCATCAAAGCATGAATTAATTCAAAACGATGGATAACGGAACTAAGAACTAGATTATTCCTTAATTGATATTTTCGATTTTTATTTCCTTCATTTATTTTGATTTAATTTATTTTAACGCAAATTATTTGCTAGTAAAAATCAATAAACTAAAATCCCCCCTCGTTTTATTTTATTTAATTACTAAAAGTATTTAACTCTTAAAAAGTATAATTGATTTACCGTTTTCCGTGGGATCGACTCTTACTTGCCGATACTACTAGTAGAATCAAGTTGAGGAAAAATAAAATAACTAATTTTGACGGATCACGACAGCGCGTTCAAAATATTGGTGCCGTTGCTGGGGAACTATGTTAAATTAATTTTATTTATTTTGGTTTAAAAACTTTCTGCAATTTCGACACTAGGTTACCAAGTGTCAGTTCTGAAAATTCATAAAAATAGTCAGTTGTGCACTAATCCGCTTGTTTTAGTTTTGATGATTACAAGGTCACGTGGAGATCAAAACTTACAGTATTTTCTGAAATTACCAAACGAGATCGAGTTTTCAGGAGAGAACAAAAGAAAGCAGAGAAGTGAAGGCCCTCATCTCGAACATGGCCGCCAATTCACAACAATTTGATTATCGTTGTAACACCCTCAAATCCCATTGGGTCCTTACTGTGACATGGACCCCACACCAGGAGATCCACCAGACGAACATGACTAAAATACAACAAACTGACCAAAAGGGGAATCACAATCCCTACACTGACATCCAAGATAATATTCTGATATGGAATTTCAACGACAACAGTGGGCCTACATGGCCAAAATAAAATACAACAACATCTACGAGCCTTACTCGGATAATACAAAATGACAATAACTGACAAAACTGGAGTACTCCAAACTGTCTGACCGACATGAACACCAAAACATCTCGGACTAGTATCGCTCGAATGCCTCGTCGCCATCGTCATGCCCCTGTGTCTCAACTCTCTCTTCGCAAACACCTAAAACATGAAAATATGTTCCGCCCCCACGGGGTCAGTCATCCAGATAATGAATATCAAATATATGTACAACATGATATGCATCCAATGGCAGAATAAACGGTACAACAATGGCAATACGAGATGCTCAAAAACCAAGGTAAGAACCGTGCATTCATGAAATACTATGCCCACGGCATACGATCAGTACCTGCTCAACAGGTTAGAACACAAGTGCCCAACGGCGAATCATCAATATAGAATACAACAATACATTACCCGAAGGTAAACCAAACCAACGCTGAAATAGATACGAAATCATAATACCAGAAGGCTCCAACAGAAATACCAGTACATCACAATGGCCTGAAAGCCGCCCAGCCGAAGCTGTCAAATATCACACTCATTTGAATGTCACTCAGCCGAAGCTGTCAATCACCACAGTGGCCCGAAGCCAAAACAGCCCGAAGTTGTATCAATGAGATCATCCAATGACCGTGACCTGCTAAATTGCAGGTGTTGGGAAACCAATCGCGAAAATTCAAGCCCCAAACTTACCCATAATGAGATCATTAACATGACGGTGACCTACTGAACTGTAGGTGTTGGGAAACCAACCGCGAAGGTTCAAGCCCCAAACTTACCCATCGAGCACTAGCCAAACTAGCCTCCAAAACACAATTAATCACAAATGGCAACGATCCCAATATCACCGAATTCACAAGGATAATAGTGTGCTGCCTTCAATCGGCCAACACGATAAAATAACTCACGGATGGGCACCGTCCTCGGCGGTCCCAATTCAAATGCCACAATGGTCTTAGAACGACCCATCGATAACAACGATACAACGGATGGGAATTTTCTTCGACAGTCCCAATTCAAATGCCACAATGGTCTTAGAACGACCCATCGATAACAAAGATATAACGGATGGGAATTGTCTTCGACAGTCCCAATTCAATACATCGATTACCTTAGAATAGTCGATTGACAAGCAATGATACAACGGATGGGAATTATCCTTGATAATCCCAATTCAATACATCGATTACCTTAGAATGGTCAATCGACAAACAATGATACAACAGATGGGAATTATCCTCGATAGTCCCAATTCAATACATCGATTACCTTAGAATGGTCAATCGACAAACAATGATACAACAGATGGAAATTATTCTCGATAGTCCCAATTCAATACATCGATTACCTTAGAATGGCCATTGATAACAACGACACATAAAATGGGAATCATCTTGGATAATCCCAATTCAATACCTCGATTGCCTGAGAACGGCCAACCGATAACAATGACACAACGAATGATTCAACTCCTCAATTGCCTTAGAACGGCCAAATGCTAACAATGAAACGATTAGAAAAGATGTCCCGATATCTTAAATCGGTTACCGATGACAGAGATGATAATCGAACACGTCAATGCCTTCACTCGGATAATTACAGCATCAATAGCAGAATACCAATAATAATGATCATAACAATGTCTTAAACCGACATCAATATCAACAACAATAAGCGATACATCGATACCGCAACTCGGCTATCGACAACAACAATAACAACAAGAGTATCGATGCCTTAAACCGGCCGTTAACGAATAACAATAACATCTAGCATAATTTCTGAAGGGTATCGCATCAAACAATCCCCATATATCAACAAATCACGAAGAGACTATGTCTCGAAATGATACAACACATTCATACACATATATGATAACATTAATCTCATTAACCAGTACAAGTATAAAACTTGCCTCAAACCGAAGGCGAGAAAGTCCTTCCACGGTCAACGTCCCCCTACGAAACGACGAACGGCATCCTCCGATAATCACAAGCACTCGAACAACCTTGAATGAAATACGATTCATTCAATAACATAAAATCAATGGAAAGCAACACCAAAAACAATCCCGATTCAATCCCGAATCGATCAAACCACATAAACGAATATCATAGTCCCCAACTATGAATTCTAACATCCTCCCAACACCTCCATGATCAATTAACATGATCATGATATTCTTAACACTTGTGAAAATAATTCAACAAGAATCACTTAAGAACAATGATCAAATCAAACATCTAAAAATGATAATATCACCAATATCATCAAATTGATCCTACTACAATGATAATATAATCAATATTATCATTATCACCTCAAGAACATCATCAACTCAACAAACATGATGTCTAAACAATAATTAATCACCAATTCAGCATGAATTTGGATTAATCAACAAGTTCAAAACAACCATTTCAAGATTATGATAATCATTACATAATTCATTATAATTCCTTACAAAAATGGTTATAGTCCCTCAAAACCACAACCAACAACAATAATCATATCAAGACTATGTTAATTATATAACAATCTTAACACAATCCTTCCTAGACATGATTATAACCTCCAAACATTCTAAAACATCAAGAACAATTCCTCCTCAAGACAAAAATCATCAAGTTCTTCATCACAGGTTATAAAAACTCATCAAGAATCATGATATACTCTAACAATCAATCAAAACGCGAATAAAACAACAACTACATCATAAAATTCGAAAATCACTTGAAGAACAAGAGATTAAGGGAACTTACCAATGAAGAACAAGAAGGACTCTCCAAACACCAAAGGAGCACCAACAAGCTTCCAACTTCAAGCTTCAATCCAAGTTAGGATGATTAAAATCATGTTGGAAAAGGCTAAACATCAAGAACAAGTCCAGAGGGACGGTTCTAGGGAGAGAAACTTGATTTTGGTTCGTGAGGAAATGAAATACGAAACCAACATAAATAGACTGAAAAGCTCATTACGTACGCTATACACCAAGGTTAACGTACGTAAGGGCCATTACGTACGCTATACCCATACATTAACGTACGTAATGCCAGTCCAGAACCAACTGACCAAAAACACGAAGACCTTAACGTACGTAAACAAGAACCATTTACGTATGTTAACAAACTACATGGATTACTACGTAGAGCTCAACTCTAAACGTACGTAAGGGTCCGTTGATTGCAATAGTAAGATCAGATCAAAGATGCCCGGGACCCACCGTCCGAAAGTTGACGACGAGGAAGGTTCCTACCACCGACCACGCATTACGTACGTAACCATACAGGTCTAATGTACGTAATATTCAGTCCATAGCGTACGTAATGCTACACATGTAGCGTACGTTAAGGCTAGTATACTTAACCAAAAATCCAAACTCTCCAAGCAACATCCAAACGACGAAACAATACCGATGACAAGTATAAACATTTCAATCCCGAAATATTCCAATACAATATACATTGTATCAATCCATAACAACGACACTTGTACAATTCCAAATGAATACGTACAACCCAACAGTAACACGAAAAAAAATTATCCCCGGATATTACAATCGTGACCAAAATAAAATACAACAACATCCACGAGCCTTACTCGGATAATACAAAATGACAATAACTGACAAAACTGGAGTACTCCAAACTGTCTGACCGACATGAACACCAAAACATCTCGGACTAGTATCGCTCGAATGCCTCGTCGCCATCGTCATGCCCCTATGTCTCAACTCTCTCTTCGCAAACACCTAAAACATGAAAACATGTTTCGCCCCCACGGGGTCAGTCATCGAGATAATGAATATCAAATATATGTACAACATGATATGCATCCAAAGGTACAATAAACGGTACAACAATGGCAATACGAGATGCTCACAAACCAAGGTAAGAACCGAGCATTCATGAAATACTATGCCCACGGCATACGATCAATACCTGCTCAACAGGTTAGAACACAAGTGCCCAACGGCGAATCATCAATATAGAATACAACAATACATTACCCGAAGGTAAACCAAACCAACGCGGAAATAGATACGAAATCATAATACCCGAAGGCTCCAACAGAAATACCAGTACATCACAATGGCCTAAAAGCCGCCCAGCCGAAGCTGTCAAATATCACACTCACTTGAATGTCACTCAGCCGAAGCTGTCAATCACCAGAGTGGCCCGAAGCCAAAACAGCCTGAAGTTGTATCAATGAGATCATCCCATGACCGTGACCCAGACCTGCTGAATTGCAGGTGCTGGGAAACCAACAGCGAAGGTTCAAGCCCCAGACTTATCGATAATGAGATCACCCAGTGATCGTGACCTACTGAACTGTAGGTGTTGGGAAACCAACCACGAAGGTTCAAGCTCCAAACTTACCCATAATGAGATCATTAACATGACCCGTGACCAACTGAACTGTATGTGTTGGGAAACCAACCGCGAAGGTTCAAGCCCCAAACTTACCCATAATGAGATCATTAACATGACTGTGACCTACTGAACTGTAGGTGTTGGGAAACCAACCACGAAGGTTCAAGCCCCAAACTTACCCATCGAGCACTAGCCAAACTAGCCTCCAAAACACAATTAATCACAAATGGCAACGATCCCAAGATCACTGAATTCACAAGAATAATAGTGTGCTGCTTTGAATCGAACAACATGATAAAATAACTCACGGATGGGCACCGTCCTCGGCGGTCCCAATTCAAATGCCATAATGGTCTTAGAACGACCCATCGATAACAACGATACAACGGATGGGAATTGTCTTCGACAGTCCCAATTCAATGTCTCGATTATCTTAGAACGACCAATCGATAACAACGATACAACGGATGGGAATTGTCTTCGACAGTCCCAATTCAATACATCGATTACCTTAGAATGGTCGATCGACAAGCAATGATACAACGGATAGGAATTATCCTTGATAGTCCCAATTCAATACATCGATTACCTTAGAATGGTCAATCGACAAACAATGATACAACGGATGGGAATTATGCTCGACAGTCCCAATTCAATACACCGATTACCTTAGAATGGTCAATTGACAAACAATGATACAACGGATGGAAATTATTCTCGATAGTCCCAATACAATACATCGATTACCTTAGAATGGCCATCGATAACAACGACACATCGGATGGGAATCATCTTCGATAATCCCAATTCAATACCTCGATTACCTTAAAACGGTCAACCGATAACAATGACACAACGAATGATTCAACTCCTCAATTGCCTTAGAATGGCCAATTGATAACAATAGAACGATTAGAAAAGATGTCCTGGTATCTTAAATCGGTTACCGACGATGGAGATGATAATCGAACACGTCAATGCCTTCACTCGGCTAATTAGAGCATCAATAGCAGAATACCAATAACAATGATCATAATAATGTCTTAAACCGACATCAATATCAACAACAATAACCGATACATCGATACCACGACTCGGTTATCGACAACAACAATAACAACAAGAGTATCGACGCCTTAAACTGGCCGTTAACGAATAACAATAACATCTAGCATAATTTACGAAGGGTATCGCATCAAACAATCCCCATATATCAACAAATCACGAAGAGACTATGTATCGAAATGATACAACACATTCATACACATATATGATAACATTAATCTCATTGACCAGTACAAGTATAAAACTTGCCTCAAATCGAAGGCGAGAAAGTCCTTCCACGGTCAACGTCCCCCTATAAAACGACGAACGGCATCCTCCGATAATCGCAAGCACTCGAACAACCTTGAATGAAATACGATTCATTCAATAACACAAAATCAATAGAAAGCGACACCAAAAACAATCCCGATACAATACCGAATCGATCAAACCACATAAATGAATATCATAGTCCCAACTATGAATTCTATCATCCTCCCAACACCTCAATAACTAATTAACATGATCATGATATTCTTAACACTTGTGAAAACAATTCAACAAGAATCACTTAAGAACCATCATCAAATCAAACATCTAAAAATGATAATATCACCAATATCAACAAATTGATCCTCCTACAATGATAATATCATCAATATTATCATTATCACCTCAAGAACATCATCAACTCAACAAACATGATGTCTAAACAATAATCAATCACCAATTCACCATGAATTTGGATTAATCAACAAGTTCAAAACAACCATTTCAAGATTATGATAATCATTACATAATTCATCATAATTCCTTACAAAACTGGTTATAATCCCTCAAAACCACAACCAACAACAATAATCATATCAAGACTATGTTAATTATATAACAATCTTAACACAATCCTTCCTAGACATGCTTATAACCTCCAAACATTCTAAAACATCAAGAACAATTCCTCCTCAAGACAAAAATCATCATGTTCTTCATCACAAGTTATAAAAACTCATCAAGAATCATGATATACTCCAACAATCAATCAAAACCCGAAGAAAACAACAACAACTACATCATCAAACTCGAAAGTCACTTGAAGAACAAGAGATTAAGGGAACTTACCAATGAAGAATAAGAAGGACTCTCCAAACACCAAAGGAGAACCAACAAGCTTCCAACTTCAAGCTTCAATCCAAGTTAGGATGATTAAAATCACGTTGGAAGAGGCTAAACATCAAGAACAAGTCCAGAGGGACGGTTCTACGGAGAGAAACTCGATTTTGGTTCCTGAGGAAATGAGATACGAAACCAACATAAATAGACTGACAAGCTCATTACGTACGCTATACACCAAGGTTAACGTACGTAAGGGCCATTACGTACGCTATACCCATACATTAACGTACGTACCAACTGACCAAAAACACGAATACCTTAACGTATGTAAACAATAACCATTTACGTATGTTAACAAACTACATGGATTACGTACGTAGAGCTCACCTCTTAACGTACATAATGATCCATTGACTTCACTAGTAAGATCGGATCAAAGATGCACGGGACCCACCGTCCGAAAGTTGACTACGAGGAAGGTTCCTACCACCGCCCACGCATTATGTACATAACCATACAGGTCTAACGTACGTAATATTCAGTCCATAGCGTACGTAATGCTACACATGTAGCATACGTTAAGGCTAGTATACTTAGCCAAAAATCCAAACTCTCCAAGCAATATCCAAACGACGAAACAATATCGATGACAAGTATAAATATTTCGATCTCGAAATATTCCAATACAATATACATTGTATTAGTCCATAACAACGACATTTGTACAATTCCAAATGAATACGTACAACTCAACAATAACAAAAAAAAATTATCCCTGATTATTAAATACCCCCCCTTAAAAAGAGTTTCGTCCCCGAAACTAAGGGTACACAACTCGGGATATGAACTATCCACCAGGATCTGTAAATAACATCTCCAGGAATACTTCTCACTGCGAACTACTTTGCCTGAGTAATCGGGCCAATCCCACGGGTCCCCACATCTCCCCTGCCTGAACACGGCAAAAATCAAGTGGTAAAAACACTCAACCAAGTGAGAGATCAGTCGAATCATGACTCCTCCGCCAGAGACCAGTCAGAAAGTCGTACCAACCGCATGACTCGTAACACCGGCGTACACACCCTATGTGAGCCGCACATGTCTACAATCATCGGTGTACACTCCCCCATTCTCATCGGCATTGGACGTCCATGTAAACATTGACTCACGCCACAAGAAGAAAACAACAACGCACATATAGTCCTCAGGACCATATTAACCGCACGCCCAAGTCCTCACGACTTGACGACTCGAATCACAATGAATAATTACCCAGATTATCACGAAATCTCGAGTACAAGACCAAAAGGAAAAGAAATCACATCAAATGACTCAAGTCTCAAGGTTATCAAAAGCTATCATTACAAGATAGATCAATAATAAATTGTTCACAACCACAATACTACAATACAGACTGAGTCAAACATCAATCTGAAAAACAAGGAAAATACAAATCAAGGTTACATCTCAAGTGTACCCAACATCGATATCCTCGAGATCGTCGATCTCCTCGATCTCACCGAATCTAGGAAGACCAAAACCTGAACTCGCTGCTCTTCCTCGACTGTCCTCACCTCTGGCTCCCGAAGCCTGATAGGACCCCTTGGATGAAGTACGGACTGGGGTGATAAAATCTCTTGAGGCCTGTGAGATCTCTCGAGACCTACTGGCACTAGAATTCCTGCAGTATTTATGAAGGTGTCCCTACCTCCCACACAGAAAACAAACAATAGACTGTATCGAACACTGAGTACTGCGATGTCCTAAGGTATCACAGTTAAAGCAAACAACGGTCAAACTCGTCGCCTGAGAAGAAGATGTTTTCCCAGTACGAGGACGACTAGAAAACGACCTCCTGGACATCGGATCCCGATGTCCCTCTGAACGAATCGGCATCCTAGTCCTCTCACCAGAAGAAACTGAAGGGTCCTCCCGAGCAAGCTCCTTGATCAAAAGCTCTGCTCCAAGAGCCTTCTCAATAAGTTCACCAAGTGAATTACAATTGTGATTGAACAACTGCATCCTCAACTGCGGGTTTAACCTCTTGCTAAAATACTTGATCTTATCCGCTTCAGTACGGATAACAGATGAAGTAAACTGAAGAAGTCCTTGAAACTTTTTAGCAATAACAATAACGCCCTCGTCCTCGATGGATTCGGGATTCAAAACCTCTGACAACTTGGTTTCACGGAGTGGAGCCGAATAATACCTCTCTAACATGAGAGTCTTGAACTCACTCCAAACACAATCACAACCAATGGGTTTCACAGAAAGCCACCAAGAATAAGCGCCTTTACTCAAATAGTAAGCTGCTACTGCCACCTTACTCTCCTCCGGACACTGAACCATGTCGAAGAGTTTACCAAAATGTTCAAGCCAATGAACAATATGAGATGGTTCCGACGAACCATCAAAAGTAGGCGGTCTCTGACGAGAGATATCGCCGATAATCTGACTCACTCTCCCAGCCTGTCCATAAAACGGCACCTGGGATCCTTGCTGCGGTGGACCACGAACTACCGAGGTCTGCATGGTCTCCATTATCTACATCATCTGAATCATCTGGGCCATCATGCCCCTCATAAGCAAGAAAGGGTCGATGTGTCCACTCTCAGTCTGATCGACTCCTCGAGTATGACGTCCTGAAGGGAAATCGGTCGCATAGGTAACACCACCGGCCGAACTCTGATCCATCTCGGCATCCGTATGTGTATAAACATGAGGTTCTGGGTTTCGGCCTGCTCTGCAGCCTTTATCCCCTCCGTCACATCCTCGGATTCCTCTTTCCATACTGAAAGAATAACATTTGATCATGAACAAAGCTCAAATATGCCTCAATGGCCAATCCGCAATGCTAAGTCAATAGCCAAACACGAGTATACATACTCAACAGATACACAATCACCTCCAACATGCTAATTATAGCCAATACTGAGCCCACACGCTCCAAAATAAATAATCATGAATGAATCATAACACAAATGTTACATACAGGTTTTCAACAAAACATGTACAATTAATGGCATAATGAATGTATGAACATAAAAGAGAATCGAGTCCTTACACAGGTCATACGAAGATTAGAGGTCTTGCGATACTAGTATTCATTGACGATGACTCGATGAAAGAATGACTCATACAGTCGCCCAACTATCACGACTCACAAAACTCGACTGTCCAGGTTGTCATAACCTGACATCCCCACTACTACCACGTCAGTAGAGCCACATAACTCACATATCAGGGTATCTCACAACCCAATTCTCTGATACCATCTTCTGTAACACCCCCAAATCCCATTGGGTCATTACAGTGCCATGGACCCCAAACCAGGAGATCCACCAGGCGAACATGACTAAAATACAACAAACTGACCAAAAGGGGAATCACATCCCTACACTGACATCCAACATAATATTCCGATATGGAATTTCAACGACAACAATGGGCCTATATGGCTAAAATAAAATACAACATCCACGAGCCTTATTCGGATAATACAAAATGACAATAACTGACAAAATTGGAGTACTCCAAATTGTCTGACCGACATGAACACCAAAACATCTCGGACTAGTATCGCTCGAATGCCTCGTCGCCATCGTCATGCCCCTATGTCTCAACTCTCTCTTCGCAAACACCTAAAACATGAAAACATGTTCCGCCCCACGGGGTCAGTCATCCAGATAATGAATATCAAATATATGTACAACATGATATGCATCCAAATGCAGAATAAACGGTACAACAATGGTAATACGATATGCTCACAAACTAAGGTAAGAACCAAGCATTCATGAAATACTATGCCCACGGCATACGATCAGTACCTGCTCAACAGGTTAGAACACAAGTGCCCAATAGCGAATCATCAATATAGAATACAACAATACATTACCTGAAGGTAAACCAAACCAACGCTGAAATAGATACGAAATCATAATACCCGAAGGCTCCAACAGAAATACCAGTACATCACAATGGCCTGAAATCTGCCCAGCCGAAGCTGTCAAATATCACACTCACTTGAATGTCACTCAGACGAAGCTGTCAATCACCACAGTGGCCCGAAGCCAAAACAGCCTGAAGTTGTATCAATGATATCATCCAATGGTCGTGACCTGCTGAATTGCAGGTGTTGGGAAACCAATCGCGAAGGTTCAAGCCCCAAACTTACCCATAATGAGATCACTAACATAACGGTGACCTACTGAACTGTAGGTGCTGGGAAACCAACCGCGAAGGTTCAAGCCCCAAACTTACCCATCGAGCACTAGCCAAACTAGCCTCCAAAACACAATTAATCACAAATGGCAACGATCCCAAGATCACCGAATTCACAAGGATAATAGTGTGCTGCCTTCAATCGGCCAACACGATAAAATAACTCACGGATGGGCACCGTCCTCGGCGGTCCCAATTCAAATGCCACAGTGGTCTTAGAACGACCCATCGATAACAAAGATACAACGGATGGGAATTGTCTTCGACAGTCCCAATTCAATGCCTCGATTGTCTTAGAACGACTAATCGATAACAACGATACAACGGATGGGAATTGTCTTCGACAGTCCCAATTCAATACATCAATTACCCTAGAATGGTCGATCGACAAGCAATGATACAACGGATGGGAATTATCCTCGATAGTCCAAATTCAATACATCGATTACCTTAGAATGGTCAATCGACAAACAATGAAACAACATATGGGAATTATCCTCGATAGTCCCAATTCAATACATCGATTACCTTAGAATGGTCAATCGACAAACAATGATACAACGGATGGAAATTATTCTCGATAGTCCCAATTTAATACATCGATTACCTTAGAATGGCCATCGATAACAACGACACATCGGATGGGAATCATCTTCGATAATCCTAATTCAATACCTCGATTGCCTTAGAATGGCCAACCGATAACAATGACACAACGAATGATTCAACTCTTCAATTGCCTTAGAACGGCCAATTGATAACAACAAAACGATAAGAAAAGATGTCCCGGTATATTAAATCGGTTACCGATGACGGAGATGATAATCGAACACGTCAATGCCTTCACTCGGATAATTACAGCATCAATAGCAGAATACCAATAACAATGATCATAATAATGTCTTAAACCGACATCAATATCAACAACAATAACCGATACATCGATACCGCGACTTGGTTATCGACAACAACAATAACAACAAGAGTATCGATGCCTTAAACCGGCCGTTAACGAATAACAATAACATCTAGCATAATTTCCGAAGGGTATCGCATCAAACAATCCCCATATATCAACAAATCTCGAAGAGACTATGTCTCGAAATGATACAACACATTCATACACATATATGATAACATTAATCTCATTGACCAGTACAAATATAAAACTTGCCTCAAACTGAAGGCGAGAAAGTCCTTCCACGGTCAACGTCCCCCTACGAAACGACGAACGGCGTCCTACGATAATCACAAGCACTCGAACAACCTTGAATGAAATACGATTCATTCAATAACACAAAATCAATGGAAAGCAACACCAAAAACAATCCCGATTCAATCCCGAATCGATCAAACCACATAAACGAATATCATAGTCCCCAACTATGAATTCTAACATCCTCCCAACACCTCCATGATCAATTAACATGATCATGATATTCTTAACACTTTTGAAAACAATTCAACAAGAATCACTTAAGAACAATCATCAAATCAAACATCTAAAAATGATAATATCACCAATATCATCAAATTGATCCTACTACAATGATAATATCATCAATATTATCATTATCACCTCAAGAACATCATTAACTCAACAAACATGATGTCTAAACAATAATCAATCACCAATTCACCATGAATTTGGATTAATCAACAAGTTCAAAACAACCATTTCAAGATTATGATAATCATTACATAATTCATCATAATTCCTTACAAAAATAGTTATAATCCCTCAAAACCACAACCAACAACAATAATCATATCAAGACTATGTTAACTATATAACAATCTTAACATAATCCTTCCTAGACATGATTATAACCTACAAACATTCTAAAACATCAAGAACAATTCCTCATCAAGACAAAAATCATCAAGTTCTTCATCACATGTTATAAAAACTCAGCAAGAACCATGATATACTCCAACAATCAATCAAAACCCGAATAAAACAACAACAACTACATCATAAAACTCGAAAATCACTTGAAGAACAAGAGATTAAGGGAACTTACCAATGAAGAACAAGAAGGACTCTCCAAACACCAAAGGAGCACCAACAAGCTTCCAACTTCAAGCTTCAATCCAAGTTAGGATGATTAAAATCATGTTGGAAGAGGCTAAATATCAAGAACAAGTCCAGAGGGACGGTTCTAGGGAGAGAAACTTGATTTTGGTTCGTGAGGAAATGAAATACGAAACCAACATAAATAGACTGACAAGTTCATTACGTACGTTATACACCAAGGTTAACGTACGTAAGGGCCATTACGTACGCTATACCCATACATTAACGTACGTAATGCCAGTCCAGAACCAACTGACCAAAAACACGAAGACCTTAACATACGTAAACAAGAACCATTTACGTACGTTAACAAACTACATGGATTACGTACGTAGAGCTCACCTCTAAACGTACGTAAGGATCCATTGACTGCAATAGTAAGATCGGATCAAAGATGCCCGGGACCCACCGTCCGAAAGTTGACTACGAGGAAGGTTCCTACCACCGACCAAATTACGTACGTAACCATACAGGTCTAACGTACATAATATTCAGTCCATAGCGTACGTAATGCTACACATGTAGCGTACGTTAAGGCTAGTATACTTAGCCAAAAATCCAAACTCTCCAAGAAACATCCAAACGACGAAACAATACCGATGACAAGTATAAACATTTCGATCCCGAAATATTCCAATACAATATACATTGTATCAGTCCATAACAATGACACTTGTACAATTCCAAATGAATACGTACAACTCAACAGTAACACGAAAAAAAATTATCCCCGAATATTACAATCATGACAATCCCGTAAAAATGGTGAATGAGGTATATGACTCGTCTATTGAGAATAAGCTGACGAATTGGCCTTCTTTGTCAGAAAACTTGTTGTAGGAAACTCACAGGTTGTTGGAACATTTTGTTCCATACATATTTACTAAGTGTTTTGATGATTAAAGTTGTTACACAAAGCAAAACAACAAAAAGGCGAAGCAAAGCATCGAAGAAAACGAAGTGCAAAAAGCTGGAAAAACACAAAGCTAACATACGTAACATGTGATGTTTAACGTACGTAAAACAAGGAACTTAACGTACGTAAGAGAAGATGTATAACATACGTAAATGTTGTGTTCACGTATTCAAACGAGATGAACGTTGGAGATGCCGTCATGGCATAGGTCAGCAAGCAACGGACATATCTAAAGTTAACGTACGTAATGGATGGTATGTTAACGTACATAACCAAAATGACGAAACTACCGGAACTGATTTGTGAAAAGGCTTACGTAAGTAACCTGTCGAGGTTAACGTACGTAATCAAGCTTACGTACGTAATGTAAAGAAGATAGCATACGTAATGATGGTCCTGGCAGCTAACGGCTAGTTTGATGATGGAGCCTATAAATACCATGTCTATGGTATTGATTCAGCAAAACAACTTCAAGCATACTATACATTGATCAGAGATTCATATTGATATTATTGTTGTTGTAACATTGAGATTATATTGTTAGTTTGAGTGTTTATACATTCAACATTATACACGACAGGTAAAAGAAAAGATATGATTGGATTCGGTGTTATTAGGATCAAGGATCCGGCGTTGTTAGAATCGCAATCGATATCTTCGTGAGGTTTATCTAGTACCCATAGAAATCTAGAGTGGTTGATTCTTTGTCCAATAGAAAAGGAAAACGGTTTAACTTGGACCGAAATAAAGAAAAGTACGAGTAGTTTATCACGGACCAATAGAAGACGTGATTGTAACGGTTATCCCTCGACCAATAGAAGAGAGGTGCGGAGGTTTTGTTCTTTATCCTATAGAGAAAGATACACCGAGAGAGGACGTAGGCTCGATTATAGCCGAACCTCTATAAATCCTTGTGTCGTTTATTTCCGCACTTATAATTTTCAGGGGGAGTTTTTACTCTTTATGCATTTATTTATCATAAATTGGTATCATGCATATTTTATTTTTTTGGTATCATTCAATTATTATTTTATTCACTTTTTGATGAAAACAAAAAGGGGGAGAGAAAGGATAACGTACATAAAAAATGAGATTTACCTTGAAAGGCGGAGAAATCGAAAAAATTTGAAAAGAAAAAGAAAAGGAGAAAGAAGGAGTCAAAAAAGAAATGGGAGAAGAAACTAACGAAACGGACAAAGTCTAAAACTTTGGTCTGTGCACATATACATATATTTGTATTTTTTGCAGGAAAATCCCATTGACGAAGTGTTGTTTTGTAATTATCAAAAAGGGGGAGATTGTTGGAATATTTTGTTCCATACATATTTAATAAGTGTTTTGATGATTAAAGTTGTTACACAAAGCAAAACAACAAAAAGGCGAAGCAAAGCATCGAAGAAAACAAAGTGCAAAAAGCTGGAAAAACACAAAGCTAACGTACGTAACATGTGATGTTTAATGTGCATAAAACAAGGAACTTAACGTACGTAAGAGAAGATGTATAACGTACGTAAATGTTGTGTTCACGTATTCAAACGAGATGAACGTTGGAGATGACATCATGGCATAGGTCAGCGAGCAACGGACATATTGACTAAAGTTAACGTACGTAATGGATGGTATGTTAACGTACGTAACCAAAATGACGAAACTACCTGAACTTATTTGTGAAGAGGCTTACGTACGTAACCTGTCGAGGTTAACGTACGTAATCAAGCTTACGTACGTAATGTAAATAAGATAGCGTATGTAATGATGGTTCTGGCAGCTAACGGCTAGTTTGATGATGGAGCCTATAAATACCATGTCTATGGTATTGATTCAGCACAACAATTTCAAGCATACTATACATTGATCAGAGATTCATATTGATATTATTGTTGTTGTAACATTTAGCGTATATTGTTAGTTTGAGTGTTTATACATTCAACATTATACACGAGAGGTAAAAGAAAAGATACGATTGGATTCGGTGTCATTAGGATCAAGGATCCGGCATTGTTAGAATCGCAATCAATATCTTCGTGAGGTTTTATCTAGTACCCATAGAAAGCTAGAGTGGTTGATTCCTTGTCCAATAGAAAAGAAAAACAGTTTAACTTGGATCGACATAAAGACAAGTACGAATGGTTTATCACGGACCAATAGAAGACGTGATTGTAACGGTTATCCCTCGACCGATAGAAGAGAGGTGCGGAGGTTTTGATCTTTATCCTATAGAAAAAGATACACTGAGAGAGGATGTAGACTCGATTATAGCCGAACCTCTATAAATCCTTGTGTCGTTTATTTCCGCACTTATAATTCGCTTTCGCAACACGGCGCAATATCCGATCCCATTCCAACACAGGTCATATCGTGCCGAATTTGCCAAACTACGGAGCACACCACCGAGCATTGCAAGATATTATTGGATGAGATCGAGGCACATGCCAATGCGGTCGGTACTGAAAATTTTTATGGAAGGAAATATGATCCATACTCCAAGACATATGATCCGGGATGGAGAGATCATCCCGATTTCAAGTGGAAATCGCACCAAGAGGAGCCTCCACAGAATAAGGGCCAATTTTATAAGCAACCATCGGAAAATTCGAGTTCATCACTCGAAGAGATGATGAAAGCCCTCATTTCAAACACGATGCAGTTTCAGCAGAGCATGAGCCAATTTCAGCAGAGCATAAAATCCATCGAAAATCAAATAAGCCAACTTGCTACCTCGTTGAGTCGATTGGAGAGCCAAAACAGTGGGAAACCACCCTCCCAATCGGAGGCAAATCCTAGGAACGTGAGTGCCATCACCTTAAGAAGTGGTAAACATTTGGAGAACCCCCAGAAAATCGAGGAAAGTCTGACCAATGAAGGCGAGAAACGAAAATCTGCTGTCCAAACCGACACTGAGTCACCCAGTGTCAAACAGGCACCAGTGCTGAACTGCCGAGCAGCAAAGTAATAATGTCTAATTCTTCTCAGCTGCAAGCGTACTTTTTCCTTCCAGGATAAAGAAGACTGCAACAGACAACAAGGAAAATCAAGATTTAGATGTGTCTCATAAAGTGGAAATCCATATACCATCTAGCGATGCAATTAAGCGAATTTTGAGCGACGAGGTTGAAGAATTACTCTTGATTGACGAGATCAATAATACATATGTACTCTATGAGATCATACCAAGACTGAACTATTCTCTATTGCATGGTCCCTATATAAAGCGTATGAGTGTAATTAGAATTCTTTGCACTAATGGGTTGAAGTGGTGCAAAAGAATAAAATAATAGTATATGTACTTACTTTAAGACCTATACCAAAACCTCCTTGGTGCATTCGTTAAAAAGGGAAGTTCCAGTCGAATCAACGACATAAAATAAAGACGCTAGTTGTGAGGCAACCCAATGTTTATTTATTTTTATTTTTATTTTTATTTTTTTAGTTGTAGAACCAAATCAAATTTCCATTTCTTTCTTTTTGTTTTTTTGTAGGTACCAGAGAGTCTTGGATATGATTGATCAAACAACAATGGACTTTGAATCAAGTTTGGGGGGGTCGGTTATTGTGTAGAAAATGACACTGGGCGACCGAGTGCGCAAATCTGTCCCAGTGTTGAGCTAGAGTTAAGACGCCGGATTGAGGACCTTAAGAAAGGGCACTGCGAGCTTGAGGAGAGAGTTGCTTATTTGACCGCACTGATCGAGTCTCGACCACACTAGCCAAGTGCACTCCTTTCCTTTTTTTACATACTTGTTCTGCATTTTATTTCTTTATAGTTTTCATGTCGCCGCTAAAATTATATTTCTCCGAAATTTGATTTTACATTTGTTGTCCTTTAGTAAATTACGAATAGTTGGTGAAAAGCGTAATAGTATTTGGTAACATTTGCTCGTTTGGAATATTGGTAGGAATTAACTCAACGTGTGTTCGTAGTTCGCCATTCTGTGGAAATTGTGTGGCTTTGTGTCAGTCTTTAATGGGATATTCTGTGAATTAGAGCATAAAAATTGCAAAACTATTAGGAAAACCAGGAAGAAAGATTATAATTAAAATTTCACTTGTGATTTGTGCTTGGTTATATAGCATCTTCTTAAAATTTCGTTGGTCGTTGAATTTTTTTGGCTTACCGCATGCAAGGAGGCTAGTAAAAAAAAGAGATGTGTTGAGCAGCAAAAACTACCCAATTTTGGGGGTCCTAAATATTGTGAAAAAGTAACAACAAAAAATAAAGGACTAACCTATTATTGGTGCATAGCTGCCATTTCACACGAAAATAAAGTGTTCGTGAAAAGAGCTACACGTTAGCAAATAACGGTGTGAAAACTATCACCTAAAAAAAAGAGGGAGCATGTGTTGGTGAAAAGAGCTACACGTTAGCAAATAACGGTGTGAAAACTATCACCTATGAAATGTTACGAAGCTTGTGGATAGTGCGTTCGCGTAAGTTCCTATCAATAAACAATCAATTAAAATAATAAGTTTGGGGAGATGATTAAAGTCTTTATCATAAGTTGGAAATTTTTTACCATACTTCTCTTATTAGAACTATTTAATAGGATTGAATTTTTATGTGTGATAATTTTATGTAACTTTCATTAATTGCCTGTGCAAAGCATGTTTTTAATTATGCAGAGGAGGCGTTTATTACACCACTGTTTGAGTTAATAAAGGTTGAATATTTCAAGGCGTGTAAATCATATTACTACTTTTGTTATCGCTTCAATCCAACTCATTCTAAATTGCTTGAGGACAAGCATTATTATAAGTTTGGGGAGATTTGATAGGTCGAAAATAGCGTGCAAATATTATTGTTAATTATTGGGTTTTAATGAATTTTATGTTGGCACACTTGGCTATTTTCTACCTATTTATATTTTGGATGCAATTTACTTCACTTGACAATTTGTTGTTTAATTTAGATGTTTGATGGAGTTTTTAAGCTTAATGAATAGTTTGGGCCATCAAACGGACCATGACAAGGTGATTTGGGCATTAATGAAGAAAATGCCGCGCACATTGGGTGACCTAGTGTCGGCTCTGACCCGAAAATTCTCTTACTTGGGGTCCAAGAAACGACTCAAATCCATCTCAACTAGTTCCATAATATAAGGTGAAAATCGGTCCCCTAGGCTGGAGAAAGGAAGACTTAGAGATAAGAACGACTCCAAAAGAATAAAAACTCAAGAAAAATAAGAATGAAGGAGATCTAATTAAAGAAGAAAACTAAGAGATATGGAATATTATAAAACAGAGGGTAGAGGCAGCCAAAGGGGAGTTCTTTTGAGGACTTCACGGCTGGAACACGAGAGGAGACAGAGGGAACAACCGAGCCAAGCAAACCACGCGGGGGGAAGAAGGAAAATACGCAAGAATAAGGGGAAGGAAGCTTCGCGGTTTGATTCTTATGTCCACTATTAATTTGATATTTTCTAAAGCCAATATGCCCGGCTAATTTTCTCATTCTAGTTCTTAGGGAATTTTGAAATCGTATTTGGATTTTTCATATTTTAATCCCTTAGCGTATTCTTAACTCGAAGGCTCTCGAATTACTTTTGTGTTATTGAATTCATTATATTGCCATATGATTTCTTGATTTGGTCCGGCCAACTAGATTAGGAATTTTATGTCTCATGCTAGAAATTAATTATAATCCGTAATTGTTGCAATTGTAATTTCACAAGTAGCAACAATTGAATTTTCTCAATCGAGTAACACAAAATCGAGATCCCTTAAGTCGGTCTTATGAACTTAATATCTTGCCTATTTCATTATTTTGGTTTTTTAATGCATCTAGCGAGCGAGATTTGAAGAGCTTCTTTTGAATCATCGCCTAAATAGATTTAATTAAAGAGTTTGTTTTAATTAAATAAACTTAAGAAATAATCGCACAACAAAGTTCATTGTCATTTCTAATAAGAGTTTATGAGATTAGAGAAGAGATAAGCGCTGCATCAAAGCATGAATTAATTCGAAACGGTGAATAACGGAACTAAGAACTAGATTATTCCTTAATTGATATTTTCGATTTTTATTTCTTTTATTTATTTTGATTTAATTTATTTTACCAAATTATTTGTTAGTAAAAGTCAGTAAACTAAAATTCCCCCTCGTTTTATTTTATTTTAATTACTAAAAGTATTTAACTCTTAAAAAGCATAATTGATTTACTGTTCTCCGTGGGATTGATCCTTATTTGCCGATACTACTAGTAGAAGTAAGCTGAGAAAAAATAAAAATAATTAATTTTGAAGCATCAGTTATTTACGGTAAGGACAGTGAAGACGTCGAAAAACTACTAGAATGAAAGTTGGGTAGAAGAATGGCTTGGGAAACAAAAGATGGAATATCGGATAGAGCACATTTTGAAATTATTTCTGTCCATTTTAAAATTCACATCGGCATAACTATTTACGATCAACTCCAAAGACGTGACAAGGTGCTCCCTTTCCCTTTTTTTTTTTTTTTTTTTTCTCTCTTTTACTTTCAAACTCCTTTTTCCTGTTTTTCTTCTCTCCTTTGATTTTTTTTTTTGGATACGGGTAGACAAGCTATTCTATTTCCTCATCGGACTCGGAAATAGTGCTTGTCATTAACTACAAGAAGCATTTAGATTCATAATCAAAAAAAAAAAAATTGTGGTTGTTCTAGAAGAAATTCAACAAAAGATATGGTACAGTCATGGCAGTTAGTGTATGAGCTTCCAAGCTTATACATAATTAGTTCTCGGGATAATAGTTCCGATTCCACAGTACTGTTACCAGTTAAATCGCGAGATGTGTATCTAACTCCCAAGTTCTTAAATATTCTCAACTACCGCGCATGAAGTCGTCACTGTGATTCTTCCGCTGGACCCCCAAATCCAACCGCAGGTCGATCGAGATCCGGCTTCCCACCGCCGCTTCGCCAATATTTAATTGTTCCACCAGGTGTCACCGGAGGTTAGGGACTGCTTAGTCAAAGAGAGAATTATTGGGCGCGAAATTCAATTCCAAAATATTGCCACTAGGAATTGAACCACTCACCTCCAACTAAATTAAAGGTCAGGTATTGCCACAAGCAGTCGTGTCCAAAGTGACTTTTATTTTCCTTTACTTCTTCCTTTTGATTTTTCAGCACATCAGCGTGATTCTTTCTTTTTCTACTTTCTTTTGCTTCCTGATTTTTAATATTTGTTTTTAGTTTTCTTTTTCTTTACCCTTCTTTTAAATAATTTAATCATAAATAATTAAAGATATATATTTAAGTATGACGTGACATTATTAGAAATATATTTATCATAAAATATATTTTTTAAATGTTATAATTTTATAATATTTCTATTTATGAAATTATAAATAATCATAATAAAAATATTATCAGTCTGACCATGGAAAAAAGCCATACAAGAACTTATTGGGATGTATTGGTTGTGGAATCTGTGTGATTTTTTTGGAGTTTAAAAAGTCTCGGGATTTTTGTGGATTTTTTAATTCCATAGACTCCACAAAGAGTTTGACAGACATTCTATGATTGAATTACATAGATTTTTATCTACTTTGTAGGAATGCAAAATTCAACTCAAGTCATGAAACAAGAACCAGCTACCCTAAAAAAAAATAATAATAGTAATAAATAATAAAATAATAATAATAAATAATAATAATAAATAAATAAATAATAATGATAAATAATAATAATAATAATAAATACAGTAGTAATAATAATAATAAATGAATTCAAATACGAAAATAAGAAATTAGGACCGATGAAGAAATTGATTGGGATCGGGGGCTTCAGATTGTAACACCCCCAGATCAAACCGGGAATATTACACGCCGCAGACCCTCTCCGTGAGGATCCACCAGGCTAGACATCAAAACAACACATTACATTACATACCGACGAATCAAAATAACAGACCAATAGACCGATTTGGTCTTTCGTCACTGACTTAAAAATCAAAATACATAAACTCATCCAGACTCATACCCACACAAGGGTAACTACTTGCAACAACGAACAATAAGACAGCGGAAAAGACAATACAATGGACTCCGACTAACTGAACCCAAAACTGGCCTTCGTGTGATTAGTATCATTCGTCTTTCATCATCCCTCGTGCCGATCCTGTGTCTTGCTCCCGAAAAACCTGCATGTACCTGGACACAATACAGATATCCACCCCGATTACTGGGTTAGCAAAACTCCACTGTTTCGCTAGTGCAAGTATAAAGTGCAAATACGAGCCATACACAACACATTCCGAGAATACAACGAAAGACTTCCCGAGGTATATTTAGTTAAAAATAGTTCAAGTCTTGAAAGTAGAAACGAAGTAAGTAAGCACTTTGAAAACACTTCCAAATCTCGGGAGTTTTGAAAACATCAAAAATTAAAAATGTTCTTAATTCCTCGAAAGCCATTTAGGGTCACATCCCCAAAGTTCATTTTTCAAAAATACAAATCCGTTTAACAAAACACGGGTCCACGACCCAACCATTCCTACAAAACACAGGTCCATGACCCGATCATCCACTTCAATTCACTAACAAGGACACATTACACATAACACATTATTCTTATGCCATTCTAGCAAGCACCAAGACTCGAAATATAATGTCTCGACCCGAGCACAAAGCATTGTGATACTCTGACAATATCACAATTAACGAAAACATCAACGTCATCCTCAAGATGAAAACCACAATCGGTAACCCGCGGCCGTACCCCTTAGTATCGACCCCGGACATCCGTCGGACACTCCGGGTGGGAAACCACTTCGCGGCCGTACCCCTTAGTATCGACCCCCAGACATCCCGTCGGACACTCCGGTGGAAGTTCATCCACACACGCACCCAAGTCCACTTCCGTGGCCGTACCCCTTAGTATCGACCCCCAGACATCCCGTCGGACACTCCGGGTGGAAGGAACAACACACACACACGTTCCAAAATCACAGTTGCAAACCACAAGCCTCGAAGGTCAATCACAGTATATATAGTCGAGGTACCTTACTAGAATGGCCAGTTCACCCAACATATACTCACGACCAAGTAATGATACGATTCACAAGGAAGCACAAGATTTCAACAGCACCGAACGACACAACTAATATCACTCAAACTCACATATTCATCCATAAACACGTGACTCCAAGCACATAATTTGACAAAAGAATTACACTTACATTTACCAACGACATAATCATACGCAATGACATCACACGAAGGTAAGGTGATTGTATACTCGACACTAGCTCACATATTCAACTAACCACATTAATTCCCGACACACATGGGTCACCTTTACAAAAAGCATGATGGTAAATATTCCGATTTCTTTGGAAAATGGTTATTAATATTTATTTAGCACATATCGACGATTAACAATCATACTATCCACAAAACACGTAATGTTTGGGCAAGATACTTGCCTCGATAATCGATACCGGACACTCCCACAATCACGGATCAGTCGGGACACCTCGAACACCTACGATTCTCCGGCGAAGACAATGAATACACCCACGATCGAAAAGCTTGAAGAAAACGACGAACGGAAGGGTTCCGACTCGAATTCTTTGCGAGAAATCTGACCCTAACATCATACCATCAATAAATTAACGAACGAACGAGGAAGAAAAATCGTAGAATGCTCGAATCCTCTTTGTGACATTTTATCGGACACCTTCAAGGCGTCGATAAGAAACTCAATAAAACGACAAATCCTCGGCGATTCAACCGAGGAACAGCAAGGAATTCGACATAATAATGTTTACCAATCATAAATACATCACTATTCTGAGTTAAAACGGATTAAACCGACAAATCGAACAAAATCCCCAAAACTAGATTTTAAGAAAACTTGCCTTGATTCGCTGGATTGAAGGATGTTACGTGATGTTCAATTGATGTTATGAACTCCAAAACTTCGTGTATTCATAGTATAACAACATGTCTCCATGATTGAGCAAGTTCCAGCCGCGGAAGGGAAGAAAACGAGTGATAAAATGGGTGAAAAACCCGTTTGTTCTGCCATATTTATAGGCCTGCCGGACACGGCGCAGCAAACGGCCAAGACAGCGCCGTGTGTCTCGGCCGTGTCTCGGCAGGCTGCCAGTCCTGGCCGACCCGGCACAGGACACGGCGCACAGCAGGGCCGTTTTCAGGGCCGTGTTGCACGAACTGGCGAGCCCCTCCCGATGCCGAAAATTACGTCCGAACGACCCGAAACCCGAACTCGAATACGAATCGGGTTACGGTTACGAAGTACTCGCAAAGACGAATCTAAGAGCTAATAGAACACGATTCCGACCACCCGAAGGCTCGAATTCGACAACAGTAATTACCCAAAACTTTGGGAAATTACGAAAATGGCCCAAAACGTCCGAAACTCACGATACGCGATCGAAACACCAAACCAAAGCTCGCAACATGAATAATATCATTAAATGAACTTACGAGAAACTCGAAACAACAGTTTCGGACGAGATTCGCAAGAATCGAACTCAAGTGCGGAAAAGTCGCTAAAAAGCTCGGAATTCAACAAAACGATACCGAAACGAACTCGGATGACAAAAAGTGCAGAATTAATCATTCTCGAAATGACGAAACGGTCATGAGCGAGTCGTCAAAACGGACTCCGGACGAAAAAGAAATTTCCCGAAAATCGAAAATTGCGGATATTACATTCTACCCTCCTTAAAAGACGTTTCGTCCCGAAACTTAAAACAAGTAGGGAGAAGCAATATCCTGCCAGAAAAACTCAACGAGATACGCAAGAAATGCGTAACTAACGCCCAACGGCGAAATGTTGCAAACAACGCAACGGAATATGCGGTGTGAAAACACGTTCCACGACGACCAACACAACGTCGACGTAAGGAATATAATAAAACCAACAAGTGACAAGCGTCATCAACTGGATAATACAATCAAGTCAATTATCCGAACAAACACAAAACACAACGGACGAAAATCAATACGATTGACCAACCCAACGGTACATCAATCAAAACGCGAGCCAATCGGGAACAAATACGAATTCCACCGCCCAAGGTTGGAAGATCGAAAACGAGACTAATTTTCCGAACTTGAAAAGGTCACAACGATATATAGCTCAATTTGGGACAATATCGAACTCGCTCGAATGACAAAGGTGAGAAACAACACTGTGTCGAAGCATCAACGAACACGGTCAGTCGATACGATTGGACGAAACAGAAGAGAAAGAAAGAAAAATGCGGGTATTACATCATATCACCTTTAAAAGAGGTTTCGTCCCGAAACCTAAACAACGAGAACGAAGTGTTGGAATAGCAACCTTCCCGACCATATCATCTTGGTCCACATCCGATCTTCATGGCCATTAGTATCGTGGTCACGACTGCATCATTAGTCCCTCGGCATACTAAGCGGATTCTCACTCGATACGATGCCACAACTTCGCAAAAATAACATGCTAAAGTATCAACTCAGCACGACAATATCACATAAGGTAACTACTAACAACTCGATAAGAAAATCCACGAGGTATTCTTTTAAATGATATCATTTGAAAATCCTTGGATTTGTGTGCTCTTCAAAGTAAAACTTTAAAAGTATTTTTTGTACCTCAGGTTGCTTCATCAAAACTTTTAAACAACAGACTTTAACCGTCTCATTTTGAAATCATTGGCTAAATAATATTTTCTGTGCAACCGGCATTGTCAAAATCACCACGCCACTACACACCAAAGATTACGTTAATAACAACAAAGTAGCCACGCAAGGTCATCAAACCATTCGTACATACTTTAATCAATACAGAAACTTTCTCAAATTCGAGTTTGAAGTTTACATCGAGTGAGATTTTTATCTTTCAATATATATTTTTGAATATAAAAATCGTATTGGTGTTTGAAATAAAATATTTTTATGATGTGAAAGATTTTGAAAATCATGTACTCGAATTATCCGAAAATACAACAATACGTTAAAAATCATTTTGGAAAATCCCCAACCCTACATGAAAATCAACGATGGTAACATTTTACAAAATATCTACATGTACTTTAAAACAACTCTTTCAAATACCATCGAGGTTTTATTTGAGAATCTAAGGCGGCTCGCCAATTCCAAATAATTTTCAAAGTATACATGGGGCCGCCGATTAATCCAACCGTCAAAACTTGTGAAGTTTCAGAAAGTGTTTTTGAAAACACACACAAGACATAATTTATCAATTCATCAAACACAATCAAATATCACCTAGCAATACGAAAAGTCTTAACACACATTCACGCACAACAGCTTGTTATCACTAGACACCACGTAGAGAATACAACTACAGTGATTGGCCGCAAAGTTAGACCTAACGGCTAAAATGTGATTCCATAGCCTCTGCCCGGAGTTGATTAGCGCGTGTTACAACAATGATTAATGTGCGCTAAACACGCCACGTCGGTAGCGTTAGGCTCGTATTAAGCTGTGCTAACTGCTCTAATCACCAACACGATTGCAAACATATATGAGGTAATACTAGACTCGAAGGTTACAAATAAGCAACAACATACGAGTCTAAATGTCATCGATTCACATAATTATAACATCTCACAAGCAACCATCAAAAGAAAATCATCCTACAAAAACGAAAATTTTACTTCTCAATAAGGAGGACTATCTCAACACATACATACCGATGGACTCAACATTCACGTTACTATTTTAATCATAAAGCGGCACCCGCTCAACAACGAGCATCATCACTACGCATCTTCTGACCAACATTCATGAAACCAAAAAGTTACAAACGAGAGTCACGTCTTGAGTATATTTTGAAGACCTTATTTGAGTTAAAAACTCGAGTTTTGAAAACTTATAGTATGAGATGAGAATGAAATATCGGTAGTTTGAAGTCTAAAAATTTTCGACCCTGAGGTCATCATACAAAAATCTAAATTTTTCCTCCCTTGGAGAACATTTTAAAAATTTACGTGGCTCCCTAAGCCTTCAAACTAAAAATTCCAAGTTTGTTGTTGCTCTTGCAAGGAAAACAGTTCATACAAGGATACATTTGGCCATATCATTCTTCATTCTAGCACAAAACGGGAATTAACAAATATATGTCACTTACTCACGATGCACCTTCAAATACTACTACATAACACAGAATCATACAGGCTCGTATAGCTCGTGGTACAACATGTAGTAGGGAGACTTACATCCACAGATCGCACGAAGATGATGGCTGCACCTTGATACTAATCACTACTGACATCCTGCATTTGACGCGTCACGACATCGACTGACAAAATCTGACAATACAAGACTCAACAACACACAACTCGACCCGACAACCTAGGTTTCCTCAACCTAAGCTCTGATACCATAAATGTAACACCCCCAGATCAAACCTGTAATATCCGCAATTTTCGATTTTTGGTGAATTTCTTTTTTTTCGGCCGGAGTCCGTTTTGACGGCTCGCTCATGACCGTTTCGTCATTCTGAGAATGATTAATTCTGCACTTTTTGTCATCCGAGTTCGTTTCGGTGTTGTTTTGTTGAGTTCTGTGCTTTTTAGCGACTTTTCCGCACTTGAGTTCGATTCTTGCGAATCTCGTCCGAATCGCTGTTTGAGTTTCCCGCAAGTCCGTTTAACTTTGTTAGACGTGTCGTGAACTTCGGTTTGATTATTCGTTGACGTATGGTGATTTTCGGGCATTTGGGCCATTTTCGTAATTTCCCAAAGTTTGGGGTAATTACCTTCCGTTGTCGAATTTCGAGCCTTCGGGTGGTCGGAATTGTGTGTCCTACTAGCTCTTAGATTCGTCTTTGTGAGTACTTCGTAACCGTATCTTCGGTTCGTATTCGTGTTCGGGTTTCGGTGTCGTTTTGTTGAATTCGGGATTACTAAACGACTTTTCTAAGTATGAGTTCGTCTTTGTTAGATCACCATTAATTTTTGGTAACTCCAAAAATTATAAATCTTGCAATATTATAGAACATCGAGTTAGCTTTCCAATGGTTCAAACGGTGATTCAATCGAGTCCTGACGAGAGAGTTATGGTCATTTCGTTTTGGGCGAGCACTTCCAGAGCCTTTCGGCCGATAGGGGGTCGATAGACTCTCTGCCGGCATTCTGTATGGGTATCGGTTGGCCTATCGGCCGATAGGCTGGCCGATATGTAAATTTCTTCACCTTGAACTTCCAGAGCCTTTCGGTAGATAAGGGGGTCGATAGACTCTCTGCGCATTCCGTAGTATGGGTATCGGTTGGGCACATCGGCCGATAGAGTGGCCGATAGGTTACTGTGTTACACTATAAATGTGTTGTCTTGAGCGTGAACAGCTCATTTCCCATTTTTCCATCGTCGCGAGAGAGAGGATATAGAGGGGGAGAGTTCTTCATCCGGGGGTCGATCTTCATCATTTCTTTTCGGTTGGGAGGCTCGGATAATCAATCTAACGCGTGTTCTACGGATCTTAATACTTGAATCACTCAAGGTAATATCTCTTGAAACCCTACCTTTTTGGATAATTGGGGATTTTGGGGTTTTGTCCGATTCTTTCCGTTTCGTTGATGGATTCATGATGAATATGATTATTCTTGTTGGTATTCTTAGTTTCCCTACGAATTCATGGTATATTTCGTGATTTTTACGGAATCGAGAGGGTTTGGTTGTGGTCCGCCCTCGTTGTTATTTTTGTGCGAATATACATGAATCGTAGGCGGGTTTCCGGGTGTATTCCATTTCCGTAATCGTTTAGAAGTGGTTGTGATTGTGCTATTCGAATCGTTAGGTTCATTACCGCCGGTTCCTTGCGGTCGTGTTCAACTCTTCCGTTCCGTTCGTGTCATCGTCTAATTAATCGAGGCAAGTATCCTTATGAACTTACAATCTTGGCATAGTAGTTTTGTATGAGGAATTGTGTGTGTGTGTATGCTCACTACGGGTTAGACTCGACGGGGTCTCGGTAGGGTTCCACGAAGCT
Organism: Orobanche coerulescens; assembly: GCA_033398695.1. Taxonomy (NCBI): domain Eukaryota; kingdom Viridiplantae; phylum Streptophyta; class Magnoliopsida; order Lamiales; family Orobanchaceae; genus Orobanche; species Orobanche coerulescens. The sequence continues at coordinate 23,713,006 of CM065818.1, read as the reverse complement.
GTGGACCGCGAGCTTGCTTTTAACCACTGTGGGTTAGATCCGACGGGGTCTCGGCAGGGATCCACGAAGCTGTGGGTCCGCGGTTAATTGTGGTGCATTTTACAAATGTGGTTTGATATTGGCATTTCCGGAAATGAGCGTTTTGGAAATTATGATTTCTTGATGGCATGCATTACTATATGTGTAAGATGTAAATTGTTCATTTGGTTACTTGTACTAGCGTAATTGCTAACCCCTCTGGGGACCCGTTGTCGGGGAAATTCTTGTTATGGATTTCAGGTTATGTTCAAATGCAGAGCGCGCTTTGGATGGTACGAGGATGTCGGCCAAGGTTGTTGACATGTGCAAACGAGTCTTGTTATTTCTTAATGTCTCTTTTGATGTGGATGTTTTCCAAATTGTAAACTTATAGATTGTACTCGCGAGTACTTAGGCTTTACCTTTCAGATTGTGATTAGTCTTCGTTGGAGTTACTGTATTTGTCGGTTGATGTTATTTATGCCGGTTGTACCGGACGTGTTGTTTTATGTTCTTATTGTTAACAATTGTTTCCTTGCTAACCGAGGCGGTTAGTCGAGTGGTGTTTTCTTGTGTTAGCCTGGTGGGTCCCATGTAGGGGTCCACGGCGCTGTAATTCTCCTCGAATATCTTGGGGGTGTTACAAAACCGGGAATATTACACGCCGCAGACCCTCTCCGTGAGGATCCACCAGGCTAGACATCAAAACAACACATTACATTACATACCGACGAATCAAAATAACAGACCAATAGACCGATTTGGTCTTTCGTCACTGACTTAAAAATCAAAATACATAAACTCATCCAGACTCATACCCACACAAGGGTAAAATACTTGCAACAACGAACAATAAGACAGCGGAAAAGACAATACAATGGACTCAGACTAATCAACCCAAAGCGGCCTTCGTGTGATTAGTATCATTCGTCATTCATCATCCCTCGTGCCGATCATGTGTCTTGCTCCCGAAAACTGCATGTACCTGACACAATACAGATATCCACCCCCGATTACTCGGGGTTAGCAAAACTCCTTTGTTTCGCTAGTGCAAGTATAAAGTGCAAATACGAGCCATACACAACACATTCCGAGAATACAACGAAAGACTTCCCGAGGTATATTTAGTTAAAAATAGTTCAAGTCTTGAAAGTAGAAAGCGAAGTAAGTAAGCACTTTGAAAACACTTCCAAATCTCGGGAGTTTTGAAAACATCAAAAATTAAAATGTTCTTAATTCCTCGAAAGCCATTTAGGGTCACAAACCCCAAAGTTCATTTTTCAAAAATACAAATCCGTTTAACAAAACACGGGTCCACGACCCAACCATTCCGGTCACAAAACACAGGTCCACGACCCGATCATCCACTTCAATTCACTAACAAGGACACATTACACATAACACATTATTCTTATGCCATTCTAGCCAAGAACCAAGACTCGAAATATAATGTCTCGACCCGAGCACAAAGCATTGTGATACTCGGACAATATCACAATTAACGAAAACATCAACGTCATCCTCAAGATGAAAACCACAATCGTAACCGCGGCCGTACCCCTTAGTATCGACCCCGGACATCCCGTCGGACACTCGGTGGGAAACCACTTCGCGGCCGTACCCCTTAGTATCGACCCCCAGACATCCCGTCGGACACTCCGGTGGAAGTTCATCCACACACGCACCCAAGTCCACTTCGTGGCCGTACCCCTTAGTATCGACCCCGGACATCCCGTCGGACACTCCGGTGGAAGGAACAACACACACACACGTTCCAAAATCACAGTTGCAAACCACAAGCCTCGAAGGTCAATCACAGTATATATAGTCGAGGTACCTTACTAGAATGGCGATTCACCCAACATATACTCACGACCAAGTAATGATACGATTCACAAGGAAGCACAAGATTTCAACAGCACCGAACGACACAACTAATATCACTCAAACTCACATATTCATCCATAAACACGTGACTCCAAGCACATAATTTGACAAAAGAATTACACTTACATTTACCAACGACATAATCATACGCAATGACATCACAAGAAGGTAAGGTGATTCTATACTCGACACTAGCTCACATATTCAACTAAGCACATTAATTCCCGACACACATGGGTCACCTTTACAAAAAGCATGATGGTAAATATTCCGATTTCTTTGGAAAATGGTTATTAATATTTATTTAGCACATATCGACGATTAACAATCATAATATCCACAAAACACGTAATGTATGGGCAAGATACTTGCCTCGATAATCGATACCGGATACTCCCACAATCACGGATCAGTCGGGACACCTCGAACACCTACGATTCTCCGGCGAAGACAATGAATACACCCACGATCGAAAAGCTTGAAGAAAACGACGAACGGAAGGGTTCCGACTCGAATTCTTTGCGAGAAATCTGACCCTAACATCATACCATCAATAAATTAACGAACGAACGAGGAAGAAAAATCGTAGAACGCTCGAATCCTCTTTGTGACATTTTATCGGACACCTTCAAGGCGTCGATAAGAAACTCAATAAAACGACAAATCCTCGGCGATTCAACCGAGGAACAGCAAGGAATTCGACATAATAATGTTTACCAATCATAAATACATCACTATTCTGAGTTAAAACGGATTAAACGGACAAATCGAACAAAATCCCCAAAACTAGATTTTAAGAAAACTTGCCTTGATTCGCTGGATTGAAGGATGTTACGTGATGATAAATTGATGTTATGAACTCCAAAACTTCGTGGATTCATAGTATAACAACATGTCTCCATGATTGAGCAAGTTCCAGCCGCGGAAGGGAAGAAAACGAGTGATAAAATGGGTGAAAAACCCGTCTGTTCTGCCATATTTATAGGCCTGCTGGACACGGCGCAGCAAACGGCCAAGACAGCGCTGTGTGTCTCGGCCGTGTCTCGGCAGCTGCCGATCTGGCCGACCAGCGCGAGACACGGCGCACCTGTGAGGCGTTTTCGAGGGCGTGTTGCACAGCGTGGCGAGCCCCTCCGGCCGAAAATTACGTCCGACGACCGAAACCCGAACTCGAATACGAATCGGGTTACATTCTGAAGTACTCGCAAAGACGAATCTAAGAGCTAATAGAACACACGATTCCGACCACCCGAAGGCTTGGAATTCGACAACGGAAGTAATTACCCAAAACTTTGGGAAATTACGAAAATGGCCCAAAACGTCCGAAACTCACGATACGCGATCGAAACACCAAACCAAAGCTCGCAACATGAATAATATCATTAAATGAACTTACGAGAAACTCGAAACAACAGTTTCGGACGAGATTCGCAAGAATGGAACTCAAGTGCGGAAAAGTCGCTAAAAAGCTCGGAATTCAACAAAACGATACCGAAACGAACTCGGATGACAAAAAGTGCAGAATTAATCATTCTCGAAATGACGAAACGGTCATGAGCGAGTCATCAAAACGGACTCCGGCCGAAAAAGAAATTTCCCGAAAATCGAAAATTGCGGATATTACACAGATGTGGATGTCAGAGAGGGAAGGGTCGTGCGTAAGAATTCTGGAGGATGTTTCTATTTGTAGTTTTGAATGAAATCCTATAAAATTCATGAGATTTTAAAATCTTTAAAAGTCTATGAAGTTTTGAATACCTCAAGATTTTTAAGGACTTTTTAAAATCCAGATTGAATACCACAAGATTTTTGAAGACTTTTCAAAATTCGGATTGAATACCTCCAGAATTTTAAAGTCCAAAAAAACCCAACAAAATCTTAATTCAATACACCCCTTAGTTGGAATAGAGGAAGTATATTTTCCCATCCTACTTTTATTTATTTGAAAACTTGATTAGCAATTACGAATCTATATATATAATAGCATTACGGATTCTACGCATTAGATTAATTCTCCCTCCTATGCGAGATTCTCTTAATTTTGGATTCTTATTTGTTTAAAATCTTGAATCCCATATCAATTTGATATGGTACTTAACTCATGGACAACCTAAATAAATAGAATTTGATATCTTGAATCCCTAATCGATTTAAAATAGGACTCCACCAATAGAGAACCTAAATAAATAACTAGAATTCAATGTTATATTGAGTAATTATTTTATTTCAATTGAAAATTTAATTTGGTCAATTATTAGGTTTTGTATTAATAGTATATATATATATATATATATTTAAATCCCACATTTGTTTTAAAAGAGACTCCATCGATTGGACAACCAAAATAAATACTCATAATCAATATGTATTTTTGCACCTCACAATTATTTTGCACCACCAGTTAATAGTTTTATTTTTATTGGAAAACTTAATTTGATTAATATTTTTGCCGAGACATAATAAATTTATCTAATATTAATTGGCTCAATTTTTATGTTGACAAAATAAATAATTTTACTTATATATATATATAATCAATTTATATTTTACCATCACATTTTTCATATGCAATTAATTTGATCGATTATTGAGTTAGCTAAATACTTATTGTTATTTTTAGTGAAAATGAATTTTGGACAATCATTGTTGGCCAAATAAATAATCTTATTTTTTTGAAAAATTTTATTTTATTTAATTTAATTTGTCCAATTTATCAATGTCTAACAATTTGAGCGAATTTAATTTTTTTTAAAGTCCAACATAACAACCAAGTATTGTGACAACTTATATATGATTATGTAGATTTGATAAGTTTTCATAGATTTGGGTAATTCATTAATATAATCAATATGTATTTTACCATCATATTTCTCATCGTCAATTAATTTAATCAATTGTATAGTTGGCCAAATAAATAGTATTATTAATTTGGTCAATTATTAAGTTGGCTAAATAAATATTTTTTATTAAAAAATTAATTTGGCTAACTTATTGACGTTTAACTTAATCTGTATATCAGCATATAATAATTTGAGCAATTTGAATTTTTTGAAGTGAAACGTAACAACCAATTATTATAACTACTTAAATTAAATTATTTAGATGTTTTATATTTTAGTAGATTTGGGAAATTAGTGCATATAGCTATAATGATTTGCGAGGGGAATATGAGAAATTTGAATTTTTTAAAGTGAGACGTAACAACCAATTATTATAACAACTTAAATTAAATTATTTAGATGTTATATATTTTAGTAGATTTGGGAAATTAGTGCATATAGCTATATAGATTTGTGAGGAGAATATGTGCAAAAATTATTTTTTAATTGAGTTTGAGACGGGTACAGGTATATAATATCTAAATGGGTTCGAGATGGCTGAACCACAGCTGTATTATTTCGGGTATCACTATATAGGTTTGAGATGAAAATGCCTAGTAAATTCACCTTTAAGTCAGATGTCGGGCGAGTACAGTTATATAAATTATAAACGGGTTCGAGTGGTTGAATCCTTGCCACGTCTTTTTATTTTTTCGTTGTGTTCTGGCGGTGAGAAGCTCAGAATGGCTGAGGCTAACTAATAAATATAAGGCGAGTTTTCTGCATTAATAAATTTGACTAAAAAGTATAATGTTATTATGTATATATATAATACCGTTACGCATTCGAAGCACCATGTTAACTCTCTCACAGGTGGTATTTTTTATATTCTAGATTCTTATTTATTTAAAACTTTTATCCTATATTGATTTTAAATAACACTCCACTCAATGAATAACTAAATAAATATTTAACATAAATACGTATTTTAGCCATAATTATTTTACACCACCACGTAAATTTGGTCATCTATATTAAGTTGGCCAAATAAATTATTTTATTCTTATTAGAGAATTAAATTTGGCAAATTATTAATTAAACCTCATTGGCCCAAATATGTATATACCTATTTTTTAATATCTAATTTATATATGCATAAATATTATTTTTATATTTTTATATTTTATTAATAAACTCAATTCTCTTCACTTACAAATAAATATATAAATTATCTAATAGCAATAGCAATACGGATTTGAAGTACCACATTAAACCCTCTCTCCTACATGAAGTTTTTTATTTTATTTTATTATTTATCTAAATAATCTTGAATCTCACATCAGTGTATAGGTATATAAATTGTAAAGGGTTTTGAAGATTGTATAATTACAAAATTATACTAAGAATTTAACTTTTAATCTTTTGTCATTTATAATATTTATTCTTTTCATTGAGATGGATTAACCAGTTACTATAGCAACTTATGTTTACTTATTTAAATTATATAAATTTTAATACGTTGAGTAATTAGCGGATATTATATAGGGCCTGAGATATAAACGGGTAATAAAGTCATATTTTAATCGAGTCTGATTAATATGGGTATAAAGATTTTAAACAGGTTTGAATATTTGTACCATACTTTCATTGTTTCATGTGTTACTATCATAAGTGGACGCATAAGAGGGCATGGTGGTGCACGTGCACCACTAAGAAAAATACAAAACGACGTCATTTTGTCATTTTTTTCAGTTAAAATGACGTCGTTTTGCTAGTTTTTTCGTATTTTTTTGTGAAAATATTTTTTTTTTCCAGAAAATAATTTTTTTTCGACATATAATTTTTTTCCAGAATTTTTCGCAAAAAATAATTTTTTTTATTTTTTTCCAGAAAATAACTTTATTTTTCGAAAAAATAATATTTTTTATAGAAAATATTTTTTCTGTTTTTTCGAAAAAAAAAAATTTTGCCAGAAAATAATTTTGTCCCAAAAAATATTTTTTTTAATTTTTTCGAAAAAATAAAAAAAATTCCATAAAATAATATTTTTTTCGAAAAGTTAATTTTTTTCCCAGAAAATATTTTTTTAATTTTTTCAAAAAATAATATATTTTTTTCCAAAAAATACTTTTTTTTGGAAAAATATTTTTTTTCTAGAAAAAAAAAATCGGGCCGGATTTGAACAAGGATGTGTTGGAATTTTAAAAAATAAGTTGGCTATGTGAAAAATAAGTTGGGATATCCCAACTTATTATTTGAGGTGCTTGTAAGTTTCCAGAGCTTATTTTTACAACTTATAAGCTCTTTGAATGTTTATTTTACCAAACACTCTACAAGAGTTTATAAGCTCTTAAACAACTTATAAGCTGTTTTAAGGAGCTTATAAGCTCAGCCAAACACCTTATTTAGCCAATTAAATCCTATTAAACCCCTCATTTGAGTATAAAAATAATTGAAGACAGCGTAAAAATTACGTGGTGTTATAATATCATTTTGGACTTCAGCATTAATTGTTATCACAAGACAAATAGTAGCAAATCTTGTGATATAATAGTAACAAAACTTGTGATTGTAATAGTGCCATATTTGTTACTATAAATATGTGTTATGGAAATGAAGAAATTATCCACACACAAAAAGAAAGAGTAATAAAACTTCATCTCATTTCCTCCTTACTTGTTCCCTTGTTATTTTTCTATTTTATACTATTATTATCTTCACTAATAGTCTTGCTTAATACTAGTTTTATAACACGTTATCAGCACGAGTTATTGCTCGAAAAAGGTTAGTATTATTCGAGTTTGAATTTATTTATACTAACTCATTTTTATTCTTGTAGAAAAAAAATGGTCGGAATTGAAAATAAAAAATTCCAGATCCTCGATATCACTGGAAATAACTATCTATCATGGTGCCTTGATGTTAAATTGCACCTCCAAGGTATGGGATTGGCTACTACCTTGGAATCTGTGGAACTTGCTAATGTCGGTATTAAAAATGAGGCAAATGCAATGATATTCATGCGCCATCATTTATCCGAGGATCTGAAGAATGAATATATACAAATTGAAAGGCCTTCTGAGCTCTGGAAGAAGCTCAAAGACAGATTTGATCACACCAGAACTGTAATATTGCCACAGGCTCAATATGAATGGCAAATACTAAGATTGCAAGATTTTAAATCTGTTGCTGATTATAATTCAACCTTATTCATAATTGAGTCTCGACTGGCCTTGTGCGGTACACAGCTATCTAAGACTGATAAGCTGCAAAAACATTCACCACGATGCATTCCTCAAATATGGTGCTTCAACAACAATACAGGTAACGACAATTTCAAACATATTCTGAGCTAATTTCAGTTCTTCTCACGGCTGAGAAGACAAATGAGTTATTATTAAAAAATCATGAACTACGACCTTCTGGGTCCCCTGTCGAACCTGAAGCACATACTAGCTCTGGTAGAGCTTCCGGCCGATTCAAGAGCCGTGAAAATAGACCCGGGCATAGAACCCGGAAAAGTGGTGGACGTGGTGGCTACCGTCAAAATAATTACAAAAATGACCGCGGCGGACGTAACTATAATAATCGTGATAATTATCATTATTCCCATCAAAATAAATATTCCGACAGACCAAGACAATCAATTCACGGGCATCGTGATAAGGGAAAAATGCATATGAAAAATTCTGGTGATGATCCATGTCGTAGATGTGGTATAACTGGACATTGGGCTAAATATTGTCGTACTTCCCAATACCGTGTGGATTCATATCAGGTATCAATAAAAAATAAAGGCAAAGATGCCCAGGCTCATACTACCGAAACATTCGAGCCATCCAAAGTTATTGAGGCCAACACATCTGGGAACATATTTGATGGAAATCCTGACCAGGACTGGAAATCACTTGAGCTAGCAGATTTCCTTGAAGATCCTGGTTCAGTGGGACATGACGATGAATGGCTGAAATAAAATATTTGTGCAATATATGTCGTATATTTACTTTCTGGCTTGTAATACCCCAGTTGTTATTGTGTGTGTTTCTTTATGTATAATATAAACATCAATAAAATCATCTATATTTTTATATTAAATTTCTCCCACTTCCAACGGCTATAAACGGCTAGTAACAGTGATTTTTTTGATTCTATAACTATGCACACATTTTATTCAACAACTCACTCATATTCTCTACCCTCTTGTAGAAATTCTTAAGTATCTTCATCCCATTTTCTTCGAAAATGATTAACGGATCTCTCGTATTTATTTTCACAATGATCAGCATGATCATAATACTGATGTTTAGCAAAGACTTCCCTCCGGAATCATTCTGGATTGGTGTTTCATTTATCATTTATATTGTTGGCCCTGTATCAATACATACAAAAATATATTATTAAAAAAATATGTATGTTTACATTTTCATTATCAATAATAAAAAAAATGTTTCATGTCTTAAATATTTATTATGTGATGATTTGATTGAACAGGAATACAAATGGAAAGTATCGAACAGATACATGATTGTCTTGTTGATAGTGCAACAACGCACTCAATATTTACAAATAAAGCATATTTCTCGAGCATGAAATTATGCAAGATGCACGTTACAACTATATCTGGTCCCGTAGAGATTATTGATGGCTCTGGGAATGCAACTGTGATGTTGCCTAATGGAACAATTTTACGCATTGAAAATGCGTTATTATCTGGTAGATCAAAAAGAAATCTGTTGAGTTTTAAGGATGTACGCCGAAATGGCTATCACTTGGAAACAGTGATTGAAAATAATAAAGAACATCTCTATATTACATCCTATAAAATGGAAACTCGACTTGTCCACGAGAAGATTGAAGCAACTACTTCTGGACTGTATTGTGTCCCAATTCGAGCTTTTGAAACCTATGCTACCATGGCTCGGAAGCTGGTGAATCCTGATATATTTGGGTTATGGCATGATCGCCTTGGGCACCCAAGAACTTCTATGTTACGCAGGATTATTGAAAATACTCATGAACATCCATTAAAGGGCACAAAAATGCTAATGTCCAAAGATTATTTTTGTGAATCATGTTAACGTGGAAAACTTATTACTACACCTTCTATGGAAAAGGTTGGTTATGAATCACCATCATTTTTACATCGCATTCATGGTGATATTTGTGGACCAATACATCCAGCAAGTGGACCATTCCGATATTTTATGGTCTTAATAGATGCATCATTCAGATGGTCCCACATATATTTATTATCTACGAGAAATGTTGCTTTTGCACGACTCTTGTCCCAAATTATTAAACTCCGAGCATATTTTCCTGAATATCCTATAAAAAATATAAGAATGGATAATGCCGGAGAATTCACATCAAGAACTTTTGATGATTATTGTGAAGCACTGGGAATTAATGTTGAGCACCCAGTAGCACATGTTCACACCCAGAATGGATAGGCTGAATCCTTGATCAAACGACTTCAAATTATTGCTCGTACATTATTAATGAGATCCAAACTCACTAATGCAGTGTGGGGTCATGCAGGGGGTCACCCATCTCATAACTACTCCAGGCCAAGCACCCTAAAGAAACTTCCCAGGGGGTCACCCATCCCATAACTACTCCAGGCCAAGCACGCTTAACTTTGGAGTTTCTATGAGATGGCTACCAGAAAAGAAGATGCATCTTATTGGTATGAGTAGTCCAAATCAATTCATTTAACCACTTTCTAGTACAGATCTCACAGGTCGAATCGCAAGCCGCGCCTCGCGCATTTTTAAGCTCATGCAGCGGGATCTTTGGACCGAAGCCCAACAATCCTCCCAAGACTGCCAAAGATCTCACCCCATAGTCCGAAAACCTCCGCGAACTAGATTTGATCACACACCCTCTAGCGGTGAATTCATTCTTACAGTCCTCCAACACTTGACATCGCATCTGCTCCGTTTACTGGCCGCGCCGATCTCGGGCCCATCATGCTAGATTTGATCACATAGCCTTCCAAAGACTGACAACCTCCACCGCACCAAAGATCTCGCCTGCCAAGTGGCAACATCTGCTGCATGCCCGCCTCTTAGTTCCAACACTTTGGCAGCCTCCACTGTAGGATACTTCGAGGGAATCCGCACCCGTGACCTGCTCCGATACCAATTGTTGGTCCCAAGAAATGATGAAGACTAACCTCACTGTACCAACACGAGTCTTTTCCAGCGCGCTTTGTCCTCACTCACGCGCACCCTGAGAAACTTCCCAGGGGGTCACCCATCCCATAACTACTCCAGGCCAAGCACGCTTAACTTTGGAGTTTCTATGAGATGGCTACCAGAAAAGAAGATGCATCTTATTGGTATGAGTAGTCCAAATCAATTCATTTAACCACTTTCTAGTACAGATCTCACAGGTTGAATCGCAAGCCGCGCCTCGCGCATTTTTAAGCTCATGCAGGCAGGATGCTGGACCGAAGCCCAACAACATGCATCAGCACTCATCAAATTACGCCCCACTGCTTATCATATGCACTCCCCAATGCAATTAACTCTACGCTCTGAGCCGAATATTTTACACTTACGCACATTCGGATGTGCTGTTCATGTGCCAATTCCACCTCCTCAAAGGACAAAAATGGGTCCTCAACGCCATCTTGGCATATTCGTTGGATTTGATTCCCCATCAATAATCGGCATTTAGAACCAACAATGGGTGATTTATTTACCGCTCGGTTTTTCGATTGTCATTTTAATGAGACGATATTTCCATCAATTGGCAGGGGTAAGACTGTTCTTAACAAACCAGTTGAGTATATCTCCTGGAATGTACAAAGCTTATCCCACCTAGATCCACGTACTACAAAATGTGAAAATGAGGTGAAAAAAATCATCCATTTACAAAATATTGCTAATAGACTTCCTGATGCATTTAATGATGAAAGTAAGGTAACAAAGTCTTACATTCCAGCTGTGAATGCTCCAGCCAGGATTGTTGTTCCTAATGACACAAAAATGGATGATGATGCCCCACGACAAAAGCGTGGTAGACCTGTTGGTTCGAAGGACGCTGTTCCTCGAAAAAAAAAGAGGAGAAGTACTGGGATCACAAACCAAGATCATCCTAGTGAGCATGCTGCAGATAAATCTGCAGAGCGTAATACTGCAGATAATGATGGGATCATGGATTTTGAAAGCACCGAGAATGCCATAAATCATTACAATGAGATATGGGATCGAAAAAACATGATAGTCGATAATTTATTTGCTTTCTCGGTTGCACAAGAAATTATGAACGATGATTACGATAATGAAACACATTCAATAATTGAATGCCGTCAAAGGTCGGATTGGCCTAAATGGGAGGAAGCAATAGAATCTGAATTAGCTTCCTTAGAAAAATGGATGGTATTTGGGCAAATTACTCGAACACCGAATAATATAAAAACCAATTGGTTACAAATGGGTGTTTGTTCGAAAAGGAAATGAGAAAAATGAGATTGCGAGATATAAAGCCCGACTCGTAGCCCAAGGATTCTCCCAACGGCCTGGGATTGACTATGACGAAACATATTCACCAGTGATGGATATAATCACTTTTCATTTTCTTATTAGTATGGCTGTTCATGAGTGTTTGGACATGCGACTAATGGATGTAGTCACGGCATATCTATATGGTTCATTAGATTCTGATATCTATATGAAAATTCCTGATGGATATAAAATGCCAAAATCTGCTACTCCTCGTGAGCTATACTCGATCAAACTACAGAAATCACTGTATGGATTAAAGCAATCCGACCGCATGTGGTATCATAGATTGAATGAATACCTTTCTAAGGAAAGTTATAAAAATGATCTTAAATGCCCATGTGTTTTTATTAAAAGATCCAATACTGGATTTGCTATAATTTCAGTCTATGTGGATGACATAAATTTAGTCGGAACTCCTAAAGAGTTATCTAATGCTGCTGAATATCTGAAGAAAGAATTTGAGGTTAAAGACCTTGGAATAACAAAACTCTGTCTTGGTCTTGAGCTCGAGCATAAAGATAATGGAATACTTATCCACCAATCTGCTTATACCAAGAGATTGCTCAAACGATTTAATATGGACAAGGCTCATCCTCTGAGTACTCCTATGGTCATACGGAATTTAGATCCTAAAAAAGATCATTTCCGACCTGAGGAACCAAATGAGGAAATTTTGGGTCATGGAGTGCCTTATCTCAATGCTATTGGAGCACTCATGTATTTAGCACAATGCACCAGACCCGATATTTCTTTTGCAGTAAATTTACTTGCAAGATACAGTTTTGAACCAACTCGAAGACACTGGAATGGTATCAAACACAATTTTCGTTATCTCAATGGTACCATTGACCTGGGTTTATCCTATTCAAAAGAGGCTACTAACTCTGGATTAGTTGGTTATGCTGATGCGGGATACAAATCCGATTTACATAAGGCTCGCTCAAAGACCGGTTATTGATTATGCTATAATGGTACGGCTCTATCATGGAGATCGACCAAACAAACATTAGTAGCTACATCTTCTAATTATTCTGAGATAATTGCTCTCTATGAAGCTGGCAGGGAAAGTGTTTGGCTAAGATCAGTTATAGCTCATATACTAAATGAATGTCGATTGAAGCTTGTGACAGACACTCCCACAATCATTTATGAAGACAATGCAGCATGCATAGCACAAGTCAAGGGTGGATATATAAAAGGTGATCGGACCAAGCATATTTCACCGAAATTTTTCTACACGCACGAACTTCAGAAAAATGGAAAAATAAATGTTCAAAAAATTCGCTCCTGCCACAATCTTGCTGATATATTTACAAAATCATTGCCGACATCGATATTCGAGAAACTGGTATACGGCATAGGCATGAGAAGAGCTAACAAGAACCAAGATTGATGAATCAATTTGGAAACTCTTTATTTCAGGGGGAGCGAAATCAAATACATGCGCTGTACTCTTTTTCTTATGATTGGTTTTTATCCCACTGGGTTTTTTCAGCTTAAGATTTTTAATGAGGCAGCTTATGCACAAGGTCTGGATATGAGAATGTACTCTTTTCCCCTTCTGTCTGATTTTGTCCCAATGGGTTTTCCGGCTTAAGGTTTTTAACGAGGCATACTCATCCAGCTTGCTATAATGCTACGTCCAAGGGGGAGTGTTATAATATCATTTTGGACTTTAGCATTAATTGTTATCACAAGACAAATAGTAGCAAATCTTGTGATGTAATAGTAACAAAATTTGTGATTGTAATAGTGCCATATTTGTTACTATAAATATGTGGTTATGGAAATGAAGAAATTACACACACAAAAAGAAAAAGTAATAAAACTTCATCTCATTTCCTCTCTACTTGTTCCCTTGTTATTTTTCTATTTTATACTATTATTATCTTTAATAATAGTCTTGCTTAATATTAATTTTATAACACGTGGAGGTTTATACATAATTAAAAGTTGAAAAAAAAAATACTGCGACTGATTAAGATAATTTTATAGAGACATTTAAACCAAGGAAATGACACCACACAACGCAGAAACTGCGTCGGCTCATCATTATTCAAACGTTACACTTATTTCTTTCAGGTGGGTCCCTCTTCAACGTTACATTCTTCGAACGTTGAGATTTTCTCTCTTGGTGATAAAACCTAATTGAAAAAAAAAAGGATTACTATCAATTAAACTTAAAACCGTGCAATTCGCTATAAATACCAATATTTCTCACGTCTCTCCTCTCATTAAAATTCTCATAACTCCCCCAATATACTAACAAATCTCCCTCTCTCTTTCTCTCTCTCTCCCTCTCTCTCCGCATCAAGATCAATGGCTCATATGAGTTTCTTCAACGCCGCAGTGTTCGCCGTATTAGTGGTCCTCTGTCTCCTTTCCGTGGCTGCAAGAGGACTGGACGGTGAATTTGGCTATTTGCTGTCACCTGCGCCAGCACCGGCACCGGACGCCGGAGCAGGATTTTCTACGAGCAGCTCCAGTGCTTTCATTTGCTTCTCCGTTTTGCTGTCTTTCGTTGGCCTTTTACTGCATTAATAAACAAACTTTTATTATTATTATTATTATTATTATTGTACTAAAATAATAATAATAATAATACTTTAATTATTTCGAGTGATAAGTAATGAGAGGATTTGGTTATATTGCTTAATTTTCTTGACCGTGACCTTTTGGTTAATGAGTTAGTCTGTTCTACGCACCCCATTTTTCGTTCCGTCTTATGTTGAATTTATATTATTATGATGAATAAAATGATATGATCTTTTTTGTTTGAATCTTCCAGTAGTTTCTTTATTGTCTATAGTTTGATGTCTTGTTCCGTTGATATGCTTTTTCAATAGCCAATTTTTGAGAATTTAGTTTTGTAATGAATGATATATTGGCCAGTTTGGTAGCCAGTTGATAGCGGATTATATTAACGGATAGCTAACAACGGGTTGTATTAACTGATTTGAATAGTTGTTCTGAATTATTACGAGACATTATGGCTCGTGCGATGCACGGGCTTTGTTCACCGTAAAGAATCATCGGTTTTGTAAGGGTTATGCGTATTTAGTTGTTATGCTTAGTTTCGATCAGGGATACTCGACTGAATAAAAGAAATTTGTTTAAGTAAGTTTTTGTAAATAGAATTGTTTCAATAAAAATGCATTAAATTCATGAGTGACTTTCATCACCATAACGCAATACATGCTATTTCAGAAACAAAATTTATACTACACACAACTTAGGTTTTTTTCTTTTGTCTCTTACACCAAAATTGATGTACCAGCTTCGAGTTTTGTCTTTCATTTGTAACGATTGCGTCGTTACGTCTCCAAATGAGTTTTGCTTGAATAACAAATTCTCCCAGATGCGTGATAATGAGGCGAGTTCCATACCTTGTGGTTAATATGTATTAGATGCATGTCTTTAAAAACTTGATGATTGTAGATGCTCTAAGTAAGTATGCATGCTTAATATTTTAAAACATCCGTGAAAGTTACAAATGATTTATAATATAGTAGAGGTTATCATAAATATTAAATACTTCTTTAAAAATATAATTTGCGATTATAAATACTCATGATTAATGATGAAACTCAACATTTATATATTAAAGGACACGTTACCGTGGCTTAAGCTAAAGAGCCACCTCAGCATCTCACTTTTAACACTCACACACCAAGATACTTTCTTTTTCATGGCTTGAGCTATTTCCACCTTTTGGGTTCAAAGCGTTAGATGACAAACCGTGAATGTAAAATACGTGACAGTTCTCTTTTGAAAATATGTCATTATTTAGACCTTTTTAAGAAGAAGAAGAAAAATGTAATATCATAACTCAACTTTTGTCGAAACTCAACTCTCGGATTTGAATAGTTGAAAGGATTATAACACAGATGAGTGACCTTATGAATTGATGATATTTGTACCAAAACTCAATGGCAAAATATAACCATGGTCTTAAAAATTCCTTAATCGACTTTACTACTCTTCCGCTTTATTTTTCATATCTTATAGTTTTAGAATAAGATGGAAACTTCCATCAGTACGCAGTGGCTCTTCTTCTGTTGTGATTCGGAGAGTCTTATTGTGTTTGTTTGTTACTGTGTTTGTTTGTGTAAGATAATTGACGTTAAACATATACAATATTTCATCGTTCAATAAACCAAACATTTTGTACCAAATATTTAAATATATTTTAGTTTAATTGTCCTTTTCAAGCTGAATTAGAATGATAATTTTTTCCAATACTAAAATGTGTATTTACATTTTCAGATTTACCAAAGAAAACAAGCAAATAAATAAAGAAATTTGTGTATTACGGGTAATCGAATGAGCCTATTTTAATAAATGAACATGATAAAAAAAACTTACGCATAATTATTATGTATTGACATACTCCGTAATCAAATCGATAGTTATATATAAAGGTTGACACCAACTACCGATATAAATTATCATGAAGATTTGTCTATAACATTGTGTAGTTGTAAAGTTATTGTTTATATCTAACCTTGTAGAACTTGCGTACAAATAACAGTGAAAACTAATAATTCAATGGAAGACAAAAGTAAAAAAAATAGTATCTCGTCACATTTCCTTCCAAAAATTCATTGACATCAATATATGTACAAACTGCTTCATACATAAACAATAAAAGAAGATTTATGCATTGAAATCACATCCATCTTAGTAGCACAACAAAGATATTTGATCATGTATCTTTAATGTTGACATATCACTTACGACCTATCATCATTATTATGATACCAAAGACATCTTCTCACCATTGATCATGAAAGAAAGTTAAGCTTTTCTTACAATCAAATGACCGTCGAGTTGTTTAAGGGACGGGTATATAACAACTGCAAAAACCATTTAAATTTCCGAGTCATAATAGCGAAATAAAAAAATTACTGTAATAAAGATTATATCAAGAAATGGAGAAAAATCGTAGAATTCTCTCAGGGTAGCTCTTCGTTCTAGAGACGACATTGTTTGAATACCATCCATGTAAACCTGCACGCTCAAAGATTGAAGTTATCATTCATTTCGATAACTCAGGGTTTTGTAATTAAGCTAAACAGGGTTCAAAGTCGAGATCTTTTTAAATCAAATATCATAACCGTTTTTTACCTTTGACGTTAACATCAACCTAAGATGCCTCAGAGCAATTTGCATAACTTTGTGCAGAAGCATTTACTAAACACTACTGATTTGCCCTACATGATCGGTATGTATGCATAACTGCGTACATGGCAATTAAAAACAAAATCAGACCGTTGGGCAGCAACAGCAGTGACATAAAAGCAACTACTAACAAACGATAGCTATAGTATACAAACCGTCTGAACTTTTCGACGTTTGATTCTGTAACGTATGATGAACAACGCCATGTAACAACACATCTTGCTGAACACACTGCTGCCTTAGATTGCAACATCGAGAGGGGCTTCCTTCCAAATTAATTCTATTCTTTTACATCAATATATATACAAACTGCTTCATACATAAACAATAAAAGAAGATTTATGCATTGAAATCACATCCATCTTAGTAGAAAAACAAAGATGTTTGATCATGTATCTTTAATGTTGACATATCACTTACGACCTATCATCATTAATATGATGCCAAAGACACATTCTCACCATTGATCATGAAAGAAAGTTAAGCTTTTCTTAGGATAATAAAGTATAATGTTTGCTATATTAGCCATGAGGGTTATGTATCATCTGCATTGCAATGCGTGATTGGTAAAATCACTAAATTGAACTATGCATAGGCATCAGAAGCCATTGTCTCATTTATTGTTAAAACTCAACTTTTGCATAGCAAAAGTTAGACTTTACTCTTTTTTCTTGCAAACCAAGGATCATATAATGGAAAACTAATGTTTTAGTTACAAAACTCTTCGGGTTCTTATAAATTAAAAAGACTCTCCAAATTTTCAAGATCTTTAATGTTACTTGCATACCAAAAGTTAGGCGTTACTTTTTTTTTCTTGCAAACCAAATATCAAGTAATGAAAAACTAATGTTTTAGTTACAAAACTCTTCGGGTTCTTATAAATTAAAAAGACTCTCCAACTTTCCAAGATATTTAATGTCACTATGGAACTCAAAACTCAACTTAAATTTTCAATTCAAGAACTTTAATGTCATGAAACTTTAAAAGTTATTAAAAGCTTTCAAATGAAGCTCTAGATTAACGAAAATTCTTGCCTCATCATACTTCACAAATTTGCATAATAGAGTTTCTTAGCTAATGCCATTAATGCTCACATTAAAACATGAAACTCATTCTTTATATATACGAGACATCATGGCCCGTGCGATGCACGGACTTTGTTCACCGTAAAGAATCATCGATTTTGTAAGGGTTATGCGTATTTAGTTATTATGCTTAGTTTCGATCAGGGGTACTCGACTGAATAAAGGAAATTTGTTTAAGTAAATTTTTGTAAATAGAATTATTTCAATAAAAATGCATCAAATACATGAGTGACTTTCATCACCATAACGCAATACATGCTATTTCAGAAACAAAATTTATACTACACACAACTTAGGTTTTTTTCTTTTGTCTCTTACACCAAAATTGATGTACCAGCTTCGAGTTTTGTCTTTCATTTGTAACGATTGCGTCGTTACGTCTCCAAATGAGTTTTGCTTGAATAACAAATTCTCCTAGATGCGTGATAATGAGGCGAGTTCCATTGCACAAACCTTGTGGTTAATATGTATTAAATGCATCAAGTCTTTAAACTTGATGCATTGTAGATGCTCTAAGTATGTATCTTAATATTTTAAGACCTCCCTAAAAGTCACAAATGATTTATAATATAGTAGAGGTTATCATAAATATTAAACAATTTTAAAAAAAAATATAATTTGTGATTATAAATACTTACGTTTAATGATGAAACTCAATATTTATATATTAATTAAAGGACACGGTATAGTGGCTTAAACTAAATAGCCACATTAGCATCTCACTTTTAACACTCACACACCAAGATACTTTCTTTTTTCATGGCTTGAGCTATTTCCACTTTTTGGGTTCAAAGCAGTAGATGACAAATCGTGAATGTAAAATACGCATCGGTTCTCTATTGAAAATACGTCATTGTAGATGCTCTAAGTATGTATCTTAATATTTTAAGACCCCCCTAAAAGTCACAAATGATTTATAATATAGTAGAGGTTATCATAAATATTAAACACTTTAAAAAAATATAATTTGTGATTATAAATACTTACGTTTAATGATGAAACTCAACATTTATATATTAATTAAAGGACACGGTATAGTGGCTTAAACTAAATAGCCACATTAGCATCTCACAATTAACACTCACACACCAAGATACTTTCTTTTTTCATGGCTTGAGCTATTTCCACTTTTTGGGTTCAAAGCAGTAGATGACAAATCGTGAATGTAAAATACGCAACAGTTCTCTATTGAAAATACGTCATTATTTAGACCTTTTTAAGAAGAAAAAAAAGGTAATATCATAACATTAAGACCTTTATTTATTGAGATTACTTACACAACTTTTGTCGAAACACAACTCTCGAATTTGAATAGTTGAAAGGATTATAACACAGATTAGTGACCTTATGAATTGATGATATTTGTACCAAAACTCAATGGCAAAATATAACCATGGTCTTAAAAATTCCTAAATCGACTTTACTACTCTTCCACTTTATTTTTCATATCTTATAGTTTTAGTATAAGATGGAAAGTTCCATCAGTACGCAATGACTCTTTTTCTGTTGGGGTTCGGAGAGTCTTATTGTATTTGTTTGTTACTATGTTTGTTTGTGTAAGATAATTGACGTTAAACATATACAATCTTTCACCGTTCAATAAACCAAACATCTTTTTGTATCAAATATTTAAATATATTTTAGTTTAATTGTCCTTTTCAAGCTGAATTAGAATGACAATTTTTTCCAATACTAAAATGTGTATTTACATTTTCAGCTTTACCAAAGATAACAAACAAATAAATAAGGAAATTTGTGCATTACGGTAATTGAATGAGCCTATTTAATAAATGAACATGATAAAAAAAACTTACACATGATTATTATGTATTGACATACATGATAATAGAGTTTCTTAGCTAATGTCATTAATGCTCACATTAAAACATGAAACTCATTCTTTATATATATATATATATATATATAGATTTTTTAGCATTTTTTTGACTTTTTTTAAACTTTTTTTTAACTATTTGGTATTACTGTTTATCAAATTTGTTTACAAATACCATTATAATCGATAATTTTTTGAATCTATACAAATATCAACAAATAATTTTTTTTGTAGGGATGGCAATTGGGTTCCACAATTAATGATTGGAACCCGTGCTACGCACGGGCTGAGCATCTAATTGTTAATCGTGTATTCTTTATGTATATTGGCGAGTGTATATTTAAGCATTATTTAGTATGTTGTATGAAATGTTTTAACTTTGTTGTATAAAAAATTAAAAATGTTTGATGTTGTTTGTTACTAAGTTGTGATGGCTTTGTTTATTTTGATCTATTACTTATTTGTATGATAAAAAAAAATGTCTTTGTTTGTTTTGGTCTTTTACATAGCCTTATGATACACTTGGGCTGCCTCAGGGCCCTTGTGATACACACAGGCTTCGGCTGCCTCGGGACCTGTATTATTATATATAACTTGTAAGTTTACTCACTCTGTCGCTTCATAAATTATACATAATATATTGATACTCCAACTTCAGTAAACACATTTGAACGACGGGACCATCAACTTGATTTACAAAAATGATAATGGATTAATGGGACTATACTGTAACATCCCCAAAACCATATGGGAAAATTACACGCCGTAGACCCTTGCCACAAGGATCTACCAGGCTAAACATCCATAAACGACCAAATGCTTGCCCGACCAGGGTCAAACAACAAAATGATACGGACCGATATGGTCACTTACACGTGAATACACAGACCGATGAGGTCACACAACCCAATCAATAAAACTGACTTAAATAACATTACCCACACAGGGGTCGAAATACAATACAGCGGGAGACTGAATCAACTCTAACAATACAACTAAACTCTACCAACTCTCAACTCTTGATTAGTATCGCAGCTCGTCATCCCCTTGTGCCAATCCTGTGACTGCTCCCCTGAACCTGCATGTACCTGGACGCAGAACAGACATCCACCCCGATTACTCTGTGGTTAGTAAAACTCCACTGTTTTACTAGTGAAAGTATAAAATCTTACGAAATTTAACAAGCTAGTAATAATCGTGAATCAAATATGACAATCAAGTATCAAAATATCCCTGGAGGTTTTCACAAGGAAAGATAAGCTATGAAGCATTCGAAAATAAGATTATCACCTCGGAAATTTTAGAATTTCAAAACCTTTCGAAAATCTTAGGGTCTTAACCCAAATCTCAAAATTGTATTACAACAATTTACAGTACGAAAACATTTCCATAAATCTCATGGGGCTCGGCCCAACATTCTTTTCTTAAAACTTTCTTACAAAAAGTTTGATTTACAAAACATAGTTCGTGACACCGTGATCCCCTGTCACGTGTCTCCGTAGGTTCAACAACCCGCACGGACTTAACCAATCACAACAATCACAACAATCAATCATGCTCATGACTCCGTGATCGCTTGCCACGAGTCTCCGTAGGTTCAACAACCCACACGGATCGAGCAAATACAACAATCACAACAATCAATCATGCTCATGACTCCGTGATCGCTTGCCACGAGTCTCCGTAGGTTCAACAACCCACACGGATTGAGCAAACACAACAATCACAACAAACAGCCCCGACCCGTGAACTGTGTCACGTGTCACCGTAGGTTCCGTCGAACCCGCACGGTTGACGCGTCGTGTCCTGATTCAATGGACTGTGCCATGAATCATCGTAGGCCTCGCTGCACCCGCACGATTGGACCTCGGCACCACACACTAAGTTCCGATCCCATGGACTGTGCCATGAATCCTCGTAGGCCCCGTCGAACCCGCACGAGTGAACCTAGCGTTCCGGACATCACATTCGCATTACATACAACAATGAGCACAATTAATCAATCACCTTGATCACCACAAAATCATACATTGCACATAACACAACCTCAACACTCGCAACAACTATCATCAATCAACGACATTTAACCAACATAACACACATTCGGTACACAATACATTGCACAACCACGTGTACAACCATCTCATATGTACATCGCAATCCTGCACAAATGGCACAACGCCTAACACGTATACCAATATAACACTATTATCACAAAGCCTTCAAATTTCGGAAAACACAACCAACTCAAACGGAACATATTTACGAAGGCACGCAAAATCATCATAAATCTCATACGTGATTACTAGTCGCAAGATACAAGTCGTATAGTAAGATACTTGCCTTAATAACCGCTCAACGCTCCGAAGAACACGGTTCGGCCGAAGCTCGGACCCCAAAGAAGGCAACGAGCGGAAGGGTTCCGACTCGAGTTCTTCACAAGAATTCGTTCCTAAGTCACAACGATATCAATTCAATCACAATTCTACGAAAACGTATGGAACTTCCCAAGTTCTACCCATTGAAGCATTTTATCGGACACTTTGAAGGCGTAGTCCAATTTAATCGATTATTCAAAGAAATACTCAAATCCGTTCCACAAAACTTCAAGGGTATTGAATGATTACGAGTTTACAATCAAGTTTCATCAAGAATCAATCAAAACAAAGAAAATCGGCCAAAACACCAAGAAACCCCAAGAACATCCAAAACCAAAAGTTTAGGTGTTCTTACCTTCGATCCGGGTGGAAGATGATGTTAATCCATGATTCCAACTTCCAAAACATGTTTATATAAGTTGATTCTACTCAAAACCATCGATCTATGGTGAAAAATCGCGGAAGGAACGAAGAAAAGTGGAAAATGCCGGATATGACTCGGTCCAGGCCTTAAATAGCCGACCACGGCGGCGGGGACTCGACCGTGTCCTGCTAGACACGGTCGCGTCGCCCGATAGTGACTCCGTCTGACAATGACTCGGACGACTCGACCGTGTCTGGAACACGGTCGGGCGTGTCAATCGGTCCGATTTCGGGACGAGTACGGCAGACGGCCGTGTCGGACGACACGGCCGGTCCTGAGACAAACCGGCATTTCCGACGAGTACGGCACGGGCCGTGTCGGACGACACGGCCGAGTTCGGCCGGCGATGATCGCCAATAACGAGCGGGTGAGCTAAAACGACCATAACTCTCTCGTCCGACTCGATTGACTCACCGTCGAACCTTTGGAAAGCTAACTCGATGCTCTATAATATTGTAAAGATTCAGAATTTTTGGAGTTTCCAAGAATTAATGGTGATCTAACAAAGCCGAACTCATACTTAGAAAAGTCGTTTAGTAATCCTGAACTTAACAAAACGACACCGAAACCCGAACCTGAATACGAACCGAAGATACGGTTACGAAGTACTCACAAAGACGAATCCAAACACTAAGAGAACACACGATTCCGACCACCCGAAGGCTCGAAATTCGACAACGGAAGGTAATTACCCCAAACTTTGGGAAATTACGAAAATGGCCCAAATGCCCGAAAATCACCATACGACAACGAATAATCAAACCGAAGCTCACAACACGTATAACAACGTTAAATGAACATACGAAAAACCCCAAACGACAGTTTCGAACGAGATTCGCAAGAACCGAACTCAAGCGCGGAAAAGTCGCTAAAAAGCACGGAACTCAACAAAGCAGCACCGAAACGAACTCGGATGACAAAAAGTGCAGAATTAAATATTCTCCGAATGACGAAACGGTCAAAAGCGAGTTTTCGAAACGAACCTCCGCCGAAAATGAAAATTACCGGAAATCCGAAATTGCGGATATTACATTCTACCCTCCTTAAAAGAAGTTTCGTCCCGAAACTTAAAACAAGTAGGGGGAAGAAATATTCCGCCAGGAAAAACTCAACAAGATACACAAGAATGCGTAACTAACGCCCAACGGCGAAATGTTACAAACAACGCAAAGGAATATACGGCGTGAAAACACGCTCCACGGCGACCAACACAACGTCGCCGTTAGGGATATAATAAAACCAACAAATGACAAGCGTCATCAAACGGATAATATAGCCAAGTCAATTATCCGACAATCACAAAACACAACGAACGAAAATCAATATGATTGACCAACCCAACGGTACATCAATCAAAACGCGAGCCAACCGAAGCACAAATACGTAATCCCACCGCCCAAGGGTTGGAAGATCGAAAACGAGACTAATTTCCCGAACTTAAGGGAATTAGGAAGGAGCCTGAATGCTCAACAATCACGAAATGAGAACAAAACCGAACAAACAAACAATCGAACCACAACGATCGAGACAACAAAAATCGAACAATCATGTTCGAAACACGAAGGATAAGAAAATTCAAACAACAACTCCCAGGATGATCTGGTGAGAACAACAAGACGTGCATTCCCATAAGATCCACAGGAAAGGGAATAGCGATTGAAAAGTCACAACGACAAATGAGTTATTCCAAAACAATACCACACTCGTTCGATCAACAAAAGCAAGGGGCAGGACAAGCTCAGAAATGTCAACGAACATAATGAGTCGACAGAGTCGAAAACACAAGAGTTCCAAATCCGATGCACTTCGAATAAAAGAACTAATAGAACCAGATGAGGTCACTCCCGAACAAGGTTCACAAGAATCGAACTGAACCCAAAAAGTCACATCGATAACCAGATCGACCCACAACAAGATCACGATTCGTCGAGCGATGAAACCGAAATACGTAACAAGTTCATAAAGTATCAACGAACACGAGTCGATAGACTGAGAAAGAGGAAATGCGAGTCAAAACGATACAGGCATTACATTCGACCTCTTATAAAAGAAATGTCGTTCCCGCAACTCACAACAACTGGAGTAAGGTGACAACACAAAAAGCAAACGACAGAAATATCTCCCATGGGCCTCTCAGATCCGATCCTCATATCTATACTGAAGTTCGCGCCCCGAAAGACTCGGAACCCAACTCGCAAAACTGGATCCTGTGTCTCTCGGGTCCACACTTGAAAAGCGTTACTGACGAGAAGGACAATTGGCACGTACATGCCCCCGGCACAATACGTTCGAAATGCCTCGGCTCGGCATATCGAAAATACAGATGCTAGATATAATGGAACATAGCACCGCAAAACAACATACCGGAGATGCCGACTCAGCATAATAAAGAATCATAACACATATCATATACAACGATTACCATCGTAAAGTAATACACACACAAACACTTACAACAACGACAGTATCGTTCGGCGACATCAACGGCCCGAACGATAATCAGCACATAATTACAAACATTATGAAACAATCACACATGTACACAAACGTACAAACCCAAGCTTCAACATCTCACACTCGTGCGACAACACGAAAATCGCCACGAGGCGATAAACAGTAAACACCGGTTCACACCTCTCGCAGAGGGCTAGTACAGCAAATGCGTGGCAACGCCTCGACGTTCATGGCACCAATTCGATCATACTCGGGAGCAAACATCATAACGACAACGTGAACATCATACATACATACCCAGCCCTCAAACGGGAATGGATAGGTTTTTAAAAACGAAAACCTCCTTTTGAAAATAATTTTGGAAACACCGATTGATCTTGAGTATCACCCTTCAAAAAAAAGTACAATCGTGAGACATCGTTATCGAGACTTTGGAAAACTATTTCGCATTCGATAAAAATGAGGACACTTTCTTTTCGTGAAAAACTTTCGGAAATATTCTGTAACACCCCCAAGATATTCGAGGTGTATTACAGCGCCGTGGACCCCTACATGGGACCCACCAGGCTAACACAAGAAAACACCACTCGACTAACCATCTCGGTTAGCAAGGAAACAATTATCAACCACAAGAACATAAAACAACACGCCCGGTACAACCGGCATAATAAACATCAACCGACAATTACATTAACTCCAACGAAGACAATTCACAACCCGAAAGGAAAAGCCTAAGTACTCGCGAGTACAATCTATAAGCTTACAATTTGGAAAACAACCACATCAAAAGAGACGGTAGAAATTAACAAGACTCGATTGCACATGTCAACAACCTTGGCCGACATCCTCGTACCATCCAGTAGCCGTCTCTTGAACATAACCTGAAATCCATAACAAGAATTTCCCCGACAACGGGTCCCCAGAGGGGTTAGCAATTACGCTAGTACAAGTAACCAGATGAACAACTTACATCTTACACATATAGTAATGCATGCAATAAAGAAAACATAGTTCCAAAATACTCATTTCCGGAAATGCCAATGATCAAACCACATTTGTAAAAATTCACCATAATTAACCGCGGACCCACAGCTTCGTGGATCCCTACCGAGACCCCGTCGGATCTAACCCGCAGTGGTTAAAAGCAAGCTCGCGGTCCCACAGCTTCGTGGAACCCTACCGAGACCCCGTCGGATCTAACCCGCAGTGAGCATACACACACGATTTCTCATACAAAACTACTATGTCAAGATTGTAAGTTCATAAGGATACTTGCCTCGATTAAATAGACGACGACACGAACGGAACGGAAGAGTTGAACACGACCGCAAGGAACCGGCGGAATGAACCTAACGATTCGGATAACACAATCACAACCAACTCTAGACGATTACGGAAATGGAATACACCCGGAACCCCGCCTACGATTCATGTATATTCATACAAAAATAACAACGAGGGCGGACCACAACCAAACCCTCTCGAATCCATAAAAATCCACAAAATACCCATGAATCCGTAGGAAAACTAACGATACTAACAATATTAATCGTATACATCATGAATCCACCAACGAAACGGAACTAATCGGAAGAAAATCCCAAAACCCCCAAATTAATCGAAATAGGGTTTTAGAACATTACCTTGGAAGATTCGAGTACTAAGATCCGTAGAACAAGCGTTAGATTGATTGCCCGGGCTTCACAACCAAAGAAAAATGATGAAAATCGGCCCCCCAAGTTAAGAAATCTGAGCAGTTCTCCCCCTCTCTCTCACTTCTCTCGCGATGCAGGTGAAAAATGGGGGAGGAGACGACCGATCTCGTCTAATAAGGACGAGACTGCGCAAATACCGCTTCGTGTGCCGCAGCACAGCCGAAGTGTGCCGCGGCACAGGCCGAAAATTTACTCCCTGTGTTTTGGCATTGTGCCGCACGGCTGCGTGTGCCGCGGCACACACCAGATGATTGGTTTTTGGTCGCGGAAGACACACAAGTGTGCCGGCACTGCTCGCACCGTGCCGCGGCACGGATGGGTGTGCCGCGGCACATGCATGATTTGTTCGACATATTACACTGGCTCGCCGCTGCCAAAGATTTCCGGCAAGTGCCGCACCGGTCCGGCCACTGCCACCGCCACGACCCGATGCCTCGATTTCCGAATACGGACGAGCGAACACGGCGAAAAGTTCGCGGACGACATCAACGACTCGAGATGAAAACGTAATGCAATAATTAATCATACGCGACCAAGAAAAGGGTCAAGATGACAAATACAGATATGGATACCCGTAACTTTCAAGAAATTACAAAATGGCCCAAACGCCCGGAAATCACGATACGTGATCGAATAACCAAACCGAAGTTCACAACACGTCTAACAAAGTTAAACGGACTTATGGAAATTCAAACAATAGCTTCGGACGAGATTCGCAAGAATCGAACTCAAATGCGAAAAAGTCGCTAAAAAGCACAGAACTCAACAAAACAACACCCAAACGAACTCGGATGACAAAAAGGTGTAGAATTAATCATTCTCAGAATGCCGAAACGGTCATGAGCGAGCCGTCAAAACGGACTACCAAAA
Organism: Orobanche coerulescens; assembly: GCA_033398695.1. Classification (NCBI taxonomy): domain Eukaryota; kingdom Viridiplantae; phylum Streptophyta; class Magnoliopsida; order Lamiales; family Orobanchaceae; genus Orobanche; species Orobanche coerulescens. The sequence goes on along the minus strand of CM065818.1, from coordinate 23,684,830 downwards.
GAAATTTACCAAAAATCGAAAATTGCGGATATTACATTCTACCCTCCTTAAAAGAAGTTTCGTCCCGAAACTTAAAATAAGTAGGGAGAAGCAATATCCCTTGCCAAGAAAACTCGACGAGATACAAAAAACCGAAGACTCGCGCCCGACGGTGAAACGCTGCAAGGAACGCAAAGAGACATACGGCGAGAAAATACGCTCTAGGGCGACTAACACGACGTCACCGGTAGAGATAATAAAATCAACGAGTGACAAGCGTCATTAAACGGATAATACAATCAAGTCAATTATCCGAGCAATCACAAAACACAACGAACGAAAATCAATATGATTGACCAACCCAACGGTTCATCAAACAAAATGCGAGCCAAACGCTGAACAAATGCGGAATTCCACCGCCTAAAGATTGGAAGATCGAAAACGAGACTAATTTCCCGAGCTTAAGGGAATTACGAAGGAGCCTAAACGCTCAACAATCACGAACGGGAACAAAAACTGAACACACAAACGATTGAGACAACAAAAATTGAACGATCATGTCCGAAACACGTAGGGTAATAAAATTCAAACAACAACTCCCAGGATAACCTGGTGAGAACAGCAAGACGTGCATTCCCATAAGATCCACAGGAAAGGGAATAGCGATTGAAAAGTCACAACGACAAACGAGTCATTCCGAAACAATACCACCCTCGTTCGATCAACAAAAAACAAGGGATAAGGAAAGTTCAGAAATGTTAACGAGCATAAACGAGTTGATAGAGCCGAAAATACATAAGTTCAAAATCCGATCCACTTGAATAAAAGAACTATTAGAACCAAAAGATGTTACCTCCGAACAAGATTCACAATAGTCGAACCGGATTCGGAAAAGTCACAGCGATAACCAGATCGACTCAAAACCAGATTACAGCTCGTTCGAATGGTGAAACCAAGGTATAGATCGAGTTCATAAGGTATCAATGAACACGAGCGAATCGATAGACTGGAGAAATAGAAGATATAGAAGTCAAAATAGTACGGGTATTACCTTTGACCTCGCTCCCGAAACTCACAACAACGGAACCAAGGTAACAATATAACAAGCAATCGACACGACGCGGAACAATCACCGATGCACATAATCATACCAACCCGAGCTCTAACAGCTCGCATATGTGCGATAACGCATAAACCGCTACGAGGCGACAACATCCAATACCAATATCACACCCCTCACAGAGGCTACCACGACGACTGTGTGGCGAACTACTCAACGCTCACACCGCCAATCCAACAACAACTCGGGGGTTAACACCCTAACGATAGCACGAACATTACGCATATATTCCCGGACCACAAATAGGAATGATAGGTTTTAAAAACGAAAACCATCTTTTGAAAATAACTTGCAAGCGTCGATTGATCTTGAGTATCATATATCAAAAGTAGTACAAACTTCGTCAACGATACTTTTAAAAGAAGTTTTCTTTGGTTTAATTTAAAAAATGAAGACACCTTTCGTTAAATTAAAACTTTTCAGCTATTTCGACCTTCGGGTCTAAACGAATGCGTTTCTAAATCATTAGAAATATCTCAAAATATTTTGATCCTCAAAGTAGAATAATTTTGAAACATAGCGTAGCACTAGTAGGCATCTTGAGAGCACTGTGAGAAAATAATTCATTTTAAAAGTACGTCTCGAGTTTTATTTTCTAAGATACTCAAGGTTTTTCAGAAGTACAATAGGCCAAAATGCCCAAAATTCGCACGTATCAACATTCACTTAAACACATCATATCACACGCATCAAATCGCTCAATAATCACGACAGTAATATACAATCCTCAGGATATGTTTAACAACATCGTTAAAACAACAATCGGTTTATCAAAACTGGATGGAAAACGATATCAAGAACAAAACTCCAAAAAGTCAACTCTAGGGATTCAAGAAAATACCTAGATTCGGCGAAGAACAATGGATTAGATGATGTTAAAAATCATCTAGGATACTCCAAAACACCTTTGAATGGAAGAAAAATCAGCCCAGATGCGAAACCGAGTCGCTACGTCTCAAACTCATGGAGGAAGGAGAAGAAATGAAGAAAAATGCAACTTCTAGGTGAGTCCGGTATTTATCTTGGACACAATTAGCGTGCGCTTATCATTAATGTTAGCGTGCGCTTTCACGGCACCAAACAAAACTCGACCAAAAATACACCGTTAGCGTGCGCTAACGAGAACTTGAGCCCGATCCGGTAGCTCTGGATCGCCTCGACTACTGTGTAGCGTGCGCTATTCTCCCCTTAGCGTGCCACCAACGCACTCTTGCGCGCGCTAGGCTGCAAAGCGTAGCGTGCGCTAACGACCCACGAGACAACAATGAACTCATCGGAAAAATTACAGCCGTAAACCTTTCTCACAAGGATTTACTGGCTAAGCACAATTTCCCATGTCATTTCGAAATTGCTAAAAAGACCAATGACGGTAATATTTTCCCAAAGCTCACAAAATCATATGTCAAACCATCATGAAATATTCAAGGCCAAAATGCCAAATCTTGATTCAAGGAATCGGTTTCTGAAATAAAACTCGGTTGCAAAATACCGAAAGCCGTTTGAAAGAGCTCACGCGGCGGATAAAATACGGTGCGAAAATACATCGATGGTAGCGACACTCCTCGTATAAACCAAATACGAGAGTCTAATAAACACATATCGTGAAATCAAAATCCACAGAAGGATTCCATCATTCAACGACTAATCATACAATTAACTCGTGTCACGCGAGGCACAACACAAGGAAGGGAGTTCAACACCCATAGGTCGCACGTAAGTGACGACCACCACTCGATACTAATCACGACCAATGATCTCAAACGACGCGTCGCGATGTGACTAAGTCAGAAAAAATCCGACAAGACAAAACTCAACAAACACAACTTGACTCGACAACCTAGGTTTCCCCCAGGCTAATCTGATTTTAAAATCGTATACTCTAGTTATTCGAAAATAAAACCAATAAGTTAAAAATCGTTTCCAAGACCCTTTCAAACACGACAAGGGCTTAACAGCGGTAGCATTTTATAAAATGTCCTAAAACACTTTTAAACACAACCTTTAAATACCGACACAAGGTTTTATTTGAAAATACAAGGCTGGCTCGCCCAAATTCATGTCACTTTTCAAAAACCCACAATACGATCAAGTCTATGAAATTTTCAAGCATGCACGCCGCATGTATTATTATTAATAGAAACACATTGGTGGTAAATAACAATAATTAGCCAAGTACCAACAATTCCCGAACACACTCATATACGACATTCAAAAATCACCAGTTCAAAAAGCGCAACTCGGAAATACCAATTCCAAGCATATGTCAAACTATCTCTTCAAGTTTAACAACGTAACCAAAGATCACCGATTTGGACGTATGTCGAAACCAGCTATGTGAGTTTCTCAACAACTCTGCCATCAATACCTATACCGGAACATATCAATGTTCAAAACTTCTACCTTATACTGCACCCTTCGGTGTCCAACTCATCGGTACATTCGGCTCAACATACACTTAGTATATCGCAATTACCAAACACAGATTCCATCATACAACAAAAGACTAGAGAGTCAAGCCCTCTCACAATATACCACGGAGCAAAACTCGGATCTTTCGATCACCAACGATCCCACCAATGCTAGGAAGTTTAGCGATGGAGGGCTCGCAAAACGACAAACGGTTAAGCCCAGAACGGCGCACATATTCCAGAGAGATAAAGGACGGCGCAATACTAGAATCAGAAGTACACAAACCGGATGGGTCGAGAAACAACTCGACGATAAGTACGAGAGAGGCAATCACAGTTCAAGAAGTGGAATTTCAATACGAGAAAACAAGAGAATCGAGTAAGGAAAACTTACGAGCACTGGATGTACTGAGATGCCGGCAGCGGTGTGACAATGTGCAAAACAAAACACAACTAGACCCAAATAACCAACAAGCCTAGGTATCCATAAACCTAGAGCTCTGATACCATTTTCTGTAACACCCCCAAGATATTCGAGGTGTATTACAGCGCCGTGGACCCCTACATGGGACCCACCAGGCTAACACAAGAAAACACCACTCGACTAACCATCTCGGTTAGCAAGGAAACAATTATCAACCACAAGAACATAAAACAACACGCCCGGTACAACCGGCATAATAAACATCAACCGACAATTACATTAACTCCAACGAAGACAATTCACAACCCGAAAGGAAAAGCCTAAGTACTCGCGAGTACAATCTATAAGTTTACAATTTGGAAAACAACCACATCAAAAGAGACGGTAGAAATTAACAAGACTCGATTGCACATGTCAACAACCTTGGCCGACATCCTCGTACCATCCAGCCGCTGTCAAATGCATTGAACATAACACGAAATCCATAACAAGAATTTCCCGACAACGGGTCCCCAGAGGGGTTAGCAATTACGCTAGTACAAGTAAACAGATGAACAACTTACATCTTACACATTTAGTAATGCATGCAATAAAGAAAACATAGTTCCAAAATACTCATTTTAAATGCCAATGATCAAACCACATTTGTAAAAATTCACCACAATTAACCGCGGACCCACAGCTTCGTGGATCCCTACCGAGACCCCGTCGGATCTAACCCGCAGTGGTTAAAAGCAAGCTCGCGGTCCCACAGCTTCGTGGAACCCTACCGAGACCTCGTCGGATCTAACCCGCAGTGAGCATACACACACACGATTTCTCATACAAAACTACTATGTCAAGATTGTAAGTTCATAAGGATACTTGCCTCGATTAAATAGACGACGACACGAACGGAACGGAAGAGTTGAACACGACCGCAAGGAACCGACGGAATGAACCTAACGATTCGGATAACACAATCACAACCAACTCTAGACGATTACGGAAATGGAATACACCCGGAACCCCGCCTACGATTCATGTATATTCATACAAAAATAACAACGAGGGCGGACCACAACCAAACCCTCTCGAATCCATAAAAATCCACAAAATACCCATGAATCCGTAGGAAAACTAACAATACTAACAATATTAATCGTATACATCATGAATCCACCAACGAAACGGAACTAATCGGAAGAAAATCCCAAAACCCCCAAATTAATCGAAATAGGGTTTTAGAACATTACCTTGGAAGATTCGAGTACTAAGATCCGTAGAACACGCGTTAGATTGATTGCCCGGGCTTCACAACCGAAGAAAAATGATGAAAATCTGTCCCCCTAGTTATGTAATCTTAGCTGTTCTACCCCTCTCTCTCACTTCTCTCGCGATGCGGTGAAAATGGGGAGGAGACGACCGATCTCGTCTAATAAGGACGAGATCACAAATACCGCTGCAGCCGCGCACGGAAGTGTGCCGCGGCACAGCCGAAAATTTACTCCCAGGTTTTGGCATTGTGCCGCGGCACAGCCTGCGTGTGCCGCGGCACACGGTACAGTTGGTTTTTGGTCGCGGAAGACACACGAGTGTGCCGCGGCACCGGACAGGTGTGCCGCGGCACTGGCCTGGCACTGTGCCGCGGCACCGGATGGGTGTGCCGCGGCACACAGTACAGTTTGTTCGACATATTACACTCGGCTCGCTGCCGGCTCAAAGACTTCCGATAAAGGCCGCACCGTCCGGCCACCGCCACCCGCCACGACCCGATGCCTCGATTTCCGAATACGGACGGAACGAACACGACGAAAAGTTCGCGGACGACATCAACGACTCGAGATGAAAACATAATGCAATAATTAATCATACGCGACCAAGAAAAGGGTCAAGATGACAAATACAGATATGGATACCCGTAACTTTCAAGAAATTACAAAATGGCCCAAAACGCCCAGAAATCACGATACGTGATCGAATAACCAAACCGAAGTTCACAACACGTCTAACAAAGTTAAACGGACTTGCGGGAAATTCAAACAAATGATTTCGGACGAGATTCGCAAGAATCGAACTCAAGTGCGAAAAAGTCGCTAAAAAGCACAGAACTCAACAAAACAACACCCAAACGAACTCGGATGACAAAAAGGTGTAGAATTAATCATTCTCAGAATGACGAAACGGTCATGAGCGAGCCGTCAAAACGGACTCCGGCCGAAAAAGAAATTTACCAAAAATCGAAAATTGCGGATATTACATATTCGACCCTCGGGTCTAAGTAAAAGTGTTTATAAAACATTGAAAAATATCTCAAAACATTTTGGTCCTCGAGGTAGAAGAATTCGGAAACATATCGTGGCACCTTGGAAGTACCATGAGAAAACAATTCATTTTAAACGTGCGTCTCGAAATTTATTTCTAGGATACTCAAGATTTTCAAAGATAATTCAATGGGCTAGAATGCCCAAAAATCTCAGGTAATTACACGGAACATTACAGCGTTGTGGGTCCTGCGCCGGAACCCACCAGGATAAAAACTATTTACAAAAACGCCAAAAGGGCCGATGACGGTAATATTTCAAAAACTCACAAAAGCCATTTACAAAATACTAAATACCGTCATAAGAATTTCGCCAAAACGATCAAGGCCATAAGGTCAAAACTCGGTTAAGGAAATCGATTTTCAAAATAAAACTCAGTCGCCGATACCTTTTCGAAATCCATCAAGGTTTACAACTTCCACACCATACCACACCACCCGGTGGTTCAAAGATAAAACAATAATGTGCCCAGTTCTATACACATACTATATGCCACAAGTACTAAACACAATTATATTACACAATACTGTGTAAAGAAAATCATGCACCACAATTAACTCACTAAGATAAAATCGAGATACATAGGTACTTCGCATAAAAGAGGAGACTTACATCCACAGGTCGCACGGAGGTGACGGTCGCCCACGATACCAATCTCGTCCGACAACATAACCTACACGTTGTGACTACGCACAACTCAACTTGTCACCTGATGACTCAAACGACATGACAACACATTACTCGACAAATCACGACTTGACTCGACCCGACAGCCTAGGTTTCCGCAACCTAAGCTCTGATACCATAAATGTAACATCCCCAAAACCATATGGGAAAATTACACGCCGTAGACCCTTGCCACAAGGATCTACCAGGCTAAACATCCATAAACAACCAAATGCTTGCCCGACCAGGGTCAAACAACAAAATGATACGGACCGATATGGTCACTTACACGTGAATACACAGACCGATGATGTCACACAACCCAATCAATAAAACTGACTTAAATAACATTACCCACACAGGGGTCGAAATACAATACAGCGGGAGACTGAATCAACTCTAACAATACAACTAAACTCTACCAACTCTCAACTCTTGATTAGTATCGCAGCTCGTCATCCCCTTATGCCAATCCTGATCGCTCCTCGAACTCGCATGTACCGGACGCAGTAGCAGACATCCACCCCGACACTGGGGTTAGTAAAACTCCACTGTTTTACTAGTGCAAGTATCAAATCATACGAAATATAACAAGCAAGTAATAATCGTGAATCAAATATGACAATCAAGTATCAAAATATCCCCGGGAGGTTTTCACAAGGAAAGATAAGCTATGAAGCATTCGAAAATAAGATTATCACCTCGGAAATTTTAGAATTTCAAAACCTTTCGAAAATCTTAGGGTCTTAACCCAAATCTCAAAATTGTATTACAACAATTTACAGTACGAAAATATTTCCATAAATCTCATGGGGCTCGGCCCAACATTCTTTTCTTAAAACTTTCTTACAAAAAATTTTGATTTACAAAACATAGTTCGTGACACCGTGATCCCCTGTCACGTGTCTCCGTAGGTTCAACAACCCGCACGGTCTTAACCAATCACAACAATCACAACAATCAATCATGCTCATGACTCCGTGATCGCTTGCCACGAGTCTCCGTAGGTTCAACAACCCACACGGATCGAGCAAACACAATAATCACAATAATCAATCATGCTCATGACTCCGTGATCGCTTGCCACGAGTCTCCGTAGGTTCAACAACCCACACGGATTGAGCAAACACAACAATCACAACAAACAGTCCCGACCCCGTGAACCTGTGTCACGTGTCACCGTAGGTTCCGTCGAACCCGCACGGCCGACGTCCGTGTCCCGATTCAATGGACTGTGCCATGAATCATCGTAGGCCTCGTCTGACCCGCACTTTTGGACCTCTGCACCACACACTAAGTTCCGATCCCATGGACTGTGCCATGAAAACTCGTAGGCCCCCTCGAACCCCGCACGAGTGAACCTAGCGTTCCAAAGACATCACATTCGCATTACATACAACAATGAGCACAATTAATCAATCACCTTGATCACCACAAAATCATACATTGCACGCACATAACACAACCTCAACACTCGCAACAACTATCATCAATCAACGACATTTAACCAACATAACACACATTCGGTACACAATACATTGCACAACCACGTGTACAACCATCTCATATGTACATCGCAATCCTGCACAAATGGCACAACGCCTAACACGTATACCAATATAACACTATTATCACAAAGCCTTCAAATTTCGGAAAACACAACCAACTCAAACGGAACATATTTACGAAAAGCACGCAAAATCATCATAAATCTCATACGTGATTACTAGTCGCAAGATACAAGTCGTATAGTAAGATACTTGCCTTAATAACCGCTACCGAACGCTCCGAAGAACACGGTTCGACCGGGAAGCTCGGACCCCAAAGAAGGCAACGAACGGAAGGGTTCCGACTCGAGTTCTTCACAAGAATTCGTTCCTAAGTCACAACGATATCAATTCAATCACAATTCTACGAAAACGTATGGAACTTCCCAAGTTCTACCCATTGAAGCATTTTATCGGACACTTTGAAGGCGTAGTCCAATTTAATCGATTATTCAAAGAAATACTCAAATCCGTTCCACAAAACTTCAAGGGTATTGAATGATTACGAGTTTACAATCAAGTTTCATCAAAGAATCAATCAAAACAAAGAAAATCGCCAAAACACCAAGAAACCCCAAGAACATCCAAAACCAAAAGTTTAGGTGTTCTTACCTTCGATCCGGTGGAAGATGATGTTAATCCATGATTCCAACTTCCAAAACATGTTTATATAAGTTGATTCTACTCAAAACCATCGATCTATGGTGAAAATCGCTAAGGAACGAAGAAAAGTGGAAAATGCCGGATATGACTCGGTCCAGCCTTAAATAGCCGACCACGGCGGCAGGGACTCGACCGTGTCCCGCTAGACACGGTCGCGTCGCCCGATAGTGACCCGTCCGACAATGACTTCAAGACGACTCGGCCGTGTCCTGGAACACGGCGGGCGTGTCAGCACGGCTCCGGCATTTCCGACGAGTACGGCACGGCCGTGTCGGACGACACGGTCGGGTCCTGAGACGAAACCGGCATTTCCGGACGAGTGCGGCACGGCCGTGTCGGACGACACGGCCGAAGTTCGCCGGCGTGATCGCCAATAACGAGCGGGTGAGCTAAAACGACCATAACTCTCTCGTCCGGACTCCGATTGACTCACCGTTCGAACCATTGGAAAGCTAACTCGATGCTCTATAATATTGTAAAGATTCAGAATTTTTGGAGTTTCCAAGAATTAATGGTGATCTAACAAAGCCGAACTCATACTTAGAAAAGTCGTTTAGTAATCCTGAACTTAACAAAACGACACCGAAACCCGAACCTGAATACGAACCGAAGATACGGTTACGAAGTACTCACAAAGACGAATCCGAACACTAAGAGAATACACGATTCCGACCACCCGAAGGCTCGAAATTCGACAACGGAAGGTAATTACCCCAAACTTTGGGAAATTACGAAAATGGCCCAAATGCCCGAAAATCACCATACGACAACGAATAATCAAACCGAAGCTCACAACACGTATAACAACGTTAAATGAACTTACGAAAAACCCCAAACGACAGTTTCGAACGAGATTCGCAAGAACCGAACTCAAGCGCGGAAAAGTCGCTAAAAAGCACGGAACTCAACAAAGCAGCACCGAAACGAACTCGGATGACCAAAAAGTGCAGAATTAAATATTCTCCGAATGACGAAACGGTCAAAAGCGAGTTTTCGAAACGGACCTCCGCCGAAAATGAAAATTACCGGAAATCCGAAATTGCGGATATTACATATACGAATGATCTGACAACACATACTGCTATTTCCTTTAGCATATTAAACTTCTTGTTCACAATTTCGCATGTCCAAAACTTAAATGGCAATTCTATTGGAATGTAATTATCTTTAGCCCAAAACTGATAAGCCCAAAACATAAATGAAAAGGAGTAATAAAATCTACTCTACCCTAAAACTTGTCACATATAACCCTATTTTTCATTTCATTAGCCTCCCTTATTCCTTCTATGAAATGCAGTGACACAAACAACACCATGAACACAAATCCCTTTCCTTCTTTCGTCTTTAATCCAAACCACAAATAAAAATCCACGGAAATCACAACCCTCTGATTCTTGTTCTTCAAACACACGACTCTCTTATTCTTGATCTTGTTACGTTCTTCAAAACGGAGGCTTCAAAAGATCTTGTATAAGATGTAAGGTAGGTTGTTATTATGTTTTTTTTTCTTACCACGAAACAAAGATAGATTATAACATATTTGTTATAATTCTTTCTTTATTACTTTCGGATATTAAAAAAGATCTATGATGGGAACTGAGATCTTGCACTTTTTCTTTCATGCTTTTTGTTTGATTTGTCGAAAGGAGATATGTTGAAGTTAGCGGTTTCACTTCTACTTTGATCTCAATTTTTTTCGATCGGCCATAAATCTTTTTATAAAAGGGGTAGTTTAACGGCGGCAAGTCACCACTACCGTCTTCTTGCTGGCGCTAGTTTTTTTTTTTTTTTGAAGTAATAGATCGATTGTATTTGATGGCCGGGTTTAGTGTGTCAAAGTACGTATTTATACTACTCATTATATGTATATGGAAAGACTAATCGGTTTATATTCTTTTTGGTTATAAATGGAGGATGGTTTATATTCTTTTTGGTTGTAAATGTATTCCACAAAGATTGTAACTTCATATTGATTGTATATTCTCCTGTATATAACCGCATAAACCTTTTGCATACTTGCAATTGTTGGGTACCAAATCGGATATTTGCGCCGTTTTATGCGGAAGCGAAAATAAATTGCGGAAAATAAAGGACACAAGGATTTATAGAGGTTCGGCTATTAACGAAGCCTACGTGCTCTCTCGATGTATCTTTTTCCTTAGGATTAAGATCAAAACCTCTACGCCTCTCTTCTATCGGTCGAGGGATTACCGTTACAAGCTCGTCTTCTATCGGTCCGAGTAAAACCGTTTTTCCTTTTCTATTGGATAAGGAATCAACCACTCTAGCTTTCTATGGGTACTAGATAAACCTCACTTAGATATCGATTGCGATTCTAACAATGCCGGATACTTGATCCTAATAACACCAAATCCAATCGTATCTTTTCTTTTTATCGCTCGTGTATGATCTTGTGTATAACACTCAATCACTCTTAATTAAGCTCAAGAACAACAACTATAATGTTTACAATGATATAACACGTATGTATGCTTTGCTCAATGTTGTTGTGTGGAATAATACCAACTCCTTGGTATTTATAGCCTTCTTCCTCCTTACTAGCCGTTGCTGCCAGTTGACTAGCTAGCGTGCGCTAGCCTTCCTTCTTAGCGTGCACTATCGCACATTTTTGCTCTAGCGTACGTAAAGGCTTTCATGTAGCGTGCGTTAATCACTTTATATTTCAGTCCAGTAGCTCGCTTAACGATTAGCGTGCGCTACCACTTCCTTTGTAGCGTGCGCTAATCCAATATATCCGTTGCATGGATTGTCAAAGTGACCGCTTGATATGCCGACTTTGACCGCTTTTCCCAACGCTCGGATTGACTAGATTCAAACATCTTAGCGTGCGCAAATCATCCTTTGTAGCGTGCGCTAATAATAGAGGGTAGCGTGCGCTAATAATAGAGTGTAGCGTGCGCTATCCATCTCGCCGACTTCACTGCAGCCTTACTTCGATACAAGGTGGAATGCAATGACTCCTCGTTAGCGTGCGCTAACATATGTCCCTTAGCGTGCGCTAATGCATCCAGATTGCAATTTTGCGTCTTCGCTGCTTCGCTTTGCTTCGCCTCGATGTTGTTTTGTAGTTTAGCAACTTTAATCATCAAAACATAAATTAAATAATGTGTGGAATAAATATTCCAACAATCTCCCCCTTTTTGATGATTACAAAACAACTCTTGAATTGGATAATCTGTAAAAAAAATAATATCTGTATATTTATACGAATCAAAGTTTTCGGCTTTGATCGTTTCGTTAGTTTCTCCATTTCTTTTCTTTTTCTTCTTCTTTTTCGACTTCTTCATTTTTCAACTCCGTCATTTTTCGTTTTTCAATTTTTTCAACTCCCCCTATTTGTATGCTTTTCTTTTCTTTTCGACTTCTTCGATTTTTCTCATTTTTATCTCCTCTTCATCTCCTTCTCATTTTTATCATTTTTATCTCAATTCATATCTTTCTCCCCCTTTTTGTTTTCATCAAAAAAATATAAAGGATACCAAATGAAATATAAATATGCATGATACCTATTTATGCATTAGTAAGGGTATAAACTCCCCCTGAAAATATTATTTCCTTCTCCCCCTTTGAAGAATATCATTTGTCAAAATTTATTTTTGGGGATCCAACCGATAGTTGGTTTTTCTTTTGAAACGTAGACGATGTTTGAAACGTTTGTTCCTTTAGGAACCCAAATCTTTTTAATTTTTATCGTCCGTCTTGGGCTTTTGCAATTTGAAATGTGATGCCCGATTTTTAAACACTTTTCGCAATGGGGTATATTGAAATTAACGGATTCGTTTTTCGAGCGTGATTTGAATCCTAACCCCTCTTTATTTAGAGTATATTTTTGAACACATAACATTTGTTCAAATTTATCGTTGCCGCACGAGAATTTCTTTGTCAAAATTTTTAGTTCATCTTGAACTTTTAAAAGATCATTTTTCAAAATATTTTCATTTTCAAGGCATTTCGAATGATCACTTTCGACAAATTTCCCTTTTTCAAGTATTTTGGAATTTTCAATTTCCAAAGTTTTATATTTAGACTTGAGGGATTTAATTTCATTTAAAGCATTTTGATAGTCCGTATGTAATAACTCGAATGCTTCAAAAAGTTCGTCGTAGGAATTACTTACTTGGCTTTCGACGTCGCTATCGTCGAATGAACTCCGGGCCATGAGCGCGAGATTATTTTGTTCAAGAAAATCTTCATCGGGATCTTCGTCGCTCCATGTTGCGATTAGAACCTCCTTTTGCTTTACTCGACAGTTCTTAGCAAAATGGCCTGGTTTACCACATAATCGACAAGTGTTGTCGAATTTCTTAGGTTCGCCCGCTTGAATGTCCTTCTTTCTCCGGTTTAATAAGTGTTGGAACTTATTAATATTTTTGGCATAATATGCCATTTCTTCGTCACTTTCGTCCACCGGGGTTTCTTCTTTCTTCTTCGACATTTTAGCCTTGAAGGCTATCGACCTCTCCTTCGGTTTTGGTTTGGCATTCCGAGATTTTAGAACAATCTCGTAGTTGATAAGAGAACCAACGAGAGCACTAAAATCGAGAGTATTTAAATATTTGGATTCCATTATTGCCGTAACCGTACCGTCCCATTCTCGAGGTAGTGATCGGAGAATTTTCTTTACTTTCTCACTACTCGATAGTGGTTTTCCGTAACATGCTAATCCATTTGTGATAACCGAAAATCGGTCAAGCATAATCGAGATGGATTCGTCGTCCTTCATTTGAAATAATTCATAATCGTGAAGGAGCATGTTTATCTTCGTCTCCTTGACTTGAGACGTACCTTCGTGTGTTACCTCAAGCATTTTCCAGATTTCTTTGGCACTATCACACGATGATATCCGGTTGTGTTCTTCCGGATTTAAAGCACAGTATAATAATTGCGTCGCTTTGCAATTATAATGGTCGTTTTTCCAATCGGAATCGTCAAATTCTTCGAAGGTTTTGAGCGTACCGTTGGAATTTGTTGGAATTTTCGGACCAAGACAAATCACTTTCCAAAGCTCGATGTCATATGCTCGGATGAATATAGACATCTTCTTCTTCCAAGTCATGAAGTTTGCGCCATCAAAAAATGGTGGTCGGTTGAGAGCAAGGCCTTCGACTGGAGCCATTTGAAACGCCATTGGATCTTTTCTCCTCGGATGTTAAGCCGCGTATTGGAGTACCGCTCCGATACCAATTGTTGGGTACCAAATCGGATATTTGCGCCGTTTTATGCGGAAGCGAAAATAAATTGCGGAAAATAAAGGACACAAGGATTTATAGAGGTTCGGCTATTAACGAAGCCTACGTCCTCTCTCGATGTATCTTTTTCCTTAGGATTAAGATCAAAACCTCTACGCCTCTCTTCTATCGGTCGAGGGATTACCGTTACAAGCTCGTCTTCTATCGGTCCGAGTAAAACCGTTTTTCCTTTTCTATTGGATAAGGAATCAACCACTCTAGCTTTCTATGGGTACTAGATAAACCTCACTTAGATATCGATTGCGATTCTAACAATGCCGGATACTTGATCCTAATAACACCAAATCCAATCGTATCTTTTCTTTTTATCGCTCGTGTATGATCTTGTGTATAACACTCAATCACTCTTAATTAAGCTCAAGAACAACAACTATAATGTTTACAATGATATAACACGTATGTATGCTTTGCTCAATGTTGTTGTGTGGAATAATACCAACTCCTTGGTATTTATAGCCTTCTTCCTCCTTACTAGCCGTTGTCACAATGACTAGCTAGCGTGCGCTAGCCTTCCTTCTTAGCGTGCGCTATCGCACAATTTTGCTCTAGCGTACGTAAAGGCTTTCATGTAGCGTGCGTTAATCACTTTATATTTCATCCAAAGAGCTCGCCTTAACAGTTAGCGTGCGCTACCACTTCCTTTGTAGCGTGCGCTAATCCAATATATCCGTTGCATGGATTGTCAAAGTGACCGTTTGATATGCTGACTTTGACCTGCTTTTCCCAACGTTCGGATTGACTAGATTCAAACATCTTAGCGTGCGCAAATCATCCTTTGTAGCGTGCGCTAATAATAGAGGGTAGCGTGCGCTAATAATAGAGTGTAGCGTGCGCTATCCATCTGCTGACTTCACTGCAGCTTACTTCGATACAAGGCTGGAATGCAGCTGACTCCTCGTTAGCGTGCGCTAACATATGTCCCTTAGCGTGCGCTAATGCAGTCCAGATTGCAATTTTTGCGTCTTCGCCTGCTTCGCCGTTTTGCTTCGCCTCGATGTTGTTTTGTAGTTTAGCAACTTTAATCATCAAAACATAAATTAAATAATGTGTGGAATAAATATTCCAACAGCAATTACTCAGGTACAACTCTTTACATGCTCGCAATTAGAAATTTAACTCTAACACTACTCCACATTAAATCATGATTACTCCACAATTTTCTTACTCTAAAACCTCTATCATCATAATTACACATTTAATTTTAGGACTGAATCTTATAGTATTATAGATAAGATTGAGCGGTAAACCGTTGAATAAGACTAAATTGCACATAATTGATTTTATAATTTTATATTATTGCATTTAATCTCAATCTATTTTATAATTTTATTTATCTTATATAAAAATTAAGTCATTAAAACTCCACAATTAATGATTGGACTCAATCTTTATATATATAAGATATAGATAACTTGTTTGGTAGAAAAATGATTTATAGACCTACAAAATAGACTTACAAATAGGCCTACAACTATGATTGGTGAAATTAAAAATTTGATTGGTTAATATGAAGAGAGAGAAAAAGTGTTTGAAACTTGTCAAAATGTGAATGGTATAAACCTATTTATAGGTCTATTATTTAGGTCTATATATCATAACTCGTTTGGTAACATTAGCTGACAGCTGCTATTAAAATAAGCAAATTGACATATGTGACCCTGAGAGTATTAAAATAAAATTCAATTTGCTATTAAAATAAGCAAATTGAATTTTATTTGTATATATAGTATATCCACCCAAAAAATACTCCTATATATACTATTAGAGTAGAGTTATATTAAATACCAAACTTTTCTTACATACTAAGGGACTCATCCCCACCATCCATCCAAAAAGAAATCAATGGTTGAGATTAAAAGCATTTAATATTTCACACATTTTTTTATAATTTAAATATCTCTTAAACCGTCGTTAAGCGAAAATAATTACACCATCGCGACGAGCATTTAATTATCTTTCTATAGACGGGCACTTTGATATACTTTCGACAAAATTTTTTTTTTTCACTTTTTTTTTCGTGGCCGAAAAAATCATATGTGATATATCATATATGATATGATATTACATATCATATGTGATATGTAATATCATATATGATATATCATATGTGATTTTTTCGGCCACGAAAAAAAACGTGAAAAAAGCGGGAAAAAAAAAATTGTCGAAAGTATATCAAAGTGCCTATCTATAGAAAGATAATTAAATGCTCGTCGTAACGGTATATTTTTTTTGACTTAACGATTATTTGAAATATATTGATATTTGAAAAAAAATGATGAAAGTGGGTTTTTTAAATTGTTGGGATTAATCTCATCCATTAGATCAAATAAAGATGGAGGGAAGATGGAGGGTGGAGATTAGTCCCTTGGTATGTAAAAAAAGTTTGTTCCTCAAATGATCTTAAATCTATACTACTAGTACTAAAGATTTTAGTTTTTTAATACTCCATACTATTAAAGATTCGATTTTTTATGGCTGAAATGCTCCTGGGGCCCCTTAACTTAATTTCAGATAACGATTTAGTCCTTTATCTTTTTTTTGTCCCAACTAAGTCCTTTATATTTCTAATTTTAAGCAAATTTAGCATTTTCCGTTGGTCTCCGTTAACTGTTGTCCAGGTGGCTGTTAGGTTGCCTACGTGGCTATAAACATACCTGCGTGTCAAATCCTTAACCTATGTGTCAAAACATCTCACAGTCAAAGCATTGCTCTCTCCAGAATGTAGTTCACGTGCATTTTTTCTCACACCACAATACTATAAAGTTCGATTTTTTATTCAAAAACCAAAATATTTTCGACGAATTCGAGCCAAAAAACAACGAGCATGAAGTTGAAAGAGCCGATAGAGATTGTACTTTCGAAGTGAAGAGCATTATTTGATTTGTTCTTAAAATCCTGTTGTTGTTTTCGACACATTACTGAGTAGATCTACGGAAGCTGCAAATTTTCCTGTTCTTAAATTTCTGTTGTTGTTTTCGACACATTGCTGAGTGTTGTTTTCTTAAATTTTGCTGAGTAAATCATGTTCTTAAAATCTTGTATATGTGTGTGTGTTATATTAAATAAAGGTCAAGTTCGTCTTCACATCTGCTGAGTTCTTATTTTATTTATATTGTGATTGTCTTCAAGATTATGAACAGGTAGATCTACTAAATAATGAATATGCTAAAAAGCCCAGATGATTAGAACATGATTCTACAACATATACACCTGCTTCTCTTTGTTTATGACATAATTAGAGACGAGAAACCCCAATCTTCTTTCCATATATTCTGGAGATTTGATATTGGAGAACGGAACGACAGTCTATGGCATGCATGATAGAAAACTTTTCTTCAAATAAATCCTCCAGAGAAGGATTTAGTAGTTCTTGTGGGTTGGAAACAGAAGTATCAACCTTAACTCCAATGAAAACGACCTCGAAACAACCTTTAGGGTGTATGCCAGCATATACCTCTGCCAATAATGTTACTCCTCGAAACTGCATTTTGGAGAGAGAAATGCTTTGACTGTGAGATGCTTTGACACATAGGTTAAGGATTTGACACGCAGGTATGTTTATAGCCACGTAGGCAACTTAACAGCCACCTGGACAACAGTTAACGGAGACCAACGGAAAAGGCTAAATTTGCTTAAAATTAGAAAGATAAAGGACTTAGTTGGGACAAAAAAAGATAAAGGATTAAATCGTTATCTGAAATTAATTTAAGGGACCCCAGGAGCATTTTAGCCATTTTTTATTCATATAACTCATTTTTTTTTCTATAATCTATACATGGTATTTTTTTTAATCAATGAATTAACTTGTTGAATTATAAAAAAACACATTCTTAATACAATTTGATTAAAACTAATGGTGAGAAATCCCTCCAACTTTAAGCCAACTTCCATATACACACTAGATAACCAACATCAATTGTGGCAATGATAACAAAAATATAAAGGGTTGCCTTTTAAAAAAATAAAAATAAAACTCACTTACACGCAAAACAAGGAAGTACTTGTTGTGTCAAGATTTAACACCTTCCGACCGGCGATCGCCTCCGAGGCCGAGCGACCGACTTACTGCCGAGCGGCCAGTCGATTCTGCGATCAAGAACTGTGCGACGAGCCTCAACCCAGCGGACCAGCTAAATCGGCCAAAGGAAGGTCCCAGGACAAGTCCCGGAACCGAGCGATCGACCTCAGATACGATCATCACTCGGCACTCGGCGACCGACTCCTGGCGATCGACTAGCGGACGATCCTCTCTGGGCATCTGCCGATCGACCTTTGGTGACCGACCTCTCTGGGCATCTGCCGATCGACCCTTGGTGACCGACCATTGCCGACCTTCAGTAACTGGCCGATGGCCATCCAGTCGGCCAAGGCCGAGCAACAGGACAGCACCCACGTGCAGATCCACAAAAGGCGGCGACAAACTGTCTCCTACCTCACCTACCGGATGGCCCGGACTGCGAAAGGAGTTGGCGGACAAGACATGTGACTACACTGTCACCTACCGACAAAGTCCGCCGAAAGTAGCTAAGTGGGACCTCCTGTGATGCTTAGGACGCGTCTTTGGATCCTCATTGGACCGCACGGCTGGCCACCAGCTGTAGCTTTGGACTTTTGGCAGGCAGCCCACGTGCCCTTTAGGATGATCGCCCCGTTACATTAAATGCCGAAAGGCGATCGCCCACTAGGGGACAGGGCCCCTCAGCCTCTATATATACAAGGCTCCCAGCACTTGGACATTTCTTCAGCTTCCTTCGCATTTCACACAATACAGAAGCAAATTACTTACACTTGGCTAACATCCAACTCTTGGCAACAGCTTTCTTTCGGTCTTACTTCTCCCGGCCTATCTCATCCAGCAGATTATCGGCGGGACGAAGAACACCAAGCTTCGCTCAAGAGCCGGATTAACAGAGTCTTTTTACACTCATTGTATTTAGATTTCTCTCATTAATACTTGTATCCACGAATATTCGTATTAATAACATCTCGCGAGAGCATTCAAGCCCGGGCCTAACAAACCCGGCAAATCTTGTATTATTTACCATCTCTCGGAAGTGCTCCCGTATTTGTTTGTTGTCCGTTTTCCAGCAGTATTTAATCTTCGGATAGATATTTTGGGCAACAACAATTGGCGCTAGAAGAAGGGGATCCAACCCTCGATTTTTTACACCTACCGTCCCGAAGAACACTCACTGTTCTCGGGGCAGATATTTGAAGTGACACTCACTGCACTTCAAAAGAAATCCTTCAGAAATCATGTCTTCCGCATCCGCGTCGAAGAAAGCCGCTGGCCAGCCGGCCAACCCCCCTGGTCCGTCCCGGTCCGAGCCGCAGCCGATGGTGGAAGGTAGCCGCCGCGGTCAGAGACGCTCGATCCCGTCCCTGGACGGCGGCCCAAGCCTCTCGCTCGATCGGTTCCGAACCAAGGAACAGATCGAAGGGGCCCTGGCCGTCCTACAGGAGCGACGGAGTGCTCTCGACGCGCCTCCAGCTACCGCCCCCCGGTCTCTCGCCGGGAGATCAAGCGGAAGCTCAAGGCACTACTGGCCGAGCAATCGCCAGGAGGCTCCCGTCCGCAGGAAGAGGCGCTCGCCAGCCGGGGCACCTCTGTCTTCGATCGCACAGGCGGTGACCCGACACAGCTCACGGGCGGTCGGCCCAGCTACGAGACGACGGAGTTTGAGTCCGTCACCAGGAGCTCGGCCTACCCGACTCCCAGAAGGCAGCCTAGCCGTCTGGCTCCCCCTCGCCGAATTGCCGAGGTCGGCGGCAGCGGAGCCCAGAGATCGGTACACGATCGCCTCGGCTCCTGCTCCCAAAGCCGATCTGCAAGCGACCAAGCCACGGCGATGGCTGCAATGCAACGTCAACTCGACGACATGAAGGCGCTCCTGGAATCCAGGGCAGGCGCCAAGAAGACGATCGCCGGGCCAAGCGAGCCGCTCGCGATCGACATCGAGCTCGCCCCCGTGCAGCACAGGATCGCTCCCCCACAAACACCCGTGTACGTGGGGCGATCGGACCCCCAAGTGCACCTGAGGAAGTTCAACATCTACATGACTGGGTGCGGGGCGTCTGACGCGACCAGATGCCGAATGTTCCCTCTGACGCTGGACGACCTCGCCCACCGGTGGTACACTTCATTGCCGCCTCGGTCCATTGGCTCCTTCAACGAGCTGGCGCACGGCTTCACTGAGTACTTCGCCACCAGGGTCGTCCGGCCCGAAGGTCCCCTTCGCATGATGCAAATCAAGCAGGGAGAAGAAGAGTCCGACTCGGACTACATCGACCGGGTAGACGTAATCATCCTCAATGGCGAGCCCATAAGCGATGAGACCGCCCTCTACGCGGTCCTAGGAGGTTTTCAGGGTTTTTCGCCTATGTTCAGGCATCTTACGAAGACCCAACCTACGACCTACGCAGCCTTCCGGGCAAGAGCCGCAGATTTTCCGGCCGTGCAAAGGTTTCTTCTTAGCCTGTGAGCGGCGATCGGCACCTGCACGACGATCTCCCGCCCGATCGCCAATATCGACCTACGAATAAGCGATCGGCAGCCGAGCGACGATCGCGATCTTCCGGCCCGATCGCGATCATCACGCTACATCATCCGCGATCGGAGGACACGATCGCCATCTACATCCAAAGATATAACATGACGGACTAAGGCATAAGATCGCCTCCACCGCACATCATAAAGCCATGGCCTGGCGATCGATGGAACCGCCGCTTGGCCATGCAAGGTCCCTTTCGGCGAGATCGCCCGCCCTTCGTTTAAATACGAGGCCGGCGTAGTCGGAGGGCCCTCCAACATTAAATCGGTGGACTCATTCCACAACCCCGTCTCAACGTACACCGCCGAGGTCGGCCATCTCCATGGTGGCCGAGGTGGAAGCAGAGCTAACAAGCCGCGGCGTGGAGTTGATTCATCCGACGCGCCCAGCGCAAGGACTCCTCTAGACCGAGACCGCACGCCTTTCGTTTAAAAACAAGGCGGCGCGGCTAACAGAGGACCCTCATAATAAAGTGAGTCACGAGACACTCATTGTCTTCGCGCACCAAGACACGGTCATGGGGTCGGTCCATCGATCTCCGCGACCTGCACGATTCCTCAAGCAAGAGAAAACACCAAGTTTCCATGGGGATCGGCCAATGTTGTTTTTGCAGTACAAGACCGAAAGATAGCTAAGCCAATCGATCGTGATAGCCCAAGTCCGAGTCCTAAGTCACCAAGAAGGTCGCCGTCCTCATCCAGACGCGATCACCAGCAAGAGCCACCTCGCCCCATGTCTTCAACATAGGAGCAAGCTGGGGGGCAATTGTTGTGTCAAGATTTAACACCTTCCGACCGGCGATCGCCTCCGAGGCCGAGCGACCGACTTACTGCCGAGCGGCCAAGTCAGTTCTGCCGATCAGCAACCAGGCGACCGAGCCTCAACCCAGCGGACCAGCTAAATCGGCCAAAGGAAGGTCCCAGGACAAGTCCCGGAACCGAGCGATCGACCTCAGATACGATCATCACTCGGCACTCGGCGACCGACTCCTGGCGATCGACTAGCGGACGATCCTCTATGGGCATCTGCCGATCGACCTTTGGTGACCGACCTCTCTGGGCATCTGCCGATCGACCCTTGGTGACCGACCATTGCCGACCTTCAGTAACTGGCCGATGGCCATCCAGTCGGCCAAGGCCGAGCAACAGGACAGCACCCACGTGCAGATCCACAAAAGGCGCTGACAAACCTGTCTCCTACCTCACCTACCAGCATGGCCCAGACCTGCGAAAGGAGTTGGCGGACAAGACATGTGACTACAGCCTGTCACCTACTGACAAAGTCCGCCGAAAGTAGCTAAGTGGGACCTCCTGTGTGATAAGCTTAGGACGCGTCTTTGGATCCTCATTGGACCGCACGGCTGGCCACCAGCTGTAGCTTTGGACTTTTGGCAGGCAGCCCACGTGCCCTTTAGGACGATCGCCCCGTTACATTAAATGCCGAAAGGCGATCGCCCACTAGGGGACAGGGCCCCTCAGCCTCTATATATACAAGGCTCCCAGCACTTGGACATTTCTTCAGCTTCCTTCGCATTTCACACAATACAGAAGCAAATTACTTACACTTGGCTAACATCCAACTCTTGGCAACAGCTTTCTTTCGGTCTTACTTCTCCCGGCCTATCTCATCCAGCAGATTATCGGCGGGACGAAGAACACCAAGCTTCGCTCAAGAGCCGGATTAACAGAGTCTTTTTACACTCATTGTATTTAGATTTCTCTCATTAATACTTGTATCCACGAATATTCGTATTAATAACATCTCGCGAGAGCATTCAAGCCCGGGCCTAACAAACCCGGCAAATCTTGTATTATTTACCATCTCTCGGAAGTGCTCCCGCATTTGTTTGTTGTCCGTCTTCCAGCAGTATTTAATCTTCGGATAGATATTTTGGGCAACAACAGTACTGAACATTTATACCAAACATTGTGAAGTAGTACTGAAACAAACTTTGCAATTTCTAATCCAAACAAAACAAGGAATAAAATTTCATAATTTGAAAAAGGAGTTTGTGACGTGAAGTTTCAAGAAAGTCATTGGCGTTGTCCTCGATGTTCTTGTGGTAGTTGTCGCCGCCATTGATGTTCTCTTCTTGCTTCTATCAAACTAGTAGTAATATCGTCACAAAATTGAGCCATTGCATTACTCCTCATTCGCTGAAATACACCTTGCGCATGAATGTAATTTGCTTTAGGAGGAATAAAATTAGGATCATTATCAATAATCCTAAATGCTGGATCAGAAACCTTACTTAATCTGATATAATTATGTAACGCAAATGCAGCACAAACTATTCTATTTTGATCTTGCGCATGAATGTAATTTGCTTTAGGAGGAATAAAATTAGGATCATTATCAATAATCCTAAATGCTGGATCAGAAACCTTACTTAATCTGATATAATTATGTAACGCAAATGCAGCACAAACTATTCTATTTTGATCTTGCATTGAGTATTTTGGCACGATCCTCAATAGTTCCATCGTGCCTTTAAAACACCAAATGCCCTTTCAATACAACTCCTCAAAGATGAATGAGCTCGATTGAAAACTTCAGGAGAACCTCTTGGATTTGCACATCGAAACTCTGATGGATGATACCCTGTCCTAGGGTAAGGGGTCAAGTAGTCGTGTCTTTCAGGGTACCCTTTGTCAGCTAAGTAGTATTTACCTATATATAAAATACATATATACATATAAATGTCTACAATGTTAAAATTATATGATGCAATGATTATGTAAATAAAATTTAAAAAAGTAACCACATTTACCAGGAGGAGGCTGTGGAAAATTTAGACTTGGATTATTGATGCAATCCAGAAAAATACGAGAATTATGAGCCGATCCTTCCCAACCGCTTAACACGTATGTCATGAGCAAATCAAAATCACATGTTGCAAAAACATTGATGGTTGGTGTCCCTTTTCTTCCTCTATATCGCAATTGATCCTCTTCATAAATCGTTCTTGGGCATCTTGATTGCTAGTTCCTTTACTAAGAATAAAAAAAAATATACCCACTTTCTCAAGAGTAGACATTCTAGCAGATGGAAGGAAACCATGCTTACTTTCTAAATCAATGCATAATTGCTGAAATGTGTCTTGCGTCATTCTAAACATGTTGAAGCAACGCTTGGGATGACCACTCAAAACTTCAAGCATCCATTTCTCCTGTTAGAAAAGAAGTAAAGCATGGCTCTTTAACTATGTGCTTGACATAATACAAGCACATATAGCTTATCGCACAAGCCACCATGTCCCAAAATTCGTCATCCTCTCTACGCCGCTTTCGTCGTAATCTATTATATTTAGCAACCAAATCCATATCTTCGAATGTTGATAAAAGAAAGATCAACTATATAAATATATCAGAAATAGCTCATAGAAAGTAATATATGTATTACAGAAATATATATTGCATAAAATGACATGAGGAATTCAAATATATATATATATATAACTTTAGAAATTTAAACATCTCACAAATTTAAGCCATGAAATGATAATAAGAACCACAAGACATTTTTAAGAGTGATGAATCTACTTAACATCCTCACTAGTAGTTAAAATAGTTCCAAAACATTAATCAAAACAAATAAACATACAACTAGCACATTATGAAAAGTATTAAATCACCACGCTTAGCCACTAAGTATACAGAATACAACTTGGAAAAGTGTTAGTACAAAAAGCTATACGATTTTCAAATAAGAGTGCGTAGCGGAAGTTTGTTTAAGTGAGTTGTTGTAAATACAGCAACTAGGTTTTCTCCTGGTATCTTGGTGCGTACATGGTATGCAATGCATACTTATAAATGATCATAGTAATGATAAAAATAAAGGCAGAAGGTAAATAACATGCAATATAATGTGGTTCGAGGTAAACCCCTCTACGTCCACTGGTCCTCCACACAGGAGTAAAATATTTATTATAATCACTACGTACACAACTACGTGACTATAATCAAACCTATCTTTGTATCGTTCACACAAATTGATACAAAGATTGTAGCTTTTAACCGTTCATACAGATTGGTTGTTGGCGTCTTTGACTTGCTTCTTCTCACACAGATTGAAGCTTCGTCCTATTCGTCCCACACAGGTCATAATGTCTTTTTCTTAGTCCACACAGAACTAGGTATACTCAAAGGTAAAATGGTAAAGTAACAGGTTTAGAACATCAGCTTGAACACGATGATCTTTAGTTGAGGATGTGCTGTTCTTGTTGATTGAGTATGTTTCTTCTCTTCAGATATAGATAGATGCTTGAAGAAATATACTTGATCTTGAAAGCTTTGATTAAAGATAATGAATATTGAGTCGTTGAGTTCTTGAGTATTTTGGTCAGTGGTCTGCAATGTCTTCTTGCATGGACTATTTATAACTTTGGAATAGATCCGTTATAAATATGTACGTTGGCTGGTTGGTGAGCAAAGATCCATTCTGATTGGTCGATTGACTTTCAAGATGCTAGATCCGGATTTTGCTTCTTGTCTAAAGATCCTTGTCGGTTGGTATTTAAATACTTTTGTAATACCCGAGATTTTTATTTTCCAGTTGCCCTGAATTATTTGTCATTTGGTTTCGATTATTTGTTTCGTGATGATTATGTGGGATACATTTTTCGATGACGCATTGTATGATGTGTTCTATTGTAGTGTTCGCCGAGTGAGACTCGTATCGCGTGCATTTCTTTTATTAAATACGTACTTGTGGTATTTTATGTTTCGTAATTTGCTCGTTATTGTTTCGAATCATAATCGATGCATTAGTATGATCGAAACGTTGTCGAACGCCTAACCGGGCTGTCAGAGCTGGCCACGGCCGAGTCACGGCCGCACATTTTGGAGCAGGGACTGGCCTGGCTGAGTTACGGCCGTAAGGTGCCGGTTTCGGCCATAAGTGGTCGGCAGACACGAGCTGGATGAAGGCCGGTTACGGCCGTATGGCGTGATCGGCTACGGCCGTACGGACGCCAGGCAGCATTCGGACGAATGCCGGTTACAGTCGTAAAGGGGTGTCGGTTACGACTGTAAGTGCTCGGCAGGCGCTGAGCAGAATTTTCACGAATGCCGGTTACGGCCGTAAGGGTTGCCGGTTACGACCGTAAGGGTTGTCGGTTACGGCCGTAAGTGATCGGCCATATAAGGCCGAGGCAGCAGGTCACTCGACCATTTTCACCATTTTTCACCCTCCGCGATTCTTCGGCAAGTTTCTGGAATTTTGGCCGGTAAACTTCTTGTGCATCATTTGGGAAGCTTGATTGGTGTTTATCATCATCATCTAATCCTTCTTCTTCGTCGGATCGAGGTAATTTCTTGAAATCTCCTAGAATTTGACTTTCGATATTTCTTCTTGATTTCCGTTTGTCCGATTTTAATGAATCGGTTGATGTTATTGAGCATTAATAATCGTGTTCTATGGGTTGTATATCCATATTTTGAGTTTGTTTACCTCGATTGGTGATTCGAGTGTTCTTGGGAGTTATCGAACGTTGAGTGTTCGATTAAATGTCCCAATGAGTTTCCCTTCAATAGTTTGGTGGGATTTCCGTTGTTTTTTACCTTGATTCTCATTGTAATCATATCTTAGTTGTTTTTGGACAGGGGATTATAGGTGTTCGAGGGTTTCCGGTCGAGCCTTCCCGTTGCTTCGCGTGCTTTGGACTTGAGGCGAGTATCTCGTCTATAATCTTTATACTTTGAGAACGTGACGTGTCGTGAATTTAACGTGGACTTGATAGTGATTGAACGTTTAACCGTAACTTACCTTTAAATGAATGTATAATTCTAGGAAAGTAAATACGAACGTAACTTGAATTCCAAGAAGAATGATAACAAGCCTCAAAGGCCTCCGGCGGCGCGTTACTTGCGAGTATGGCCAGATAATATGATTTGACCATAAGGTTATCTAATCGGGTAGGTCTAGAGAAGGCTCCGAGAATCGTTACTTGCGAGTACGATGTCACGATAACTTATGGGTGGATTCGAGTTTGTTTCGGTAGCTAATTCGGGTGGGTCCCATCGAGGCCATGGAGATGATATGAGTATTGATTGGATATTTCTGAATTGTGAATGCTTGAATCTTGGATTCCGGCTATATTGGTGAATATGGTTCTGCCTTTGAGGCTTGTTTGAAGAATTGAATCATTTATATGATTTTTGAAAGAAAACCCTTTTGAAAAGGAGAATTACAAATCTTTTCATGAATTTACACTGAGACCCCCGACATCCTCAATTATTCTTTCAAATATGTTTTGAAGTTATCCTTATGATCCTCCCTAGTGGGAACTGTTTTCGAAAAGACTTTGGACTCGGGGATCATGTTACTACCTTGCCGAAAGGTTATTTTCATAACGGTTGTATTCTTGATGTATAACTTTATAGATTGGGTACTAGATAGCGATTCCATTGCTAAACGCTCATTGGGGATTTTGTTATTTATTCCAGGTGTTCTGACCGGAGAGAGAGCAACCACAGGATCAGTTCGGAGGATGATGTAAAGCAGCGATACTAGTCACAGTTGTAGTCGGTTTTCCGTCAGTGATCTGTCGGTCTAAGTTTTCCTTGTCATCCTTGAGGGGATGGACATGTTATGTAATATGTGATCGAGTTGTATTTTGGTTTATCAGATGTACAGCTATCTTGTGTTTTGAAAGACCTAATCGGTCTACGGTTTTATGTTTTGGTCTAGTTGATCGCATGTGGGTTTTGTTTTGTAGTCTCCTGCCTGGTAGATCCTTGCGGAAAGAGGTCTACGGCTTGTAATATCTTTGAGTGGATTGGGCGTGTTACATAAATGGTATCAGAGCTTAGGTTTGCGAAAACCTAGGCAGTTGGGTCTAATTGGGTCTTGTCGAGTCGTGTCTTGTCATGTCACCCGGGTGAGCAATTGTGAACAAGTGTGATCGTCGTGATCCGTTGTGATCAATTGTGATTCGTTGTGATTAGTATCGTGGTGCATCAATCATCTCCTTATGAACTGTGGATGTAAGTCTCCTTCTTTATGCGAGGTATCCGTATTTCATGATTTCAACTGTGAGCTAATTGTGATGCATAATTTTATTTGCACGGTGTTGTATAATGGGGTTTGTATTCGATACTTGTGACGCACTGTATGTGAATACAACTGGATGTATTAATATTTTGACTTTGAACTGCCGTGTGGGGTGGTATAATGTGAAATTTGTGAACCTTGATGGGTTTCGAAAAAGGTACCGATGGTAGAGTCGGTGAGAAACTCAGATGGATGGTTTCGTTGTATGTTTTAACTTGGTGCGCATGAGATGTATTTGGTTGAATTTGTGATTTTGTTTGCCATTTGGGCATGTGGTTTTAAGTTCGGTTATTGTTGTTGGACTGTCGTAATTATGCCGCTGCGGGTAGGTTTGAGAACGTGTTTCTGAAGGACCTTAAGGGTCAGAACATTTTTTTTTTGTGGAAGTCAATTTTTTTTCTTGAAAATATTTTGATGGTGCGATTAAACAACATCCTGTATGGATTTTGAAATCGGTTGGGTTTTGAAATGTTGATCCAGTATTTTCAAACTACACCATCAGACGGTATTTGGAAAAAAATGTATTTTAATTTATTTCGGGCACTGCAAAATATTACCGTCATCTTCGGTTACGATCGAAAGAATTTTGGAAAATTTCTAATTTGCCAACAACTTTGGTTTTCGAAATTCAAAATGTTATGTGTTTGTTATGCTGTTACAATACTTTCTAAATGTCGAGATACATTGTTGGGAGTCGATCCGTAACCTTTGGAGCCGTTTTGAGACTGTTGAGTTGATTCTTTCCATCTTACAGTTAGTTGTTACGACTGTAAGCTTCTAACTATCGCGGCAGTACCTTTGTTGTTACAATTCTATCTGTGCTCATTATCTGTCGTTTAATCCCTGTCGACCTAGTCATATGGTCAGTCTGTGACGATTGTGAACTCTAACTGCGGTATCAGTATTGCACCTAGTTGTTTATCCTGTGTGGATATTATTGACATATTGTAAATCATTACCGTTCTTGTTAGCGAGTTATGGTTGTACGCCCAGATGTTATGATTTCATAGTTCGGTTTAATTGTATTGTTTTATGACGTTGTCCGGATGTGATATTGATGGGTAGTAGTGATGATGTATATTTATAAGGTCATTTTGATGATATCGTTTATCGAATAGATTGATGTTTCAAAATGTTGTTTTGCAAATGACTTTCATGATGAAACAGTTATGATAATGGGTTCATAGTTTTGATCAAATGACCGAGCTATTAAAAATTTTTCTTTTCAAAAACTCATTTCAGCAAAATTATTCATACTCAGGAATTTTAAAATATTATCATTGGACAAGTACCTCGGAAAATTTCGTTTTAAAAAATATTACCCAGATTTGACCACGATGATATGTTTGTGGTTTTGACCGAGATTGCTTTGGTAAAGGTCATGCGTTTTTGTTGATGTAGCCTAGTGAATGACTTATAAATTTGAATTCTATCGTTGCGGTGATAGTTCGTGTATTTGTGTTGTGACACAGAATGAGTATTTTATTGTGTTATTGTTGGTTGCCCCATATTGATTATGTGGTGTTTGTTTTGTCGTTCTGAACGGTTGTCCGTTCGGTTTTCCGAGAGGTCGTGGCAATCAATCGCGTGATCAGGATCATGCTGTCGGTAATGGCATTAGTATTGGTGCTGCTACTATACTCCAGCAGGTGGCAGACCAGATGACTCATTTGGCTCAGGCGGTTCAGCGTAACACTACCGTGACTGAGAATGCCGGGTCGACTCAGTGGCTTAGAGAAGCAGTTCTTATGCATCCTCCTCGCTTTGCGGGCGCGGGTGATACTTTGGGCTGAGACGGTTGGTTTTTCCAATTGGAGAAGATTTTCAAGGCGGTTGGTTATCCAGAGGAACAGAGGATTCCTATGGCTCAGTTTCTTCTCACTAGTGACGCTGCTAATTGGTGGGAGGCCGTTGAGCCTCAGGATCATGGTGTTACTTGGGAAGAGTTCAAGAAGTTAATGGAGGCGGAGTTATGTCCGGAGCCGATCCGAGAGCAGAGGATCTGAGATTTTCTTCTAGCCGAGCTGTAGGATATACCCGTGTCGCAGGCTATTATCGATTATAGTCGACAGCTCGCTTACGTGAAGAGGCAGGTGAGGACCGAGAAAGACAAAATTCGTCATTTCGACATGCGGATGATACCAGAGATTTGACAGTACATGTCGGGTTTCACTTGTGTTACTTTGAGAGAGTATCAGAATCGAGCCATGGCATACGAGATGGCATGAGCCGATGAGGCAGAGGACATCTGGAGATTTTTTGGACGGTGTGAGAGTCGGGACTTCTTCTCATCGAGTTTCGCGTAGTCATACAGCGAAACCCCCCCATTTCTTCATTTGGTGGAACCAAGGGTTCCAAGTCATCTTCTTTGACTCCTAGTCAGCCTGGGAGGTGTTTCAATTGCAATGTTGTGGGTCATATGCAGGCTAATTATCCTTCGCGGTCGATTACTTGTTATAACTGTGGACTCGAGGGCCACAATGTTCATTATTGTGAATTATTCCATTAGGTTTCCCAGAATCGAGCTTCAGCACCATTATCAGGATCGACTCGTGTAGATCGCTGAGGTTTAATGGTTCGGCCAATTTGATGACTACTTACTTCACCCTTTGTTTTTAAATTTTAGGACAAAACTTCTTTTTATAGGGGTAGAATGTAATACCTGAGATTTTTATTTTCCAGTTGCCCTGAATTATTTGTCGTTTGGTTCCGATTATTTGTTTCGTGATGATTATGTGGGATACGTTTTTCGATGATGCACAGTATGATGTGTTATATTGTAGTATTCACCGAGTGAGACTCGTATCGCGTGCATTTCTTTTATTAAATACGTACTTGTGGTATTTTATGTTTCGTAATTTGCTCGTTATTGTTTCGAATCATAACCGGTGCGTTAGTGTGACCGAAACATTGTCGAACGCCTAACCGGGATGTCGGAGCTGGCCACGGCCGAGTCAGGGCCGCACATTTTAGAACAGGGACTGGCTGCCGAGTTACGGCCGTAAGGTGCCGGTTACGGCCATAAGTGATCGGCAGGCACGGGCTGGACGAAGGCCGGTTACGGCCGTAAGGCGTGATCGGCTACGGCCGTACGGGTGCCAGGCAACATTCGGACGAATGCTGGTTACGGCCGTAAGGGTGTGTCGGTTACGGCCGTAAGTGCTCGGCAGGCGCTGGGTAGAATTTTCACGAATGCCGGTTACGGCCGTAAGTGATCGGCCATATAAGGCCGAGGCAACATGTCACTCGGCCATTACCCCATTTTTCACCCTCCTCCGCGATTCTTCGGCAAGTTTCCGGAATTTTGGCCGGTAAACTTCTTGTGCATCATTTGGGAAGCTTGATTGGTGTTTATTATCATCATCTAATCCTTGTTCTTCGTCGGATCGAGATAATTTCTTGAAATCTCCTAGAATTTGAGTTTCGAGATTTCTTCTTGATTTTCATTGTTCGTCCGATTTTGATGAATCGGTTGATGTTATTGAGCATTAATAATCGTGTTCTATGGGTTGTATATCTATATTTCGAGTTTGTTTACCTCGATTGGTGATTCGAGTGTTCTTGGGAGTTATCAAACGTTGAGTGTTCGATTAAATGTCCCAATGAGTTTCCCTTCAATAGTTTGGTGGGATTTCCGTTGTTTTTTACCTTGATTCTCATTGTAATCATATATTCATTGTTTTTGGCCGAGGGATTATAGGTGTTCGAGGGTTTCCGGTCGAGCTTCCCGTTGCTTCGCGTGCTTTGGACTTGATGCGAGTATCTCGTCTATAATCTTTATACTTTGAGAATGTGGCGTGTCGTGAATTTAACGTGGACTTGATAGTGATTGAACGTTTAACCGTAACTTACCTTTAAATGAATGTGTGATTCTAGGAAAGTAAATACGAACGTAACTTGAATTCCACGAAGAATGATAACAACCATTTCATGTTGTATTATGTTTAAGACAAATATTTAGAAGTGAGTAGTTATCCGAGGAATTGTGGAATGTTTGTATTGTCCGCTTGCTAGTATGTTTCTTGAATGATGGTGTGACGTGAATGTTATACCTTTGTGGAAGTGTATGATGCACTAGCTTATGATATTACGTGTATGCGATTGTGGCGAATATTATACCCTTGATG
The DNA here is from genome assembly GCA_033398695.1 of Orobanche coerulescens. Taxonomy (NCBI): domain Eukaryota; kingdom Viridiplantae; phylum Streptophyta; class Magnoliopsida; order Lamiales; family Orobanchaceae; genus Orobanche; species Orobanche coerulescens. The sequence continues at coordinate 23,652,719 of CM065818.1, read as the reverse complement.
TTGTGTAATCGGTGTATTGAGATATTACCCGGGTAGGGACTCGTGAGGCCTCCGGCGGCGCGTTACTTGCGAGTACAGCCAGTTGATATGATTTCGCCATAAGGTTATCAAATCGGGTAGGTCTGGAGAGGGCTCCGAGAATCGTCACTTGCAAGTGCGATGTCACGATAACTTGTGGGAGTGTTTGAATGATGTTAACCGGGTAGGGACCCGTGAGGCCTCCGGTGGCGCGTTACTTGCGAGTACAGCCAGATGATATGATTTGACCATAAGGTTATCTAATCGGGTAGGTCTGGAGAAGGCTGCTAGAATCGTTACTTGCGAGTACGATGTCAAGATAACTTATGGGTGGATTTGAGTTTGTTTCGGTAGCTAATCTGGGTGGGTCCCATCGAGGCCACGGAGGTGATATGAGTATTGATTAGATATTTCTAAATTGTGAATGCTTGAATCTTGGATTCCGGCTATATTTGTGAATATGGTTCTGCCTTTGAGGCTTGTTTGAAGAATTGAATCATTTATATGATTTTTGAAAGAAAACCCTTTTGAAAAGGAGAATTACAAATCTTTTCATGATTTTACACTGAGACCCCCGACGTCCTCAATTATTCTTCCAAACGTGTTTTGAAGTTATCCTTATGATCCTCCCTAGTGGGAACTATTTTCGAAAAGACTTTGGACTCGGGGATCGTGTTACTACCTTACCGAAAGGTTATTTTCATAACGGTTGTATTCTTGATGTATAACTTTATAGCTTGGGTACTAGCTAGCGATTCCATTGCCTACCCCTCGTTGGGGATTTTGTTATTTATTCCAGGTGTTCTGACTGGAGAGAGATCAACCACAGGATCGGTTAGGAGGATGATGTAAAGCAGCGATACTAGTCACAGTTGTAGTCGGTTGTCTGTCAGTGATCTGTCGGTCTGAGTTTTCCTTGTCATCCTTAATGGGATGGACATGTTATGTAATATGTGATCGAGTTGTATTTTGGTTTATTAGATGTACAGCTATGTTGTGTTTTGAAAGACCTAATCGGTCTACGGTTTTATGTTTTGGTCTAGTTGACCGTGTGTGGGTTTTGTTTTGTAGTCTCCTGCCTGGTAGATCCTTGCGGAGAGAGGTCTACGACGTGTAATATCCCTGAGTGGATTGGGGGTGTTACAACTTTATCCAGGCAGTATTTAAATACTTCTTTCAAACGATGTTCTGACTTTAGCGTATAAAGTGGATTCCTTCTCAACGGTCTTCAGTCATGTTGGATAAGTGTTTATTATCCTAACACTTTCAGCCTGTATGCTGTGTCTATCATAATATGTCTTATTGTTGTTAGGTGTAGACTTCAACGTTGTAGGCTATCTCCCATGCTGTATGACAGGCGTCGTATGGAGATTCAAGACAGCTTTCATACTTAGCGGTATTTCGAATCCTTTATTGTATGATGACTAGAGATTCAAACAGCTTGCTGTATGTTGGCTAAATAACTTGCTGTATATTGGCACTTATCAAAACAAGGTACAAGATTGTTTATCCCAACAATTTTCCCTTTTTGATAATGCCAAAACCTCTTTTAATGATAACATCTTGATGAGAGAGGCTGACTTCTTGATTTTATGTCGAATGATCTGGTTTTCAGCACTTAGTCTAAACAGTATGAACTGCTCGTAGGCAAGTTCTAAGAATTCACAAACATCTTAAAGGAATGTGTATTACAACTTAAACTTATGATTGGCACGCAGTCATAATCTTACAGTGTGATCTAGTTGAATATAACTTAACCTATGAACTATTTGCAGACAAGTTCTTACAGCTTAATACTTGAAGTTTGCAGCAAATATTGAGTTCGTAATCAAATAGTAAAAACAGTAAGCGTAGATTATGTAATATCCGTACCTTTCCATTTTTAGCAGTTTCCAGTTTTGGTGTATGTCTATTTTTACTGACTCGCTAGTAACCGTTTCGACGTTTTGAATCTCTTTTATTCTTGGAGTTTTTACATTTGGATGAGTTTCAGAGATGTTTTTACGTAATTCCATTCTATGTTGTGTTTTGCCGTATGGGCATTCGATTCTTGTAAAACTCATTCGTTTTCGTTGTTTCTTTGTTTACATTAGTTTGTATGGTTTAGTTGTTCGTGTTGTGAGTTTTGGTTTGTCAATCTGACGTCGTATCGTGATTTTCGGACACTTGGGCCATTTTTGTAAATTTCTATAAGTTTAGGGAATTTCATCTTCTTTGTCGTATTTCGGATTCCCCAGTAGTCGGAATTGTATTTTCTTGTAACGGTTAGGTTCGTCATCGAATATACTTCGTAACCATATTTTTGGTTCGATAGCAGGTCTGGGTTTCGGAGTTGTCCGGGACAGTTTGGACAGCAGCTTCTTAGACTGCTGTCCAGTAGGGTGTTACGGCCGTAACACCCCATTCGTTATGGCCGTAATATTGGCCTTGTTACGGCCGTAATGCAGCCCTTGTTACGGCCATAACAGCCTGCTGTTTTAAGAACAACGGGCAGTAGTCAGAACATCATTTCTCATCCCTTCTCTCGTTTTTCTTCGCTGGGCGACACTAGAACCTCCAGTGCGATTTCCGTCACTTCAAATCCGTGTATTCTTCATACTTCATCACCGTGAGATCGTAGGAGCATATCATCTTCTAAGTAATCATATTCCACCGTCCGAATCCGAGGTAATTGGCTTAGAACCCTAACTTTGTCAATTTTGGGGGTTTTTCGGGTTTTGCTTGATTAATCTCGAATTGTTCAAGTATGTTGTATTATTCCTTACCAATTATTGTTATTAGGTAATTCCCAATCCAAATTCATCGAGTTTAACCCGCGAATTATCGATTTGGGGAGATTTTGCATAAACCCTCGCCCGTATCGATTTAACGTATATTGTCATAGCTTGTAATCGGGGTTATGGGCGTATTCCATTCGATTATTGTTGTCCGTTAGGACTGATTTATGTTAATCCTTTGTTTAGGAACCGTCGTTTTCCATCTGGATCATTCGTAGTCGTTATTCATTCCCGATTCTTTGAAGATGTCTCAAAGGCAAGTACTTTACATTTGTTTACATGTTCTAGTATTTGAATTATGGCTTTTCGTGGTTGTTGTGGATGGATATGTGTATGTTCACCTAGGGATGGTCCGACGAGGCCTCTAGGGATATGTATTGTCGTGAGTGTGCATATCACGAACTATGGTTAACCACCCAGGGATGTCCGACGGGGCTCTACGGGGTACGGTGGTCGTGAGTTTCGTACCAACGGTTAACTTTGAATTGTTTGTTGGAGAAATGTGTTTTGTGCTTGTGCACCGTAAATATTCCGGAATATAAATGATTTCTAAAATGATTTTGGCGCATATTTTCATCTGATTAGAATTGTAGTTCAAATGGATTGTACTTGCACTAGCAGTTGTCGCTAACCACTTAAATGGGGGAAATACTTTTGTATTTCAGGTACAAGTCATGGAAGCAAACGAGCATGCGAGCCGTACGAGGATGATGGGCAGGCGTGATTCTGTTCAATGGTTGTCTATTGGTGTCTTGTTTTGGGATTCCCTTATTATGTCATTTGCTTTAGTACTCGAGTACGTCCTTCTTGAATTTATTAACTTTGTGTACCCGTTTTGGGAATAAATTTGAGGTCAAATTGTATTGTCGAATTTCAGTCTATGGATTTAAATGTCATGGATTGAGAAATTGTCTGTTGTCGATGATGTATGTCTTTTTGGTGCGTTAGCCTGTTGACTTCAAAGTATGGGGTCCACGGCACTGTAATATACCCTGATCGTCTTGAGGGTGTTACAGAAGATGGTATCGGAGCTTAGGTTTATGGATACCTAGGATGTCGGTTATTTGGGTCTAGTTGAGTGTCGTTTTTGAACAGTATCACTGCTACGCCATCATCTCAATACGCCGGTGCTCGTAAGTTTTTCCTAACTTGACTCGTTAGGTTGTTATGTTCTATTCCTTTCTTGGTATTTTGTTGCGTTATGCGTTTGAATTGTACTTACCCATTACTTCTTCAGAATGCCTGCTGGCAGAGGACGCGGACGCAGTAGGAGACGTGGCGCAGCCGGTGGGGTGGCCATGTCCGAGAACTCGAGAACTGATTCGGTGATGCCTTCCTTGTCGAACAGCGCTCCACCCAGTTTCGGAGGCCAGCAGGATCAGTCTGCTAGCTCCGGCAATGCTCATGAGAATATCGGGGTGGTAAATATTTTACAGCAAGTAGCGAACCAGATGACGCTACTGACTCAGGCCGTCTTGGTCGGCCAAGCTAATGCCAACCCGGTTCCGCCTACTGGATCCGGCAATGATAAGCTACTTCAGGATGTGATTCGTATGCATCCTCCGCAGTTTGATGGTGCTTTCGACCCTTCTGGTTGGGAGAGTTGGTTATTTGAGATGGAGAAAGTGTTCGAGGCGGCTAACTGCTCTGAGGAGAGGAAGGTACCCATCGCTCAGTACTTCCTCGCCAAGGAGGTGGCAACGTGGTGGCAAGCGGTGAAACCGCATGACTGGGCAGCCACATGGGCAGAGTTCCGAGAGCTGATGGAGGACGAATTTTGCCCGTGGCCAGTTAAAGAGTGGAGGATCCGAGCCTTCTTTGAGGCTAAGCCCCAGGATGTTCCGATTTTGCAGGCAATCAAGGAATACAACCAACAACTTCATTATGTGAGAAATCAGGTCAGAGATGAGTTAGATAAGATCCGCCATTTTGATATGCGGATGAAGCCGAGGGTTTGTCACTACATGTCCGGTCTGGGGTGTACAACTTTGAAAGAATATCATAATAAGGCGATGGCTTACGAGATGTCATTTTATGCAATGGAGACGACAATCGAGGGAAAGAAACAGAAGACCTCCAGTCAGTTTTCGGGAGGCAAGTCTGGCGGGTATCCGAAGGCTCAGTATGGTTCACGAGTCTTCGGGAATCAGTCCCCGTCATTTGGGCAAGGAAACGGTTCTAAGTCTGCTCCTACTGGTTCCATTCGTGGTCCTACCTGCTTTAACTGTGGTCGTCCCGGCCACATGATGAGTGAGTGTGACAGGCCCTCGATTCAGTGTCTTGCTTGCGGTCAGATGGGACATCGTGCTAAGTATTGTACGGATGCTGTTCGGGCACCAGTTACTCAGATATCAGCCTCAGCTGCGGGAGAACCGAGCGTGAATCAGGCACTGGCAGTTTCTCAGCCACAACAGAGTTTTGGTAGAGGCCGGGGATGTGGGCAACCTTCTAGAGGGGGAGCTTCTAGTGCGGGGTCTGTTCCGCCCCGTATGTATGAGATGATATGAGCTGGAGATCCCGACACAACGGTGGCTACAGGTACTGTTCACATCCTTGACCATCCTGTTTCCGTGTTATTTGATTCTGGTGCTACGCATTCTTTCATATCTATGGATTGTGTGCGTCATCTGCATGTTGATTGCCTAGTTGCGTGTGAACCATTTGTTGTTAAACTGCCTAGTGGGGATAACATCGTGGGGGATCGTGAGATTAGAGATTTTCCGGTGAGTATCGCGGGGAGGGATTGGCCTTCTAATCTGATTGCGGTAGATATTAAAGACGAGGATCTGATTCTTGGTGAGGATTAGCTGGACCGTCATGGGGCGATCATGAATTATAGAACGAGAACCATTTCGATGTTAGCCTCTGACGGTACCAAGTATTCTTTTGTGGGGCGTAAGCGGAGTAGCCAGAGATTCCTGATCAGCGCTTTGAAAATGGTGAGACTTCTTCGAGGAGGTTACATGAGTTATTGGTGTTATGCTTTGAGATCGGAAGAAAGGGGAGTTGAGCTTTTGTCTATTCCGGTAGTGTGTGAGTATCGTGACGTCTTTCCAGATGAGTTGTCGGGTTTGCCGCCAGACCGAGAGGTTGAGTTCACTGTTGATTTAGAGTCGGGTGCAACACTGATTTCTAAGACGTCATACCATATGGCGCCTGCCGAAATGCTTGAGTTGAAGAAACAGTTGGGCGAGTTTCTAGACATGGGGTATATTCGACCGAGCGCTTCACCTTGGGGTGCACCGGTCCTGTTTGTAAATAAGAAGGATGGGTCACTTCGTCTGTGTATCGACTATCGAGAGTTGAACAAAGTGACTATCAAAAACAAGTATCCACTTCTGAGGATTGATGACTTGTTTGACCAACTGCAAGGGGCAACCGTGTTTTCAAAGATTGATTTGAGATCGGAGTATTATCAGCTCCGAGTGAAGGATTCCGATATTCCGAAAACGGCCTTCCGGACGAGATACAGTCATTACGAGTTTGCGGTTATGCTTTTTGGGCTAACCAACGGCCCAGCCGTGTTCATGCAGCTTATGAACAAAGTCTTTATCGAATACCTCGATAAGTGTGTAGTTGTCTTTATTGACGATATCTTTATTTACTCGAGGAATAAGGAGGAGCATGCACGTAATTTGCATATCGTGTTGGGAATCTTGAGAACTCAGTGTCTTTTTGCGAAGTTCTCAAAGTGTGAGTTCTGGTTGTGGGAGGTTATGTTTCTCGGTCACGTAATATCGGCCGAGGGTGTTCGTGTAATATCCGGATAAATTGTTGGGTATTTTCGTCCATATTTGAACCTTGTATTACCTGAATTGGTGTTATCAATAATCGAAGTACGATCGTTTCCGTATTTGTATCCTCATGCATGATAATATCAACTTTTAATCCTTCACATGCAACTACGTCGTAACGCACGCTAACAGGTAAGCGTAACGTACGTTACGAACTGGAGATAGCGTACGCTACGAGCTAGACGTAGCGTACGTAAGGAGGTCAATAATTGAACAGACTGGCTAGCACATGGACGGCTGGTGGTGGGGCTCGGAAAGATTCCCGCGGATGAACCTGGACAGTTTTGGGGTCAACGGGTGTTAACGTACGCTAAGGTTTTTAACTAGCGTGCGCTAATGTGTGTAGCTTACGTACGTAATGCGTAGGGTGTAACGTACGTAAGCTAGTACAGAATGAGACAGTAAGCTATCAGTGAACGATAGCGTATGCTAAGATCGAATGGTAGCGTGCGCTAAGTCGATTACGTACGTAAATGGCTAAGGCTAACGTACGTAAAGCTCAAGATATTATATATATGGACAACACCCCATTTCATTTCACTTTGTCCGTTTCACTTGTACTTCATTTTCCTTGATTTCTAGAGAGTCTCCAGCCCTCTAAAACACCTATAGATCACATTAACTCGATCATTTAAGTTACGAAACATCTTAGATTGATATTCAAGCAATCGGAGTTGGATGCTACCTCTTGTCTCTGCGTTTCTTTCATATTAAGGTATGTTAATGCTACCTCAACCTTGAATTCGTGTTCTTAAGGATGTTATGAACATACCACCGGGATTATTAAGCTCCATAGATGATTTTTATCCAAACACCATGTTTCTGGAAGTTGGAATGTTAATGCTTTAGTTGCCATAGTTAAGAACGTTATAGTCCGACTCTTATTATGATGATCAAGTAAGGAAATTTTCTGATATTAATAAACCGTAATGTATGGTGTTTCCATAATGATCATAGACTTAATGTTGATAACAACCTCAGATTTTCCAAACTACCTTTGAGGATCTATAATCGAGATTTGGAGTAAGTCTTATGATGGGAGGATTAACCGGGAATTCGTAGACATCAACACCATAGGGTCATTCTGATTCACATGAGTATGATATGTGTGGATATAACGTACGTTAATCTCTATGCATTACTTACGTTATACCCTCAGGCAAGGCAGTCGTCTGAACTGGGTAGAACTGTCCAATGCATGCTTAGCGTGCGCTAATCCTTGTAGCTTACGTGCGCTAATGTGCAGACGTAACGTACGTTACGTATGTGTGTACCGTACATTACGAAGAGAACAGTTAGGGTTCGGCCATCTTTTTATGCTTTTCCTCGTGTGATTGATTGTTTATTTTATGATAGGATATTAAGGATGAATTTCCTACGATAATCCAGTGTTGAGCCTTTCCGATCGTCGTTTCCGTTGGAGTTCTGGATTGTTCCAATCAACTGTATTTCCGGAGTACTTGCGAGAGATTACCAAGGCAAGTACCTTGATATACGAATTATAATTACGTGAAATCATTGTTGCTGAAGTGTATGAATCATGTTATGAATATCTGCATTTATATTATATATATATATATATGCGTGGATATATGTATAGATATATGTATATGTATATAAATATACATATGGAGATAAATGTTGGGTGATTCATACAAATATTAGTCGACGTACTCAACTTAGACTAAAGTACGAATAATATTTATAGAGGTAATATGGTGATGTTTGTATTTCGGTTGAGTTACGATATAAGGATATTTATGTAGTATTGATTGATAGTGTTGAAGGCCTAATGTGCTAAGTCTCGATGAATAACGTGCGAGTTATTGTTTATTTTTCGTTGTCGCGTACTGGCGAATAAATTATGTGAATTGATGGACTGATTTGATAATTGTTGCAACGGTTGACTGTGTGCTTGGTGTTTGTAATAATGTGAATACTTGTTATGAGAGACGTCATATCCGGGTACCTCTGAGGGCGGGGCATGCACTCCGGCCTGATGTACGCTGCAATGAGCGGCTCCATATGATTGGTGAACACCGGTGTTACTTAATGCGCGAGCAAGGGGCGGCTCCTATGGGAGTGAACGCCGGCGCGGTGACATGTGCAATGGACGACCAATATATTGGAGTGAACGCCGGTACACAGGTGTGCAAGGGAGGCGCCTGGCAGGCTTTTTGGTAACGGATATTTGAGTGATAGCTAAGACCCCGTTACCAAATGATTTTCAAAATTTAAATCTTTGCAACTTTCTTTAAATGTTGGTCTTGATGTAGACCGCGATTCGTGTTTTCTGGAGTTCGTTCCAACTTGTTTTAAATGTTGGTATCAGGGTTAATTAACCAAGGATATTTGATGAGATCTCCGAGGGTTAATTAATCAGGGGTCTTGAGCAGGTTTTGTCGAATGAGAGGCCGTGCCTTTGATTGTACTGTGTCGATTATTTTGTGTATTGGGTCGAGGACCCCGTGAGATGTTGAGATTTGATCTCGTGATGATATCATTTGGATTGGGCCGAGAACCCCGTGAGATGTTGTAATGATTCGCTTGTGATAGTGCTTTACCATTTGGGTCGAGGACCCCAAATAACGTTGTAATGGTTTTCTTGCAAATTGTTTTCCACATGTTGGGTCAAGGACCCGAGAGCTTTTGAAGTATTTTCTAAAGTATTTCCATTTGATTTTCAAAACCACAAGATGGCCCGAGTCAATATTAACGTTTTCGAACTTTCTTATCAAAATACTTTTCCTTTTATAAAAAGGGATTTTTCTGACTCCTTGGGCTCGTTTAAAGTTTCATTGGTGTTATGTTCTGTAAGGAGAATATGACAATGTGATTATCTTTCACCTTGTGTATGTAATGCTATTCTGTGTTGACCATTTAAATGTGTGGTTTGTGTTAAGGTTTCACGACTGTTGAGCTTTGTGTTGTTATTATTCGTATATCTTGTATCTTATGTACTTGCACTAGCAAAATTTCAGTTTGCTAACCCCCGAGTTTTCGGGGGGTGGGTGCCTGTTATGCGCTCAGGTTTTGGCATCTCGAGAGCAGTCACCGGATTGGCTGGGAAGGAGATGGAGGACAATGATACTAATCACACTAGAGTCAGCGTCTTTTCCTTTGTTTCGTTTGGTCGGTAATTCTCTGTCGTTCGAGTATTCACCCTTGCATGGGTGTAGTTTTCATTTATTAAATTGAGTTGTCGTTCTTTTCTGTGTTCAAGTTTATTTTTATCATTGAGATGTAAAGTTCATTTGTTTCTGAATTGTTTAATGACCTTGCCGATCTGCGTTGTATTTATATTGACCCCGATCGGTCAATCATTTTGTAGTCTAGTAGAGTTTAGCCTTGTAGATCCTTGTAAGAAGGGCCTACGGCATGTAACATTTACGGATGTATTCTGGGGGTGTTACAAATATGGTATCGGAGCTTAGGTTTGCGAAAAACCTAGGCCGTTGGGTCAAGTCCATGTCTTGTGTAAGTCACGCGCATCAGAGTTGTGATTAGTATCGTGGTTCCAACATCAGCCTCCCGAATTGTAAGTCCCCTTATATACGTATTTGATTATATTGTGCTTAACGTGAACCTAGGGTTTGAACTTGTTAGAGATTATATTGTTTTACGATATCACCTGCGTATACGCGTCGAGTGAGAATGGTTATGTAGTATACTTCGGTAGTCGAACATATTTATCGATTTCTGCATTTCAGTAGGATAAATCTTTGAGTGTTAATTTTATCCGCTGCGTGAGTACATTGAAATGACTCTTAACATTTTGGCATTTTAGTCTTGCACATTTAACGGTATTTTTATGACGGTATTTAATATTTTACAAATGATTTTGTAAGTTTTGGAAAATGCTACCTTCATCGGCTTTTTGGCATATTTTGAAATGATTTTTAAATGGTTTTTTAGCCTGATAGGTTCCGGCGCAGAATCCCCGGCAGGTAATATTTCCGGGCCGAATTACGAACATTTCAAAGTAGTGTTTTGAAATTTTCCTAACATTGTAAACCTCATGATTTAATGTAGTCGTGTCGAATGGTCACGTATTTTGGTGAAAAAATTCTTTCGAATAAATATTTTGGTAGAAAAAGAAGGATTTTCAAAATTGTGGTATTTGGGACTCAATATTTTTGAAATATTTCAAACTAGTTATAATTTGATTTTCAATTTTCTTGTAGGCATTACTCGAAAATAAAATTTTTTTTAGAGTCATTGTATAAACTTCCTCTTCCAACAAAGGACAGTATTACAAGTTTTGAGCACAACGTGACTTGGCTTTTGTTTCAAAAATTTTTTTTCATTAAAAGCATACGCATAATGATCGTCCTAGACGAAGGATTGGAAGTTGATTTCAGAAAAAATTCGTGCTTTACGATATTACCGTTATTCTAAGGATGCTAATTCAACCTTATGTTGATAATTGTGGTATACCGTACAACCGACTATGTGATAACAATAAACGGTACTATCTGCATTAGCATGACGAGCCCTGGCGGATGTAGACGTAATATAGGAAGCGGAAGCGGTGAGGTGGTTCGTACGACAACGATTCATGTTACGGTGAAGGAATATCAAGATCATACGATAACCTATGAAACCTCCTCGTTGACCGAGCCAACGAGCGGAGAAAAGAGACCGAGGACATCTGGAAAATTTTTGGGCGGTGACGAGACTAAGGTTCTCACACCCCCACGTCGTTCGAATGCGTCGTCTTCGCGGTTGAGAATGAGCATTGGGAATCCCCAACCAGCATCGGTGACTCCCGGTAAGAAGAGAGTGTGCTTCAACTGCAACCGTACGGGACACATCCGTGTAAACTGTCCCTCCCCACTCTTGACTTGTCATCGGTGCGGGTGTGAAGGCCATCGGGAGAAACATTGTGAGATAATTTCTGAATTGGCAAAGAATGCTACTCTGCCGGTGAGCAGAGCAAGTGGCCGGAGAATGTCCCGAAACCTTATGTCTTCTGCTGAAGAGCCTATCATAGGCGAATGAAGATTTTGTGATGTGTTCTAGTCGTTGCTGTTTCCAACAATCGTGACTTTGGTCGTTTTTCATTTTAATTGCTTTTTGTTTCCAACTCCTGCTGTTTTAAGTTTCGGGGCTGACATGTCTTCTTAGTACGGGGACACGTAGTACCCGTGCTCTTCTTAGTATTTTCGGTGTTGGGAGACTTTCATTGTTGATGATTCATTTGTGATCCTCTTGATATCTATAATTATTTCTTGTCTCAAATGGCAGTCTGGTGTACTCGATGAAGAAAATGATGGCAGACAAAGCTTTGGCAAGTTGCCGTTTCTCGGTTCAACAACTTTAGTTCTTAAAAGTTCGACCAAGGTAATAATTTGTGTTTCATGGCAGTCATGTAGTATGATTGTAACAGAAAGTAGCATGCAGGTCATTTGTATCCTGAATCTTATTATTTATGTGTATATTTTTCTTGCTAAGTTTAGTGATTTAATTAATCTCACATTTCAGATGACCGTTGTTGAGGCTTACGTTGGGAGAAAAAATATCAGTCCACCTGAAGACTACTCAAATTTGCAAACAGAGATTTCTTCTCTGCTTCACGAGGGTATTGCAATGAATACTACTGGAAGTGTATTTTCCTCCAAGGTATTTCATGGGTCCTTCGTTTTTAAACACTTAATCATCTTTTGCATTACAGTACTTGCACTAAAGTATCTTTTGGAAAGCACTACTGTAGTACTATATTGGTGATGGTGAATTTGGTGTAATCATCTATTAAATTGATTAGAGAATAATTAACATTTTGATTTTGAAAACCTGGAATCTGTCTTTGACAATGTTGCATCTAATAGGATGGTAGAAGTACTGAGGTTTCTGGATCTCCCTCAGAAAAAGGCTATTTTTCAGTGGGCTGTCAAGGTACTATGCTGTTTTAAATTTGTCTTCTGCTGTAATTATTATTAACTGGGATCCCCTCCCCCAAAAAAAAGAGAGAGAGATTAAATTCGTGGTGAACCAATGTATATGCTGTATTATGCTCTGTCCTAACTTGTTGCAGTCTGGAATGAAATTTGACAATGTCAAATCAGAGTGCACAGCCTTGCGTGTCTCTCCTTTCAATTCCACAAAAAAGCGAGGTGGTGTTGCATTAAGATGGGTAATCAGTTAAAATACATGTTAATTTTACGATTATATTTACTGAATCGTATCGTTTGAACATTTCTTTCGAAAGAAACAACTTTATGTATGTGCGAAGGAAAATACGTGTTAATTATATGATTATATCTATTAATTATTCTTGCTTGTCTTTAGTTGTCGTATGTGTGACCCAAAAGGCTTATATTATGTTGACAATTATTTAATACCTTATTAATTAATAAGTCATAAGCTGTATGTAGCAAGACATTATGACTACCCAAATAATATAAGTTTATAGTCTATTAAACCATTTAACGTGTCAAATCTCTTTGTCGCGCGATATCATATTTGAACTAAGTCATGGAAATTGTCATACTTATTATGTTAAAATGCTTTCTCGATCTTAAGTAGACTGATTGAATCAAATGAATTTTCATCTGAGCATGACCATGCATTTCCTTCAGTCCTACTTATCGAGGGGGCCACCAGATATCTCTCTCACTAAAGAGAGGGACAAATCAATATCTTGATTATTCATTGCCCTCTACATGACTCCCACTAATCCCGATCGCTAACCTTTATGATCACCATGTTTCAGATAACGTTGGATTACGTCAAGGTATAGCAGTTATCATGTTCCTTTGATGTCGAAGACAATCCCAGTCTTAGATGGGCCATCCTCTAAAGCAATATCGGAGCAAGTTGTTGACTTCCATTATTCTTCTAAAATATCCACATAAACAGGTGGACTAGCATATAAGGCATCATGAAGATATGAACTGTTTAGAAATCGTACAAAACATTTATACCGAGTGTTAGCTTCAGACTCATTCGGAATGGTGAGGTAATTGGTTTCAATAGGAATGGTGTAGGTAACAGATGATTGGGTTTCAACTTTTGGTGCCATTTGAGAAGAGATTTGTGAGAAAAGAAGAGTGAATAGAGAGATCTAGATTTAAAATTAGGGTTTTAGAATTTGAGAGTAATCGATAAGATGTGAAAATATAGAAGTGCTAAGGATTGTATATAAATGTCTGATACATTACGATATAGAGATAAAAGTCATGTATAGCATAGTTTTATGTCGTGAAGTCATAAAACTATATTATATCGTGAAATTAAAATGAACTATAGCGTAAAGTGGAAAAGAACTATGTCGTGAAGTAAAAAAGGAATGTATAGGAAAGTGACTACACGACATAGTGAAAATACCCTTATCGAGAACTCTGAGAAGATGATTAAAATTCATATAGTGAAGTCACAATAAGAATTATAATTGAGTTGTCAAAAGTAATGGCCTCAACTGCCTTGGCATCAAATTTGCCAACATATTCATAGTTATCGTTTAGCACAAAACACTTGCTTCCAAACATATGAAAATATTTGACGGATGCCTTCTTTCCAGTCATTTAAATAATAAAGGGTTTTGCCATTCCTCTTATTAATCAATGTTCTATTTTGCACATAGCATGCAGCTCACTGCATCAGCCCAAAAGCTAGTAGGTAGCTTTGCATTCAATAACATAGTTCTTGCAGCCTCAATAAGTGTTCGATTCTTTCTTTCAACCACATCATTCTGTTGTGGTGTCTTTGGAGCTGAAAATTGTTGAGATATTCCATTTTCTTTACATAATCCATTTAGAGTAACATTTCTAAACTCAGCTCCATTGTCACTTCTCAAGGCTACAACATATGTGTTAGTGCCTTGGGCTTCTTTTTCTATGCTCTTGATATGCTCTATGATGACTTGAGGTGCTTCATCTTTGGAGAAGAGAAATTCCACCCAAGTATATTTTGAGTAGTCATCAACCATAACTAGAGCATATTTCTTCCTTGAAATAGGCATGACATTTGCCCAAATAAGTCCATATGAATAAGCTGTAGAGCTTTGCTTATAGCCCTTTGCGACTATTCGTGCTTTATACCAGTCAATCTCACATTGTGCATTAATTTTCTTCTTATAAACCCACTTCACATCTATGGCTTTACGACCTCTTGGTAAACCCACTAGCTCTCATGTTTTATTTTTATATATAGATCTAATTCTTTCATCCATAGCAGCCTTCCAATTTATATCTCTTATGGCATCTTCAAAAATAACATCTTCGGTGTCTGACAGTGTAATACCCGAGATCTTCGTTCCAGTTTTGTTGAGTTTTTCTGCGGGTTATCGGTTTGGCGTTGCTCATGTCTTTGGATTGTTGTGCCATGTACTCAGTGGGTTCTCAAGGTACTGTGCTGTTTTAAATTTGTCTTCTGCTGTAATTATTTTTAATTGGGATCCCCCTCCCCCCCCCCAAAGAGAGAGAGAGAGAGAGAGAGAGAGAGAGAGAGAGAGAGAGAGATTAAATTCGTGGTTAACCAATGTAGATGCTGTATTATGCTCTATCCTAGTTTGTTGCAGTCTGGAATGAAATTTGACAATGTCAAATTAGAGTGCACAGTCCTGCGTGTCTCTCCTTTCAATTCCACAAAAAAGCGAGGTGGTGTTGCATTAAGATGGGTAATCAGTTAAAATACATGTTAATTCTATGATTATATTTACTGAATCGTATCGTTTGAACATTTCTTGCGAAAGAAACAACTTTATGTATGTGCGAAGGAAAATACGTGTTATTTCTATGATTATATCTATTAATTATTCTTGTTTGTCTTTAGTTGTCGTATGTGTAACCCAAAAGGCTTATATTATGTTGGCAATTATTTAATCCCTTATTAATTAATAAGTCATAAGCTGTCTGTAGCAAGACATTATGACTACCCAAATAATATAAGTTTATAGTCTGTAGAATAAAGACTGCACCTGCACTACACGGGATAAGGGTTTAATTAACCTAGCCGAGTCGGGTACCTGCCGGGTCGAGTCGAATCCGGGTCATCTAATCGAGTACTATGGAGGGTAGGCGAGTATACCCGACTCGACCCGAGTACTAAAACGAGCTCCCAATACGCGCCGAACTCGACCGGGTCGGACTCACGGAACCGAGTCGAGTACAAGAAAACTGAGTCGAACCCGAGTTGAACCCGGGTATACTCGACCGATTCTGCAGCCCTAGCTATGTATATTTGTAAACTAATATATTCTGTTTTTCGGTATGTAGGTAGGTTTTATCATATCTGTATATCTTATATTATTTGAGGTTTTAGGACGTGATTGAATGGACTTGCATAATTTTCCATGAGCTGGTCCGATTTGTTTCCATACAAGGTCATGTATGTCTGATACACTGGGCTACAATGTCAATTAACTCTATTTTTGTACCTTTTCAGATTGATCCTGCAAAGTATAAGAGCATTTCGTCGGAGTGTTACTTAAGGAGCAGGGTGCAAACAGCTAGTAATCTTGATGAGGTAACTGAAAATGTTGATTATTACGTCCAGGGAAGTACAATTGCAACGAAATTTGTTTAGAAGGTGTCTTTCTTGACCGTCTCTAGCTGTAGTAATTCGGTTTGATGGCTAGCATTATGTTTTTTTTATGTATCATTGGAATTGTTATACATATTAGAGAAATCGGAAGTTTCGCACTTTAATCGATCAACGTGCTGCCGAAATTTTGGATTGTGTTGATCATAATATTTCCATGGTTCATCACACTTTGTAGAAGTTATTTTTGACTGTTTGATAATATTGTAGTATGTGTTACGACACATTATGCTAATATGTTTTAGTTGGTAATATAATTTTGGCTTTCAGGCGAAACCTTGTAATTTTTTTATTGGGAAAGAAGATTTGTTAAACCAGTAACAAAGTGATTATGTGGATTTGTTTGCTTCACATGCCGATGTTGAAGATTTGAAGACGAAAGTTGATGAGAAGATGATTTCATGAACAAGAAGTATGATCGTCTGATGAAAAACAATGATGTGCTGAAGAGAGACTTTGTCGTTTCGAGGTATATGATCTTTTTTAATCCTTTTTGTCCTATATGTGGTGTTCATGATGAAATAGATAGAATCTTATTACACATTCTTTGTCTTTGTTATGATATGTTAATGGTTTTGAATTGGTTGGAACGCATGTTATTTTTTTTAAGATGGGATGATATGAAATTGTTGGTTCTTATATTACTGAGCTCTTGTGGTTGATGGTTAGTTAAAGTTGAATGTAGATTTTGGCAATGAATTTTAAATTAAAATGTGAAATATTAATATATATTACTGCAGAAAATACTAATATATATTATACAATAATTGAAATAAAAAGTTCTTTATTTACTACGCCAATTATAAAATAACCGAAGTTAAAGGCATTCTTTTACTTCACTTATCCCACATTTGGATCATAATTAGAAAAAAAAAGCCGAGATAGACTTCGGTTATTAGGATATTAGACTTTGCATAAAAAGCGAAGTCTAAAGTATACCTTTTACTACACGAACATAGATTTCGGTAATTATAACATTTTTACTTCAGATATTATCCGAATTCTTTGACGTTTATTCTTATAGTGAGAGATCTAGATATAAAATTAGGGTTTTATAATTTGAGAGTAATCGATAAGATGTGAAAATATAGAAGTGCTAAGGATTGTATATAAATGTCTGATACATTACGATATAGAGATAAAAGTCATGTACACCATAGTTTTATGTCGTGAAGTCATAAAACTATATTATATCGTGAAATTAAAATGAACTATAGCGTAAAGTGGAAAAGAACTATGTCGTGAAGTAAAAAAGGAATGTATAGGAAAGTGCCTACACGATATAGTGAAAATACCCTTATCGAGAACTCTGAGAAGATGATTAAAATTCATATAGTGAAGTCACAATAAGAATTATAATTGAGTTGTCAAAAGTAATGGCCTCAAATGCCTTGGCATCAAATTTGCCAACATATTCATAGTTATCGTTAGAAATCTTACAGTTCTTTCGGTCTGAGGGGCTTGGCATTTGCACAGGTCACACGTGATGCGAAAGTCCAATGATACTAGTCTGATGACGATGATTTAAAATGAGACATGACTCGGAAGGTAATATTCAAATCCACGGCTCTGATACCAACTCTGTAACACCCCAAACTAGGTGGATATTACAGTGTCGTGGATCCCCGACTGGGACCCACCAGGCGAATGAAAATTAATGAATTACACAATACAAATGTACTACCGAACCACACTACATCATTATTTACTCCGATGAGGAGTTTCAAATACAACACACCCAGGGAACACTGAATACATGTATATTTTATATGAAGATAAAATATACAACACTGAACAAATGACAATCCAAAAGGAAGTGCAGCGGAAAAATACACAAGGAAACATGAACGAAATGAAAAGACTGAGACCCCCTATTAGTATCACTGGGACTCCTCGCCGTCAACGTTCTCTTCCCGTGCTTTTTGCCTTGCCATGACCTAAAAACAATATCCCAAACGGGGACAGTTACACAGAACAACAATCCTCAAGAGTTGAACAAAATACAACAATCACATATCTTAGTTATGAAATCCATCTTGAAGAGGGGCATCATAGTACGCCCGTAATGGTATGTGCAAGTGCACAAGACGAGTGTCCGGACACACCCGCCCTTGTGCCTAATTAGTCTCACGAAGGTACGTTACCGTGTGCACAGTCCATTGTGTCGGTGAACCCGATCACATGACTATCAAGTACCCGACTAAAAATTCCACACATCCCCACCCGGCCACACAATAAGAACCCAGAAGGACGCAAGAATAAAAGTGACCAATGAACATTAATGAATAATAATCCGACAAGGGTCAAGAATGACTCACCGAGATGAATAATAATGAAATGAATGGTAGCTCATTGAAATGATTGGAACCGTCGTTCCTCGGGAATTAAATGATTGATTGATGATTACAAGTCTCGACATGAATGATATATTATGAGTGAATTACATGTATGAATGAACAACAATATAAGGAATGAATATTTCTTTAACCGAGTAAAACTTAGAATCTTTTGTTGCCAAGAAAGGGCTCAGACAAGGAGACCCCATTTCTCCATATCTCTTTGTTGTTTGCATGGAATATCTGAACAAGTGCTTATTGGAACCGTAGATGATTCTAGTTATTGTCCCCCTGATGTAACACCCCAAATTCACTTAAGGGACGTTAAACGCCGTAAAACCTTTATAAGGTCTACCAGGCTAACACATGACACAAAATTCACAAACAATTCTCATAAGACATAATAATCATAGTAAAATAGGGCCATGGCCTCGGCCAAAATATTTTAATCAGACATCAAGAAGTATGAGTCAATACAAGTTCATTGCCCACGCAGGGGACTTTAACCAAAATTAAAGAAACCAGGTGTCTTCTCACGAACAAACCTCTCTAATGGAGAGTGTCGGTCGCCCGAACAACCTTGAATAACATAATTAACAATAAACACTCAA